>JAPTYO010000030.1:1157500-1787835 GCA_036873135.1 Clarkia xantiana subsp. parviflora
TTTACTTAGAGGGTACTACTCCTTATGAGATTTTTGCCAAATTTTTATTTATTATAATATATATTCCATCGGAGCTCAGAATTTAGTGAAATTAGTTGCTATCGTATATATTCTAGATGTATATGATCATATTAAGGTTTTTATCCCTTTTTATTTCGGTATTAGAAACAGATATTACTCATAGGGTACTACTCCCTATGAGATTTTTGCCAAATTTTTATTTATTAATATATCTTCGATCGAAGCTCAGAATATGGTGAAATTAGTTGCTATCGTATATATTATAGATTTATATGATCATATTAAAGTCTTTATCCCTTTTTAATTCGGTATTAGAATCACAGTTTACTAAGAAAGTAACACTCTTGATGAGATTTTTGTCAAGTTTTTATTTATTAATATATCTTCAATCGGAGGTAATAATTTGGTGAAATTAGTTGCTATCGTATATATATTCTAGACGTATATGATCATACTAAAGTCTTTATCCCTTTTTAGTTCAGTATTAGAATCACATTTTACTTAGAAGGTACTACTCCCAATGAAATTTTTGCCAAATTTTTATTTATTAATATTTCTTCGATCAGAACTTAGAAATGGATTAAATTAGTTGCTATCGTAATATATCTAGACGTATATGATCATACTAAAGTTTTTATCCATTTTTAGTTCGGTATTAGAATCACAGATTACTCATAGGGTACTACTCCCTATTGGATTTTGCCAATTTTTTATTTATTAATATTTCTTTGATCGGAGCTCAAAATTTGGTGAAATCAGTTACTATCGTATATATATTCTAGACGTATATGATCATACTAAATTCTATATCAATTTTTAGTTTTGTATTAGAATCACAGTTTACTCAGAAGGTACTACTCCCTATTAGATTTTTGCCAAATTTTTATTTATTAATATATCTTCGATCGGAGCTCATAATTTGGTGAAATTAGTTTCTATCGTATATATTCTAGCCGTATATGATCATAAGAAAGTCTTTATTCCTTTTTAGTTCAGTATTAGAATCACAGTTTACTTAAGAGGGTACTACTCCTTATGAGATTTTTGCCAAATTTTTATTTATTAATATATATTCGATCGGAGCTCAGAATTTGGTGAAATTAGTTGCTATCGTATATATTCTAGATGTATATGATCATATTAAAGTCTTTATCCCTTTTTAATTCGGTATTAGAATCACAGTTTACTAAGAGGGTAACACTCCCGATGAGATTTTTGTCAAATTTTTATTTATTAATATATCTTCAATCGGAGCTAATAATTTGGTGAAATTAGGTTCTATCGTATATATATTCTAGACGTATATGATCATACTAAATTCTTTATCCCTTTTTATTTCAGTATTAGAATCACATTTTACTTAAAAGGTACAACACCCAATGAAATTTTTGCCAAATTTTTAATTATTAATATTTCTTCGATCGGAGCTCAGAAATGGATTAAATTAGTTGCTATCGTAATATATCTAGACATATATGATCATACTAAAGTTTTTATCCCTTTTTAGTTCGGTATTAGAATCACAGATTACTCATAGGGTACTACTCCCTATGGGATTTTGCCAATTTTTTATTTATTAATATATCTTCAACCAGAGCTCAAACTTGGGTGAAATCAGTTGCTATCGTATATATATTCTAGACGTATATGATCATACTAAAGTCTTTATCAATTTTTAGATTTGTATTAGAATCACAGTTTACTCAGAGGGTACTACTCCCTATTAGATTTTTGCCAAATTTTTATTTATTAATATATCTTCGATCGGAGCTCATAATTTGGTGAAATTAGTTTCTATCGTATATATTCTAGCCGTATATGATCATAAGAAAATCTTTATTCCTTTATAGTTCAGTATTAGAATCACAGTTTAATTAAGAGGGTACTACTCCTTATGAGATTTTTGCCAAATTTTTATTTATTAATATATATTCGATCGGAGCTCAGAATTTGGTGAAATTAGTTGCTATCGTATATATTCTAGATGTATATGGTCATATTAAAGTCTTTATCCCTTTTTAATTCGGTATTAGAATCACAGTTTACTAAGAGGGTAACACTCCCGATGAGATTTTTGTCAAATTTTTATTTATTAATATATCTTTAATCGGATCTTATAATTTGGTGAAATTAGGTTCTATCGTATATATATTCTAGACGTATATGATCATACTAAAGTCTTTATCCCTTTTTAGTTCAGTATTAGAATCACATTTTACTTAGAAGGTACTACTCCCAATGAAATTTTTGCCAAATTTTTATTTATTTATATTTCTTCGATCAGAGCTTAGAAATGGATTAAATTAGTTGCTATCGTAATATATCTAGACGTATATGATCATACTAAAGTTTTTATCCCTTTTTTGTTCGGTATTAGAATCACAGATTACTCATAGGGTACTACTCCCTATGGGATTTTGCCAATTTTTTATTTATTAATATTTCTTTGATCGGAGCTCAAAATTTGGTGAAATAAGTTACTATCGTATATATATTCTAGACGTATATGATCATACTAAATTCTATATCAATTTTTAGTTTTGTATTAGAATCACAGTTTACTCAGAGGGTACTACTCCCTATTAGATTTTTGCCAAATTTTTATTTATTAATATATCTTCGATCGGAGCTCATAATTTGGTGAAATTAGTTTCTATCGTATATATTCTAGCTGTATATGATCATAAGAAAATCTTTATTCCTTTTTAGTTCAGTATTAGAATCACAGTTTACTTAAGAGGGTACTACTCCTTATGAGATTTTTGCCAATTTTTTATTTATTAATATATATTCGATCGGAGCTCAGAATTTGGAGAAATTAGTTGCTATCGTATATATTCTAGATGTATATGATCATATTAAAGTCTATATCCCTTTTTAATTCGGTATTAGAATCACAGTTTACTAAGAGGGTAACACTCCCGATGAGATTTTTGTCAAATTTTTATTTATTAATATATCTTCGATCGGAGCTAATAATTTGGTGAAATTAGTTGCTATCGTATATATATTCTAGACGTATATGATCATACTAAATTATTTATCCCTTTTTAGTTCAGTATAAGAATCAAATTTTACTTAGAAGGTACTACTCCCAATGAGATTTTTGCCAAATTTTATTTATTAATATTTCTTCGATCGGAGCTCAGAAATGGATTAAATTAGTTTCTATCGTATATATTCTAGACATATATGATCATACTAAAGTTTTTATCCCTTTTTAGTTCCGTATTAGAATCACTGATTACTCATAAGGTACTACTCCCTATGGGATTTTGTCAATTTTTTATTTATTAATATATCTTCAATCGGAGCTCAAAATTGGGTTAAATCAGTTGCTATCGTATATATATTCTAGACGTATATGATCATACTAAAGTCTTTATCCTTTTTTAGTTTGTATTAGAATCACAATTTACTCAGAGGGTACTACTCCCTATTAGATTTTTGCCAAATTTTTATTTATTAATATATCTTCGATCGGAGCTCATAATTTGGTGAAATTAGTTTCTATCGTATATATTCTAGACGTATATGATCATACTAAAGTCTTTATTCCTTTTTAGTTCAGTATTAGAATCACAGTTTACTTAGAGGGTACTACTCCTTATGAGATTTTTGCCAAATTTTTATTTATTAATATATATTCGATCGGAGCTAAGAATTAGTGAAATCAGTTGCTATCGTATATATTCTAGATGTATATGATCATATTAAGGTTTTTATCCCTTTTTAGTTCGGTATTAGAAACACATATTACTCATATGATACTACTCCATATGAGATTTTTGCAAATTTTTTATTTATTAATATATCTTCGATCGAAGCTCAGAATCTGGTGAAATTAGTTGCTATCGTATATATATTCTAGATGTATATGATCATACTAAAGTCTTTATCCCTTTTTAGTTCAGTATTAGAATCACATTTTACTTAGAAGGTACTACTCCCAATGAAATTTTTGCCAAATTTTTATTTATTAATATTTCTTCGATCGGAGCTCAGAAATGGATTAAGTTAGTTGCTATCATAATATATCTAGACATATATGATCATACTAAAGTCTTTGTTCCTTTTTAGTTCGGTATTAGAATCACAGATTACTTATAGGATACTACTCCCTATGGGATTTTGCCAATTTTTTATTTATTAATATATCTTCGATCGGATCTCAAAATTGGGTGAAATCAGTTGCTATCGTATATATATTCTAGACGTATATGATCATACTAAAGTCTTTATCCTTTTTTAGTTTGTATTAGAATCACAATTTACTCAGAGGGTACTACTCCCTATTAGATTTTTGCCAAATTTTTATTTATCAATATATCTTCGATCGGAGCTCAGAATTTTGTGAAATTAGTTGCTATCGTATATATTCTAGATGTATATGATCATATTAAGGTTTTTATCCCTTTTTAGTTCGGTATTAGAAACACATATTACTCATAGGGTACTACTTACTCCCTATGAGATTTTTGCCAAATTTTTGTTTATAAATATATCTTCGATCGGAGCTCATAATTTGGTGAAATTAGTTTCTATCGTATATATTCTAGCCGTATATGATCATACTAAAGTCTTTATTCCTTTTTAGTTCAGTATTAGAATCACAGTTTACTTAAGAGGGTACTACTCCTTATGAGATTTTTGCCAAATTTTTATTTATTAATATATATTCGATCGGAGCTCAGAATTTGGAGAAATTAGTTGCTATCGTATATATTCTAGATGTATATGATCATATTAAAGTCTTTATCCCTTTTTAATTCGGTATTAGAATCACAGTTTACTAATAGGGTAACACTCCCGATGAGATTTTTTCAAATTTTTATTTATTAATATATCTTCAATCGGAGCTAATAATTTGGTGAAATCAGTTGCTATCATATATATATTCTAGACGTATATGATCATACTAAAGTCTTTATCCCTTTTTAGTTCGGTATTAGAATCACAGATTACTTATAGGGTACTACTCCTTATGGGATTTTGCCAATTTTTTATTTATTAATATATCTTCGATCGGAGCTCAAAATTGGGTGAAATCAGTTGCTATCGTATGTATATTCTAGACGTATATGATCATACTAAAGTCTTTATCCCTTTTTAGTTTTGTATTAGAATCACAGTTTACTCAGAGGGTACTATTCCCTATTAGATTTTTTCTAAATTTTTATTTATCAATATATCTTCGATCGGAGCTCATAATTTGGTGAAATTAGTTGCTATCGTATATATTCTAGATGTATATGATCATATTAAGGTTTTTATCCCTTTTTAGTTCGGTATTAGAAACACATATTACTCATAGGGTACTACTCCCTATGAGATTTTTGCCAAATTTTTGTTTATAAATATATCTTCGATCGGAGCTCATAATTTGGTGAAATTAGTTTCTATCGTATATATTCTAGCCGTATATGATCATACTAAAGTCTTTATTCCTTTTTAGTTCAGTATTAGAATCACAGTTTACTTAAGAGGGTACTACTCCTTATGAGATTTTTGCCAAATTTTTATTTATTAATATATATTCGATCGGAGCTCAGAATTTGGAGAAATTAGTTGCTATCGTATATATTCTAGATGTATATGATCATATTAAAGTCTTTATCCCTTTTTAATTCGGTATTAGAATCACAGTTTACTAATAGGGTAACACTCCCGATGAGATTTTTTCAAATTTTTATTTATTAATATATCTTCAATCGGAGCTAATAATTTGGTGAAATCAGTTGCTATCATATATATATTCTAGACGTATATGATCATACTAAAGTCTTTATCCCTTTTTAGTTCGGTATTAGAATCACAGATTACTTATAGGGTACTACTCCTTATGGGATTTTGCCAATTTTTTATTTATTAATATATCTTCGATCGGAGCTCAAAATTGGGTGAAATCAGTTGCTATCGTATGTATATTCTAGACGTATATGATCATACTAAAGTTTTTATCCCTTTTTAGTTTTGTATTAGAATCACAGTTTACTCAGAGGGTACTATTCCCTATTAGATTTTTTCTAAATTTTTATTTATCAATATATCTTCGATCGGAGCTCATAATTTGGTGAAATTAGTTGCTATCGTATATATTCTAGATGTATATGATCATATTAAGGTTTTTATCCCTTTTTAGTTCGGTATTAGAAACACATATTACTCATAGGGTACTACTCCCTATGAGATTTTTGCCAAATTTTTGTTTATAAATATATCTTCGATCGGAGCTCATAATTTGGTGAAATTAGTTTCTATCGTATATATTCTAGCCGTATATGATCATACTAAAGTCTTTATTCCTTTTTAGTTCAGTATTAGAATCACAGTTTACTTAAGAGGGTACTACTCCTTATGAGATTTTTGCCAAATTTTTATTTATTAATATATATTCGATCGGAGCTCAGAATTTGGAGAAATTAGTTGCTATCGTATATATTCTAGATGTATATGATCATATTAAAGTCTTTATCCCTTTTTAATTCGGTATTAGAATCACAGTTTACTAATAGGGTAACACTCCCGATGAGATTTTTTCAAATTTTTATTTATTAATATATCTTCAATCGGAGCTAATAATTTGGTGAAATCAGTTGCTATCATATATATATTCTAGACGTATATGATCATACTAAAGTCTTTATCCCTTTTTAGTTCGGTATTAGAATCACAGATTACTTATAGGGTACTACTCCTTATGGGATTTTGCCAATTTTTTATTTATTAATATATCTTCGATCGGAGCTCAAAATTGGGTGAAATCAGTTGCTATCGTATGTATATTCTAGACGTATATGATCATACTAAAGTCTTTATCCCTTTTTAGTTTTGTATTAGAATCACAGTTTACTCAGAGGGTACTATTCCCTATTAGATTTTTTCTAAATTTTTATTTATCAATATATCTTCGATCGGAGCTCATAATTTGGTGAAATTAGTTGCTATCGTATATATTCTAGATGTATATGATCATATTAAGGTTTTTATCCCTTTTTAGTTCGGTATTAGAAACACATATTACTCATAGGGTACTACTCCCTATGAGATTTTTGCCAAATTTTTGTTTATAAATATATCTTCGATCGGAGCTCATAATTTGGTGAAATTAGTTTCTATCGTATATATTCTAGCCGTATATGATCATACTAAAGTCTTTATTCCTTTTTAGTTCAGTATTAGAATCACAGTTTACTTAAGAGGGTACTACTCCTTATGAGATTTTTGCCAAATTTTTATTTATTAATATATATTCGATCGGAGCTCAGAATTTGGAGAAATTAGTTGCTATCGTATATATTCTAGATGTATATGATCATATTAAAGTCTTTATCCCTTTTTAATTCGGTGTTAGAATCACAGTTTACTAATAGGGTAACACTCCCGATGAGATTTTTTCAAATTTTTATTTATTAATATATCTTCAATCGGAGCTAATAATTTGGTGAAATCAGTTGCTATCATATATATATTCTAGACGTATATGATCATACTAAAGTCTTTATCCCTTTTTAGTTCGGTATTAGAATCACAGATTACTTATAGGGTACTACTCCTTATGGGATTTTGCCACTTTTTTATTTATTAATATATCTTCGATCGGAGCTCAAAATTGGGTGAAATCAGTTGCTATCGTATGTATATTCTAGACGTATATGATCATACTAAAGTCTTTATCCCTTTTTAGTTTTGTATTAGAATCACAGTTTACTCAGAGGGTACTATTCCCTATTAGATTTTTTCTAAATTTTTATTTATCAATATATCTTCGATCGGAGCTCATAATTTGGTGAAATTAGTTGCTATCGTATATATTCTAGATGTATATGATCATATTAAGGTTTTTATCCCTTTTTAGTTCGGTATTAGAAACACATATTACTCATAGGGTACTACTCCCTATGAGATTTTTGCCAAATTTTTGTTTATAAATATATCTTCGATCGGAGCTCATAATTTGGTGAAATTAGTTTCTATCGTATATATTCTAGCCGTATATGATCATACTAAAGTCTTTATTCCTTTTTAGTTCAGTATTAGAATCACAGTTTACTTAAGAGGGTACTACTCCTTATGAGATTTTTGCCAAATTTTTATTTATTAATATATATTCGATCGGAGCTCAGAATTTGGAGAAATTAGTTGCTATCGTATATATTCTAGATGTATATGATCATATTAAAGTCTTTATCCCTTTTTAATTCGGTATTAGAATTACAGTTTACTAATAGGGTAACACTCCCGATGAGATTTTTTCAATATTTTATTTATTAATATATCTTCAACCGGAGCTAATGTTTTGGTGAAATCAGTTGCTATCATATATATATTCTAGACGTATATGATCATACTAAAGTCTTCATCCATTTTTAGTTCGGTATTAGAATCACAGATTACTTATAGGGTACTACTCCTTATGGGATTTTGCCAATTTTTTATTTATTAATATATCTTCGATCGGAGCTCAAAATTGGGTGAAATCAGTTGCTATCGTATATATATTCTAGACGTATATGATCATACTAAAGTCTTTATCCCTTTTTAGTTTTGTATTAGAATCACAGTTTACTCAGAGGGTACTATTCCCTATTAGATTTTTGCTAAATTTTTATTTATCAATATATCTTCGATCGGAGCTCATAATTTGGTGAAATTAGTTGCTATCGTATATATTCTAGATGTATATGATCATATTAAGGTTTTTATCCCTTTTTAGTTCGGTATTAGAAACACATATTACTCATAGGGTACTACTCCCTATGAGATTTTTGACAAATTTTTATTTATTAATATATCTTCGATCGAAGCTCAGAATCTGGTGAAATTAGTTGATATCGTATATGTTGCGCCCTGGATGAACTGGGTAGTGAGGACGTGTCTGTTCGTATGGTTGTGCGGGTTTTCGGGCTGTAACCCTTCGTCTGGAAGATGTTTGGGCCACTGGCGAGTGTTCGGTTGACTCCCGTAAAGGTCTGTGTCTCAAAGCGTGGTCGTGTCTCAGGGGGCGTCTGAGTCTCAGAAGGCGGTGGTCTGTTCACAAATCCGGATGTCTGGGCGACGATTCCTGCACAAAGGACCAGTGCTAGCACGGAGGGGGGGGGGGGTGGTGCTAGCGGAGCCCTCTCCGAAGCTTAAGTCATTATAGGGCTAAAAGAGTAATTTCTAGAGAGAGAATATTTCTAGAGAGAAGTCAGAGCTCAAAATACCAAAGTTGGGCAAATGAGAGGATGTGTGAAAATGGGTGGCCAAGGCCTCCTATTTATAGGCTTCCTTGGGACCGGACCCGGTTTTAAAGCGGTTTGATGACTGTTCATAAACAAGCGGTAACCGTCATCATCGTTGGTAATATGCGAAATTGACTTCTCTTCATGTAACGGTAATCGCGTAAACGGTAGTCGCGCAATGCCCGTAGTGCAATCCGGACCTCGTCGAATTTGGGCAATTCGGCGAGGTCCGGATTGCAAGTAACCCGGACCTCCGGATTGCTTTACGCAATCCGGAGGTCCGGTCCGGGTGTGCGTAAACGCACTTCCGGACTGTTTTTACCCTTTGGGAAACGTTTTTCAAGTTGTAATGTGATTTTCGGCGTGTTTGCGAGGCCCGAAACGTAAATACGAACCCGAATTGGACGCATATCCATCACTTGCCCCCGAGTCAAGTAACGGTTTAAAACCTTTCTTGACTCTATTTTTAAGTTAGGATACCTGACCAATTTGAGCTTGACGCTAACCTTTCGGTTTTAGTCGTTGGTTGGACGTAGACATCTTGATCTCGTCCGTCCTTTGATTTTCCGACCGAATGATTTCATTTCCTGTCATCGTGGTTAGTGTAATAGAGAATGCATATACGTAGCGTGCAAGTATGGTTAACGTTAGGGATATAAGCAATTAGCCATACATCATGCGAATACGTTTTTATCAACATGCATGCCTAAGTAATGATTATGGCAAGATCGTAATTACACGACGCAAGAGATATAATTCGTACATTTCTAAAACGACTTAGACTATTCAAATCATGCATCATGCGACATGAAGACATACGCGTAGAATGACGGGTTTGATACGTGCAATATCAAAATAATCATGTACGTAGGAATAGGTATTTAGAAGAGAGGGTGGAGTGTACCATAAATGCTTAGGCGTGAGTGTAGACAGGGTTACTCCTTTAATCCTTATCACCAAAGCATCTTTTGGGATATGTAACTACACAAATCCCCAATCATTCCTCCATCATCTTGGGAATTCATTATTCCTTCTTCTTTGCAGGTAATTCTTTCATCATTTCCCGAAATTGTTTGTGTGTTCATAGTTTCTTCACCGTCGTAAAGCTTAGACATATCCCGAAAGTTTCGTGCTTGATCCTTGACTTGTTTTCAGAAATTGACACCACCAATCGACTCAGATTGTCACGAGGATTCCAGCGCCGCCTTCGGAATCGCCAGGAGACACCGGACGCGCCCTCACGCACCGCCGCGTGAGATTTGCCTTGCCGGCGCGTGTAGCCCACGCGCCGACTTCCCGTGCTCCGTTCGTCGCGGTCCTTACCTTTCTGAAATCGTCTCGACGAGGGGATCCATTGTGATACTTTTCGCCACCTTTTGAGGTAATTTGGAAATTCGATTTTACAGGACAGCTTCGACTTGATTTCGAATGCCGCCGTATTGTTGTTCGTTTGAGCTATTTGGCGTTGTTGTCGTATGGAACTGCTTGTTGGTGCTTGTATGTCGAATATTTGCTGATTAGTTGCCGTTATTATCGCCGCTAGTGCATGACTTAGACGATTTTTCACTTCCGTGGATAGTTGAGGTAGAATTCCCCGTTTGGACATAGTGCCCCCGTGCCTTTGTGTAGAGGCTTTTTGGCCGGTATGCACAATTTTTCCCCTTGATGTGTTCGTTGGTTGATGGGAATTGCCAAACGTCTTTAGGAGTAGCCTTTTGTTGCCTTTGAAGCCTTAGGAAAATATTTTCCTTAAGTGTCGTCGTATTTGATCCTTGTGGTTTGTCCCGTTAGATTCACCGTTTGCATGATAGCCTCTTAAGACGTTAATCCCTTTTACCGTATGTACCAACTTTGCTACGCGCGTTGACTTTTGCCACGCGTGTTGACTTTTGTTACGTGCGTTCACTTTTGCTAGGCGCGTTGACTTTTGCTACGCGCGTTGACTTTTGCTACGCGCGTTGACTTTTGCTATGCGCGTTGACTTCTGCTTGGTTTTTGCAGATTGTGGAGTCGTGGTAACCTCTTGCAGAGCTTCCTTCCTTCTGATCAAGTTGTTGCAATGAGTAAGTCTATCCCTCCTCTATCGAAGACTCCCTTTAATTCTGACATAGAGGACGACTTGGAAGTAGACCCGGTTTTACTAGTAGATACTGTTTTAGACACCGACGAGGGTGTAGCTGCTGGTCCTTTTGTTGGGGCGTCTCCTCCTGGAGAGACTGAGGTGTTGGTTAGGTACTACACTAACCGCTTGGACAGATCCCTGTTCACCTTGTATGCGAGTGCTTCCGGACTCGACGCTTGTACCGAGGCTTTTTACCCCTTTGAGATACTCCCTGATAGTAGTTTAGGAGATGCTACTCCTCCGCCGGTAGATTTATCCGTTGTGTACACATCTCATGTTAGGGAAGGTCTGCGGTTTCCCTACTGCTCTGACTTGATTGAGCTCTGTAACGGTTACGGGATTTCCCCTTTGGATCTTGCGCCCAACGGGATTTGAGTATGGACTTGTTTTAGTGTGTTGCTTCACCAGCAATCTTGGCGTTACTCTCTCACCCTCTTTCACTGCTTCTACTTGCTTAAGAGTCCAGACTCTGCAGGATTGTGCAGTGTAAAAGTTCGTTGGCCGAATTTGCAAGGCGATGGTTTTGAGGAGCTTGGTATTGGAGAAGCCAAGTGGGATTCTAGTTACCGATTAGTCGCCGCTGTGGATCGGTCTTCCGATCATTGGAGACATCATTACTTTTTTGTTCATGATGCGGGAACGACTTGGGATGTCGAGTTTGTTCGGAAGTCTGATCCCGCATCAGCCTTCCGGGAGCTTTCCTTGTCGGATAGGGAGGTGATAAAGCAGATATACCACTGTCAACAATCGCGCGACTTTACTTGCTCGCTGCGTGCATCCGATCAGGAATTGGTTGATGCTGGGATTCATGTGCTCCCTTCTGCAGCTTCGATATGTTAATTATTTTTATAACTTTTACCGTGTTGTGCTGTAGGTTGGTTTGACAGAAAAAGCTCGTCTTTGCAGACGGCGGCCGCTCGTAAGATTGCCTGTAGCGGAAGGATTGTTCCACCTCTTGCTTCTGGAGCATCGGCGACTTCTGGTCGTGGAAAAGGTAGATGGTTTTGAAAAAACAATCTTCCTTATTTATTTTCTTGGTTGGGTTGTAACTTCGTGTGTTACTTGTAGGTCCCACGACGCTTGTTACTGATCGCGTTGTTGCAGTTCCTGACTCTTCCAAACGGTCCATCACTGGGGCGCGTTCTTCGAGCAGTTTGAAGCGTCCGAAGACTACTGTGACCGTTCCTACTCCTTCCTGCCATAAAGGGAAGGGAGTTGACGGTTGTGAGGATGCGTTGTCTGCCCCCCGCTCGAAGGAGCGGTCCGAGGTGGAACGTTCTCTTCCTTCTGGTATAAGTTGAACACTTGACAGTGTGCTTTTGTGCGCTTTGTTTTTAGCTTTTGCATAACCCTACTTGGTTTTCATGTAGTTATCCCGCCACTTGGACGTGCGGATTTGCTTCGTCCTTTGGACGGTGATATCTCAGATGGTAAGTGGATGCCATATGTGGCAGGAGATCTTACTTTTCCCAAGGACTACCAACTGAGCATGCCGGAAGTTGGCGTGCGCGTTCTTCATCGATCTATTCCTCCTGGTGATCGAGTTGTCCGGCCCTCGAGTGACGAGGAGGCACGAACTTTCGTTGAGAGGTCGCTATCTGGATTCACACTAGTGAGTATACTTTTTACTTTGTTATGTTCGTTGTTCTCGAACATGTACGTTTATTGTTTCTTTGTTTTCAGGTTGTTTTTGATATGGTGCACATGGCCTCCTTCATGTTGGAGCTTGTCCAGGAGAGGTGTGCGATTGCTGATAAAGCTGCCACTTTGTCCAAGGAGCTTGAGGAGGCTAAGGACGAAGTGCGCCGTCTTTCGTTGAAGAAGACGGATTTTGATGCTTGTTATGATGTTGATCATGCCAGCCTTGTTCAGATCGAATCTGAGAACGCTGCCATTGAGAAAGTCATTTCTGACAATGCGGGCAAGCACAGAGTTGCCTGTCGGAAGGTGCGCGAAGAAGAGATGAAGGCTGGCATTGAAGAGGGACTTAGCAAGTTCCCTTCTACTCCTGGATTTGACAGCGCGGTTACTGCTGCTGCTACGGCGAAGGCCGCTCCTATGCTCAGTGAGTTTGCTGGGGATTTTGTTCGAAGGGTGAGCATTCTTGCTCCTGGCTTTCCTTTTGACAAGTTAGGGCCGTATGCGGAGTTTGCTGTTGGGCAAGTTGCCGAGCTTCGTCGTTTGGATGCTGCAACATCTCAGTTTGCATTTTTGTTTGGAGAAGACGGTGGCGGCACTAATGTGCAACTTCTGCCTGTTCCGCCCAGTCCAGTCAGGGATGATGGCATTCTTTGATCTGTGCCATCTTTTTGATATGTTCAACTCGTTTATGAGTCCGCTTGCCCCCCGGCTTCTATGTTTAGAAACTTGTTGGAGTCGTTCTTTGATTGTTGCTTGTGACTTGTTCGCTTTGAACTACGTCGTTTGAACCTGCTTTATACATAGCAGTTTGCATGATAATTTGTTAGTAATATTTCATACCGTTATCGCTTACTGTGTTTATTGAGCGTGGATGACTAGTAATGTAAACGTAGTCCCCGCAATCGTGACCGATAGCCACTTTTGATTCAAGATTGTTTGCATGATGCGTTATGCATGTTGTACGTCTTCCTGCATAGCTTGTCGCTATTTCTGTCGAAACCTGTCAAGTGATTCGCGTATAGCGACTTAACAAGTAGTATGTTTGAAATGTGTTATCTTGGCTTGAGCAAGATACTAGTTTATACCGTCTCTTAGTTCCACTCTAAGGCGACGTTGTACAAGACTCGACTTGTAAATTTTATGAGTTTTGAACAGGGTGCGCACCTGCCAGCGTGTATCAACCCGCGTTGGGGAAACATACGTAAAAATATTTTTGGGTTTTGAAAGAGCGTTTTGTGAACCCTAAAAAGCTTGTTTGATAAAAAATTTGGAAAAGTGTTTGATACATAAAATATTTGATAAAATATTTGACAAAATATTTGGTAAAATACTTGTGATACATGATTCCTGCGTCCAGGGACCATGTAACACTTTTTGAGAATATGAATTGTGATACATGTTTTCTGCGTCCAGGAACCATGCAACACTGTTTTGAAAATCTGTAGTACGAAATTGTCATCTAGCAAGAGGACTTCTGCCGTATAGAGTGAACCCTAACCAGGAATTCGTAATATGGGATTGTCGTCTAACCAGAAGACATTCGCCATGAAGAGTGAACCCTTACCAGGAATTCGTAATATGGGATTGTCGTCTAACCAGAGGACATTCGCCATGAAGAGTGAACCCTAAACAGGAATTCGTAATATGGGATTTTCATCTAACAAGAGGACATTCGCCATGAAGAGTGAACCCTTACCAGGAATTCGTAATATGGGATTGTCGTCTAACCAGAGGACATTCGCCATGAAGAGTGAACCCTAAACAGGAATTCACATTTGTTATAGTGTGGGGTCGTTGTCTAACCAGAGAAATTCCGCCATTTGTGGGGTGATCAGTCCCATATTTTATTTGCCCATCCTGTTCTGAATCCAGGGAATGGCTATGAACATGAGGATTTGCCTCTAATAAGAGATGTCACAGCATGTCATTTTTTAGAAGTAAACATGGGGTTTTTCATAAAAAAGAGGATACCACAACATGCTATTTTTGATAGTAGATCTTGTTGTTAATCCAAGAGATTGCTTGTAGTTGATGCCTTTAGCATAATCGTCATTTTGAAGGTAGACCTTGATGTTATTCCAAGGAATTGATTATAGCTGACGTCTTTGGAATAGTCGTCATTTTGAGTAGAGGATTTCTATAAGTCCCTTCTTGGTAGATAATCCGCAAGTTGCCATTGCGTTATGTAAATTGATTGTGCACATAGCGCAACGGCTTTGTGTTGTCGGCGCCTTCTTGAAATAGATGCCAATTTATAAATGGAGAAATAAACTCCTTGTTGGTGTAGATGTGCAAATATCATCCTTTATGTGTATTTGCAGCATGTTGTCTTTGAAAATGTCTTGAGCTTAACTCCAAGTTTTTGATTCTATGATGACGCCTTTTGATGTAGTCACCAATATGAGTAAATTGTTGTTGATGATAAGCGTTGTCATAACGCGTAATAGATTTTTTGCTTGTTGATAGCATAATATCTTGGATTGTTGATGTAGATAATAAGCGCGTAGTTTTGTTACTTCGCGTTTAATCCAAAAATAGCGTGCAAGACATAGATATGTACCTACAAACGTAGATTGACTTTATTACATACTTGCGCGTATTTACATTGTTTTTTCGAGAAGGTGTCAACCGATCATTCCTTCTTAAACATGTAAATGCGATTATACTTAGAAACACTTGGAATGGAAATGCGCAAAGTAATCTGAAAGATAGTTATTTCTCCCGTTTCATTATGGCTGGTTTGATGACGATGTCGCGGAGTCGGTTGCAACAAATCGCCTTAATGCACCTACTGTGATGCATTCTTCAATCTCCCCCCTTAGTGGTAGGCACATGTTTGTGTTGTGCCCCCAAGTTTTGTGGTACTTGCACCATTCCTTGATGTTGTTGGCCAAGAAAGCTGTCCTGGGAACAAGTGGACTTGGGAGCTTGTTTTCAAGTAGGTTGACGTAAATGTCTTCCGCAATCGTGTTTAGCAGTGTGAAGATGTTGTCGATATCGATGCTTGCGCCTTCATGTTTGTTCGTTTTTGCTCGAACTCCTTTGTCCCAATTGAGGGGTGTACCCCACCTCAATTCTTGTTCGCACAAGATTGCTGTCTCAAGCTTATCCTTTAGATCTGCCATGGTTTTTGTTGTTCGCCATCCATGAGTTCGTCCGAAGAGAAGGAAAGATCTGGTGTTCATGTTTGCATAGAACACGCTTATCACTTCTTCTCTTGTTGCTTTCGCCGAGGAGGCGTTAGAAGCGAATCTGATGAAGTAGTCCATGATTGGCTCGCCTTCTCCCTGCTTGACGAGCCATATCTGGTGCCATGGCGAATACTGGATGTATTCTTGTGGCTTCCAAACTGTAACAGCTTGTTTCGTCACTTTCTCCTTCCTTTCATCAACAACTTTCTGCCTTTTGAAAGAATTTATCATTGCCACATGGAATTGGTGCTTTGCTCTCAAGGCATTGACGTAACAACGTCTTGCAGTTATCTGGTCGCCTAGCACTTCCCCAATCCCATGGTCCGTAGGGAACTTCATCTTTTGGTGTATAGTGGAGGGTACGATCACGTACGGGTTGATCGTTGTTCGTCCCAAAATTCCGTTATAGGCCCCAAGGGATTCTACAACGACGAAGGTGACGTTGACATGCAATGCTCTCCACCCTTGGCCAAGGATGACAGGAAGCGTGATTGTACCCAGGGGTTGTGTAGCTGCTCCGGCGAAGCTGACTAGCGAGAAGGTTCCCGGAGTCAAGTCTTTGACAGATCTTCCTAGTTGCTCTAGGACTTTGACATGTAGGATGTCAGCGGAGCTTCCACCATCGACGAGGATTCTTTTCACATCGTATCCATCAATGTCCATGGTTATAACTAAAGCGTCATCGTGGGGGTAAACGATATGCTTTAAGTCTTCCCTGGAAAATTGGATGACCGCGTCTTCTTGCTCCGGTTGCTTGCGCTTTCCGTATTTCGGCCATGTTGCTGCTTGGGATGCATAAATGTCCCGAGCATTAGACACTTGTCCTCCGGCGGCAGGTCCTCCGTGTATGACGTTGATTACGCCTCGCTTAGCTGGCAGAGGGTTGTCATTGACCTTCTCTTTTCCCTTGTGTCCTCTTTTTGATGACTCTGCTTGAGCCTTTTTCGGGGGGTTGTCGCCTTGATCGACAAATTGCTTCAATTCGCCTTTGAGGAAGAAGTTGTTTATGCGGAAGCGTAGACTGACACAGCTGTCTGTCTCGTGGCCGAAGACCTCGTGGTTTTCACACCACTTGTCCTTGTCTCTCCCCAGCGGGCCTTTTCTGAAATTGTTCGGCTCTTTCCACATATTTGCGTCCTTCATCTCTCTCAATATTACGGATAGCGAGGCATTCAAAGGAATGCAGTCGGCAAGATTTACTTCTTTTGGCTTCTGAAAGTCTCCTTGAAAAGGTCTATTCGGCTGAGGCTGCCAATTTATTCCTTGTTGACCACCTGAGTGTGGTTTTGGTTGGTTTTGCTTTGGATTTTCTTTTGCCTTTGCCGCGGAGATTTTTGCCTTGTTTTGGCTTCTGAACCTTTCGAGGTCCACGTATTCCTTAACTCTTGCAGCTAACTCCTCCATGGTTTCAGCTGGGCGCTTTGCCATTTTTTCTGCTAGGGCATAGTCTCTTCGTCCGATGTTTCGAATGAATGCTCGGACAATCTCTCCTTCCGTCAGGTTCCCCTGAATATCAGAGATATTTTGATTGAAACGGACGTAGTAGTCGGCGAGAGATTCTTCGTTTTGTTGTTGGACGTCGTCCAGAGCACCTGACCCCTTTAGCAATGTGCGCTCACCCATGTATCGCTGGATGAATTTAGCCTTCAAGTCCGCCCATGAAGTGATGCTTCCGCATGGCAGTGAGAAGAACCAGTGTGCTGCAGTTCCGGCAAGAGTTTGTGAAAACGTCATTGCGAAGTGATGTGGGTTCTTTGTTCTGCCTAGCAGAGAGGCCTCGTGTTTTTGCACGTGTTCCACTGGATCTCCTTTTCCGCGATAGAGGTCTCCTCCAATCCGGTACAGTGCGTCTGGGACGCGACTGTTTACAAGGTTGTCTGCGAACGGATGTGACGCCCTTTCTTCAAGTGCGTGCATACCCTTCATCTTTGCTTCCTTCATCTTCTTTTCCACCATTTCTTCTAGCATCTCGGCGGTAAATCCTTTTGCAGGTTCAGCGTAAGCTGTTGAAGGGTTTTGCCGGCCATTGTTGCGGTAGATGTCAGATTGATCTCTGCTTATGGCCTGGAAGGGATCATCCCTTGTTGGGTGCTGAGGGTGGTAGAATGGGGGCTGCCTTTCATTCCTCCAATGATGGGCTCCTTGGGAAGGAGTGTATGACCGTGCAGCTTCATATCTTGTGTGTTGGTTTCTGCCCTGGGAAAGATTGCCGTGGCGAGTAGTGTCTTGCGACACCTCTCTTGCTGGCGCAACGTGCTCTTGGTTAGTTGGAGGTGGTTGAGCAGCATATCCCTGGTTTTTTAGAGACTTGCGGAATGCGAGTAACTCTTCCAACGCAGCCATCATCGCTGGAGTAACGGTGGGCATTGGGTTTGCTCCCGTTCTTTGCTCGCCTTGCGGCATTTCCGTCTGAGATTCCTCTTCATTCACCTCTGGCTCGAAACCAGGTGGAGGTGAGTGATGCTCGTTCCTTGGCTCTCTGTGTTGTGCGTCGGGCACATTGTCAGTTGGCAAGGATGAAGCTACGGAAGTAGCTCTTGGAATATGGGAGGGTCCTGACTGACTTCCAGCTGGCATTTGGCCTCCTGTTCTTTTGGTTGCTGGGGACTTCTTGGGACGTCCGGGCCTTTTCCTTATGTTTTTTGTGTTCACCTCTTCGGGAGGTTTGCGATCACTCGTCATGATTTTGCGGTATGGTAGCTTCTTGTTCGAATCACATAGACGGCGCCAATGTAGCGTCCTGGATGAACTGGGTCGTGAGGACGTGTCTGTTCGTATGGTTGTGCGGGTTTTCGGGCTGTAACCCTTCGTCTGGAAGAGGTTTGGGCCACTGGCGAGTGTTCGGTTGACTCCCGTAAAGGTCTGTGTCTCAAAGCGTGGTCGTGTCTCAGGGGGGCGTCTGAGTCTCAGAAGGCGGTGGTCTGTGCACAAATCCGGATGTCTGGGCGACGATTCCTGCACAAAGGACCAGTGCTAGCACGAAGGGGGGGGGGTGGTGCTAGCGGAGCCCTCTCCGAAGCTTAAGTCACTATAGGGCTAAAAGAGTAATTTCTAGAGAGAGAATATTTCTAGAGAGAAGTCAGAGCTCAAAATACCAAAGTTGGGCAAATGAGAGGATGTGTGAAAATGGGTGGCCAAGGCCTCCTATTTATAGGCTTCCTTGGGACCGGACCCGGTTTTAAAGCGGTTTGATGACGGTTCATAAACAAGCGGTAACCGTCATCATCGTTGGTAATATGCGAACTTGACTTCTCTTCATGTAACAGTAATCGCGTAAACAGTAGTCGCGCAATGCCCGTAGTGCAATCCGGACCTCCTCGAATTTGGGCAATTCGGCGAGGTCCGGATTGCAAGCAACCCGGAGGTCCGGGCCGGGTGTGCATAAACGCACTTCCGGACCGTTTTTACCCTTTGGGAGACGTTTTTCAAGTTGTGATGTGATTTACGGCGTGTTTGCGAGGCCCGAAACGTAAATACGAACCCGAATTGGACACATATCCATCAGTATATATTCTAGACGTATATGATCATACTAAAGTCTTTATCCCTTTTTAGTTTTGTATTAGAATCATAGTTTACTCAGAGGGTACTACTCCCTATTAGATTTTTGCCAAATTTTTATTTATTAATATATCTTCGATCAGAGCTCATAATTTGGTGAAATTAGTTTCTATCGTATATATTCTAGCCGTATATGATCATACTAAAGTCTTTATTCCTTTATAGTTCAGTATTAGAATCACAGTTTACTTAATAGGGTACTACTCCTTATGATATTTTTGCCAAATTTTTATTTATTAATATATATTCGATCGGAGCTCAGAATTTGGAGAAATTAGTTGCTATCGTATATATTCTAGATGTATATGATCATATTAAAGCCTTTATCCCTTTTTAATTCGGTATTAGAATCACAGTTTACTAAGAGGGTAACACTCCCGATGAGAGCTTTTCAAATTTTTATTTATTAATATATCTTCAAACGGAGCTAATAATTTGGTGAAATCAGTTGCTATCGTATATATATTCTGGACGTATATGATCATACTAAATTCTTTATACCTTTTTAGTTCAGTATTAGAATCACATTTTACTTAGAAGGTACTACTCCCAATGAAATTTTTGCCAAATTTTTATTTATTAATACTTCTTCGATCGGAGCTTAGAAATAGATTAAATTAATTGCTATCGTAACATATCTAGACATATATGATCATACTAAAGTTTTTATCCCTTTTTAGTTCGGTATTAGAATCACAGATTACTCATAGGGTACTAGTCCCTATGGGATTTTGCCAATTTTTATTTATTAATATATCTTCGATCGGAGCTCAAAATTTGGTGAAATAAATTACTATCGTATATATATTCTAGACGTATATGATCATACTAAAGTCTTTATCAATTTTTAGTTTTGTATTAGAATCAAAGTTTACTCAGAGGGTACTACTCCCTATTAGATTTTTGCCAAATTTTTATTTATTAATATATCTTCGATCGAAGCTCATAATTTGGTGAAATTAGTTTCTATCGTATATATTCTAGCCGTATATGATCATACTAAAGTCTTTATTCCTTTTTAGTTCTGTATTAGAATCACAGTTTACTTAAGAGGGTACTACTCCTTATGAGATTTTTGCCAAACTTTTATTTATTAATATATATTCGATCGGAGCTCAGAATTTGGTGAAATTAGTTGCTATCGATATATTCTAGATGTATATGATCATATTAAGGTTTTTATCCCTTTTTAGTTCGGTATTAGAAACACATATTACTCATAGGGTACTACTCCCGATGAGATTTTTGTCAAATTTTTATTTATTAATATATCTTCAATCGGAGCTCATAATTTGGTGAAATTAGTTGCTATCGTATATATATTCTAGACGTATATGATCATACTAAAGTCTTTATCCGTTTTTAGTTCAGTATTAGAATCACATTTTACTTAGAAGGTACTACTCCCAATGAAATTTTGCCAAATTTTTATTTATTAATATTTCTTCGATCAGAGCTCAGAAATGGATTAAATTAGTTGCTATCGTAATATATCTAGACGTATATGATCATACTAAAGTCTTTATCCCTTTTTAGTTCGGTATTAGAATCACAGATTTTTTATAGGGTATTACTCCCTATGGGATTTTGCCAATTTTTTATTTATTAATATATCTTCAATAAGAGCTCAAAATTGGGTGAAATCAGTTGCTATCGTATATATATTCTAGACGTATATGATCATACTAAAGTCTTTATCCCTTTTTAGTTTTGTATTAGAATCACAGTTTACTCAGAGGGTACTACTCCCTATTAGATTTTTGCCAAATTTTTAATTATCAATATATCTTCGATCTGAGCTCAGAATTTGGTGAAATTAGTTGCTATCGTATATATTCTAGATATATATGATCATATTAAAGTTTTTATCCCTTTTTAGTTCGGTATTAGAAACACATATTACTCATAGGGTACTACTCCCTATGAGATTTTTGCCAAATTTTTATTTATTAATATATCTTCGATCGGAGCTAATAATTTGGTGGAATTAGTTGCTATCGTATATATATTCTAGACGTATATGATCATACTAAATTATTTATCCCTTTTTAGTTCAGTATAAGAATCAAATTTATATAGAAGGTACTACTCCCGATGAGATTTTTGCCAAATTTTATTTATTAATATTTCTTCGATCGGAGCTCAGAAATGGATTAAATTAGTTGCTATCTTATATATTCTAGACATATATGATCATACTAAAGTTTTTATCCCTTTTTAGTTAGGTATAACAATCACTGATTACTCATAGGGTACTACTCCCTATGGGATTTTGCCAATTTTTTATTTATTAATATATCTTCAATCAGAACTCAAAATTTGGTGAAATTAGTTGCTATCGTATATATATTCTAGACGTATATGATCATACTAAAGTCTTTATCCCTTTTTAGTTTTGTAATAGAATCACAGTTTACTCAGAGGGTACTACTCCCTATTAGATTTTAGCCAAATTTTTATTTATCAATATATCTTCGATCGGAGCTCGGAATTTGGTGAAATTAGTTCTATCGTAAATATTCTAGATGTATATTATCATATTAAGGTTTTTATCCCTTTTTAGTTCATTATTAGAAACACATATTACTCATAGGGTACTACTCCCTATGAGATTTTTGCCAAATTTTTATTTATTAATATATCATCGATCGGAGCTAATAATTTGGTGGAATTAGTTGCTATCGTATGTATATTCTAGACGTATATGATCATACTAAATTATTTATCCCTTTTTAGTTCAGTATAAGAATCACATTTTACTTAGAAGGTACTACTCCCAATGAGATTTTTGTCAAATTTTATTTATTAATATTTCTTCGATCGGAGCTCAGAAATGGATTAAATTAGTTGCTATCCTATATATTCTAGACATATATGATCATACTAAAGTTTTTATCCCTTTTTAGTTCGGTATTAGAATCACTAATTACTCATAGGGTAATACTCCCTATGGGATTTTGCCAATTTTTTATTTATTAATATATCTTCAATTAGAGCTCAAAATTGGGTGAAATCAGTTGTTATCGTATATATATTCTAGACGTATATGATCATACTAAGTTCTTTATCCTTTTTAGTTTTGTATTAGAATCACAGTTTACTCAGAGGGTACTACTCCCTATTAGATTTTTGCCAAATTTTTATTTATAAATATATCTTCGATCGGAGCTCATAATTTGGTGAAATTAGTTTCTATCGTATATATTCTAGCCGTATATGATCATACTAAAGTCTTTATTCCTTTATAGTTCAGTATTAGAATCACAGTTTACTTAAGAGGGTACTACTCCTTATGATATTTTTACCAAATTTTTATTTATTAATATATATTCGATCGGAGCTCAGAATTTGGAGAAATTAGTTGCTATCGTATATATTCTAGATGTATATGATCATATTAAAGTCTTTATCCCTTTTTAATTCGGTATTAGAATCACAGTTTACTAAGAGGGTAACACTCCCGATGAGAGTTTTTCAAATTTTTATTTATTAATATATCTTCAATCGGAGCTAATAATTTGGTGAAATCAGTTGCTATCGTATATATATTCTAGACGTATATGATCATACTAAATTCTTTATCCCTTTTTAGTTCAGTATTAGAATCACATTTTACTTAGAAGGTACTACTCCAAATGAAATTTTGCCAAATTTTTATTTATTAATACTTCTTCGATCGGAGCTTAGAAATAGATTAAATTAGTTGCTATCGTAATATATCTAGACATATATGATCATACTAAAGTTTTTATCCCTTTTTAGTTCGGTATTAGAATCACAGATTACTCATAGGGTACTAGTCCCTATGGGATTTTTCCAATTTTTATTTATTAATATATTTTCGATCGGAGCTCAAAATTTGGTGAAATAAATTACTATCGTATATATATTCTAGACGTATATGATCATACTAAAGTCTTTATCAATTTTTAGTTTTGTATTAGAATCAAAGTTTACTCAGAGGGTACTACTCCCTATTAGATTTTTGCCAAATTTTTATTTATTAATATATCTTCGATCGGAGCTCATAATTTGGTGGAATTAGTTTCTATCGTGTATATTCTAGCCGTATAGGATCATACTAAATTCTTTATTCCTTTTTAGTTCTGTATTAGAATCACAGTTTACTTAAGAGGGTACTACTCCTTATGAGATTTTTGCCAAACTTTTATTTATTAATTTGGTGAAATTAGTTGCTATCGATATATTCTAGATGTATATGATCATATTAAGGTTTTTATCCCTATTTAGTTCGGTATTAGAAACACATATTACTCATAGGGTACTACTCCCGATGAGATTTTTGTCAAATTTTTATTTATTAATATATCTTCAATGGGAGCTAATAATTTGGTGAAATTAGTTGCTATCGTATATATATTCTAGACGTATATGATCATACTAAAGTCTTTATCCCTTTTTAGTTCAGTATTAGAATCACATTTTACTTAGAAGGTACTACTCCCAATGAAATTTTTGCCAAATTTTTATTTATTAATATTTCTTCGATCGGAGCTCAGAAATGGATTAAATTAGTTGCTATCGTAATATATCTAGACGTATATGATCATACTAAAGTCTTTATCCCTTTTTAGTTCGGTATTAGAATCACAGATTTTTATAGGGTACTACTCCCTATGGGATTTTTCCAATTTTTTATTTATTAATATATCTTCAATCAGAGCTCAAAATTGGGTGAAATCAGTTGCTATCGTATATATATTCTAGACGTATATGATCATACTAAAGTCTTTATCGATTTTTAGTTTTGTATTAGAATCACAGTTCACTCAGAGGGTACTACTCCCTATTAGATTTTTGCCAAATTTTTATTTAACAATATATCTTCGATCTGAGCTCAGAATTTGGTGAAATTAGTTGTTATCGTATATATTCTAGATGTATATGATCATATTAAAGTTTTTATCCCTTTTTAGTTCGGTATTAGAAACACATATTACTCATACGGTACTACTCCCTATGAGATTTTTGCCAAATTTTTATTTATTAATATATCTTCGATCGGAGCTAATAATTTGGTGAAATTAGTTGCTATCGTATATATATTCTAGACGTATATGATCATACTAAATTATTTATCCCTTTTTAGTTCAGTATAAGAATCACATTTTACATAGAAGGTACTACTCCCAATGAGATTTTTGCCAAATTTTATTTATTAATATTTCTTCGATCGGAGCTCAGAAATGGATTAAATTAGTTGCTATCTTATATATTCTAGACATATATGATCATACTAAAGTTTTTATCCCTTTTTAGTTAGGTATTAGAATCACTGATTACTCATAGGGTACTACTCCCTATGGGATTTTGCCAATTTTTTATTTATTAATATATCTTCAATTAAGCTCAAAATTGGGTGAAATCAGTTGTTATCGTATATATATTCTAGACGTATATGATCATACTAAGTTCTTTATCCTTTTTAGTTTTGTATTAGAATCACAGTTTAATCAGAGGGTACCCCTATTAGATTTTTGCCAAATTTTTATTTATTAATATATCTTCGATCGGAGCTCATAATTTGGTGAAATTAGTTTCTATCGTATATATTCTAGCCGTATATGATCATACTAAAGTCTTTATTCCTTTATAGTTTAGTATTAGAATCACAGTTTACTTAAGAGGGTACTACTCCTTACGATATTTTTGCCAAATTTTTATTTATTAATATATATTCGATCGGAGCTCATAATTTGGAGAAATTAGTTGCTATCGTATATATTCTAGATGTATATGATCATATTAAAGTCTTTATCCATTTTTAATTCGGTATTAGAATCACAGTTTACTAAGAGGGTAACACTCCCGATGAGAGTTTTTCAAATTTTTATTTATTAATATATCTTCAATCGGAGCTAATAATTTGGTGAAATCAGTTGCTATCGTATATATATTCTAGACGTATATGATCATACTAAATTCTTTATCCCTTTTTAGTTCAGTATTAGAATCACATTTTACTTAGAAGGTACTACTCCCAATGAAATTTTTGCCAAATTTTTATTTATTAATACTTCTTCGATCGGAGCTTAGAAATAGATTAAATTAGTTGCTATCGTAATATATCTAGACATATATGATCATACTAAAGTTTTTATCCCTTTTTAGTTCGGTATTAGAATCACAGATTACTCATAGGGTACTAGTCCCTATGGGATTTTGCCAATTTTTATTTATTAATATATCTTTGATCGGAGCTCAAAATTTGGTGAAATATATCGTATATATATTCTAGACGTATATGATCATACTAAAGTATTTATCAATTTTCTGTTTTGTATTAGAATCAAAGTTTACTCAGAGGGTACTACTCCCTATTAGATTTTTGCCAAATTTTTATTTATTAATATATCTTCGATCGGAGCTCATAATTTGGTGAAATTAGTTTCTATCGTATATATTCTAGCCGTATATGATCATACTAAAGTCTTTATTCCTTTTTAGTTCTTTATTAGAATCACAGTTTACATAAGAGGGTACTACTCCTTATGAGATTTTTGCCAAACTTTTATTTATTAATATATATTCGATCGGAGCTCAGAATTTGGTGAAATTAGTTGCTATCGATATATTCTAGATGTATATGATCATATTACGGTTTTTATCCCTTTTTAGTTCGGTATTAGAAACACATATTACTCATAGGGTACTACTCCCGATGAGATTTTTGTCAAATTTTTATTTATTAATATATCTTCAATTGGAGCTAATAATTTAGTGAAATTAGTTGCTATCGTATATATATTCTAGACGTATATGATCATACTAAAGTCTTTATCCCTTTTTAATTCAGTATTAGAATCACATTTTACTTAGAAGGTACTACTCCCAATAAAATTTTTGCCAAATTTTTATTTATTAATATTTCTTCGATCGGAGCTCAGAAATGGATTAAATTAGTTGCTATCGTAATATATCTAGACGTATATGATCATACTAAAGTCTTTATCCCTTTTTAGTTCGGTATTAGAATCACAGATTTTTTATAGGGTACTACTCCCTATGGGATTTTGCCAATTTTTTATTTATTAATATATCTTCAATCAGAGCTCAAAATTGGGTGAAATCAGTTGCTATCGTATATATATTCTAGACGTATATGATCATACTAAAGTCTTTATCCCTTTTTAGTTTTGTATTAGAATCACAGTTTACTCAGAGGGTACTACTCCCTATTAGATTTTTGCCAAATTTTTATTTATCAATATATCTTCGATCTGAGCTCAGAATTTGGTGAAATTAGTTGTTATCGTATATATTCTAGATGTATATGATCATATTAAAGTTTTTATCCTTTTTTAGTTCGGTATTAGAAACACATATTACTCATAGGGTACTACTCCCTATGAGATTTTTGCCAAATTTTTATTTATTAATATATCTTCGATCGGAGCTAATAATTTGGTGGAATTAGTTGCTATCGTATATATATTCTAGACGTATATGATCATACTAAATTATTTATCCCTTTTTAGTTCAGTATAACAATCACATTTTACATAGAAGGTACTACTCCCAATGAGATTTTTGCCAAATTTTATTTATTAATATTTCTTCGATCGGAGCTCAGAAATGGATTAAATTAGTTGCTATCTTATATATTCTAGACATATATGATCATACTAAAGTTTTTATCCCTTTTTAGTTAGGTATTAAAATCACTGATTACTCATAGGGTACTACTCCCTATGGGATTTTGCCAATTTTTTATTTATTAATATATCTTCAATCAGAGCTCAAAATTGGGTGAAATCAGTTGCTATCGTATATATATTATAGACGTATATATGATCATACTAAAGTCTTTATCCCTTTTTAGTTTTGTATTAGAATCACAGTTTACTCAGAGGGTACTACTCCCTATTAGATTTTTACCAAATTTTTATTTATTAATATATCTTCGATCGGAGCTCATAATTTGGTGAAATTAGTTTCTATCGTATATATTCTAGCCGTATATGATCATACTAAAGTCTTTATTCCTTTATAGTTCAGTATTAGAATCACAGTTTACTTAAGAGGGTACTACTCCTTATGATATTTTTGCCAAATTTTTATTTATTAATATATATTCGATCGGAGCTCAGAATTTGGAGAAATTAGTTGCTATCGTATATATTCTAGATGTATATGATCATATTAAAGTCTTTATCCCTTTTTAATTCGGTATTAGAATCACAGTTTACTAAGAGGGTAACACTCCCGATGAGAGTTTTCAAATTTTTATTTATTAATATATCTTCAATCGGAGCTAATAATTTGGTGAAATCAGTTGCTATCGTATATATATTCTAGACGTATATGATCATACTAAATTCTTTATCCCTTTTTAGTTCAATATTAGAATCACATTTTACTTAGAAGGTACTACTCCCAATGAAATTTTTGCCAAATTTTTATTTATTAATACTTCTTCGATCGGAGCTTAGAAATAGATTAAATTAGTTGCTATCGTAATATATCTAGACATATATGATCATACTAAAGTTTTTATCCCTTTTTAGTTCGGTATTAGAATCACAGATTACTCATAGGGTACTAGTCCCTATGGGATTTTGCCAATTTTTATTTATTAATATATCTTTGATCGGAGCTCAAAATTTGGTGAAATATATCGTATATATATTCTAGACGTATATGATCATACTAAAGTATTTATCAATTTTTTGTTTTGTATTAGAATCAAAGTTTACTCAGAGGGTACTACTCCCTATTAGATTTTTGCCAAATTTTTATTTATTAATATATCTTCGATCGGAGCTCATAATTTGGTGAAATTAGTTTCAATCGTATATATTCTAGCAGTATATGATCATACTAAAGTCTTTATTCCTTTTTAGTTCTGTATTAGAATCGGAGTTTACATAAGAGGGTACTACTCCTTATGAGATTTTTGCCAAACTTTTATTTATTAATATATATTCGATCGGAGCTCAGAATTTGGTGAAATTAGTTGCTATCGATATATTCTAGATGTATATGATCATATTAAGGTTTTTATCCCTTTTTAGTTCGGTATTAGAAACACATATTACTCATAGGGTACTACTCCCGATGAGATTTTTATCAAATTTTTATTTATTAATATATCTTCAATCGGAGCTAATAATTTAGTGAAATTAGTTGCTATCGTATATATATTCTAGACGTATATGATCATACTAAAGTCTTTATCCCTTTTTAGTTCAGTATTAGAATCACATTTTACTTAGAAGGTACTACTCCCAATAAAATTTTTGCCAAATTTTTATTTATTAATATTTCTTCGATCGGAGCTCAGAAATGGATTAAATTAGTTGCTATCGTAATATATCTAGACGTATATGATCATACTAAAGTCTTTATCCCTTTTTAGTTCGGTATTAGAATCACAGATTTTTTATAGGGTACTACTCCCTATGGGATTTTGCCAATATTTTATTTATTAATATATCTTCAATCAGAGCTCAAAATTGGGTGAAATCAGTTGCTATCGTATATATATTCTAGACGTATATGATCATACTAAAGTCTTTATCCCTTTTTAGTTTTGTATTAGAATCACAGTTTACTCAGAGGGTACTACTCCCTATTAGATTTTTGCCAAATTTTTATTTATCAATATATCTTCGATCTGAGCTCAGAATTTGGTGAAATTAGTTGTTATCGTATATATTCTAGATGTATATGATCATATTAAAGTTTTTATCCTTTTTTAGTTCGGTATTAGAAACACATATTACTCATAGGGTACTACTCCCTATGAGATTTTTGCCAAATTTTTATTTATTAATATATCTTCGATCGGAGCTAATAATTTGGTGGAATTAGTTGCTATCGTATATATATTCTAGACGTATATGATCATACTAAATTATTTATCCCTTTTTAGTTCAGTATAACAATCACATTTTACATAGAAGGTACTACTCCCAATGAGATTTTTGCCAAATTTTATTTATTAATATTTCTTCGATCGGAGCTCAGAAATGGATTAAATTAGTTGCTATCTTATATATTCTAGACATATATGATCATACTAAAGTTTTTATCCCTTTTTAGTTAGGTATTAAAATCACTGATTACTCATAGGGTACTACTCCCTATGGGATTTTGCCAATTTTTTATTTATTAATATATCTTCAATCAGAGCTCAAAATTGGGTGAAATCAGTTGCTATCGTATATATATTATAGACGTATATATGATCATACTAAAGTCTTTATCCCTTTTTAGTTTTGTATTAGAATCACAGTTTACTCAGAGGGTACTACTCCCTATTAGATTTTTACCAAATTTTTATTTATTAATATATCTTCGATCGGAGCTCATAATTTGGTGAAATTAGTTTCTATCGTATATATTCTAGCCGTATATGATCATACTAAAGTCTTTATTCCTTTATAGTTCAGTATTAGAATCACAGTTTACTTAAGAGGGTACTACTCCTTATGATATTTTTGCCAAATTTTTATTTATTAATATATATTCGATCGGAGCTCAGAATTTGGAGAAATTAGTTGCTATCGTATATATTCTAGATGTATATGATCATATTAAAGTCTTTATCCCTTTTTAATTCGGTATTAGAATCACAGTTTACTAAGAGGGTAACACTCCCGATGAGAGTTTTTCAAATTTTTATTTATTAATATATCTTCAATCGGAGCTAATAATTTGGTGAAATCAGTTGCTATCGTATATATATTCTAGACGTATATGATCATACTAAATTCTTTATCCCTTTTTAGTTCAATATTAGAATCACATTTTACTTAGAAGGTACTACTCCCAATGAAATTTTTGCCAAATTTTTATTTATTAATACTTCTTCGATCGGAGCTTAGAAATAGATTAAATTAGTTGCTATCGTAATATATCTAGACATATATGATCATACTAAAGTTTTTATCCCTTTTAGTTCGGTATTAGAATCACAGATTACTCATAGGGTACTAGTCCCTATGGGATTTTGCCAATTTTTATTTATTAATATATCTTTGATCGGAGCTCAAAATTTGGTGAAATATATCGTATATATATTCTAGACGTATATGATCATACTAAAGTATTTATCAATTTTTTGTTTTGTATTAGAATCAAAGTTTACTCAGAGGGTACTACTCCCTATTAGATTTTTGCCAAATTTTTATTTATTAATATATCTTCGATCGGAGCTCATAATTTGGTGAAATTAGTTTCAATCGTATATATTCTAGCAGTATATGATCATACTAAAGTCTTTATTCCTTTTTAGTTCTGTATTAGAATCGGAGTTTACATAAGAGGGTACTACTCCTTATGAGATTTTTGCCAAACTTTTATTTATTAATATATATTCGATCGGAGCTCAGAATTTGGTGAAATTAGTTGCTATCGATATATTCTAGATGTATATGATCATATTAAGGTTTTTATCCCTTTTTAGTTCGGTATTAGAAACACATATTACTCATAGGGTACTACTCCCGATGAGATTTTTATCAAATTTTTATTTATTAATATATCTTCAATCGGAGCTAATAATTTAGTGAAATTAGTTGCTATCGTATATATATTCTAGACGTATATGATCATACTAAAGTCTTTATCCCTTTTTAGTTCAGTATTAGAATCACATTTTACTTAGAAGGTACTACTCCCAATAAAATTTTTGCCAAATTTTTATTTATCAATATTTCTTCGATCGGAGCTCAGAAATGGATTAAATTAGTTGCTATCGTAATATATCTAGACGTATATGATCATACTAAAGTCTTTATCCCTTTTTAGTTCGGTATTAGAATCACAGATTTTTTATAGGGTACTACTCCCTATGGGATTTTGCCAATTTTTTATTTATTAATATATCTTCAATCAGAGCTCAAAATTGGGTGAAATCAGTTGCTATCGTATATATATTCTAGACGTATATGATCATACTAAAGTCTTTATCCCTTTTTAGTTTTGTATTAGAATCACAGTTTACTCAGAGGGTACTACTCCCTATTAGATTTTTGCCAAATTTTTATTTATCAATATATCTTCGATCTGAGCTCAGAATTTGGTGAAATTAGTTGTTATCGTATATATTCTAGATGTATATGATCATATTAAAGTTTTTATCCTTTTTTAGTTCGGTATTAGAAACACATATTACTCATAGGGTACTACTCCCTATGAGATTTTTGCCAAATTTTTATTTATTAATATATCTTCGATCGGAGCTAATAATTCGGTTGAATTAGTTGCTATCGTATATATATTCTAGACGTATATGATCATACTAAATTATTTATCCCTTTTTAGTTCAGTATAAGAATCACATTTTATGTATCAATCCTCCTGAGATTTTTGCCAAATTTTTATTTATTAATATATATTCGATCAAGGCTCAGAATTTAAAGAAATTAGTTGCTATCGTATATATTCTAGATGTATATGATCATATTAAAGTCTTTATCCCTTTTTAATTCGGTATTAGAATCACAGTTTACTAAGAGGGTAACACTCCCGATGAGATTTTTTCAAATTTTTATTTATTAATATATCTTCAATCGGAGCTAATAATTTGGTGAAATCAGTTGCAATCGTATATATATTCTAGACGTATATGATCACACTAAAGTCTTTATCCCTTTTTTGTTCAGTATTAGAATCACATTTTACTTAGAAGGTATTACTCCCAATGAAATTTTTGCCAAATTTTTATTTATTAATACTTCTTCGATCGGAGCTTAGAAATGGATTAAATTAGTTGCTATCGTAATATATCTAGACATATATGATCATACTAAAGTTTTTATCCCTTTTTAGTTCGGTATTAGAATCACAGATTACTAATAGGGTACTACTCCCTATGGGATTTTGCCAATTTTTATTTATTAATATATCTTCGATCGGAGCTCAAAATTTGGTGAAATAAATTACTATCGTATATATATTCTAGACGTATATGATCATACTAAAGTCTTTATCAATTTTTAGTTTTGTATTAGAATCACAGCTTACTCAGAGGGTACTAATCCCTATTAGATTTTTTCCAAATTTTTATTTATTAATATTTCTTCGATCGGAGCTCATAATTTGGTGAAATTAATTTCTATCGTATATATTCTAGCCGTATATGGTCATACTAAAGTCTTTATTCCTTTTTAGTTCTGTATTAGAATCACAGTTTACTTAAGAGGTACTACTCCTTATGAGATTTTTGCCAAATTTTTATTTATTAATATATATTCGATTGGAGCTCAGAATTTGGTGAAATTAGTTGCTATCGATATATTCTAGATGTAAATGATCATATTAAAGTCTTTATCCCTTTTTAATTCGGTATTAGAATCACAGTTTACTAAGAGGGTAACACTCCCGATGAGATTTTTTCAAATTTTTATTTATTAATATATCTTCAATCGGAGCTAATAATTTGGTGAAATCAGTTGCAATCGTATATATATTCTAGACGTATATGATCACACTAAAGTCTTTATCCCTTTTTTGTTCAGTATTAGAATCACATTTTACTTAGAAGGTATTACTCCCAATGAAATTTTTGCCAAATTTTTATTTATTAATACTTCTTCGATCGGAGCTTAGAAATGGATTAAATTAGTTGCTATCGTAATATATCTAGACATATATGATCATACTAAAGTTTTTATCCCTTTTTAGTTCGGTATTAGAATCACAGATTACTCATAGGGTACTACTCCCTATGGGATTTTGCAAATTTTTATTTATTAATATATCTTCGATCGGAGCTCAAAATTTGGTGAAATAAATTACTATCGTATATATATTCTAGACGTATATGATCATACTAAAGTGTTTATCAATTTTTAGTTTTGTATTAGAATCACAGTTTACTCAGAGGGTACTACTCCATATTAGATTTTTGCCAAATTTTTATTTATTAATATATATTCGATCGGAGCTCATAATTTGGTGAAATTAGTTTCTATCGTATATATTCTTGCCGTATATGATCATACTAAAGTCTTTATTCCTTTTTAGTTCAGTATTAGAATCACAGTTTACTTAAGAGGGTACTACTCCTTATGAGATTTTTGCCAAATTTTTATTTATTAATATATATTCGATCGGAGCTCAGAATTTGGAGAAATTAGTTGCTATCGTATATATTCTAGATGTATATGATCATATTAAAGTCTTTATCCCTTTTTAATTCGGTATTAGAATCACAGTTTACTAAGAGGGTAACACTCCCGATGAGAGTTTTTCAAATTTTAATTTATTAATATATCTTCAATCGGAGCTAATAATTTGGTGAAATCAGTTGCTATCGTATATATATTCTAGACGTATATGATCATACTAAAGTCTTTATCCCTTTTTAGTTCAGTATTAGAATCGCATTTTACTTAGAAGGTACTACTCCCAATGAAATTTTTGCCAAATTTTTATTTATTAATACTTCTTCGAATTGAGCTTAGAAATGGATTAAATTAGTTGCTATCGTAATATATCTAGACATATATGATCATACTAAAGTTTTTATCCCTTTTTAGTTCGGTATTAGAATCACAGATAACTCATAGGGTACTATTCCCTATGGGATTTTGCAAATTTTTATTTATTAATATATCTTCGATCGGAGCTCAAAATTTGGTGAAATAAATTACTATCGTATATATATTCTAGGCGTATATGATCATACTAAAGTCTTTATCAATTTTTAGTTTTGTATTAGAATCACAGTTTACTTAGAGGGTACTAATCCCTATTATATTTTTTCCAAATTTTTATTTATTAATATATCTTCGATCGGAGCTCATAATTTGGTGAAATTAGTTTCTATCGTATATATTCTAGCCGTATATGATCATACTAAAGTCTTTATTCCTTTTTAGTTCTTTATTAGAATCACAGTTTACTTAAGAGGGTACTACTCCTTATGAGATTTTTGCCAAATTTTTATTTATTAATATATATTCGATTGGAGCTCAGAATTTGGTGAAATTAGTTGCTATCGATATATTCTAGATGTATATGATCATATTAAAGTCTTTATCCCTTTTTAATTCGGTATTAGAATCACAGTTTACTAAGAGGGTAACACTCCCGATGAGATTTTTTCAAATTTTTATTTATTAATATATCTTCAATCGGAGCTAATAATTTGGTGAAATCAGTTGCAATCGTATATATATTCTAGACGTATATGATCACACTAAAGTCTTTATCCCTTTTTTGTTCAGTATTAGAATCACATTTACTTAGAAGGTATTACTCCCAATGAAATTTTTGCCAAATTTTTATTTATTAATACTTCTTCGATCGGAGCTTAGAAATGGATTAAATTAGTTGCTATCGTAATATATCTAGACATATATGATCATACTAATGTTTTTATCCCTTTTTAGTTCGGTATTAGAATCACAGATTACTCATAGGGTACTACTCCCTATGGGATTTTGCAAATTTTTATTTATTAATATATCTTCGATCGGAGCTCAAAATTTGGTGAAATAAATTACTATCGTATATATATTCTAGACGTATATGATCATACTAAAGTGTTTATCAATTTTTAGTTTTGTATTAGAATCACAGTTTACTCAGAGGGTACTACTCCCTATTAGATTTTTGCCAAATTTTTATTTATTAATATATATTCGATCGGAGCTCATAATTTGGTGAAATTAGTTTCTATCGTATATATTCTAGCCCTATATGATCATACTAAAGTCTTTATTCCTTTTTAGTTCAGTATTAGAATCACAGTTAACTTAAGAGGGTACTACTCCTTATGAGATTTTTGCCAAATTTTTATTTATTAATATATATTCGATCGGAGCTCACAATTTGGTGAAATTAGTTGCTATCGTATATATTCTAGATGTATATGATCATATTAAGGTTTTTATCCCTTTTTAGTTCGGTATTAGAAACACATATTACTCATAGGGTACTACTCCCTATGATATTTTTGCCAAATTTTTATTTATTAATATATCTTCGATCGGAGCTAATAATTTGGTGAAATTAGTTGCTATCGTATATATATTCTAGACGTATATGATCATACTAAATTATTTATCCCTTTTTAGTTCAGTATAAGAATCACATTTTACTTAGAAGGTACTACTCCCAATGAGATTTTTGCCAAATTTTATTTATTAATATTTCTTCGATCAGAGCTCAGAAATGGGTTAAATTAGTTGCTATCGTATATATTCTAGACATATATGATCATACTAAAGTTTTATCCCTTTTTAGTTCGGTATTAGAATCACTGATTACTCATAGGTTACTACTCCCTATTGGATTTTGTCAATTTTTTATTTATTAATATATCTTCAATCAGAGCTCAAAATTGGGTGAAATTAGTTGCTATCGTATATATATTCTAGACGTATATGATCATACTAAAGTCTTTATCCCTTTTTAGTTTTGTATTAGAATCACAGTTTACTCAGAGGGTACTACTCCCTATTAGATTTTTGCCAAATTTTTATTTATCAATATATCTTCGATCTGAGCTCAGAATTTTGTGAAATTAGTTGCTATCGTATATATTCTAGATGTATATGATCATATTAAAGTTTTTATCCCTTTTTAGTTCGGTATTAGAAACACATATTACTCATAGGGTACTACTCCCTATGAGATTTTTGCCAAATTTTTATTTATTAATATATCTTCGATCGGAGCTAATAATTTGGTGGAATTAGTTGCTATCGTATATATATCCTAGACGTATATGATCATACTAAATTATTTATCCCTTTTTAGTTCACTATAAGAATCACATTTTACTTAGAAGGTACTACTCCCAATGAGATTTTTGCCAAATTTTATTTATTAATATTTCTTCGATCGGAGCTCAGAAATGGATTAAATTAGTTGTTATCTTATATATTCTAGACATATATGATCATACTAAAGTTTTTATCCCTTTTTAGTTCGGTATTAGATTCACTAATTACTCATAGGGTACTACTCCCTATGGGATTTTGCCAATTTTTTATTTATTAATATATCTTCAATTAGAGCTCAAAATTGGGTGAAATCATTTGTTATCGTATATATATTCTAGACGTATATGATCATACTAAGTTCTTTATCCTTTTTAGTTTTGTATTAGAATCACAGTTTACTCAGAGGGTACTACTCCCTATTAGATTTTTGCCAAATTTTTACTTATTAATATATCTTCGATCGGAGCTCATAATTTGGTGAAATTAGTTTCTATCGTATATATTCTAGCCATATATGATCATACTAAAGTCTTTATTCCTTTTTAGTTCAGTATTAGAATCACAGTTTACTTAAGAGGGTACTACTCCTTATGAGATTTTTGCCAAATTTTTATTTATTAATATATATTCGATCGGAGCTCAGAATTTGGAGAAATTATTTGCTATCGCATATATTCTAGATGTATATGATCATATTAAAGTCTTTATCCCTTTTTAATTCGGTATTAGAATCACAGTTTACTAAGAGGGTAACACTCCCGATAAGATTTTTTCAAATTTTTATTTATTAACATATCTTCAATCGGAGCTAATAATTTGATGAAATAATTACTATCGTATATATATTCTAGACATATATGATCATACTTAAGTCTTTATCAATTTTTAGTTTTGTATTAGAAACACATATTACTCATAGGGTACTACTCCTTATGAGATTTTTGCCAAATTTATATTTATTAATATATCTTCGATCGGAGCTAATAATTTGGTGAAATTAGTTGCTATCGTATATATATTCTAGACGTATTTGATCATACTAAATTATTTATCCCTTTTTAGTTCAGTATAAGAATCACATTTTACTTAGAAGGTACTACTCCCAATGAGATTTTTGCCAAATTTTGTTTATTAATATTTCTTCGATCGGAGCTCATAAATGGATTAAATTAGTTGCTATCGTATATATTCTAGACATATATGATCATACTAAAGTTTTTATCCCTTTTTAGTTCGGTATTAGAATCACTGATTACTCATAGGGTACTACTCCCTATTGGATTTTGCCAATTTTTTATTTATTAATATAATATATCTTCAATCAGAGCTCAAAATTGGGTGAAATCAGTTGCTATCGTTTATATATTCTAGACGTATATGATCATACTAAAGTCTTTGTCCCTTTTTAGTTTTTTATAAGAATCACAGTTTACTTAGAGGTTACTACTCCCTATTAGATTTTTGCCAAATTTTTATTTATCAATATATCTTCAATCGGAGCTAATAATTTGGTGAAATTAATTACTATCGTATATATATTCTAGACGTATATGATCATATTACCGTTTCCGCGATTACCGTTACGTGTAAAGAAGTCAAGTTCGCGCATTACCAATATGGATGACGGTTACCGCTTACTTTTGAACCGTCATCAAACCGCTTTAAAACCGGGTCCGGTCCCAAGGAAGCCTATAAATAGGAGGCCTTGGCCACCCATTTTCACACATCCTCTCATTTGCCCAACTTTGGTATTTTGAGCTCTGACTTCTCTCTAGAAATATTCTCTCTCTAGATATTACTCTTTTAGCCCTATAGTGACTTAAGCTTCGGAGAGGGCTCCGCTAGCACCACCCCCCCCTCTCCGTGCTAGCACTGGTCCTTTGTGCAGGAATCGTCGCCCAGACATCCGGATTTGTGCACAGACCACCGCCTTCTGAGACTCAGACGCCCCCTGAGACACAACCACGTTTTGAGACACAGATCTTTACGGGAGTCAACCGAACACTCGCCAGTGGCCCAAACCTCTTCCAGACGAAGGGTTACAGCCCGAAAACCCGCACAACCATACGAAAAGACACGTCCTCACGACCCAGTTGATCCCTGGATGCAACATTGGCGCCGTCTACGTGATTCGAACAAAAAGCTACCGTACCGCAAAGTCATGACCAGTGATCACAACGCTCTCACTAAGGCCAATCCGTCAAAAACCAGGAAGCGCTTTAGACGTCTTAAAAGGTCCATAATGTCTCCCGTGCCAGCAAGCAGTGTGCCATCCGCACAGCACGGCCCAAAATTTCCAGGCATCCACGTGATACATGGAGGCTTTGGAGCAGGTGGAGAAACATCGTACGAAAGAGAAATATACGCTTCCCTGATGATCCATGAACCCAGAGGCAGTCAGCAAGGAAACGTTATCCTAGAAAACGCCATTGGCTTTTCTTCAGAAGACAAGACGCATATAACATTTCCGCATAACGACGCCTTAGTCATAACCATGAAAATTGACGGCATGGACATCAAGCGTATCTTGGTTGATGGAGGAAGTTCGCCCAACATCATCACAAAAGACGTCATCCTAGCTCTTGGGAGAAAGAGGGAAGTCAACAGAATGAACTCACCCTTAGTGGGATTCATGGAAGATGCAAGTTACCCACTGGGGTCCATAACACTGCCAGTTATACTGGGAGAAGGCAACTCACGTCTCCAAATCGCAATACCATTTATGGTAGTACAAAAACTTGACGCATACAATGGTATCTTAGGATACGCAACCATGAATGCGTGGGGAATGGTGCCATCCACGGAACACCAGAAGATCAAATTCCCAACTGCAGCCGGAATCGGTGAAGTCAAAGGAGACCAATTGATATCAAAGGATTGTTACAATGTGGCAATCCAAAATAACGTCAAGCTAGACAAGGATGACACGCCCATCATTGATGATGATCCAAAAGAAGGCCGTGCCCGACCAGCCCCAGTAGAAGAGTTAAAACAAATAAAGATTGAAGGGCCAGACAGAATGGTCCAAATCGGAGCATCCCTGTCAGAAGATGAAGTGATAGAAATCACAGCACTCCTCAAAGAGTACAAAGAGCTATTCGCATGGTCACCAAGCGATATGCCCGGAATAAGCGCAGACGTCAGCTCCCATAAGCTCAACATCAAGCCAGGAACTCGAGCAATAGCCCAGAAACTTCGGCCCCTCGGGGGCAACAAAAACTGGCAATCAGAGAAGAGGTGGGAAAACTGCTTGACGCAGGATTCATCGAAGAATCAAGATACCAAACATGGGTAGCAAACCCGGTGTTGGTTCCTAAATCAAGTGGCAAGTTAAGAATGTGCATCGATTACAGAGATCTCAACAACGCATGCCCAAAGGATTCATATCCTCTCCCAAGAATCGACCAACTAGTCGATGCCACCGCCGGCCATGAATTAATGTCTGTAATGGATGCATACTCAGGATACAATCAGATCCCGATGTTCAAGATGATGCACCGCATACTGCATTCTATGCAGATAGCGAAATATACAACTACACGGTGATGCCATTCGGCCTAATCAATGCGGGAGCAACATACCAGCGAATGGTCAATACCATCTTTGGCGATCTAATCGGGACAAAAATGGAGGCATATGTGGACGACATGGTCGTGAAGTCAACCAAAAGGCGCAACCATGTCGACGACTTGCGAGCAATCTTCAAAAGAATGCGCGAATATCAAGTCCGCCTAAATCCAACAAAATGCGCTTTCGGCGTACAATCAGGAAAAATCCTAGGATTCATGGTAAGCCAGAGGGGGATAGAAGCTAACCCAGAGAAGGTGAGGGCAATTGAAGAAATGGTGTCCCCAAGGAAACATAAGGAAGTCCAACAACTAAATGGCCGCCTCGCAGCTTTAAACAGATTCCTTGCCAGGATAGGCGACAAGGCACTCCCTTTCTTTGAAGTCTTGCGGGCAAACAAGAAGTTTGAATGGACACCAGTGTGCGAAGAGGCCTTTCAGCAACTAAAACAACACTTGCGCACATTACCGGCATTGGCAAAACCGATATCAGGCGAGCCCCTCTTCCTGTACGTATCGGTGAGCAACACGGCAGTCAGCTCAGTCCTAGTCAAACATAAGGGGACTACCCAGCTCCCAGTCTACTACGTAAGCAAGATACTCGCAAAGTACGAGATAAACTACATGCCAATCGAAAAATACCTGTACGCGCTTATAATAGCAGCAAGGAAACTGAGGCCATACTTCCATGCACCCGAAGTAACAGTCTTAACAGACCAACCCCTGAAGCATATCCTGTCAAAGCCAAACATGTCAGGAAAGCTAACAAAGTGGTCGGTAGAGCTAAGTGAATTCCGCATTCACTTTGCTCCTAGAACGGCGATCAAGGGGAAAGCATTGGTAGACTTCATCGCAGAATTTACCGGGATAACACCCGACATAGATCCCCAAGTTGGACCTCAACAAGAACATACCGAAGTATGGCAAATGTACACCGACGGATCTTCAAACGTAGGGGGATCAGGTGCCGGATTCCTCCTAATACCTCCCGATGGATCTAATCCGTTGAAGTATGCTCTAAACTTAACATTTAGAGCAACAAACAACGAGGCGGAGTACGAGGCATTGATAACTGGCTTAAGAATTGCAAAAGGCGTCGGAGTTAAACATCTACGAGTGAAGTGCGATTCGCAGTTAGTTGTCAATCAAGTCAAAGGCGAATATGCGGCAAAGTCAGAAAATATGCAAAAGTACTTGGGGCAAGCAAAAGACCTCATCACAAGCTTCGATACCTTCGACATCATCGCAGTGCCTAGAGAAGAAAATCAAGAAGCTGATGCCTTGAGCAAATTCGCACAAGGCAATGAACAAGGCAAAGAAACGCATTTCGTGGAAAACAGAATCTTGTCGGTAATTGACAAATTCGAAGTCTTGTGCATCAATCCAGATCCAGATTGGAGGACACCAATATTGGCATACCTCAAAGACCACAAGCTCCCCGAAGACAAAGTTCAAGCCCAAAAAATCCAGAGACAAGCCGTCAATTACGCGTTGATAGATGACGAGCTTTACAAGAAAGGATTTTCAACCCCGTACCTAAGGTGCATCACCTTTCGGGAAGGCCAGAAAGTGTTAGAAGATTTGCATAAAGGCCAAGCAGCCTGCCATGAAGGTGCAAGATCTCTAATACGCAAAACATTGAGCTTGGGATACTATTGGCCAACAATGAAGAACCAAGCTACGCACTTGGTCACAGAATGCGAATCCTGCCAACTTCATTCAAGAAGTATCACGGCACCAGCCGCCGAGCTAAGCCCAATTGCAAGCTCCTGGCCATTCGCACAATGGGGGATCGATTTGGTGGGTCCACTTCCAAAGTCAAAAGGCCAAACCAAGTACATTGTCGTCGCAATCGATTACTTTTCAAAGTGGATCGAGGCAAAGGCATTGGCACAAACAACCGACGCACAAATAATGGACTTCATCCGAAATCACATCATCGCACGATATGGAGTTCCCAAGGTCCTAATCAGCGACAACGGACCACAATTCAAGAGCTCAAGGCTTCAAAAATTTTGCGAAAGACTCAACATTAACCATCGTTTCGCATCAGTCCGCCATGCTCAAACCAACGGACAAGTCGAAGCTGCCAACAAGACCGTCCTAGACGGTCTCAAAAAAGAGTGCACGCATTAAAAGCAGGATGGGCAGAAGAGCTTAGCAGTGTTCTGTGGGCACTTTGAACAACTCCAAAGGAGTCAACTGGAGAAACACCATTCAGTCTGGTGTAAGGAACAGAAGCAGTCGCTCCCATCGAAATTGCTTCCTCATCCTACCGCACAACCCATTTCAACGCCCAAGCCAACGAAGTAGACATGCGTCTAGACTTAAACTTGGCTGAAGAAAAAAGGCGTAACTCCGAACATAATCAGGCACGAATGCGTTTGATAACCGCAAGATATTACAACAGGAAAGTGAAAGAAAGACAATTCCATGTCGGAGAAATGGTGTGGAGAAGGAATGAGTTCTCACATCTCGATCAAATCAACAAGATGTCTCCAAAATGGGAAGGCCCTTACAAGGTCATATCCATTCCATACATCAACGCATACCGCCTTGAAGATGCAAATGGCAATGCCTCTACAAACACATTCAGTGGAGGACACTTGAAGAAATTCCACGGATGAAAGGATAATCTTCTATCACAAAAGGAGCTGTTGTATCAAGCCCTTTTGTTCTTATTTCCATAACGCATCTACTTGTTGAAAAGTCCACTCTCTCATATAAAGTGGCATCTTTGTAATAATCTCATGAACCTAATGAAGTTATTTTATCTTCGTAGGAACATCACTACTCTATGTACGTTACTTGGAAGCAAAACAAAGTAACTACAACAACTATTATCTACACCAACAGGGAGTTTATTAGTCCACTCATTAATTGGCATCTATCTCAAGAAAGTGCCGACAACACAAAGCCATTGAGCTATGTGCACAATCAACTTATATGCTGCCATAACAACCAGCGGATTATCAATCAAAAGGACGACTATTCAAGAAGCGGCATCTACAGGCAATATCTTGGATTAACACCAAGACCTACTATCAAAAATAGCATGTTGAGGTATCCTCTTTTTTAAAGACAAACCCCATGTTTACTTCTAAAAAATGACATGATGTGACATCTCTTATTAGAGGCAAATCCTCATGTTCATAGCCATTCCCTGGATTCAGAACAGGATGGGCAAATACAATACGGGATTGATCACCCCACAAATGGCGGAAGTTCTCTGGTTAGACAACGACCCCACACTATAACAAGTGTGAATTCCTATTTAAAGGGTTCACCCTTCATGGAGAATGTCCTCTGTTTAGATGACAATCCCATACTTCGAATTCCTGTTTAGGGTTCACTCTTCATGGAGAATGTCCTCTGTTTAGATGACAATCCCATACTTCGAATTCCTGTTTAGGGTTCACTCTTCATGGCGAATTTCCTCTGTTTAGATGATAATCCCATACTTCGAATTCTTGTTTAGGGTTCACTCTTCATGGCGAATGTCCTCTGTTTAGATGACAATCCCATACTTCGAATTCCTGTTTAGGGTTCACTCTTCATGGCGAATGTCCTCTGTTTACATGACAATCCCACGAATTCCTATTTAGGGTTCACTCTTCATGGCGAATGTCCTCTGTTTAGATGACAATCCCATACTTCGAATTCCTGTTTAGGGTTCACTCTTCATGGCAAATGTCCTCTGGTTAGATGACAATCCCATACTTCGAATTCCTGTTTAGGGTTCACTCTATACGGCAAAAGTCCTCTGGATAGATGACAATTCCGTACTACAAATTTTCAAAACCGTGTTGCATGGTTCCTGGACGCAGAAAACATGCATCACAATTCATATTCTCAAAAAGTGTTACATGATCCCTGGACGCAGGAATCATGTATCACAAATATTTTACTAAATAGTTTATCAAATATTTTATCAAATATTTTATGTATCAAACACCTTTCCAAATACTTTATTAACAAGCCTTTTAGGATTCACAAAATGCTTCTTCAAAAACCCAAAATGTTTTTACGTATGCTTCCCCAACGCGGGTTGATACACGCTGGCAGGTGCGCACCCTGTTTAAAACTCATAAAATTTACAAGTCGAGTCTTGTACAACGTCGCCTTAGAGTGGAACTAAGAGACGGTATAAACTAGTATCTTGCCCAAGCCAAGATAACACATTTCAAACATACCACTTGTTAAGTCGCTATACGCGAATCACTTGACAGGTTTCGACAGATATAGCGACAAGCTATGCAGGAAGACGTACAACATGCATAACGCATCATGCAAACAATCTTGAATCAAAAGTGGCTATCGGTCACGGTTGCGGGGACTACGTTTACGCTACTAGTCATCCACATTCAATAAACACAGTAAACGATAACGGTATGAAATATTACTAACAAGTTATCATGCAAACTGCTATGTATAAAGCAGGTTCAAACGACGTAGTTCCAAGCGAACAAGTCACAGGCAACAACTAAGGAACAACTCCAACAAAGTTCTACACACAAACAAAAGCAAAGTGGAAACAAGCCCAACATGCTCAAAATAAAACAAGCAGTTCAAATAGCGGCACCACCTCCAGAGGGCCCGGGGGCAACCTCCATAAACTCAGGAGAAGTAACAGTGACGTTTACATCTCTGCTATCATCAACCAACACCTCGTAGTTGGGAAGGCCACACTCCAAAAGGTTCAGCGCCTCAATGTGAGAAAGGGCGTAACTCGCGTATGGCCCTAACTCGCCAAAAGGGAACCCAGGGTCAAGATCCTTCACGCGGGTGAAGTAATCTTCGGAGCGCTCGCTCATCAAGTGGTTCACTCTCTCCTCAACAGCAGCTTCAAAATCAGAAGTTCCCAAGTACTTGGTGAAACCCACTTGTACGCCCTTCTCCCGACTCTCCTTACCAAGAGCGAGTAATTCCGCTCCTTGAGAATGAAGATCTTCTGTAACCTTCTTCTCAAGAGCGATCATCTCAGACTCAAGCTTTGACAAGCGAGTATGGCGCGCCTCATAACGGCTCTCAGAAGCAGTAACTTTCGAACTCAACACGCGAGCCTCTTCCTTGGTTCGTGACAACTCTTGGCGCAAAGCGTCACACTTATCCATAGCTGCCTGCTTCGCGCTCACCAGCTCCATAAAAAAAGATGACATGTTTACCATGTCGGCTACAACCTGCATACATCAATGCGATAAGCCAAACATAAATCGCAAAAACAACAAACTTGGCAAAAGAACCAAGTTACTCACAGGAGCAAACCGGGATAAGGCACTCTGTGCATAAGCCTCAGCTTCCTCATCAGTCGATGGGCAAGAATGCCTATCACCTGGTGGAACACATCTACGCAATACGCGAACTCCAACCTCTGGAGTGCGAAGTGACGACTCTTTGGGGAAATAAACTCCACCATTACCAAAAGGTGCCCAAGTGTCCCCAGTAATGTCCAATCCAACGGGGCAGACCAGATGGTCACGCCTAAGAGGAGGAACCGCTACAACAAAAAAAGAAAGTGGTTAACAACAAATAACAAAACCACGGAATACATTCATCAAAAGTATACTTACAGAGTCCGCGGACTTCCACAAGTCGGTTTCCCGACTGGGGGGCAGATGACGCTACATTGCGACTCGCGACTTCCTTGCCTTTACGAGTGGAAGTAGTCGCATTTGGCTTCAAGCGCTTGGGATCAGTCGGTCCACGCACCACTGTGTCAGTCCGCTTGGAAGAAACGCGAGAATCAGACACTGGGGGAGTATCCCCGGTCACATGAGTAGAAGACCCTTTGCTAAGATCACGCCCCGAATTGGCAGGAGTGATGGGGGCAGGGGCTACCAAAGCCGGATCGGCGCGAGAAGCAATACGCGAAGCCACCGCATGGAGAGACAAACTCTTTCCGGCAAACCAACCTGCAATATGAGTCCACAAAAGACATATAGCCGCTTAAAAGGGTATCCATTATGAGTATCAAAATGCTCAAAAATGTTCAAAAGTAAGAATGAAGGACTTACTCATAGAAACAACTCGGTCAAAAGGAAGGGAATTCCGCAAGAGGTTACTACAACTCCACAATCTGCAAGAACCAAGCAGAAGTCAACGCGCGTAGCAAAAGTCAATGCGCATAACAAAAGTCAACGCGCATAGCAAAAGTCAACATACATGGCAAAAGTCAACGCGCGTAGCAAAAGTCAACGCGCATAGCAAAAGTCAACGCGCATAGCAAAAGTCAACGCGCGTAGCAAAAATCAACGCACGTAGCCAAAGTCTACGCGCATAGCAAAGTTGGTACGTACAATAAAAGGGATTAACGTCTTAAGAGGCTATCATGCAAACGGTGAATCTAACGGGACAAACCACAAGGATCAAATACGACGACACTTAAGGAAAATATTTTCCTAAGGCTTCAAAGGCAACAAAAGGCTACTCCTAAAGACGTTTGGCAATTCCCATCAACCAACGAACACATCAAGGGGAACTATGTCCAAACGGGGAATTCTACCTCAACTATCCACGGAAGTGAAAAATCGTCAAAGTCATGCACTAGCGGCGATAATAACGGCAACTAATCAGCAAATATTCGACATACAAACACCAACAAGCAGTTCCATACGACAACAACGACAAATAGCTCAAACGAACAACAATACGGCGACATTCGAAATCAAGTCGAAGCTGTCCTGTAAAATCGAATTTCCAGATTACCTCAAAACGTGACGAAAAGTATCACAATGGATTCCCCTCGTCGAGACGATTTCGGAAAGGTAAAGACCGCAACGAACGGAGCACGGGAAGGCGGCGCGTGGGCTACACGGGAAGGCGGCGCGTGGGCTACACGCGCCGGCAAGGCAAACCTCACGCGGCGGCGCGTGAGGGCGCGTCCGGCGTCTCCTGGCGATTCCGAAGGCGGCGCTGGAATCCTTGTGACAATCTGAGTCGATTGGTGGTGTCAATTTCTGAAAACAAGTCAAGGATCAAGCACGAAACTTTCAGGATATGTCTAAGCCTTACGACGGTGAAGAAACTATGAACACACAAACAATTTCGGGAAATGATGAAAGGATTACCTGCAAAGAAGAAGAAATTTCCCAAGATGATGGAGGAATGATTGGGGATTTGTGTAGTTGCATATCCCAAAAGATGCCTTGGTGATAAGGATTAAAGGAGTAACTTGTCTACACTCACGCCTAAGCACTTATGGTACACTCCACCCTCTCTTCTAAATATCTATTCCTACGTACGTGATTATTTTGATATTGCACGTATCAAACCCGTCATTCTACGCGTATGTTTCCATATCGCATGATTCATGATTTGATAATTGCTAAGTCGTTTTAGAAGTGTGCGGATTATATTTCTTGCATCGCGTAATTACGATCTTGCCATGACCGTCACTTATGCATGCACGTTGATAAAAACATGTTCGCATGATATATTACTAATTGCTTGCATCCCTAAGATAACCATACTTGCACGCTGCGTATGCGCATTCCCTATTGCACTAACCGTGATGACAGAAAACAAAGTCATTCGGTCGGAAAATCAAAGGACGGACAAAATCAAGATGTCTATGTCCAACCAACGATTAAAATCGAAAGGTTAGCGTCAAACTCAAATTGGACACGTATCCTAACTTAAAAATAGAGTCAAGAAAGGTTCTAAACCGTTACTTGACTAGGGGCAAGTGATGGATATATGTCCAATTCCGGTTCGTATTTATATTTCGGGCCTCATAAACACGTCAAAATTACATCTCGGTTTGAAAAACATCTCCCAAAGGGTCAAAACGGTCCGGAAACGCATTTACGCGCGTCCGGACCTCCGGATTGCATTGCGGGTATCGTGCGATTACCGTTTCCGCGATTACCGTTACGTGTAAAGAAGTCAAGTTCGCGCATTACCAATATGGATGACGGTTACCGCTTACTTTTGAACCGTCATCAAACCGCTTTAAAACCGGGTCCGGTCCCAAGGAAGCCTATAAATAGGAGGCCTTGGCCACCCATTTTCACACATCCTCTCATTTGCCCAACTTTGGTATTTTGAGCTCTGACTTCTCTCTAGAAATATTCTCTCTCTAGATATTACTCTTTTAGCCCTATAGTGACTTAAGCTTCGGAGAGGGCTCCGCTAGCACCACCCCCCCCCCCTCTCCGTGCTAGCACTGGTCCTTTGTGCAGGAATCGTCGCCCAGACATCCGGATTTTTGCACAGACCACCGCCTTCTGAGACTCAGACGCCCCCCTGAGACACAACCACGTTTTGAGACACAGACCTTTACGGGAGTCAACCGAACACTCGCCAGTGGCCCAAACCTCTTCCAGACGAAGGGTTACAGCCCGAAAACCCGCACAAGCATACGAAAAGACACGTCCTCACGACCCATTCGATCCCTGGACGCAACAAAAGTCTTTATTCCTTTTTAGTTCAGTATTAGAATCACAGTTTACTTAAGAGGGTTCTACTCCTTATGAGATATTTGCCAAATTTTTATTTATTAATATATATTCGATCGGAGCTCAGAATTTGGTGAAATTAGTTGCTATCGTATATATTCTAGATGTATATGATCATATTAAGGTTTTTATCCCTTTTTAGTTCGGTATTAGAAACACATATTACTCATAGGGTACTACTCCCTATGAGATTTTTGCCAAATTTTTATTTATTAATATATCTTCGATCGAAGCTCAGAATCTGGTGAAATTAGTTGCTATCGTATATATTCTAGATGTATATGATCATATTAAAGTCTTTATCCCTTTTTAATTCGGTATTAGAATCACAGTTTACTAAGAGGGTAACACTCCCGATGAGATTTTGTCAAATTTTTATTTATTAATATATCTTTAATCGGAGCTAATAATTTGGTGAAATTAGTTGCTATCGTATATATATTCTAGATGTATATGATCATATTAAAGTCTTTATCCCTTTTTAATTCGGTATTAGAATCACAGTTTACTAAGAGGGTAACACTCCCGATGAGATTTTGTCAAATTTTTATTTATTAATATATCTTCAATCGGAGCTAATAATTTGGTGAAATTAGTTGTTATCGTAATTTATCTAGACATGTATGATCATACTAAAGTTTTTATCCCTTTTTAGTTCGGTATTAGAATCACAGATTACTCATAGGGTACTACTCCCTATGGGATTTTGCCAATTTTTATTTATTAATATATCTTCGATCGGAGCTCAAAATTTGGTGAAATAAATTACTATCGTATATATATTCTAGACGTATATGATCATACTAAATAATTTATCCCTTTTTAGTTCTGTATAAGAATCACATTTTACTTAGAGGGTACTACTCCCTATGAGATTTTTGCCAAATTTTTATTTATTAATATATCTTCGATCGAAGCTCAGAATCTGGTGAAATTAGTGTATATGATCATATTAAAGTCTTTATCCCTTTTTACTTCGGTAATAGAATCACAGTTTACTAAGAGGGTAACACTCCCGATGAGATTTTTGTCAAATTTTTATTTATTAATATATCTTCAATCGGAGCTAATAATTTGGTGAAATTAGTTGCTATCGTATATATATTCTAGATATATATGATCATACTAAAGTCTTTATCCCATTTTAGTTAAGTATTAGAATCACATTTTACTTAGAAGGTACTACTCCCAATGAAATTTTTGCCAAAATTTTATTTATTAATATTTCTTCGATCGGAGCTCAGAAATGGATTAAATTAGTTGCTATCGTAATATATCTAGACGTATATGATCATACTAAAGTTTTTATCCATTTTTAGTTCGGTATTGGAATCACAGATTATTCATAGGGTAATACTCCCTATGGGATTTTGCCAATTTTTTATTTATTAATATATCTTCGATCGGAGCTCAAAATTTGGTGAAATCAGTTACTGTCGTATATATATTCTAGACGTATATGATAATACTAAAGTCTTTATCAATTTTAGTTTTGTATTAGAATCACAGTTTACTCAGAGGGTACTACTCCTTATTAGATTTTTGCCAAATTTTTATTTATTAATATATCTTCGATCGGAGCTCATAATATGGTGAAATTAGTTTCTATCGTTAATATTCTAGCCGTATATGATCATACTAAAGTATTTATTCCTTTTTAGTTCAGTATTAGAATCACAGTTTACTTAACAGGGTACTACTCCTTATGAGATTTTTTCCAAATTGTTATTTATTAATATATATTCGATCGGAGCTCAGAATTTGGTGAAATTAGTTGCTATCATATATATTCTAGATGTATATGATCATATTAAAGTTGTTATCCCTTTTTAGTTCTGTATTAGAAACACATATTACTCATAGGGTACTACTCCCTATGAGATTTTTGCCAAATTTTTATTTATTAATATATCTTCGATCGAATCTCAGAATCTGGTGAAATTAGTTGCTATCTTATATATTCTAGATGTATATGATCATATTAAAGTCTTTATCCCTTTTTAATTCGGTATTAGAATCACAGTTTACTAAGAGGGTAACACTCCCGATGATATTTTGTCAAATTTTTATTTATTAATATATCTTTAATTGGAGCTAATAATTTGGTGAAATTAGTTGCTATCGTATATATATTCTAGATGTATATGATCATATTAAAGTCTTTATCCCTTTCTAATTCGGTATTAGAATCACAGTTTACTAAGAGGGTAACACTCTCGATGAGATTTTGTCAAATTTTTATTTATTAATATATCTTCAATCGGAGCTAATAATTTGGTGAACTTAGTTGCTATCATTTATATATTCTAGACGTATATGATCTTACTAAAGTCTTTATCCCTTTTTAGTTTTGTATTAGAATCATAGTTTACTCAAAGGGTACTACTCCCTATGAGATTTTTGCCAAATTTTTATTTATTAATATATCTTCGATCGAAGCTCAGAATCTGGTGAAATTAGTGTATATGATCATATTAAATTCTTTATCCCTTTTTACTTCGGTATTAGAATCACAGTTTACTAAGAGGGTAACACTCCCGATGAGATTTTTGTCAAATTTTTATTTATTAATATATCTTCAATCGGAGCTAATAATTTGGTGAAATTAGTTGCTATCGTATATATATTCTAGATGTATATGATCATACTAAAGTCTTTATCCCTTTTTAGTTCAGTATTAGAATCACATTTTACTTAGAAGGTACTACTCCCAGTGAAATTTTTGCCAAATTTTATTTATTAATATTTCTTCGATCGGAGCTCAGAAATGGATTTAATTAGTTGCTATCGTATATATTCTATACATATATGATCATAATAAAGTTTTTATCCTTTTTAGTTCGGTATTAGAATCACTGATTACTCATAGGGTACTACTCCCTATTGGATTTTGTCAATTTTTTATTTATTAATATATCTTCAATCAGAGCTCAAAATTGGGTGAAATCAATTGCTACCGTATATATATTCTAGACGTATATGATCATACTAAAGTCTTTATCCCTTTTTAGTTTTGTATTAGAATCATAGATTACTAAGAGGGTAATACTCCCTATTAGATTTTTGCCAAACTTTTATTTATTAATATATCTTCGATCGGAGCTCATAATTTGGTGAAATTAGTTTCTATCGTATATTTCTAGACGTATATGATCATACTAAAGTCTTTATCCCTTTTTAGTTCAGTATTAGAATCACATTTTACTTAGAAGGTACTACTCCCAATGAAATTTTTTCCAAATTTTTATTTATTAATATTTCTTCGATCGGAGCTCAGAAATGGATTAAATTAGTTGCTATCGTAATATATCTAGACATATATGATCATAGTAAAGTTTTTATCTCTTTTTAGTTCGGTATTAGAATCACAGATTACTCATAGGGTACTACTCTCTATGGGATTTTGCCAATTTTTATTTATTAATATATCTTCGATCGGAGCTCAAATTTGGTGAAATAAATTACTATTGTATATATATTCTAGACGTATATGATCATACTATAGTCTTTATTCCTTTTTAGTTCAGTATTAGAATCACAGTTTACTTAACAGGGTACTACTACTTATGAGATTTTTTCCAAATTGTTATTTATTAATATATTTTCTATCGGAGCTCAGAATTTGGTGAAATTAGTTGCTATCATATATATTCTAGTTGTATATGATCATATTAAGGTTGTTATCCCTTTTTAGTTCGGTATTAGCTACACATATTACTCATAGGGTAATACTCCCTATAAGATTTTTGCCAAATTTTTATTTATTAATATATCTTCGATCGGAGCTAATAAATTGGTGAAATTTGTTACTATCGTATATATATTCTAGACGTATATGATCATACTAAACTATTTATCCATTTTTAGTTCAGCATAAGAATCACATTTTACTTAGAAGGTACTATTCCCAATGAGATTTTTGCCCAATTTTATTTATTAATATTTCTTCGATCGGAGCTCAGAAATGGATTAAATTAGTTGCTATCGTATATATTCTAGACATATATGATCATACTAAAGTTTTTATCCTTTTTAGTTCGGTATTAGAATCACTGATTACTCATAGGGTACTACTCCCTATTGGATTTTGCCAATTTTTTTTTATTAATATATCTTCAATCAGATCTCAAAATTGGGTGAAATCAATTGCTACCGTATATATATTCTAGACATATATGATCATACTAAAGTCTTTATCCCTTTTTAGTTTTGTATTAGAATCACAGTTTATTAAGAGGGTAATACTCCCTATTAGATTTTTGCCAAATTTTTATTTATTAATATATCTTCGATCGGAGCTCATAATTTGGTGAAATTAGTTTCTATCGTATATTTCTAGACGTACATGATCATACTAAAGTCTTTATCCCTTTTTAGTTCAGTATTAGAATCACATTTTACTTAGAAGGTACTACCCCCAATGAAATTATTGCCAAATTTTTATTTATTAATATATCTTCGATCGGAGCTCAGAAATGGATTAAATTAGTTGCTATCGTAATATATCTAGACATATATGATCATACTAGTTTTTATCCCTTTTTAGTTCGGTATTAGAATCATAGATTACTCATAGGGTACTACTCTCTATGGGATTTTGCCAATTTTTATTTATTAATATATCTTCGATCGGAGCTCAAAATTTGGTGAAATAAATTACTATCGTATATATATTCTAGACGTATATGATCATACTAAATTCTTTATCAATTTTTAGTTTTGTATTAGAATCACAGTATACTCAGAGGGTACTACTCCCTATTAGATTTTTGCCAAATTTTTATTTATTAATATATCTTCGATCGGAGCTCATAATTTGGTGAAATTAGTTTCTATCGTATATATTCTAGCCGTATATGATCATACTAAAGTCTCTATTCCTTTTTAGTTCAGTATTAGAATCACAGTTTACTTAAGAGGGTACTACTCCTTATGAGATTTTTGCTAAACTTTTATTTATTAATATATCTTCGATCGGAGCTCATAGTTTAGTGAAATTAGTTTCTATCGTATATATTCTAGTCGTATATGATCATACTAAAGTCTTTATTCCTTTTTAGTTCAGTATTAGAATCACAGTTTACTTAAGAGGGTACTACCCTTATGAGATTTTTGCCAAATTTTTATTTATTAATATATATACGATCGAAGCTCAGAATTTGGTGAAATTAGTTGCTATCGTATATATTCTAGATGTATATGATCATATTAAGGTTTTTATCCCTTTTTAGTTCTGTATTAGAAACACATATTACTCATAGCGTACTACTCCCTATGAGATTTTTGCCAAATTTTTATTTATTAATATATCTTCGATCGAAGCTCAGAAATTAGTTGCTATCGTATATATTCTAGATGTATATGATCATATTAAAGTCTTTATCCCTTTTTAATTCGGTATTAGAATCACAGTTTACTAAGAGGGTAACACTCTCGATGAGATTTTGTCAAATTTTTATTTATTAATATATCTTCAATCGGAGCTAATAATTTGGTGAACTTAGTTGCTATCGTTATATATTTTAGACGTATATGATCATACAAAAGTCTTTATCCCTTTTTAGTTTTGTATTAGAATCATAGTTTACTCAAAGGGTACTACTTCCTATGAGATTTTTGCCAATTTTTTATTTATTAATATATCTTCGATCGAAGCTCAAAATCTGGTGAAATTAGTGTATATGATCATATTAAAGTCTTTATCCCTTTTTACTTCGGTATTAGAATCACAGTTTACTAAGAGGGTAACACTCCCGATGAGATTTTTGTCAAATTTTTATTTATTAATATATCTTCAATCGGAGCTAATAATTTGGTGAAATTAGTTGCTATCGTATATATATTCTAGATGTATATGATCATACTAAAGTCTTTATCCCTTTTTAGTTCAGTATTAGAATCACATTTTACTTAGAAGGTACTACTCCCAGTGAAATTTTTGCCAAAATTTTATTTATTAATATTTCTTCGATCGGAGCTCAGAAATGGATTAAATTAGTTGCTATCGTAATATATCTAGACGTATATGATCATACTAAAGGTTTTATCCCTTTTTAGTTCGGTATTAGAATCACAGATTATTCATAGGGTAATACTCCCTATGGGATTTTGCCAATTTTTTATTTATTAATATATCTTCGATCGAAGCTCAGAATCTGGTGAAATTAGTGTATATGATCATATTAAAGTCTTTATCCCTTTTTACTTTAGTATTAGAATCACAGTTTACTAAGAGGGTAACACTCCCAATGAGATTTTTGTCAAATTTTTATTTATTAATATATCTTCAATCGGAGCTAATAATTTGGTGAAATTAGTTGCTATCGTATATATATTCTAGATGTATATGATTATACTAAAGTCTTTATCCCTTTTTAGTTCAGTATTAGAATCACATTTTACTTAGAAGGTACTACTCCCAATGAAATTTTTGCCAAAATTTTATTTATTAATATTTCTTCGATCGGAGCTCAGAAATGGATTAAATTAGTTGCTATCGTAATATATCTAGACGTATATGATCATACTAAAGGTTTTATCCCTTTTTAGTTCGGTATTAGAATCACAGATTATTCATAGGGTAATACTCCCTATGGGATTTTGCCAATTTTTTATTTATTAATATATCTTCGATCGGAGCTCAAAATTTGGTGAAATCAGTTACTGTCGTATATATATTCTAGACGTATATGATCATACTAAATTCTTTATCAATTTTAGTTTTGTATTAGAATCACAGTTTACTCAGAGGGTACTACTCCCTATTAGATTTTTGCCAAATTTTTATTTATTAATATATCTTCGATCGGAGCTCATAATTTGGGTAAATTAGTTTCTATCGTATATATTCTAGCCGTATATGATCATACTAAAGTCTTTATTCCTTTTTAGTCCAGTATTAGAATCACAGTTTACTTAAGAGGGTACTATTCCTAATGAGATTTTTGCCAAATTTTTATTTATTAATATATATTCGATCGGAGATCAGAATTTGGTGAAATTAGTTGCTATCGTATGTATTCTAGATGTATATGATCATATTAAGGTTTTTATCCATTTTTAGTTCGGTATTAGAAACACATATTACTCATAGGGTACTACTCCCTATGAGATTTTTGCCAAATTTTTATTTATTAATATATCTTCGATCGAAGCTTAGAATCTGGTGAAATTAGTATCTATTGTATATATTCTAGATGTATATGATGATATTAAAGTCTTTATCCCTTTTTAATTCGGTATTAGAATCACAGTTTACTAAGAGGGTAACATTCCCGATGAGATTTTGTCAAATTTTTATTTATTAATATATCTTTAATCGGAGCTAATAATTTGGTGAATATAGTTGCTATTGTATATATATTCTAGATGTATATGATCATATTAAAGTCTTTATCCCTTTTTAATTCGGTATTAGAATCACAGTTTACTAAGAGGGTAACACTCTCGATGAGATTTTTCAAATTTTTATTTATTAATTTATCTTCAATCGGAGCTAATAATTTGGTGCAATTAGTTGCTATCGTTTATATATTCTAGACGTATATGATCATACTAAAGTCTTTATCCCTTTTTAGTTTTGTATTAGAATCATAGTTTACTCAAAGGGTACTACTCCCTATGAGATTTTTGCCAAATTTTTATTTATTAATATATCTTCGGTAGAAGCTCAGAATCTGGTGAAATTAGTGTATATGATCATATTAAAGTCTTTATCCCTTTTTACTTCAGTATTAGAATCACAGTTTACTAAGAGGGTAACACTCCCGATGAGATTTTGTCAAATTTTTATTTATTAATATATCTTCAATCGTAGCTAATAATTTGGTGAAATTAGTTGCTATCGTATATATATTCTAGATGTATATGATCATACTAAAGTCTATATCCCTTTTTAGTTCAGTATTAGAATCGCATTTTACTTAGAAGGTACTACTCCCAATGAAATTTTTGCCAAAATTTTATTTATTAATATTTCTTCGATCGGAGCTCAGAAATGGATTAAATTAGTTGCTATCTTAATATATCTAGACGTATATGATCATACTAAAGTTTTTATCCCTTTTTAGTTCGGTATTAGAATCACAGATTATTCATAGGGTAATACTCCCTATGGGATTTTGCCAATTTTTTATTTATTAATATATCTTCGATCGGAGCTCAAAATTTGGTGAAATCAGTTACTGTCGTATATATATACTAGACGTATATGATCATACTAAAGTCTTTATCAATTTTAGTTTTGTATTAGAATCACAGTTTACTCAGAGGGTACTACTCCCTATTAGATTTTTGCCAAATTTTTATTTATTAATATATCTTCGATCGGAGCTCATAATTTGGTGAAATTAGTTTCTATCGTATATATTCTAGCCGTATATGATCATACTAAAGTCTTTATTCCTTTTTAGTCCAGTATTAGAATCACAGTTTACTTAAGAGGGTACTATTCCTAATGAGATTTTTGCCAAATTTTTATTTATTAATATATATTCGATCGGAGATCAGAATTTGGTGAAATTAGTTGCTATCGTATATATTCTAGATGTATATGATCATATTAAGGTTTTTATCCATTTTTAGTTCGGTATTAGAAACACATATTACTCATAGGGTACTACTCCCTATGAGATTTTTGCCAAATTTTTATTTATTAATATATCTTCGATCGAAGCTTAGAATCTGGTGAAATTAGTTGCTATTGTATATATTCTAGATGTATATGATCATATTAAAGTCTTTATCCCTTTTTAATTCGGTATTAGAATCACAGTTTACTAAGAGGGTAACATTCCCGATGAGATTTTGTCAAATTTTATTTATTAATATATCTTTAATCGGAGCTAATAATTTGGTGAAATTAGTTGCTATCGTATATATATTCTAGATGTATATGATCATATTAAAGTCTTTATCCCTTATTAATTCGGTATTAGAATCACAGTTTACTAAGAGGGTAACACTCTCGATGAGATTTTTCAAATTTTTATTTATTAATTTATCTTCAATCGGAGCTAATAATTTGGTGAAATTAGTTGCTATCGTTTATATATTCTAGACGTATATGATCATACTAAAGTTTTTATCCCTTTTTAGTTTTGTATTAGAATCATAGTTTACTCAAAGGGTACTACTCCCTATGAGATTTTTGCCAAATTTTTATTTATTAATATATCTTCGGTAGAAGCTCAGAATCTGGTGAAATTAGTGTATATGATCATATTAAAGTCTTTATCCCTTTTTACTTCAGTATTAGAATCACAGTTTACTAAGAGGGTAACACTCCCGATGAGATTTTGTCAAATTTTTATTTATTAATATATCTTCAATCGGAGCTAATAATTTGGTGAAATTAGTTGCTATCGTATATATATTCTAGATGTATATGATCATACTAAAGTCTTTATCCCTTTTTAGTTCAGTATTAGAATCACATTTTACTTAGAAGGTACTACTCCCAATGAAATTTTTGCCAAAATTTTATTTATTAATATTTCTTCGATCGGAGCTCAGAAATGGATTAAATTAGTTGCTATCGTAATATATCTAGACGTATATGATCATACTAAAGTTTTTATCCCTTTTTAGTTCGGTATTTGAATCACAGATTATTCATAGGGTAATACTCCCTATGGGATTTTGCCAATTTTTATTTATTAATATATCTTCGATCGGAGCTCAAAATTTGGTGAAATCAGTTACTGTCGTATATATATACTAGACGTATATGATCATACTAAAGTCTTTATCAATTTTAGTTTTGTATTAGAATCACAGTTTACTCAGAGGGTACTACTCCCTATTAGATTTTTGCAAAATTTTTATTTATTAATATATCTTCGATCGGAGCTCATAATTTGGTTAAATTAGTTTCTATCGTATATATTCTAGCCTTATATGATCATACTAAAGTCTTTATTCCTTTTTAGTTCAGTATTAGAATCACAGTTTACTTAGAGGGTACTACTCCTTATGAGATTTTTGCCAAATTTTTATTTATTAAAATATATTCGATCGGAGCTCAGAATTCGGTGAAATTAGTTGCTATCGTATATATTCTAGATGTATATAATCATATTAAGGTTTTTATCCCTTTTTAGTTCGGTATTAGAAACACATATTACTCATAGGGTACTACTCCCTATGAGATTTTTGCCAAATTTTTATTTATTAATATATCTTCGATCGGAGCTAATAAATTGGTGAAATTAGTTGCTATCGTATATATATTCTAGACGTATATGATCATACTAAACTATTTATCCCTTTTTAGTTCAGTATAAGAATCACATTTTACTTAGAAGGTACTACTCCCAATGAGATTTTTGCCCAATTATATTTATAAATATATCTTCGATCGGAGCTCAAAATTTGGTGAAATCAGTTACTGTCGTATATATATTCTAGACGTATATGATCATACTAAAGTCTTTATCAATTTTAGTTTTGTATTAGAATCACAGTTTACTCAGAGGGTACTACTCCCTATTAGATTTTTGCCAAATTTTTGTTTATTAATATATCTTCGATCGGAGCTCATAATTTGGTGAAATTAGTTTCTATCGTATATATTCTAGCCGTATATGATCATACTAAAGTCTTTATTCCTTTTTAGTCCAGTATTAGAATCACAGTTTACTTAAGAGGGTACTATTTTTTTTTTTTTTTTTTGGCCAAGTAAGAGGGTACTACTCCCTATGAGATTTTTGCCAAATTTTTATTTATTAATATATCTTCGATCGAAGCTTAGAATCTGGTGAAATTAGTTGCTATTGTATATATTCTAGATGTATATGATCATATTAAAGTCTTTATCCTTTTTTAATTCGGTATTAGAATCACAGTTTACTAAGAGGGTAACACTCCCGATGAGATTTTGTCAAATTTTTAATTATTAATATATCTTTAATCGGAGCTAATAATTTGGTGAAATTAGTTGCTATCGTATATATATTCTAGATGTATATGATCATATTAAAGTCTTTATCCCTTTTTAATTCGGTATTAGAATCACAGTTTACTAAGAGGGTAACACTCTCGATGAGATTTTTCAAATTTTTATTTATTAATTCATCTTCAATCGGAGCTAATAATTTGGTGAAATTAGTTGCTATCGTTTATATATTCTAGACGTATATGATCATACTAAAGTCTTTATCCCTTTTTAGTTTTGTATTAGAATCATAGTTTACTCAAAGGGTACTACTCCCTATGAGATTTTTGCCAAATTTTTATTTATTAATATATCTTCGATAGAAGCTCAGAATCTGGTGAAATTAGTGTATATGATCATATTAAAGTCTTTATCCCTTTTTACTTCAGTATTAGAATAACAGTTTACTAAGAGGGTAACACTCCCGATGAGATTTTGTCAAATTTTTATTTATTAATATATCTTCAATCGGAGCTAATAATTTGGTGAAATTAGTTGCTATCGTATATATATTCTAGATGTATATGATCATACTAAAGTCTTTATCCCTTTTTAGTTCAGTATTAGAATCACATTTTACTTAGAAGGTACTACTCCCAATGAAATTTTTGCCAAAATTTTATTTATTAATATTTCTTCGATCGGAGCTCAGAAATGGATTAAATTAGTTGCTATCGTAATATATCTAGACGTATATGATCATACTAAAGTTTTTATCCCTTTTTAGTTCGGTATTTGAATCACAGATTATTCATAGGGTAATACTCCCTATGGGATTTTGCCAATTTTTTATTTATTAATATATCTTCGATCGGAGCTCAAAATTTGGTGAAATCAGTTACTGTCGTATATATATACTAGACGTATATGATCATACTAAAGTCTTTATCAATTTTAGTTTTGTATTAGAATCACAGTTTACTCAGAGGGTACTACTCCCTATTAGATTTTTGCCAAATTTTTATTTATTAATATATCTTCGATCGGAGCTCATAATTTGGTGAAATTAGTTTCTATCGTTAATATTCTAGCCGTATATGATCATACTAAAGTCTTTATTCCTTTTTAGTTCAGTATTAGAATTACAGTTTACTTAACAGGGTACTACTCCTTATGAGATTTTTGCCAAATTTTTATTTATTAATATATATTCGATCGGAGCTCAGAATTTGGTGAAATTAGTTGCTATCATATATATTCTAGATGTATATGATCATATTAAGGTTTTTATCCCTTATTAGTTCGGTATTAGAAACACATATTACTCATAGGGTAATACTCCCTATGAGATTATTGCCAAATTTTTATTTATTAATATATCTTCGATCGGAGCTAATAAATTGGTGAAATTAGTTGCTATCGTATATATATTCTAGACGTATATGATCATACTAAACTATTTATCCCTTTTTAGTTCAGTATAAGAATCACATTTTACTTAGAAGGTACTACTCCCAATGAGATTTTTGCCCAATTATATTTATAAATATATCTTCGATCGGAGCTCAAAATTTGGTGAAATCAGTTACTGTCGTATATATATTCTAGACGTATATGATCATACTAAAGTCTTTATCAATTTTAGTTTTGTATTAGAATCACAGTTTACTCAGAGGGTACTACTCCCTATTAGATTTTTGCCAAATTTTTATTTATTAATATATCTTCGATCGGAGCTCATAATTTGGTGAAATTAGTTTCTATCGTATATATTCTAGCCGTATATGATCATACTAAAGTCTTTATTCCTTTTTAGTCCAGTATTAGAATCACAGTTTACTTAAGAGGGTACTATTCCTAATGAGATTTTTGCCAAATTTTTATTTATTAATATATATTCGATCGGAGATCAGAATTTGGTGAAATTAGTTGCTATCGTATATATTCTAGATGTATATGATCATATTAAGGTTTTTATCCATTTTTAGTTCGGTATTAGAAACACATATTACTCATAGGGTACTACTCCCTATGAGATTTTTGCCAAATTTTTATTTATTAATATATCTTCGATCGAAGCTTAGAATCTGGTGAAATTAGTTGCTATTGTATATATTCTAGATGTATATGATCATATTAAAGTCTTTATCCTTTTTTAATTCGGTATTAGAATCACAGTTTACTAAGAGGGTAACACTCCCGATGAGATTTTGTCAAATTTTTAATTATTAATATATCTTTAATCGGAGCTAATAATTTGGTGAAATTAGTTGCTATCGTATATATATTCTAGATGTATATGATCATATTAAAGTCTTTATCCCTTTTTAATTCGGTATTAGAATCACAGTTTACTAAGAGGGTAACACTCTCGATGAGATTTTTCAAATTTTTATTTATTAATTCATCTTCAATCGGAGCTAATAATTTGGTGAAATTAGTTGCTATCGTTTATATATTCTAGACGTATATGATCATACTAAAGTCTTTATCCCTTTTTAGTTTTGTATTAGAATCATAGTTTACTCAAAGGGTACTACTCCCTATGAGATTTTTGCCAAATTTTTATTTATTAATATATCTTCGATAGAAGCTCAGAATCTGGTGAAATTAGTGTATATGATCATATTAAAGTCTTTATCCCTTTTTACTTCAGTATTAGAATCACAGTTTACTAAGAGGGTAACACTCCCGATGAGATTTTGTCAAATTTTTATTTATTAATATATCTTCAATCGGAGCTAATAATTTGGTGAAATTAGTTGCTATCGTATATATATTCTAGATGTATATGATCATACTAAAGTCTTTATCCCTTTTTAGTTCAGTATTAGAATCACATTTTACTTAACAGGGTACTACTCCCAATGAAATTTTTGCCAAAATTTTATTTATTAATATTTCTTCGATCGGAGCTCAGAAATGGATTAAATTAGTTGCTATCATATATATTCTAGATGTATATGATCATATTAAGGTTTTTATCCCTTATTAGTTCGGTATTAGAAACACATATTACTCATAGGGTAATACTCCCTATGAGATTATTGCCAAATTTTTATTTACTAATATATCTTCGATCGGAGCTAATAAATTGGTGAAATTAGTTGCTATCGTATATATATTCTAGACGTATATGATCATACTAAACTATTTATCCCTTTTTAGTTCAGTATAAGAATCACATTTTACTTAGAAGGTACTACTCCCAATGAGATTTTTGCCCAATTTTATTTATTAATATTTCTTCGATCGGAGCTCAGAAATGGATTAAAATAGTTGCTATCGTATATATTCTAGACATATATGATCATACTAAAGTTTTTATCCTTTTTAGTTCGGTATTAGAATCACTGATTACTCATAGGGTACTACTCTCTATTGGATTTTGCCAATTTTTTATTTATTAATATATCTTCAATCAGAGCTCAAAATTGGGTGTAATCAATTGCTACCGTATATATATTCTAGACGTATATGATCATACTAAAGTCTTTATCCCTTTTTAGTTTTGTATTAGAATCACAGTTTACTAAGAGGGTACTACTCCCTATTAGATTTTTGCCAAATTTTTATTTATTAATATATCTTCGATCGGAGCTCATAATTTGGTGAAATTAGTTTCTATCGTATATATTCTAGACGTATATGATCATACTAAAGTCTTTATCCCTTTTTAGTTCAGTATTAGAATCACATTTTACTTAGAAGGTACTACTCCCAATGAAATTTTTGGCAAATTTTTATTTATTAATATTTCTTCGATCGGAGCTCAGAAATGGATTAAATTAGTTGCTATCGTAATATATCTAAACATATATGATCATACTAAAGTTTTTATTACTTTTTAGTTCGGTATTAGAATCACAGATTACTCATAGGGTACTACTCTCTATGGGATTTTGCCAATTTTTATTTATTAATATATCTTCGATCAGAGCTCAAAATTTGGTGAAATAAATTACTATCGTATATATATTCTAGACGTATATGATCATACTAAAGTCTTTATCAATTTTTAGTTTTGTATTAGAATCACAGTTTACTCAGAGGGTACTACTCCCTATTAGATTTTTGCCAAATTTTTATTTATTAATATATCTTCGATCGGAGCTCATAATTTGGTGAAATTAGTTTCTATCGTATATATTCTAGCCGTATATGATCATACTAAAGTCTTTATTCCTTTTTAGTTCAGTATTAGAATCACAGTTTACTTAAGAGGGTACTACTCCTTATGAGATTTTTGCTAAATTTTTATTTATTAATATATATTCGATCGGAGCTCAGAATTTGGTGAAATTAGTTGCTATCGTATATATTTTAGATGTATATGATCATATTAAGGTTTTTATCCCTTTTTTGTTCGGTATTAGAAACACATATTTCTCATAGGGTACTACTCCCTATGAGATATTTGCCAAATTTTTATTTATTAATATATCTTCGATCGGAGCTAATAATTTGGTGAAATTAGTTGCTATCGTATATATATTCTAGACGTATATGATCATACTAAATTATTTATCCCTTTTTAGTTCAGTATAAGAATCACATTTTACTTAGAACGTACTACTCCCAATGAGATTTTTGCAAAATTTTATTTATTAATATTTCTTCGATCGGAGCTCAGAAATGGATTAATTTAGTTGCTATCGTATATATTCTAGACATATATTATCATACTAAAGTTTTTATCCCTTTTTAGTTCGGTATTAGAATCACTGATTACTCATAGGGTACTACTCCCTATTGGATTTTGCCAATTTTTTTATTTATTAATATATCTTCAATCAGAGCTCAAAATTGGGTGAAATCAGTTGCTATCGTATATATATTCTAGACGTATATGATCATACTAAAGTCTTTATCCCTTTTTAGGTTTGTATTAGAATCACAGTTTACACAGAGGGTACTACTCCCTATTAGATTTTTGCCAAATTTTTATTTATTAATATATCTTCGATAGAAGCTCAGAAACTGGTGAAATTAGTGTATATGATCATATTAAAGTCTTTATCCCTTTTTACTTCAGTATTAGAATCACAGTTTACTAAGAGGGTAACACTCCCGATGAGATTTTTGTCAAATTTTTATTTATTAATATATCTTCAATCGGAGCTAATAATTTGGTGAAATTAGTTGCTATCGTATATATATTCTAGATGTATATGATCATACTAAAGTCTATCCCTTTTTAGTTCAGTATTAGAATCACATTTTACTTAGAAGGTACTACTCCCAATGAAATTTTTGCCAAAATTTTATTTATTAATATTTCTTCGATCGGAGCTCAGAAATGGATTAAATTAGTTGCTATCGTAATATATCTAGACGTATATGATCATACTAAAGTTTTTATCCCTTTTTAGTTCGGTATTAGAATCACATATTATTCATAGGGTAATACTCCCTATGGGATTTTGCCAATTTTTTATTTATTAATATATCTTCAATCGGAGCTCAAAATTTGGTGAAATCAGTTACTGTCGTATATATATTCTAGACGTATATGATCATACTAAAGTCTTTATCAATTTTAGTTTTGTATTAGAATCACAGTTTACTCAGAGGGTACTACTCCCTATTAGATTTTTGCCAAATTTTTATTTATTGATATATCTTCGATCGGAGCTCATAATTTGGTGAAATTAGTTTCTATCGTTAATATTCTAGCCGTATATGATCATACTAAAGTCTTTATTCCTTTTTAGTTCAGTATTAGAATTACAGTTTACTTAACAGGGTACTACTCCTTATGAGATTTTTGCCAAATTTTTATTTATTAATATATATTCGATCGGAGCTCAGAATTTGGTGAAATTAGTTGCTATCATATATATTCTAGATGTATATGATCATATTAAGGTTTTTATCCCTTTTAGTTCGGTATTAGAAACACATATTACTCATAGGGTAATACTCCCTATGAGATTATTGCCAAATTTTTATTTATTAATAGATCTTCGATCGGAGCTAATAAATTGGTGAAATTAGTTGCTATCGTATATATATTCTAGACGTATATGATCATACTAAACTATTTATCCCTTTTTAGTTCAGTATAAGAATCACATTTTACTTAGAAGGTACTACTCCCAATGAGATTTTTGCCCAATTTTATTTATTAATATTTCTTCGATCGGAGCTCAGAAATGGATTAAAATAGTTGCTATCGTATATATTCTAGACATATATGATCATACTAAAGTTTTTATCCTTTTTAGTTCGGTATTAGAATCACTGATTACTCATAGGGTACTACTCTCTATTGGATTTTGCCAATTTTTTATTTATTAATATATCTTCAATCAGAGCTCAAAATTGGGTGTAATCAATTGCTACCGTATATATATTCTAGACGTATATGATCATACTAAAGTCTTTATCCTTTTTTAGTTTTGTATTAGAATCACAGTTTACTAAGAGGGTACTACTCCCTATTAGATTTTTGCCAAATTTTTATTTATTAATATATCTTCGATCGGAGCTCATAATTTGGTGAAATTAGTTTCTATCGTATATATTCTAGACGTATATGATCATACTAAAGTCTTTATCCCTTTTTAGTTCAGTATTAGAATCACATTTTACTTAGAAGGTACTACTCCCAATGAAATTTTTGGCAAATTTTTATTTATTAATATTTCTTCGATCGGAGCTCAGAAATGGATTAAATTAGTTGCTATCGTAATATATCTAAACATATATGATCATACTAAAGTTTTTATCACTTTTTAGTTCGGTATTAGAATCACAGATTACTCATAGGGTACTACTCTCTATGGGATTTTGCCAATTTTTATTTATTAATATATCTTCGATCAGAGCTCAAAATTTAGTGAAATAAATTACTATCGTATATATATTCTAGACGTATATGATCATACTAAAGTCTTTATCAATTTTTAGTTTTGTATTAGAATCACAGTTTACTCAGAGGGTACTACTCCCTATTAGATTTTTGCCAAATTTTTATTTATTAATATATCTTCGATCGGAACTCATAATTTGGTGAAATTAGTTTCTATCGTATATATTCTAGCCGTATATGATCATACTAAAGTCTTTATTCCTTTTTAGTTCAGTATTAGAATCACAGTTTACTTAAGAGGGTACTACTCCTTATGAGATTTTTGCTAAATTTTTATTTATTAATATATATTCGATCAGAGCTCAGAATTTGGTGAAATTAGTTGCTATCGTATATATTTTAGATGTATATGATCATATTAAGGTTTTTATCCCTTTTTGTTCGGTATTAGAAACACATATTTCTCATAGGGTACTACTCCCTATGAGATATTTGCCAAATTTTTATTTATTAATATATCTTCGATCGGAGCTAATAATTTGGTGAAATTAGTTGCTATCGTATATATATTCTAGACGTATATGATCATACTAAATTATTTATCCCTTTTTAGTTCAGTATAAGAATCACATTTTACTTAGAACGTACTACTCCCAATGAGATTTTTGCAAAATTTTATTTATTAATATTTCTTCGATCGGAGCTCAGAAATGGATTAAATTAGTTGTTATCGTATATATTCTAGACATATATTATCATACTAAAGTTTTTATCCCTTTTTAGTTCGGTATTAGAATCACTGATTACTCATAGGGTACTACTCCCTATTGGATTTTGCCAATTTTTTATTTATTAATATATCTTCAATCAGAGCTCAAAATTGGGTGAAATCAGTTGCTATCGTATATATATTCTAGACGTATATGATCATACTAAAGTCTTTATCCCTTTTTAGGTTTGTATTAGAATCACAGTTTACACAGAGGGTACTATTCCCTATTAGATTTTTGCCAAATTTTTATTTATTAATATATCTTCGATCGGAGCTCATATTTTGGTGAAATTAGTTTCTATCGTATATATTCTAGACGTATATGATCATACTAAAGTCTTTATTCCTTTTTAGTTTTGTATTAGAATCACAGTTTCCTTAGAGGGTACTACTCCTTATTAGATTTTTGCCAAATTTTTATTTATTAATATATATTCGATCGGAGCTCAGAATTTAGTGAAATTAGTTGATATCGTATGTATTCTAGATGTATATGATCATATTAAGGTTTTTATCCCTTTTTAGTTCGGTATTAGAAACACATATTATTCATATGGTACTACTCCCTATGAGATTTTTGCCAAATTTTTATTTATTAATATATCTTCGATCGAAGCTCAGAATCCGGTGAAATTAGTGTATATGATCATATTAAAGTCTTTATCCCTTTTAACTTCGGTATTAGAATCACAGTTTACTAAGAGGGTAACACTCCCGATGAGATTTTTGTCAAATTTTTATTTATTAATATATCTTCGATCGGAGCTCAAAATTTGGTGAAATCAGTTACTATCGTATATATATATTCTAGACGTATATGATCATACTAAAGTCTTTATCAATTTTAGTTTTGTATTAGAATTACAGTTTACTCAGAGGGTACTACTCCCTATTAGATTTTTGCCAAATTTTTATTTATTAATATATCTTCGATCGGAGCTCATAATTTGGTGAAATTAGTTTCTATCGTATATATTCTAGCCTTATATGATCATACTAAAGTCTTTATTCCTTGTTAGTTCAGTATTAGAATCACAATTTACTTAGAGGGTACTACTCCTTATGAGATTTTTGCCAAATTTTTATTTATTAAAATATATTCGATCGGAGCTCAGAATTTGGTGAAATTAGTTGTTATCGTATATATTCTAGATGTATATAATCATATTAAGGTTTTTATCCCTTTTTAGTTCGGTATTAGAAACACATATTACTCATTGGGTACTACTCCCTATGAGATTTTTGCCAAATTTTTATTTATTAATTTATCTTCGATCGGAGCTAATAAATTGGTGAAATTAGTTGCTATCGTATATATATTCTAGACTTATATGATCATACTAGATTATTTATCCCTTTTTAGTTCAGTATAAGAATCACATTTTACTTAGAAGGTACTACTCCCAATGAGATTTTTGCCAAATTTTATTTATTAATATTTCTTCGATCGGAGCTCAGAAATGGATTAAATTAGTTGCTATCGTATATATTCTAGACATATATGATCATACTAAAGTTTTTATCCCTTTTTAGTTCGGTATTAGAATCACTGATTACTCATAGGGTACTACTCCCTATTGGATTTTGCCAATTTTTTATTTATTAATATATCTTCAATCAGAGCTCAAAATTGGGTGAAATCAGTTGCTATCGTATATATATTCTAAACGTATATGATCTTATTAAAGTCTTTATCCCTTTTTAGTTTTGTATTAGAATCATAGTTTACTCAGAGGGTACTACTCCCTATTAGATTTTTGCCTAATTTTTATTTATTAATATATATTCCATCGAAGCTCATATTTTGGTGAAATTAGTTTCTATCGTATATATTCTAGACGTATATGATCATACTAAAGTCTTTATTCCTTTTTAGTTCAGTATTAGAATCACAGTTTACTTAGATGGTACTACTCCTTATGAGATTTTTGCCAAATATTTATTTATTAATATATCTTCGATCGAAGCTCAGAATCTGGTGAAATTAGTGTATATGATCATATTAAAGTCTTTATCCCTTTTTACTTCGGTATTAGAATCATAGTTTACTAAGAGGGTAACACTCCCGATGAGATTTTTGTCAAATTTTTATTTATTAATATATCTTCAATCGGAGCTAATAATTTGGTGAAATTAGTTGCTATCGTATATATATTCTAGATGTATATGATCATACTAAAGTTTTATCCCTTTTTAGTTCAGTATTAAAATCACATTTTACTTAGAAGGTACTACTCCCGATGAAATTTTTGCCAAATTTTTATTTATTAATATTTCTTCGATCGGAGCTCAGAAATGGATTAAATTAGTTGCTATCGTAATATATCTAGACGTATATGATCATACTAAAGTTTTTATCCCTTTTTAGTTCTGTATTAGAATCACAGATTATTCATAGGGTTCTACTCCCTATGGGATTTCGCCAATTTTTTATTTATTAATATATCTTCGATCGGAGCTCAAAATTTGGTGAAATCAGTTACTATCGTATATATATTCTAGACGTATATGATCATACTAAAGTCTTTATCAATTTTAGTTTTGTATTAGTATTACAGTTTACTCGGAGGGTACTACTCCCTATTAGATTTTTGCAAAATTTTTATTTATTAATATATTTTCGATCGGAGCTCATAATTTGGTTAAATTAGTTTCTATCGTATATATTCTAGCCTTATATGATCATACTAAAGTCTTTATTCCTTTTTAGTTCAGTATTAGAATCACAGTTTACTTAGAGGGTACTACTCCTTATGAGATTTTTGCCAAATTTTTATTTATTAATATATATTCGATCGGAGCTCAGAATTTAGTGAAATTAGTTGATATCGTATGTATTCTAGATGTATATGATCATATTAAGGTTTTTATCCCTTTTTAGTTCGGTATTAGAAACACATATTATTCATATGGTACTACTCCCTATGAGATTTTTGCCAAATTTTTATTTATTAATATATCTTCGATCGAAGCTCAGAATCCGGTGAAATTAGTGTATATGATCATATTAAAGTCTTTATCCCTTTTAACTTCGGTATTAGAATCACAGTTTACTAAGAGGGTAACACTCCCGATGAGATTTTTGTCAAATTTTTATTTATTAATATATCTTCAATCGGAGCTAATAATTTGGTGAAATTAGTTGCTATTGTATATATATTCTAGATGTATATGATCATACTAAAGTTTTATCCCTTTTTAGTTCAGTATTAAAATCACATTTTACTTAGAAGGTACTACTCCCGATGAAATTTTTGCCAAATTTTTATTTATTAATATTTCTTCGATCGGAGCTCAGAAATGGATTAAATTAGTTGCTATCGTAATATATCTAGACGTATATGATCATACTAAAGTTTTTATCCCTTTTTAGTTCTGTATTAGAATCACAGATTATTCATAGGGTACTACTCCCTATGGGATTTCGCCAATTTTTTATTTATTAATATATCTTCGATCGGAGCTCAAAATTTGGTGAAATCAGTTACTATCGTATATATATTCTAGACGTATATGATCATACTAAAGTCTTTATCAATTTTAGTTTTGTATTAGTATTACAGTTTACTCAGAGGGTACTACTCCCTATTAGATTTTTGCAAAATTTTTATTTATTAATATATCTTCGATCGGAGCTCATAATTTGGTTAAATTAGTTTCTATCGTATATATTCTAGCCTTATATGATCATACTAAAGTCTTTATTCCTTTTTAGTTCAGTATTAGAATCACAGTTTACTTAGAGGGTACTACTCCTTATGAGATTTTTGCCAAATTTTTATTTATTAAAATATATTCGATCGGAGCTCAGAATTCGGTGAAATTAGTTGCTATCGTATATATTCTAGATGTATATAATCATATTAAGGTTTTTATCCCTTTTTAGTTCGGTATTAGAAACACATATTACTCATAGGGTACTACTCCCTATGAGATTTTTGCCAAATTTTTATTTATTAATTTATCTTCGATCGGAGCTAATAAATTGGTGAAATTAGTTGCTATCGTATATATATTCTAGACTTATATGATCATACTAGATTATTTATCCCTTTTTAGTTCAGTATAAGAATCACATTTTACTTAGAAGGTACTACTCCCAATGAGATATTTGCCAAATTTTATTTATTAATATTTCTTCGATCGGAGCTCAGAAATGGATTAAATTAGTTGCTATCAGATATATTCTAGACATATATGATCATACTAAAGTTTTTATCCCTTTTTAGTTCGGTATTAGAATCACTGATTACTCATAGGGTACTACTCCCTATTGGATTTTGCCAATTTTTTATTTATTAATATATCTTCAATCAGAGCTCAAAATTGGGTGAAATCAGTTGCTATCGTATATATATTCTAGATGTATATGATCTTGTTAAAGTCCTTATCCCTTTTTAGTTTTGTATTAGAATCATAGTTTACTCAGAGGGTACTACTCCCTATTAGATTTTTGCCTAATTTTTATTTATTAATATATATTCGATCGAAGCTCATATTTTGGTGAAATTAGTTTCTATCGTATATATTCTAGACGTATATGATCATACTAAAGTCTTTATTCCTTTTTAGTTCAGTATTAGAATCACAGTTTACTTAGATGGTACTACTCCTTATGAGATTTTTGCCAAATTTTTATTTATTAATATATCTTCGATCGAAGCTCAGAATCTGGTGAAATTAGTGTATATGATCATATTAAAGTCTTTATCCCTTTTACTTCGGTATTAGAATCACAGTTTACTAAGAGGGTAACACTCCCGATGAGATTTTTGTCAAATTTTTATTTATTAATATATCTTCAATCAGAGCTAATAATTTGGTGAAATTAGTTGCTATCGTATATATATTCTAGATGTATATGATCATACTAAAGTCTTTATCCCTTTTTAGTTCAGTATTAGAATCACATTTTACTTAGAAGGTACTACTCCCAATGAAATTTTTGCCAAATTTTTATTTATTAATATATCTTCGATCGGAGCTCAGAAATGGATTAAATTAGTTGCTATCGTAATATATCTAGACGTATATGATCATACTAAAGTTTTTATCCCTTTTTAGTTCGGTATAAGAATCACAGATTATTCATAGGGTACTACTCCCTATGAGATTTTGCCAATTTTTTATTTATTAATATATCTTCGATCGGAGCTCAAAATTTGGTGAAATCAGTTACTATCGTATATATATTCTAGACGTATATGATCATACTAAAGTCTTTATCAATTTTAGTTTTGTATTAGAATCACAGTTTAGTTTACTCAGAGGGTACTACTCCCTATTAGATTTTTGCCAAATTTTTATTTATTAATATATCTTCGATTGGAGCTCATAATTTGGTGAAATTAGTTTCTATCGTATATATTCTAGCCTTATATGATCATACTAAAGTCTTTATTCCTTTTTAGTTCAGTATTAGAATCACAGTTTACTTAGAGGGTACTACTCCTTATTAGTTTTTTGCCAAATTTTTATTTATTAATATATATTCGATCGGAGCTCAGAATTTAGTGAAATTAGTTGATATCGTATGTATTCTAGATGTATATGATCATATTAAGGTTTTTATCCCTTTTTAGTTCGGTATTAGAAACACATATTATTCATAGGGTACTACTCCCTATGAGATTTTTGCCAAATTTTTATTTATTAATATATCTTCGATCGAAGCTCAGAATCCGGTGAAATTAGTGTATATGATCATATTAAAGTCTTTATCCCTTTTAACTTCGGTATTAGAATCACAGTTTACTAAGAGGGTAACACTCCCGATGAGATTTTTGTCATATTTTTATTTATTAATATATCTTCAATCGGAGCTAATAATTTGGTGAAATTAGTTGCTATCGTATATATATTCTAGATGTATATGATCATACTAAAGTCTTTATCCCTTTTTAGTTCAGTATTAGAATCACATTTTACTTAGAAGGTACTACTCCCGATGAAATTTTTGCCAACTTTTTATTTATTAATATTTCTTCGATCGGAGCTCAGAAATGGATTAAATAAGTTGCTATCGTAATATATCTAGACGTATATGATCATACTAAAGTTTTTATCCCTTTTTAGTTCTGTATTAGAATCACAGATTATTCATAGGGTACTACTCCCTATGGGATTTTGCCAATTTTTTATTTATTAATATATCTTCGATCGGAGCTCAAAATTTGGTGAAATCAGTTACTATCGTATATATATTCTAGACGTATATGATCATACTAAAGTCTTTATCAATTTTAGTTTTGTATTAGTATTACTGTTTACTCAGAGGGTACTACTCCCTATTAGTTTTTTGCCAAATTTTTATTTATTAATATATCTTCGATCGGAGCTCATAATTTGGTGAAATTAGTTTCTATCGTATATATTCTAGCCTTATATGATCATACTAAAGTCTTTATTCCTTTTTAGTTCAGTATTAGAATCACAGTTTACTTAGAGGGTACTACTCCTTATGAGATTTTTGCCAAAATTTTATTTATTAAAATATATTCGATCGGAGCTCAGAATTTGGTGAAATTAGTTTCTATCGTATATATTCTAGATGTATATAATCATATTAAGGTTTTTATCCCTTTTTAGTTCGGTATTAGAAACACATATTACTCATAGGGTACTACTCCCTATGAGATTTTTGCCAAATTTTTATTTATTAATATGTCTTCGATCGGAGCTAATAAATTGGTGAAATTAGTTGATATCGTATATATATTATAGACTTATATGATCATACTAAATTATTTATCCCTTTTTAGTTCAGTATAAGAATCACATTTTACTTAGAAGGTACTACTCCCAATGAGATTTTTGCCAAATTTTATTTATTTATATTTCTTCGATCGGAGCTCAGAAATGGATTAAATTAGTTGCGATCGTATATATTCTAGACATATATGATCATACTAAAGTTTTTATCCCTTTTTAGTTCGGTATTAGAATCACTGATTACTCATAGGGTACTACTCCCTATTGGATTTTGCCAATTTTTTATTTATTAATATATCTTCAATCAGAGCTCAAAATTGGGTGAAATCAGTTGCTATCGTATATATATTCTAGACGTATATGATCTTATTAAAGTCTTTATCCCTTTTTAGTTTTGTATTAGAATCATAGTTTACTCAGAGGGTACTACTCCCTATTAGATTTTTGCCTAATTTTTATTTATTAATATATATTCGATCGAAGCTCATATTTTGGTGAAATTAGTTTCTATCGTATATATTCTAGACGTATATGATCATACTAAAGTCTTTATTCCTTTTTAGTTCAGTATTAGAATCACAGTTTACTTAGATGGTACTACTCCTTATGAGATTTTTGCCAAATTTTTATTTATTAATATATCTTCGATCGAAGCTCAGAATCTGGTGAAATTAGTGTATATGATCATATTAAAGTCTTTATCCCTTTTTACTTCGGTATTAGAATCACAGTTTACTAAGAGGGTAACACTCCCGATGAGATTTTTGTCAAATTTTTATTTATTAATATATCTTCAATCAGAGCTAATAATTTGGTGAAATTAGTTGCTATCGTATATATATTCTAGATGTATATGATCATACTAAAGTCTTTATCCCTTTTTAGTTCAGTATTAGAATCACATTTTACTTAGAAGGTACTACTCCCAATGAAATTTTTGCCAAATTTTTATTTATTAATATTTCTTCGATCGGAGCTCAGAAATGAATTAAATTAGTTTCTATCGTAATATATCTAGACGTATAAGATCATACTAAAGTTTTTATCCCTTTTTAGTTCGGTATTAGAATCACAGATTATTCATAGGGTACTACTCCCTATGGGATTTTACCAATTTTTTATTTATTAATATATCTTCGATCGGAGCTCAAAATTTGGTGAAATCAGTTACTATCGTATATATATTCTAGACGTATATGATCATACTAAAGTCTTTATCAATTTTAGTTTTGTATTAGAATCACAGTTTAGTTTACTCAGAGGGTACTACTCCCTATTAGATTTTTGCCAAATTTTTATTTATTAATATATCTTCGATCGGTGCTCATAATTTGGTGAAATTAGTTTCTATCGTATATATTCTAGCCGTATATGATCATACTAAAGTCTTTATTCCTTTTTAGTTCAGTATTAGAATCACAGTTTACTTAAGAGAGTACTACTCCTTCTGAGATTTTTGCCGAATTTTTATTTATTAATATATATTCGATCGGAGCTCAGAATTTGGTGAAATTAGTTGCTATCATATATATTCTAGATGTATATGATCATATTAAGGTTTTTATCCCTTTTTAGTTCGGTATTAGAAACACATATTACTCATAGGGTAATACTCCCGATGAGATTTTTGCCAAATTTTTATTTATTAATATATCTTCGATCGGAGCTAATAAATTGGTGAAATTAGTTGCTATCGTATATATATTCTAGACGTATATGATCATACTAAATTATTTATCCCTTTTTAGTTCAGTATAAGAATCACATTTTACTTAGAAGGTACTACTCCCAATGAGAGTTTTGCCAAATTTTATTTATTAATATTTCTTCGATCGGAGCCAGAAATGGATTAAATTAGTTGTTATCGTATATTTTCTAGACATATATGATCATACTAAAGTCTTTATTCCTTTTTAGTTCAGTATTAGAATCACAGTTTACTTAAGAGGGTACTACTCCTTGTGAGATTTTTGCCAAATTTTTATTTATTAATATATATTCGATCGGAGCTCAGAATTTGGAGAAATTAGTTGCTATTGTATATATTCTAGATGTATATGATCATATTAAAGTCTTTATCCCTTTTTAATTCGGTATTAGAATCACAGTTTACTAAGAGGGTAACACTCCCGATGAGATTTTTTCAAAGTTTTATTTATTAATATATCTTCAATCGGAGCTAATAATTTGGTGAAATCAGTTGCTATCGTATATATATTCTAGACGTATATGATCATACTAAAGTCTTTATCCCTTTTTAGTTCAGTATTAGAATCACATTTTACTTAGAAGGTGCTACTCCCAATGAAATTTTTGCCAAATTTTTATTTATTAATACTTCTTCGATCGGAGCTCAGAAATGGATTAAATTAGTTGCTATCGTAATATATCTCGACATATATGATAATACTAAAGTTTTTATCCCTTTTTAGTTCGGTATTAGAATCACAGATTACTCATAGGGTACTACTCCCTATGGGATTTTGCCTGATGGATATGTGTCCAATTCGGGTTCGTATTTACATTTCGGGCCTCGTAAACACGTCAAAATTACATCTCGACTTGAAAAACGTCTCCCAAAGGGTCAAAACGGTCCGGATGCGCGTTACGCGCGTCCGGACCGGACCTCCGGGTTGCTTGCAATCCGGACGTCCGGATTGCATTACGGGTATTGTGCGATTACCGTTTTCGCGATTACCGTTACATGTAGAGAAGTCGAGTTCGCGCATTGCCAATATGGATGACGGTTGCCGCTTGCTTTTGAACCGTCATCAAACCGCTTTAAAACCGGGTCCGGTCCCAAGGAAGCCTATAAATAGGAGGCCTTGGCCACCCATTTTCACACATCCTCTCATTGGCCCAACTTTGGTATTTTGAGCTCTGACTTCTCTCTAGAAAAACTTTCTCTCTCTAGAATCACCTTTTTACCCTTATAGTGACTTAAGCATCGGAGAGGGCTCCGCTAGCACCTCCCCCCCCCTCTTAGTGCTAGCATCGGTCCTTTGTGCAGGAATCGACGTCCCATACGTTCGGACTTGTGCACAGATCACCGCCTTTCGAGACTCAGACGTCCTCCTGAGACACAACCGCGCTTTGAGACATAGACCTTTCCAGAAAACCCGCTCATCCATACGAACAGACGCGTCCCCACGACCCAGTTCATCCAGGACGCAACATTGGCGCCGTCTACGTGATTCGAACAAAAAGCTACCATACCGCAAAGACAATGCAGGAGACCGATGACACCAACTTGGAGTATGTTGACATAAAGGATGCCGTCTTTGAAGATTTCATTGATTTCTCATCAAAAGAAAGGGAGCACGTTGCATACCACAACGCCTTGCCCATAACCTCGCAGAAGCCGATAAAAAGACAACTGGGATCCTTCCACATCCCTGTTGCCACATCCAATGCTTTCTTCACTCCAACAAGAAATGCATCCTCCGCACAATGCGACCAAGGAGCCTTCCAATACAAAGGTGTCAACCCGTCACCTCCTCTGCCTCCAATCAACGAACAAGTTGAGACGATAGGGACAAAGTCTCGAGTCACAAGTCATCAAGACACACTGCACCAAAGAATAGAGGGGCAATGCACGGAAGGTACCTTCCAGTACCAACAGCCAAGGCACGAAGCTGCACGCTCATGCAACCTGTACGTGATAGCACAACACCAAAATGAGGCATGGAAACAACCCCCAAAGCAGAATCAAGCAAACCGCCCTCAAGCGGTCAGCAAGGATGAAATTGGCAGCCTCAGCCAAAAAGACCTCTTCAAGGAGATTTCCAGAAGCCAAAAGGAGTAAACCTCACTGATTGCATTCCTTTGAAAGCCCCGCCGTCCGAAATATTGAGAGAGATGAAGGATGCAAAAATGTGGAAAGCACCGAGCAATTTTAGAAAAGGCCCGTTGGGGAAAGACAATGACAAGTGGTGTGAATACCACGAGGTCTTCGGCCACAAGACGGACAATTGTGCCAGCCTACGTTTCTGCATTAACAGCTTCGTCCTTAAAGGCAAATTAAAGCAATTCACCGATCAAGGCGACAGCCCTCCAAAGAAGACTCAAGCAGAGTCATCCAAAATACACAAAGAAGGTCCTTCCACAAGGACAAGCCGAGACGATGCTGACATCTGTCACAAGGAAGGACGGAAAAATCCTGTTAGTGACGACGACGTCCCAATCACGGGATTGACAGCAAGAACCTTGAAGGAAATAATTGGAAAGGAGATACATGTTTCCTGGGAAAAGAGACTGATGGATATACGCCCAATTTGAACCCGTTGACTTCCGAACCGTTGTATTTTTATCGTCCCATTTATGATTGCAAATCGAAACTTCAACCCGGACACTTCGCGAGAACACCAACGGCTCGGACGGGGCCGAAGCGCCCGTCCGACAACGAAGAACTCACCTAGGTGAGGTCGGGTGACCACACCCGACCTCCCCTAGGGGAGATCGGGTCAGCCAACCCGATCTCCCCTAGGGGAGATCGGGTGGACCAACCCGATCTCTCCTAGGAGAGATCGGGTCAGCCGACCCGATCTCTCCTAGGAGAGATCGGGTCGGCCAACCCGATCTCTCCTAGGAGAGATCGGGTTGGCCAACCCGATCTCTCCTAGGAGAGATCGGGTCGGCTGACCCGATCCCTCCTAGGAGGGATGGGGTTGGCCAACCCCACCCTCCCTAGGAGGGGTTGGGTGCCCTCACCCAACCCCTACCCTTGGGGGTCGGATTCCTCCCCCCCCCAAGGGTCCCGACACCCCTCTCAGACGCCCATGCTCGGTCCAGTCTGCCTACCTCCTCCGAATCCTAAGGTCTTAATTATATGCTTAAAGGTTAATTAATTGTGTTTAGAGGTTAACGATGTCATTAAGCCACCTTAATGACACCGTTGCCTATAAATACCCCACCTTCACAACTCATTTGGGCATCTTGGCTATTTGGATAATTTAGCTCTGACATCTCTCTAGCTTTATCTCTCTAGAAGTATAGTTCTGACTTAGGCATCGGAGAGGGTTCACCAGGCACCACCCCCCCCTCCTCCGTGTCTGGTATTGCCCCTTTGCAGGGCGAAGGGAGAGAAGAAGAGAAGGAACCAAAGGAAGAAGGAACGGAAGAAGGATATAGAAAAAGACAAGGCGACTTGAGAAGACCGGATTACACACACCCCCCATAAGGAGTGGGATTAAAGCCGACACCCCGTTGACTGAGATCCCATAACTTAACACTTGGCGCCGTCTGTAGGCTTCGGACAGAAAGCCTGGCTATTACACGAGCTATGACGAACAGTAGGGTGTCCAGGCCCCAACACCCACCCGGGGGCAATGGGCGGAGAAGAGAACCCATACCTCCAGGGAGGCGGCCTGACCCTGGGAAGCAGCCAATGCATTCAGAGCCCCAAGAAATACCACAACCTCCTCAGCAACAGAACAACCAGGAGGGAGGACCTTCACGCCCAGCTGGGGCTGAGTCCTCCACAGCCTCCACCCCCCGGGCAAGAAGGCCACAGAGAGCAAGAGGACAACAGGGAGTGCCTTCCCACAACACGGCACCCCCTGAGGGATACTATTATGAAGAGCAACCCCAAGGGTACCCGTATGGGATGCCAGCACAAAGAGGTGGCAACCGCGCCCACACAGCATATGCAAGGCAGGCATACACCCAAGGGACTTATACTGAAGCTCATGAGGAGGAGCAGATCCCGGCAGAAGAGCACTACTCGCACCCTCAAGCAGGGCAGCGAGAGGAACAAAGAAGATATCACCAAGAGCCACCCCCAGAGGGAAGGCAAGAATTTGTGCCTCCTAGGCAACAGCAGAGCAACAGGGCTTACACCCCGCTGGGAGAGGAAAGACAAGCAAGACCTCCAAGGAGGCAGGACTTCTATGAAGCACCCCAGCAGGCGTATCAAGGGTACACCTACAGTCCATACCAGCAAAGACAAGGGAACCCAGTAAGCCCAGTTTACAACTACAATGAGTATCAGAGAGGTTATACTCCGGCAGCGGTGATGATCACCCCGGAGGAAATAGAAGCTATGATAACCCGGAAACTGAATGAGTCAAAGAAACCCAGCCTGCATTGCCTAAGTGACAAGACAAACCACCCTTTCACAAGGGAACTGGAGATGAACAGAGTGCCAGACTCCCTGCACACAGTGCAAATTGCAAAGTATAATGGGAAGGGAGACCCCCTAGAACATATCCAGCAGCATGAGGCCTCCCTATTTGGGAGGACCACTGATGAAAGATACAAGGCACTCCTTTTCCCAAACACCCTATCAGGGGTGGCCTCACATTGGTTCTTCAGCCTGCCCTCCGAGAGCATCCACTCATGGGAGCAGCTAAAAGCTAAGTTTCTGCAGAGATACCTAGGGGAGAGGAAACTCCTCAAGGGAACAGGCTCCATTGATGATGTAAAACAAGAATACGATGAAACCCTGGCCAGCTACTACACTAGGTTCAACCAGAATATCGCAGACATCCAGGGAGACATCACTGAGGGGGAGATAATCAGAGCCTTTATCAGAAACTTAGGTCGCTTTGGGTCAACATTGGCTGAAAAGATGGCCAAAAAGCCAGCAAGTACCTTGGAGGAGCTTGCAGGGAGAGTTAAAACGCATATTGACCTTGAGAGGCACAGGGCAAGCAAGAAGGCCAAAATCCAGGCAGCTAAGGAAGATAATCAAAGGCCAAACAAAGGAAAGCCACCCCAGGCACCGCAGCAAGCAAGGCAACAAGAGTGGCGTCCCCCACAGAATACAAGGCAGCAGGAATGGCGTCCGCCACAGCAAAGAAACCAAATGGGTGAACCCTTAAAGGCTAGAGAAATCAACGTCATTAAGTTCATCCCACTGAACGCCACTCCAGCCACCGTACTCAGAGAGATGCGGAACCAAAAGCTATGGTCACCCCCTGCAAGGTGGAGAGCCCCAATGGTAGGAAATCACAAGGATAGATGGTGTGATAACCACGAGGCTTATGGTCACGACACAAATGAATGCTTTAGCTTAAAGCTAAGCATAAACAACATCGTCCAGAGGGGAGAGCTGAAGCAGTTCGTAGACCATGGGGGCAATAGCATGCAGCTAGGGCCACCACAGAAAGACAAGGGCAAGGAAAAGGTAGACTATAACCCTCCACCCAACAAAAGAGGAGTCATCAATATGATACATGGAGGAGCAGCATCAGGTGGCCCAACTGCTAATGCAAGGGAAGTCTATGCATCCAAGCTAAGCTCAGTGCCAAGGTGGAGGAAAAGACCAAGAGAAGGAGAAGAAGTGAAGATAGAGTTCTCGGAGAAGGACAAAAGCCACATCGTCTTTCCACACGATGATGCTCTAGTTATTACTTTAGATATTGATAATTTTGATGTAAAGAGAATTTTGGTGGATGGGGGCAGCTCAGCTGACCTCCTAAGCCTGAGAGTGTTGGAAGAGATAGGGAAAACCAAAGGAGACATCAATCCGGTCAACTTCCCTCTAGTTGGCTTCTCAGGGGCAACAAGCTACCCCCTGGGGATGATAACATTGCCAGTGACCATGGGCCAAGGATGGACCCAGCTGAAGGTAAATGTCAATTTCTTGGTGGTTGAGAGCCTGGGAGCCTACAATGGGATCCTAGGAAGGACAACCATAAATCCATATGAAATAGTGCCATCCACTGTTCACCAGAAGCTGAAGTACATCACGGAGAACGGAGTGGGAGAGGTCCTGGGTGATCAACGTACTGCAAGACAATGCTATGTCAATTCAATGAGACACGGATCACACAGGACAGACACAATAGCTGTGGTCATGGCAGGAGCCAACCAGGATAAAAGAAAGAGGGGAGGGAGACAAAGGCAAGGAAGGAGGAAGAGTGGAGTGACACTCCGCCTGAGCAGGCAGTTTTTTCAAACAGTGCCTACAAGGAGATACAGGGGCAAGGCTGTGAAGGTGACATCCATACCTTGGCAGCCAGAAACCATAATAGGGAGCAGGACAAGGGACTCCATCCTAAGAGGCTTTCGCTACATAGATGATATTAAGCAAATGCCGCAGGAGTCTATATCAAGTTATTTCCAGAGATTCTTTCATTATGGTGCCAACATGGGCATCACAAGGGGAGAAGCAGTCAGAGCATTCATCAGAAACATGCATCCAAGCTCATTCGAGGCCTATGGAGGGCTCTATGAGATGGTAATGACGAGCACAATGAGAGAGCTCAAGACAAGGCTGGATAGGGCGTTTGAACAAGAAGTGGAACAGTTGGATGAAGTTCCAGAGAAAGGAAGAGAAGCAGACACATTGGGAGGAGGTATCAATTTCACATTCACACCCCTCACACTCAGCATAGAAGAAATCTTCCACAAGCGCCTCAAGCAAGAGCTGCCAGCATGCAGGGAGGAAGGCAAGGCCTTCCTTGGTAAGGATGCACAGGGTTGGTGTGAGTACCATGGGACCTGGGGGCATCAAACCAACAACTGCATGGTGTTGAAGGTGGAAGTGGAAGAAATGATCTACAATGGAAGCTTCAAGGAGTACGTGGCAACAGACACAGTGGCCACCCCATATCCTTAGTTTCATATCTAGCATTTCGCATGTTTTAGCTTTACAAGCCTTTCAAAAAACTCTTGAGAAGGAGAACTCACGAAGTTACTCCAACTCTACAACTATCTTTCATTTCCTACAAAGGATGTCTTGGTGCACCAAGGCATCCCGAGTATACAAAAACATGAATGCTCCTAAGAGAGTAGTAGTTATTCAAAAGTATTTACCAGTGAATGTGATGTCACAATCACCAAGTTATCCTTACACAGATATGACTTCAAGTCAACAACCTTCGACGCCCCCAAGAGCGTATCTTGAGAGTAGTCTTCGTACTACGACTTTCGACGCCCCCAAGAGCGTATCTTGAGAGTAGTCTTCGTACTACGACATTCGACGCCCCCAAGAGCGTATCTTGAGAGTAGTGTTCATACTACGACCTTCGACGCACCAAGAGCGTATCTTGAGAGTGGTTTCCAAAAACTACGAACTTCGACGCCCCCAAGAGCGTATCTTGAGAGTAGTGTTCATACTACAACCTTCGACGCCCCCAAGAGCGTATCTTGAGAGTAGTTATTACACTACGACTTCGACGCACCAAGAGCGTATCTTGAGAGTGGTTTCCAAAAACTACGAATTCGACGCCCCCAGGAGCGTATCTTGAGGTGGATTTGCAACCCACCAGATTCGACGCCCCCAAGAGCGTATCTTGAGGTAGAAAAAACACTACCAGTTCGACGCCCCCAAGAGCGTATCTTGAGGTAGATTTCAAACTACCAGTTCGACGCCCACCAAGAGCGTATCTTTGGTCTAACCTGAGCCCTCCGGGAGCCTATCCTGTGAAACGTTAAGTGCCGTCCGAGAGCCTGTCTCGTGAACAGTTTGACACCCGTCAAGAAGGTATCGGTGGACTAACCTGTGCCCTCCGGGAGCCTATCCTGTGAAACGTTAAGTGCCGTCCGAGAGCCTGTCTCGTGAACAGTTTGACACCCGTCAAGAAGGTATCGGTGGACTAACCTGTGCCCTCCGGGAGCCTATCCTGTGAAACGTTAAGTGCCGTCCGAGAGCCTGTCTCGTGAAAAGATTTCGACGCCCACCAAGAGCGTATCTTTGGTCTAACAGTACAACGTATACCGTGTAAGGGGTATCAGAAGAGATAATCACACCATGTTTGAAAGGATACCATGTTTTGAAAGGATACCATGGTCAGAAGGGTACCATGCTCGGAAGGGTAACATGAGAAAGAAATTTCTAAGTAAAGTAATGTGAAGAACAAGTAATGTTTTTTCTTTATGAAATGGCAGGTAAGACACGAAGGAAAACACGAAAGAAGGATAAGTAAAGGAAACACACCAAGTAAAGAGTCCATACCCAAAGAGCCATACACAAGGCATAAGGAAGCATCATGAGAAGAGATATATACAAAAGCATGAGAAGCACTAATATAAAGGCAAACAAACCACGTAGTCAACAACATAATGCGGCAAAGGAAAGTAACAACAAACACCATCACAATCTCAAAAGACACTCAACCCGTACAAGGGGAGAAGGAGTGTAGTCATATATACAAGGATAGTATGAGATAAACAACTCAGTCAGAAGCCTCGGGGGAGTCACCCTCACCCCCTGAACCTGAACCGCCACCGGAAATAGATGAGGAAGAGGAATCTGAGGTACCAATCTCCACAGGTGTAGCATCCACCTGGGCTGGGGCAGCCTCGTCTGCGACAGCAGCCTGACCCACCAGAACAGTCGCGTAGCCAGCGGCATATGGCCCAAAGTCACCAAGGTCACCAAACGGGAACTGAGGATCAATCCGATATATGTGATCAACCAGATACTCACCGAACTGGTTCATCTCCTGAGTGAGACGCGTGCTATAATCGGCGGTGAAGGCAGAGGAGGCTTTATACTCAGATACTGCGACAGCCCTCTCCTCCGCCCGACACTTAGTCTCCAACCTCCGCAGCTCCTCAGAATGGACAGACGCGGCAACCTCAGCTTCCCGACGCAAACTGCCCACAGTGGCCTCAAGCAAAGATACCTGGCTCTGGAGCTCCTGCAACCTCAAATCAGATATACGCGCCTTCTCGGCAGCAGTGGCGACCTCCGCCTTGAGAGAGACCTGGCTGTCCTCAAGGGTCTTCCTCTCGTCAGATAACTCGAGCACGAGCGAGGACATGTTAACCATGTCAGATATACCCTAACAATACAAACAAGGGTGAATAACCGAAAGATAGCCATTATGAAAGTAACGAAAGGAAAGCAAGGAACAACTCACAGGTGCATAACGAGAGAGTACCCCTGGACAAAGCGCCGAGTCTCCCCAGGAGACTTGGGCGAAGCAACACGGTCGCCAGGGGGGACGGCGCCGCGGAGTACGCGGACGCCAACCTCAGGAGTCCGCAGAGAGGAGGAGCTATTGAGGTGGAACTCCTTCAGACCAGCGAAGGGAGTCCACTCAGACCCAATAACATCTTCATCAGTCAGCCGTGCGAAATCCTTCCGACTTAAAGTCGGAGGCCCACCTACACAAGCAAAGCAAGTCAAAGGATAGTATAAACACAGAAGGATCAGTAATAAGGTAGAGATCATACCTGAGGACCGTGCCCTCGGCTGGGGGGCAGGGGAACCACCACCAGCAGGTCCCTTCCCTTTGTCAGCTAGGGAAGGCACCTCTTCGACCACCATCTCCTTATCACGAGATAGGGTCGGAGGACGAGCAGTAGGCGAAGCAGGATCCACAGCTTTCTTTCTCTTAGCAGCCGAGGCCCCGGCCTCAGAATCAGATCTCCGCGGTTTGGATTTGGAAGGTCCAGAGTCTCTACCAACAGAGACGACCCTCTCAGTCACCAAGGGGGAGCGCCCTAGCAAGGTAAGAAAAACAAGATAAGGAAAACATAAGTTATACCATAAAGAAGCAAATGAGAGAAAGCATACCAGAGGCTCCAGCCTTCTTCCCAGGCAGGGGGGATTTCTTCAAAGCAGAACTGGAAGGAGCCTTCCTCTTGGTCAGATCAACAGGGGCTCCCTGCATGTTATAGGTTTTTCCATGAAACCAACCTACAAAGGAAGAGCAGAAGGTAAATAAAGATGGAAAGACCAAGTGACATACCGAACCCCCGGAGTCAGGAGTCAGACTGATCCCGGCCTCGTAAAGATCCGTCTCAGTCACTAAAGACACGGGACAGTAAGACCGGGTCCTGTTGCTCTCGTGAATGATCTTCAGGGTCTTCAAGTCATCCGAAGAGAACTCTCCAAAAGCAGGCCAACCATCGGACCGATCCTCATTCAGGACCGACCAAGTGACGTATCGGTCCGTAATGAAGAAATAATGTTTAGCCCAGTGACTGGCCGAATTGTCACTCTGGGTCACGAAACGGAGGGAGGTATCCCACTCGATCCCACTCAACCCGAAATCAGAGAATCGGGGATCTTTGAAAGTCGGATGGCGAGTTACAAAACTCGCAAACCCCACCCTCGTCCGGTACTGAAACCGATAGAAGCATCGGAATAGAGTGAAAGAGTACTTCCAGGAGTACCAATGGCACAATACCCGGAAGCCCACCCAGACGCGGAGGGCACTGGGGGCAAGGTTCACAGGAGAAATCCTGAAGAACCTGCTCAACTCTATAAGCTCGTCACAGTAAGGCAGTCTCAGCCCGAATCGGATCTGAGAGGGATACACGGCAACCGTCCCTATGGGAGGCTCCGTCACCGTCGCTCGAGTGTTCCCCAAGGAGGGGAGAAAAGGATACAGAGGCTCATCTAGGGGACAGATGTTCCCTAGAGTGACATGTTCGTTGTAATCGGACCTAGTAAGAAGGTTCTCTGACAGAATAGCAAGACCTAAGGCAAAGATAGCAAGAAACCCCAAAGCACAAATCAAACTTCGACTAACACCCCAAGGAAAGTCACGATACTAAGCTAGCAATAGGAAAGGAAGCAACGCGACTGAAAAGGAAGAGAAAAAGGAACTCACTCATCCTTCGGAGAATACGGCGTCTCTGAAGAGTCTGCGTACGTGGACACCACCAGGAGTATAGTACCTACCACAACACGACAAGTATCAAGACAAGAAAAATTTCCGAAGAACCGGAAATACTCCGACACCCGACCAACGACAACAATCAAAGATCCAAAGACACCCAGCAAAGATAGTCAACACGAGCCAAGAACACTACAACAACCAAGTCAAATAATTTTATCCAAGCCTAAGGTCGGGTTTTGGAAAAAATTACCGTTATACCCTCCAACAAAGATTAACACACCAACGGCGGCACGACATCAAATTCAAGACCGGGATAACCCAATCGGACAAGAAACCATATCCGGACGACCGGCAAACATTTTTTTTCCAAAATCCACAACTACCAACGGCTATCTACGGTAATCCCACATTTAATCAAATTTCGGCAATCAAGCATCGGCAATCAAGCATCGACAATCAAATATCAACGATTCAAAAATCAACGTTTTACGCGGTAATGAAAGGGAAAAGAGCGGACCTTCGGAAAACCCGACCCGATATGGTAAACGGGCCCGAATTTCGAATTGGAAGACGCCCGAAAATCAGTCCCTCGCCGGAATTTGAGCCTTACCGTCGCCGGAGGTGACCTTGCTCGCCCCACCGTCGCCGTCGCCGGAGAAAAGTCCAGCCGCCCACCCGCCGTGCCCCGCCGGTGATGTCCAGCCAATGTCGTCGTCGCCAATCGACCCTCCACGCCGTCCAGTCGTCGTCGCCGGGCCTCGCCGTCGTCAGCCAAGCTCTCGCCGTCTCCACGTCGCCGTCAGCTGTCTCCCGCCTGGAGCTGCGTCGTCGCCTCCGGCCAAGCTCCCTCTCGTCGTCGATTCCGGCTAGGTGGCTGGCTGGATTTCTGCTCCTTGGTGGAAATTCCGGCCGGCCCTTACCTTGGGGGTGCTCTCCAACCTTTTCTTGCTCTCCAAGGGTAAGTGGAAAAGAAAGATGGTGGCTATGGTGGCTCTTGGAGGTATTTTTCTAACTCTCTTCTTTTATGTTAAAAGGGTGATAGGGTTTTTTAAGGGGTTTTAATCACCACCATCCATCTAGCCTTAAGTAAAATCTAAGGGCCAAGGAAAGATCATCTTTTTTATCCCTTTCACCTATAGCTAAGTATATTCCCATACTTAGAAAAATTATCAAGATAGTTTTATTTTTAAGCATCCCATACTTAGAAAAATTTTAGACCAAAACTGAAATTTTTCATCGCTTAGATGGAGTCCCGGCACGAATTTGAAGCGTAAGTTGTTTAGTTGCATTCGTATCACATCCCTGTGCAAGTTTGTATTTTTTGAGTATACACCTGTAGCAGAGATAAGTTTATTACTCCCGCCTCAGACGGACGTATGCCTAGGCACACGTCCGTGCTACTCTGACGTTTACAATTCCTCTATCTCATTAGACAGGGGGCAGAGTCAGAGGCACGTATCCAAGGGTAAGCAGACATTCAGACAAAGAAGGTAAAATCCCGGTTTCAAATTGCGCGTGTCATACCATCCTAAAATAGAGTCAATCAAGGGTTAGGCCATTGGTTGACTCGGGGGCATGTGATGGATATACGCCCAATTTGAACCCGTTGACTTCCGAACCGTTGTATTTTTATCGTCCCATTTATGATTGCAAATCGAAACTTCAACCCGGACACTTCGCGAGAACACCAACGGCTCGGACGGGGCCGAAGCGCCCGTCCGACAACGAAGAACTCACCTAGGTGAGGTCGGGTGACCACACCCGACCTCCCCTAGGGGAGATCGGGTCAGCCAACCCGATCTCCCCTAGGGGAGATCGGGTGGACCAACCCGATCTCTCCTAGGAGAGATCGGGTCAGCCGACCCGATCTCTCCTAGGAGAGATCGGGTCGGCCAACCCGATCTCTCCTAGGAGAGATCGGGTCGGCTGACCCGATCCCTCCTAGGAGGGATGGGGTTGGCCAACCCCACCCTCCCTAGGAGGGGTTGGGTGCCCTCACCCAACCCCTACCCTTGGGGGTCGGATTCCTCCCCCCCCCCAAGGGTCCCGACACCCCTCTCAGACGCCCATGCTCGGTCCAGTCTGCCTACCTCCTCCGAATCCTAAGGTCTTAATTATATGCTTAAAGGTTAATTAATTGTGTTTAGAGGTTAACGATGTCATTAAGCCACCTTAATGACACCGTTGCCTATAAATACCCCACCTTCACAACTCATTTGGGCATCTTGGCTATTTGGATAATTTAGCTCTGACATCTCTCTAGCTTTATCTCTCTAGAAGTATAGTTCTGACTTAGGCATCGGAGAGGGTTCACCAGGCACCACCCCCCCCTCCTCCGTGTCTGGTATTGCCCCTTTGCAGGGCGAAGGGAGAGAAGAAGAGAAGGAACCAAAGGAAGAAGGAACGGAAGAAGGATATAGAAAAAGACAAGGCGACTTGAGAAGACCGGATTACACACACCCCCCCATAAGGAGTGGGATTAAAGCCGACACCCCGTTGACTGAGATCCCATAACTTAACAGAGACAACCGCAACAAAAGAGGCCATTCCTGTCAGATGACCAAAGGATCAAAGAGTCCAAACTCGCCAAATGTGTTCCATTGAACACACCGTTATCTGTCATCTTGAAAGAAATGAAAGAAACCAAGCTGTGGAAAAAGCCATAAAAAATCCACAAGGGACCATTGGGAAAAGATGAAAGCAAATGGTGTGAAAATCATGAACTATACAGCCACGAAACCGAAAGCTGTGTTGGACTAAGGTTTCACATAAACAGCTTGATCTTAGAAGGAAAAATGAAGAAGTATATTGACTATGGCAATAAGCATCAAAGGAAGCCTCGTGTGAAGTCTTCAGAAAAAAGGCAAGGGAAAAGAAAAGGCGGATGATAATCCACTTACCGCCAAACGCCAGAAAAACAACGTCACTTATGGAACCAATTGTGACGACTTGTACAATCTTTGGAGTACGAAGGCGGGAGAAGCAAATCTCAAACTCCCGGAAAACAAACTTCACCGCCCACTTGAGCCAACGACTGCCTTCCTTGGCAAAGATGTTGAAGAACAACACAAGCAAAGTAAAACTTGGGGGCATGACATCAACTTTTGTTCATCCCCAAAGGTGGAGATTGAAGAGCTCAACACGCTAGATGCATTGAGAAACTATGTGGCGCGTGGCAGGCTCAACGGGCCAACAAATCACCTATAAGGACGTCAAACACATCAGCAATCCCTTTATCTTCCTTATCTCTTTTTTCGCATATCTATTTTAAATCTTTTTGAGATTAAGTACAACTCATGCTTATTAGCCTCAGTACTTGTTAAAAGAAGTGATCAGTAGACGCTTTCTTGTAATCCGTTGTGCGAACTCTAAATATCTAATAAAGGTTAAATCTACTTTCGTAGGTACATTATTATGACGCATATTACCTTGGAATGACGCCAAGTAACAACTACGCACATATTACTCGCGTCAACAACACAAAGTTCCAAGAATTTTATACGCGCAAGACTAAAAATCGTGTCGCAATAATAAACAAGGCGGGGGCATTACACAAGGACATATCATGCACTATTAGAAGATGAAACAATATAAACAATCAGGAAACAGCGATACAACTGCCAAGCGACTTGGGGGGCACCAAGCTGACAAGTGCTCGGCAATTCTACCTAACATATATACATGCCTATCATGATCTACACCTATCGTATCCGCACTCAGGGAAGTTTCCTACACAAACAAGGAATCCTTATATCAGATTCCTTTACTTTAATTATTATATGCATAACTAAAAAGAAAATTTCATGACTTCATACTTTTGCAAACTTATAAAAATTACGATTATCTGACAAAAGTAATTCTGCTCGTAGGTTCATGCTACACTACGATTACTACACAGGAATTACGCCAAGTAGTAACCTATGCACAAAAATCTACTTCAACAATACAAACTAAGCATTGTGTCCAAGGAGGGATTTATGGTATACAACACCAACATATCTATTATCTACACCAACAGGGAGTTTATTTCTCCATTCATAACATAGGCGTCTATCTCAAGAAGATGCCGGCAACACAAAGCCAACAAGCTATGTGCACAATCAACTTATATGCCGCAATGACAACCTGCGGATTATCTATCAAAATGACGACTATTCAAAAGGCGTCAACTGCAAGCAATATCTTGGATTAACACCAAGGCCTACTATCAAAAATAGCATGTTGAGGTATCCTCTTTTTTAAAGACAAACCCCATGTTTACTTCTAAAAAATGACATGCTGTGACATCTCTGGTTAGAGGCAAATCCTCATGTTCATAGCCATTCCCTGGATTCAGAACAGGATGGGCAAATACAATACGGGACTGATCACCCCATAAGTGGCGGAAGTTCTCTGGTTAGACAACGACCCCACACTATAACAAGTGTGAATTCCTGTTTAAAGGGTTCACTCTTTATGGCGAATGTCCTCTTGATAGACGACAATCCCATATTATAAATTCCTGTTTAAAGGGTTCACTCTATACGGCAAAAGTCCTCTGGTTAGATGACAATTCCGTACTACAGATTGTCAAACCGTGTTGCATGGTTCCTGGACGCAGAAAGCATGCATCACAATTCATATTTTCAAAAAGTGTTACATGGTCCCTGGACGCAGGAATCATGTATCACAAATATTTTTTCAAATATTTTACCAAATATTTTGTCAAATATTTTATCAAATACTTTATGTATCAAACACCTTTCCAAATATTTTATCAACACGATTTTTTGGGTGTATCACATTCAATGCCAAAATATTTTTTCAAATATTTTATCAACAAGCTTTTTAGGGTTCACAAAATACTTCTTCAAAAACTAAAATGTTTTACGTATGCTTCCCCAACGCGGGTTGATACACGCTGGCAGGTGCGCACCCTGTTTAAAACTCATAAAATTTACAAGTCGAGTCTTGTACAACGTCGCCTTAGAGTGGAACTAAGAGACGGTATAAACTAGTATCTTGCTTAGCCAAGATAACACCTTTCAAATACACTACTTGTTAAGAAATATTGCTATACGCAAAATACTTGGCAGGTTGCAACATATATAGCGGCAAGCTATTCAGGAAAGAAGGGCAACATGCGTAATGCATCATGCAAGCAATCAGGGGAGCATCTCAAATCATCAATCAAGAAGTGGCTAATGGTCACGCCTGCGGAGACTACATCTATGATTACTAGTCATCCACATCAAACAAAAACTTACAATGCGCAAGTCGCAACATACTATGCTTATCCATCCTGCCATGCCTTGGAATCTAACCAAGAGGGGCGATCATAACACTCAACAAAGAGCGACATACAGTCGCAACTACAGACATCATGTTCATCTAAGGATATCTACCCTATCTTCCAAGTCCAAAGCATATGGATGGCATAGATAACTCAAGGTATGAAATATTACTAACAAGTTATCACATGATTATTATTAAAACCAGGTCCAGGTGACGAAATATCATGCAAGCAAAGGCATGAACAAAGAATTGTCAACATCAACCCATTCACAAAGGGTTCAACATGCTGGAAGCAGACAGCCCGACAGCAACCAAGAGTTAACATCATCTCTAAGGACTTATGGCAAAGAGTTCATAATGTTAACATCAAATGCAATGTCGTTATCCACACAAAAGACACGACAAGAATGATTGTTTCAACATTCAGCACAACATAGCTCTTCAACATAAGGGTGACAATCAGCAATCAACAAATACTTACCTCAGTAGGAGTAACGCTCCTCCTTGGGCCGGTCCCTCGACCGGGGGGCAGAAGACACCACTGCACAACCCTCAACTCTATTTCCTTTATCACAAGAAGGAATTAGCACGGTCATGCTCGGCATAAAGAACTAAGAATCGCTCGAGGAACGCGCCCCGGCGTCGGATCTTTCGAAGATTATGCTAAAAACAGAAGCTGCAGCCAACGATAACTTGGAAAATTAACAAGTTCAAAGAAGATACTTACTCACAAGCCTTTTACCGCGACCGTGCCCGAAGACTCCAGAGTAACGGGGGCACTTGTATGGACATTCCTCCCAACAAATGGATTTCCGGACACATCAGCTATCTGCAAAGACAAGCTTTCTCTCATCAAGATGGAGATAATGGATTTACTCATGGTAACAGCCGTGGGAAGATTAATTCTGACAAGAGGACAGCAAGATCTGATATCCTGGAAGATGCTACCAACAATCCAGTCAGTGCGTAAACACGCACCAACACTTATGCAAGCATTTATGCAACAGACGCTACATGTGAAATGACCATGTACGTACAAGACTTGTTAGTCTTCGTGCAACAAGTAACAAGCATCACGCACGGGGGGCAACCTCTTCAACACATTAACCTTGCATGACAACACCGAGCTCATACTCGCAGCGTACAAGATTAAAATGGTGGAATATTTTCTAAGTACTTGGCTCAGGATGACAGTCAGCATATTGCAAGCTGTCAACATACAACCACGTGTCAGCATATTATCAGGAGTCGGCATATAACCTGTGCTCGCATCAAGCATACGGATACAGCATACATAGCCAGAGATGGTGAAAAGATTCTAAGTGCGGGGGCAAATACGCACACACAGTGTACGTACAAACATGTCGACAAGGATGCATGTCGACAAGGAGAAAATATTTTCTAAGTGTTTCCATGTACGTACATACATGTCGACAAGGATGCATGTCGACAAGGAGAAAAACATTTTCTAAGTGTTTCCATGTACGTACATACATGTCGACAAGGATGCATGTCGACAAGGAGAAAATACTTTCTAAGTGTTTCCATGTACGTACATACATGTCGACAATGATGCATGTCGACAAGGAGAAAAATATTTTCTAAGTGTTTCCATGTACGTACATACATGTCGACAAGGATGCATGTCGACAAGGAGAAAAACATTTTCTAAGTGTTTCCATGTACGTACATAAATGTCGACAAGGATGCATGTCGACAAGGAGAAAATATTTTCTAAGTGTTTCCATGTACGTACATACATGTCGACAAGGATGCATATCGACAAGGAGAAAATATTTTCTAAGAGTTTCCATGTATGTACGTACATGTCGACAAAGATGGATTACATACAACAAGTAGCTATGCCTCCTAATCACGCCTATGACGCTCATCGACAAAGCTCATACGACAACATCTATGGTAACAAACATTAGATATCGCTTAAATATTTTCTAAGTGTTTTAGCATACTTGCAGGCAATGACCGACAATCTATACCTGATGCTCAACCATTAGCGCCAACGCGCATAGCAAAGTCAACGCGCATAGTAAAGTCAACGTGCATAGCAAAGTCAACGCACATAGAAAAATTGATATGTGCAACGGAAGTGGTCAACATCCCAAGAAGCTATCATGCAAGCGGTGCGACTAATGTGACGAACCGTGAAGAGCAAACACGACAATATTTCTCTAAGGCATCAAAGCAACAAACGACTACTTCCATGAGATTCCCTGATGATAAGGATCAAAGGAGTAATGCACCTACACTCACACCTAAGCACTTACGGTATACTCCACCCTCTCTTCTAATTATCTACTCCTACGTACGTGATTATTTTGATATTGCACGTATCAAACCCATCATTCTACACGTATGTTTTCATATCGCATGATTCATGATTTGATAATCGCTAAGTCGTTTTAGAAGTGTACGGATTATATTTCTTGCATCGCGTAATTACGATCTTGCCATGACCGTTACGTGTGCGTGCATGTTGATAAAAGCATGTTCGCATGATGTATTACTAATTGCTTATATCCCTAACGGTAACCATACTTGCATGCTACGTATGCGCATTCTCTATTGCACTAACCGTGATGACAGGAAACAAAGTCATTCGGTCGGAAAATCAAAGGACGGACGAAATCAAGATGTCTACATCCAACCAACAACCAAAACCGAAAGGTTAGCGTCAAGCTCAAATTGGACACGTATCCTAACTTAAAAATAGAGTCAAGAAAGGTTCTAAACCGTTACTTGACTCGGGGGCAAGTGATGGATATGTGTCCAATTCGGGTTCGTATTTACATTTCGGGCCTCGTAAACACGTCAAAATTACATCTCAACTTGAAAAACGTCTCGCAAAGGGTCAAAACGGTCCGGAAGCGCGTTACGCGCGTCCGGACCGGACCTCCGGGGCGCAATGCAATCCGGACCTCGCCGAATTGCCCAAATTCGACGAGGTCCGGATTGCATTACGGGTATTGTGCGATTACCGTTTTCGCGATTACCGTTACGTGTAGAGAAGTCGAGTTCGCGCATTGCCAATATGGATGACGGTTACCGCTTGCTTTTGAACCGTCATCAAACCGCTTTAAAACCGGGTCCGGTCCCAAGGAAGCCTATAAATAGGAGGCCTTGGCCACCCATTTTCACAAATCCTCTCATTGGCCCAACTTTGGTATTTTGAGCTCTGACTTCTCTCTAGAAAAACTTTCTCTCTCTAGAATCACCTTTTTACCCTTATAGTGACTTAAGCATCGGAGAGGGCTCCGCTAGCACCACCCCCCCTCTCCGTGCTAGCATCGGTCCTTTGTGCAGGAATCGACGCCCCAGACGTTCGGACTTGTGCACAGATCACCGCCTTTCGAGACTCAGACGTCCCCCTGAGACACAACCGCGCTTTGCGACACAGACCTTTCCGGGACTCAACCGAACACTCGTAAGTGGCACAAACCTCTTTCAGACGAAGGGTTACAGCCCGTAAACCCGCTCATCCATACGAACAGACGCGTCCCCACGACCCAGTTCATCCAGGACGCAACATTGCCAATTTTTATTTATTAATATATCTTCGATCGGAGCTCAAAATTTGGTGAAATAAATTACTATCGTATATATATTCTAGACGTATATGATCTTACTAAAGTCTTTATCAATTTTTAGTTTTGTATTAGAATCACAGTTTACTCAGAGGGTACTACTCCCTATTAGATTTTTGCCAAATTTTTATTTATTAATATATCGTCGATCGGAGCTCATAATTTGATGAAATTAGTTTCTATCGTATATATTCTAGCCGTATATGATCATACTAAAGTCTTTATTCCTTTTTAGTTCAGTATTAGAATCACAGTTTACTTAAGAGGGTACTACTCCTTATGAGATTTTTGCAAATTTTTATTTATTAATATATATTCGATCGGAGCTCAGAATTTGGTGAAATTAGTTTCTATCGTATATATTCTAGATGTATATGATCATATTAAGGTTTTTATCCCTTTTTAGTTCGGTATTAGAAACACATATTACTCATAGGGTACTACTCCCGATGAGATTTTTGCCAAATTTTTATTTATTAATATATCTTCGATCGGAGCTAATAATTTGGTGAAATTAGTTGCTATCGTATATATATTCTAGACGTATATGATCATACTAAATTATTTATCCCTTTTTAGTTCAGTATAAGAATCACATTTTACTTAGAAGGTACTACTCCCAATGAGATTTTTGCCAAATTTTATTTATTAATATTTCTTCGATCAGAGCTCAGAAATGGATTAAATTAGTTGCTATCGTATATATTCTAGACATATATGATCATACTAAAGTTTTTATCCCTTTTTAGTTCGGTATTAGAATCACTGATTACTCATAGGGTACTACTCCCTATTGGATTTTGCCCATTTTTTATTTATTAATATATCTTCAATAAGAGCTCAAAATTGGGTGAAATTAGTTGGTATCGTATATATATTCTAGACGTATATGATCATACTAAAGTCTTTATCCCTTTTTAGTTTTGTATTAGAATCACAGTTTACTCAGAGGGTACTACTCCCTATTAGATTTTTGCCAAATTTTTATTTATTAATATATCTTCGATCGGAGCTCATATTTTGGTGAAATTTGTTTCTATCGTATATATTCTAGACGTATATGATCATACTAAAGTCTTTATTCCTTTTTAGTTCAGTATTAGAATCACAGTTTACTTAGAGGGTACTACTCCTTATGAGATTTTTGCCAAATTTTTATTTATTAATATATATTCGATCGGAGCTCAGAATTTAGTGAAATTAGTTGCTATCGTATATATTCTAGATGTATATGATCATATTAAGGTTTTTATCCCTTTTTAGTTCGGTGTTAGAAACACATATTACTCATAGGGTACTACTCCCTATGAGATTTTTGCCAAATTTTTATTTATTAATATATCTTCGATGGAAGCTCAGAATCTGGTGAAATTAGTGTATATGATCATATTAAAGTCTTTATCCCTTTTTACATCGGTATTAGAATCACAGTTTACTAAGAGGGTAACACTCCCGATGATATTTTTGTCAAATTTTTATTTATTAATATATCTTCAATCTGAGATAATAATTTGGTGAAATTAGTTGCTATCGTAATATATCTAGAAGTATATGATCATACTAAAGTTTTTATCCATTTTTAGTTTGGTATTAGAATCACAGATTATTCATAGGGTACTACTCCCTATGGGATTTTGCCAATTTTTTATTTATTAATATATCTTCGATCGGAGCTCAAAATTTGGTGAAATCAGTTACTATCGTATATATATTCTAGACGTATATGATCATACTAAAGTCTTTATCCCTCTTTAGTTCAGTATTAGAATCACATTTACTTAGAAGGTACTACTCCCAATGAAATTTTTGCCAAATTTTTATTTATTAATATTTCTTCGATCGGAGCTCAGAAATGGATTAAATTAGTTGCTATCGTAATTTATCTAGACATATATGATCATACTAAAGTTTTTATTCCTTTTTAGTTCGGTATTAGAATCACAGATTACTCATAGGGTACTACTCCCTATGGGATTTTGCCAATTTTTATTTATTAATATATCTTCGATCGGAGCTCAAAATTTGGTGAAATCAGTTACTATCATATATATATTCTAGACGTATATGATCATACTAAAGTCTTTATCCCTTTTTAGTTCAGTATTAGAATCACATTTACTTAGAAGGTACTACTCCCAATGAAATTTTTGCCAAATTTTTATTTATTAATATTTCTTCGATCGGAGCTCAGAAATGGATTAAATTAGTTGCTATCGTAATTTATCTAGACATATATGATCATACTAAAGTTTTTATTCCCTTTTAGTACGGTATTAGAATCACAGATTACTCATAGGGTACTACTCCCTATGGGATTTTGCCAATTTTTATTTATTAATATATCTTCGATCGGAGCTCAAAATTTGGTGAAATAAATTACTATCGTATATATATTCTAGACGTATATGATCATACTAAAGTCTTTATCAATTTTTGGTTTTGTATTAGAATCACAGTTTACTCAGAGGGTACTACTCCCTATTAGATTTTTGCCAAATTTTTATTTATTAATATATCTTCGATCTGAGCTCATAATTTGGTGGAATTAGTTTCTATCGTATATATTCTAGCCTTATATGATCATACTAAAGTCTTTATTCCTTTTTAGTTGAGTATTAGAATCACAGTTTACTTAAGAGGGTACTACTCCTTATGAGATTTTCGCCAAATTTTTATATATTAATATATATTCGATCGGAGCTCAGAATTTGGTGAAATTAGTTGCTATCGTATATATTCTAGATGTATATGATCATATTAAGGTTTTTATCCCTTTTTAGTTCGGTATTAGAAACACATATTACTCATAGTGTACTACTCCCTATTAGATTTTTGCCAAATTTTTATTTATTAATATATCTTCGATCGGAGCTCATAATTTGGTGAAATTTGTTGCTATCGTATATATATTCTAGACGTATATGATCATACTAAATTATTTATCCCTTTTTAGTTCAGTATAAGAATCACATTTTACTTAGAAGGTACTACTCCCAATGAGATTTTTGCCAAATTTTATTTATTAATATTTCTTCGATCGGAGCTCAGAAATGGATTAAATTAGTTGCTATCGTATATATTCTAGACATATATGATCATACTAAAGTTTTTATCCCTTTTTAGTTCGGTATTAGAATCACAGATTACTCATAGGGTACTACTCCCTATTGGATTTTGCCCATTTTTTATTTATTAATATATCTTCAATAAGAGCTCAAAATTGGGTGAAATTAGTTGGTATCGTATATATATTCTAGACGTATATGATCATACTAAAGTCTTTATCCCTTTTTAGTTTTGTATTAGAATCACAGTTTACTCAGAGGGTACTACTCCCTATTAGATTTTTGCCAAATTTTTATTTATTAATATATCTTCGATCGGAGCTCGTATTTTGGTGAAATTTGTTTCTATCGTATATATTCTAGACGTATATGATCATACTAAAGTCTTTATTCCTTTTTAGTTCAGTATTAGAATCACAGTTTACTTAGAGGGTACTACTCCTTATGAGATTTTTGCCAAATTTTTATTTATTAATATATATTCGATCGGAGCTCAGAATTTAGTGAAATTAGTTGCTATCGTATATATTCTAGATGTATATGATCATATTAAGGTTTTTATCCCTTTTTAGTTCGGTGTTAGAAACACATATTACTCATAGGGTACTACTCCCTATGAGATTTTTGCCGAATTTTTATTTATTAATATATCTTCGATGGAAGCTCAGAATCTGGTGAAATTAGTGTATATGATCATATTAAAGTCTTTATCCCTTTTTACTTAGGTATTAGAATCACAGTTTACTAAGAGGGTAACACTCCCGATGAGATTTTTGTCAAATTTTTATTTATTAATATATCTTCAATCGGAGATAATAATTTGGTGAAATTAGTTGCTATCGTAATATATCTAGAAGTATATGATAATACTAAAGTTTTTATCCATTTTTAGTTCGGTATTAGAATCACAGATTATTCATAGGGTACTACTCCCTATGGGATTTTGCCAATTTTTTATTTATTAATATATCTTCGATCGGAGCTCAAAATTTGGTGAAATCAGTTACTATCGTATATATATTCTAGACGTATATGATCATACTAAAGTCTTTATCCCTCTTTAGTTCAATATTAGAATCACATTTACTTAGAAGGTACTACTCCCAATGAAATTTTTGCCAAATTTTTATTTATTAATATTTCTTCGATCGGAGCTCAGAAATGGATTAAATTAGTTGCTATCGTAATTTATCTAGACATATATGATCATACTAAAGATTTTATTTCTTTTTAGTTCGGTATTAGAATCACAGATTACTCATAGGGTACTACTCCCTATGGGATTTTGCCAATTTTTATTTATTAATATATCTTCGATCGGAGCTCAAAATTTGGTGAAATCAGTTACTATCGTATATATATTCTAGACGTATATGATCATACTAAAGTCTTTATCCCTTTTTAGTTCAGTATTAGAATCACATTTACTTAGAAGGTACTACTCCCAATGAAATTTTTGCCAAATTTTTATTTATTAATATTTCTTCGATCGGAGCTCAGAAATGGATTAAATTAGTTGCTATCGTAATTTATCTAGACATATATGATCATACTAAAGTTTTTATTCCCTTTTAGTACGGTATTAGAATCACAGATTACTCATAGGGTACTACTCCCTATGGGATTTTGCCAATTTTTATTTATTAATATATCTTCGATCGGAGCTCAAAATTTGGTGAAATAAATTACTATCGTATATATATTCTAGACGTATATGATCATACTAAAGTCTTTATCAATTTTTGGTTTTGTATTAGAATCACAGTTTACTCAGAGGGTACTACTCCCTATTAGATTTTTGCCAAATTTTTATTTATTAATATATCTTCGATCTGAGCTCATAATTTGGTGGAATTAGTTTCTATCGTATATATTCTAGCCTTATATGATCATACTAAAGTCTTTATTCCTTTTTAGTTGAGTATTAGAATCACAGTTTACTTAAGAGGGTACTACTCCTTATGAGATTTTCGCCAAATTTTTATATATTAATATATATTCGATCGGAGCTTAGAATTTGGTGAAATTAGTTGCTATCGTATATATTCTAGATGTATATGATCATATTAAGGTTTTTATCCCTTTTTAGTTCGGTATTAGAAACACATATTACTCATAGTGTACTACTCCCTATTAGATTTTTGCCAAATTTTTATTTATTAATATATCTTCGATCGGAGCTCATAATTTGGTGAAATTAGTTTCTATCGTATATATTCTAGCCGTATATGATCATACTAAAGTCTTTATTCCTTTTTAGTTCAGTATTAGAATCACAGTTTACTTAAGAGGGTACTACTCCTTATGAGATTTTTGCCAAATTTTTATTTATTAATATATATTCGATCGGAGCTCAGAATTTGGTGAAATTAGTTGCTATCGTATATATTCTATATGTATATGATCATATTAAGGCTTTTATCCCTTTTTAGTTCGGTATTAGAAACACATATTACTCATAGGGTACTACTCCCTATTAGATTTTTGCCAAATTTTTGTTTATTAATATATCTTCGATCGGAGCTCATAATTTGGTGAAATAAGTTTCTATCGTATATATTCTAGCCGTATATGATCATACTACAGTCTTTATTCCTTTTTAGTTCAGTATTAGAATCACAGTTTACTTAAGAGGGTACTACTCCTTATGAGAATTTTGCCAAAGTTTATTTATTAATATATATTCGATCGGAGCTCAGAATTTGGTGAAATTAGTTGCTATCGTATATATTCTAGATGTACATGATCATATTAAGGTTTTTATCCCTTTTTAGTTCGGTATTAGAAACACATATTACTTATAGGGTACTACTCCCTATGAGATTTTTGCGAAATTTTTATTTATCAATATATCTTCGATCGTAGCTAATAAATTGGTGAAATTAGTTGCTATCGTATATATATTCTAGACGTATATGATCATACTAAATTATTTATCCCTTTTTATTTCAGTATAAGAATCACATTTTACTTAGAAGGTACTACTCCCAATGAGATTTTTGCCAAATTTTATTTATTAATATTTCTTCGATCAGAGCTCAGAAATGGAATAAATTAGTTGCTATCGTATATATTCTAGACATATATTATCATACCAAAGTTTTTATCCCTTTTTAGTTCGGTATTAGAATCACTGATTACTCATAGGGTACTACTCCCTATTGGATTTTGCCAATTTTTTATTTATTAATATATCTTCAATCAGAGATCAAAATTAGGTGAAATCAGTTGCTATCGTATATATATTCTAGACGTATATGATCTTACTAATGTCTTTATCCCTTTTTAGTTTTGTATTAGAATCACAGTTTACTCAGAGGGTACTACTTCCTATTAGATTTTTGCCAAATTTTTATTTATTAATATATCTTCGATGGGAGCTCATAATTTGGTGAAATTAGTTTCTATCGTATATATTCTAGACGTGTATGATCATACTAAAGTCTTTATTCCTTTTTAGTTCTGTATTAGAATCACAGTTTACTTAGAGGGTACTACTCCTTATGAGATTTTTGCCAAATTTTTATTTATTAATATATATTCAATCGGAGCTCAGAATTTAGTGAAATTAGTTGCTATCGTATATATTCTAGATGTATATGATCATATTAAGGTTTTTATTCCTTTTTAGTTCGGTGTTAGAAACACATATTTCTCAAAGGGTACTACTCCCTATGGGATTTTGCCAATTTTTATTCATTAATATATCTTCGATCGGAGCTCAAAATTTGGTGAAATCAGTTACTATCATATATATATTCTAGACGTATATGATCATACTAAAGTCTTTATCCATTTTTAGTTCAGTATTAGAATCACATTTACTTAGAAGGTACTACTCCCAATGAAATTTTTGCCAAATTTTTATTTATTAATATTTCTTCGATCGGAGCTCAGAAATGGATTAAATTAGTTGCTATCGTAATTTATCTAGACATATATGATCATACTAAAGTTTTTATTCCTTTTTAGTTCGGTATTAGAATCACAGATTACTCATAGGGTACTACTCCCTATGGGATTTTGCCAATTTTTATTTATTAATATATCTTCGATCGGAGCTCAAAATTAGGTGATATAAATTACTATCGTATATATATTCTAGACGTATATGATCATACTAAAGTCTTTATCAATTTTTGGTTTTGTATTAGAATCACAGTTTACTCAGAGGGTACTACTCCCTATTAGATTTTTGCCAAATTTTTATTTATTAATATATCTTCGATCTGAGCTCATAATTTGGTAAAATTAGTTTCTATCGTATATATTCTAGCCGTATATGATCATACTAAAGTCTTTATTCCTTTTTAGTTGAGTATTAGAATCACAGTTTACTTAAGAGGGTACTACTCCTTATGAGATTTTCGCCAAATTTTTATATATTATTATATATTCGATCGGAGCTTAGAATTTGGTGAAATTAGTTGCTATCGTATATATTCTAGATGTATATGATCATATTAAGGTTTTTATCCCTTTTTAGTTCGGTATTAGAAACACATATTACTCATAGTGTACTACTCCCTATTAGATTTTTGCCAAATTTTTATTTATTAATATATCTTCGATCGGAGCTCATAATTTGGTGAAATTAGTTTCTATCGTATATAGTCTAGCCGTATATGATCATACTAAAGTCTTTATTCCTTTTTAGTTCAGTATTAGAATCACAGTTTACTTAAGAGGGTACTACTCCTTATGAGATTTTTTGCCAAATTTTTATTTATTAATATATATTCGATCGGAGCTCAGAATTTGGTGAAATTAGTTGCTATCGTATATATTCTATATGTATATGATCATATTAAGGCTTTTATCCCTTTTTAGTTCGGTATTAGAAACACATATTACTCATAGGGTACTACTCCCTATTAGATTTTTGCCAAATTTTTGTTTATTAATATATCTTCGATCGGAGCTCATAATTTGGTGAAATAAGTTTCTATCGTATATATTCTAGCCGTATATGATCATACTACAGTCTTTATTCCTTGTTAGTTCAGTATTAGAATCACAGTTTACTTAAGAGGGTACTACTCCTTATGAGATTTTTGCCAAAGTTTATATATTAATATATATTCGATCGGAGCTCAGAATTTGGTGAAATTAGTTGCTATCGTATATATTCTAGATGTATATGATCATATTAAGGTTTTTATCCCTTTTTAATTCGGTATTAGAAACACATATTACTCATAGTGTACTTCTCCCTATTAGATTTTTGCCAAATTTTTATTTATTAATATATCTTCGATCGGAGCTCATAATTTGGTGAAATTAGTTGCTATCGTATATATATTCTAGACGTATATGATCATACTAAATTATTTATCCCTTTTTAGTTCAGTATAAGAATCACATTTTACTTAGAAGGTACTACTCCCAATGAGATTTTTGCCAAATTTTATTTATTAATATTTCTTCGATCGGAGCTCAGAAATGGATTAAATTAGTTGCTATCGTATATATTCTAGACATATATGATCATACTAAAGTTTTTATCCCTTTTTAGTTCGGTATTAGAATCACTGATTACTCATAGGGTACTACTCCCTATTTGATTTTGCCCATTTTTTATTTATTAATATATCTTCAATAAGAGCTCAAATTGGGTGAAATTAGTTGGTATCGTATATATATTCTAGACGTATATGATCATACTAAAGTCTTTATCCCTTTTTAGTTTTGTATTAGAATCACAGTTTACTCAGAGGGTACTACTCCCTATTAGATTTTTGCCAAATTTTTATTTATTAATATATCTTCGATCGGAGCTCATATTTTGGTGAAATTTGTTTCTATCGTATATATTCTAGACGTATATGATCATACTAAAGTCTTTATTCCTTTTTAGTTCAGTATTAGAATCACAGTTTACTTAGAGGGTACTACTCCTTATGAGATTTTTGCCAAATTTTTATTTATTAATATATATTCGATCGGAGCTCAGAATTTAGTGAAATTAGTTGCTATCGTATATATTCTAGATGTATATGATCATATTAAGGTTTTTATCCCTTTTTAGTTCGGTGTTAGAAACACATATTACTCATAGGGTACTACTCCCTATGAGATTTTTGCCAAATTTTTATTTATTAATATATCTTCGATGGAAGCTCAGAATCTGGTGAAATTAGTGTATATGATCATATTAAAGTCTTTATCCCTTTTTACTTCGGTATTAGAATCACAGTTTACTAAGAGGGTAACACTCCCGATGAGATTTTTGTCAAATTTTTATTTATTAATATATCTTCAATCGGAGATAATAATTTGGTGAAATTAGTTTCTATCGTAATATATCTAGAAGTATATGATCATACTAAAGTTTTTATCCATTTTTAGTTCGGTATTAGAATCACAGATTATTCATAGGGTACTACTCCCTATGGGATTTTGCCAATTTTTTATTTATTAATATATCTTCGATCGGAGCTCAAAATTTGGTGAAATCAGTTACTATCGTATATATATTCTAGACGTATATGATCATACTAAAGTCTTTATCCCTCTTTAGTTCAGTATTAGAATCACATTTACTTAGAAGGTACTACTCCCAATGAAATTTTTGCCAAATTTTTATTTATTAATATTTCTTCGATCGGAGCTCAGAAATGGATTAAATTAGTTGCTATCGTAATTTATCTAGACATATATGATCATACTAAAGTTTTTATTCCTTTTTAGTTCGGTATTAGAATCACAGATTACTCATAGGGTACTACTCCCTATGGGATTTTGCCAATTTTTATTTATTAATATATCTTCGATCGGAGCTCAAAATTTGGTGAAATCAGTTACTATCGTATATATATTCTAGACGTATATGATCATACTAAAGTCTTTATCCCTTTTTAGTTCAGTATTAGAATCACATTTACTTAGAAGGTACTACTCCCAATGAAATTTTTGCCAAATTTTTATTTATTAATATTTCTTCGATCGGAGCTCAGAAATGGATTAAATTAGTTGCTATCGTAATTTATCTAGACATATATGATCATACTAAAGTTTTTATTCCCTTTTAGTACGGTATTAGAATCACAGATTACTCATAGGGTACTACTCCCTATGGGATTTTGCCAATTTTTATTTATTAATATATCTTCGATCGGAGCTCAAAATTTGGTGAAATAAATTACTATCGTATATATATTCTAGACGTATATGATCATACTAAGGTCTTTATCAATTTTTGGTTTTGTATTAGAATCACAGTTTACTCAGAGGGTACAACTCCCTATTAGATTTTTGCCAAATTTTTATTTATTAATATATCTTCGATCTGAGCTCATAATTTGGTGGAATTAGTTTCTATCGTATATATTCTAGCCTTATATGATCATACTAAAGTCTTTATTCCTTTTTAGTTGAGTATTAGAATCACAGTTTACTTAAGAGGGTACTACTCCTTATGAGATTTTCGCCAAATTTTTATATATTAATATATATTCGATCGGAGCTTAGAATTTGGTGAAATTAGTTGCTATCGTATATATTCTAGATGTATATGATCATATTAAGGTTTTTATCCCTTTTTAGTTCGGTATTAGAAACACATATTACTCATAGTGTACTACTCCCTATTAGATTTTTGCCAAATTTTTATTTATTAATATATCTTCGATCGGAGCTCATAATTTGGTGAAATTAGTTTCTATCGTATATATTCTAGCCGTATATGATCATACTAAAGTCTTTATTCCTTTTTAGTTCAGTATTAGAATCACAGTTTACTTAAGAGGGTACTACTCCTTATGAGATTTTTTGCCAAATTTTTATTTATTAATATATATTCGATCGGAGCTCAGAATTTGGTGAAATTAGTTGCTATCGTATATATTCTATATGTATATGATCATATTAAGGCTTTTATCCCTTTTTAGTTCGGTATTAGAAACACATATTACTCATAGGGTACTACTCCCTATTAGATTTTTGCCAAATTTTTGTTTATTAATATATCTTCGATCGGAGCTCATAATTTGGTGAAATAAGTTTCTATCGTATATATTCTAGCCGTATATGATCATACTACAGTCTTTATTCCTTGTTAGTTCAGTATTAGAATCACAGTTTACTTAAGAGGGTACTACTCCTTATGAGATTTTTGCCAAAGTTTATTTATTAATATATATTCGATCGGAGCTCAGAATTTGGTTAAATTAGTTGCTATCGTATATATTCTAGATGTATATGATCATATTAAGGTTTTTATCCCTTTTTAGTTCGGTATTAGAAACACATATTACTTATAGGGTACTACTCCCTATGAGATTTTTGCGAAATTTTTATTTATCAATATATCTTCGATCGGAGCTAATAAATTGGTGAAATTAGTTGCTATCGTATATATATTCTAGACGTATATGATCATACTAAATTATTTATCCCTTTCTATTTCAGTATAAGAATCACATTTTACTTAGAAGGTACTTCTCCCAATGAGATTTTGCCAAATTTTATTTATTAATATTTCTTCGATCGGAGCTCAGAAATGGATTAAATTAGTTGCTATCGTATATATCCTAGACATATATGATCATACCAAAGTTTTTATCCCTTTTTAGTTCGGTATTAGAAACATATATTACTCATAGGGTACTACTCCCTATGGGATTTTGCCAATTTTTTATTTATTAATATATCTTCGATCGGCGCTCATAATTTGGTGAAATAAGTTTCTATCGTATATATTCTAGCCGTATATGATCATACTAAAGTCTTTATTCCTTTTTAGTTGAGTATTAGAATCACAGTTTACTTAAGAGGGTACTACTCTTTATGAGATTTTTGCCAAATTTTTATTTATTAATATATATTCAATCGGAGCTTAGAATTTGGTGAAATTAGTTGCTATCGTATATATTCTAGATGTATATGATCATATTAAGTTTTTATCCCTTTTTAGTTCGGTGTTAGAAACACATATTACTCATAGGGTACTACTCCCTATGAGATTTTGCCAAATTTTTATTAATTAATATATCTTCGATCGAAGCTCAGAATCTGGTGAAATTGGTGTATATGATCATATTAAAGTCTTTATCCCTTTTTACTTCGGTATTAGAATCACAGTTTACTAAGAGGGTACACTCTCGATGAGATTTTTGTCAAATTTTTATTTATTAATATATCTTCAATCGGAGCTAATAATTTAGTGAAATTAGTTGCTATCGTATATATATTCTAGATGTATATGATCATACTAAAGTCTTTATCCCTTTTTAGTTCAGTATTAGAATCACATTTTACTTAGAAGGTACTACTGCCAATGAAATTTTTGCCAAATTTTTATTTATTAATATTTCTTCGATCGGAACTCTGAAATGGATTAAATTAGTTGCTATCGTAATTTATCTAGACATATATGATCATACTAAAGTTTTTATTCCTTTTTAGTTCGGTATTAGAATCACAGATTACTCATAGGGTACTACTCCCTATTGGATTTTGCCAATTTTTTATTTATTAATATATCTTCAATCAGAGCTCAAAATTAGGTGAAATCAGTTGCTATCGTATATATATTCTAGACGTATATGATCTTACTAATGTCTTTATCCCTTTTTAGTTTTGTATTAGAATCACAGTTTACTCAGAGGGTACTACTTCCTATTAGATTTTTGCCAAATTTTTATTTATTAATATATCTTCGATCGGAGCTCATAATTTGGTGAAATTAGTTTCTATCGTATATATTCTAGACGTGTATGATCATACTAAAGTCTTTATTCCTTTTTAGTTCTGTATTAGAATCACAGTTTACTTAGAGGGTACTACTCCTTATGAGATTTTTGCCAAATTTTTATTTATTAATATATATTCGATCGGAGCTCAGAATTTAGTGAAATTAGTTGCTATCGTATATATTCTAGATGTATATGATCATATTAAGGTTTTTATTCCTTTTTAGTTCGGTGTTAGAAACACATATTTCTCATAGGGTACTACTCCCTATGGGATTTTGTCAAATTTTTATTTATTAATATATCTTCAATCGGAGCTAATAATTTAGTGAAATTAGTTGCTATCGTATATATATTCTAGATGTATATGATCATACTAAAGTCTTTATCCCTTTTTAGTTCAGTATTAGAATCACATTTTACTTAGAAGGTACTACTGCCAATGAAATTTTTGCCAAATTTTTATTTATTAATATTTCTTCGATCGGAGCTCAGAAATTGATTAAATTAGTTGCTATCGTAATTTATCTAGACATATATGATCATACTAAAGTTTTTATTCCTTTTTAGTTCGGTATTAGAAACACATATTACTCATAGGGTACTACTCCCTATTAGATTTTTGCCAAATTTTTATTTATTAATATATCATCGATCGGAGCTCATAATTTGGTGAAATAAGTTTCTATCGTATATATTATAGACGTATATGATCATACTAAAGTCTTTATTCCTTTTTAGTTCAGTATTAGAATCACAGTTTACTTAAGAGGGTACTACTCCTAATGAGATTTTTGCCAAATTTTATTTATTAATATATATTCGATCGGAGCTCAGAATTTGGTGAAATTAGTTGCTATCGTATATATTCTAGATGTATATGATCATATTAAGGTTTTTATCCCTTTTTAGTTCGGTATTAGAAACACATATTACTCATAGGGTACTACTCCCTATGAGATTTTTGCGAAATTTTTATTTATTAATATATCTTCGATCGGAGCTAATAAATTGGTGAAATTAGTTGCTATCGTATATATATTCTAGACGTATATGATCATACTAAATTATTTATCCCTTTCTATTTCAGTATAAGAATCACATTTTACTTAGAAGGTACTTCTCCCAATGAGATTTTGCCAAATTTTATTTATTAATATTTCTTCGATCGGAGCTCAGAAATGGATTAAATTAGTTGCTATCGTATATATTCTAGACATATATGATCATACCAAAGTTTTTATCCCTTTTTAGTTCGGTATTAGAAACATATATTACTCATAGGGTACTACTCCCTATGGGATTTTGCCAATTGTTTATTTATTAATATATCTTCGATCGGCGCTCATAATTTGGTGAAATAAGTTTCTATCGTATATATTCTAGCCGTATATGATCATACTAAAGTCTTTATTCCTTTTTAGTTGAGTATTAGAATCACAGTTTACTTAAGAGGGTACTACTCTTTATGAGATTTTTGCCAAATTTTTATTTATTAATATATATTCAATCGGAGCTTAGAATTTGGTGAAATTAGTTGCTATCGTATATATTCTAGATGTATATGATCATATTAAGGTTTTTATCCCTTTTTAGTTCGGTGTTAGAAACACATATTACTCATAGGGTACTACTCCCTATGAGATTTTGCCAAATTTTTATTAATTAATATATCTTCGATCGAAGCTCAGAATCTGGTGAAATTGGTGTATATGATCATATTAAAGTCTTTATCCCTTTTTACTTCGGTATTAGAATCACAGTTTACTAAGAGGGTAACACTCTCGATGAGATTTTTGTCAAATTTTTATTTATTAATATATCTTCAATCGGAGCTAATAATTTGGTGAAATTAGTTGTTATCGTATATATATTCTAGATGTATATGATCATACTAAAGTCTTTATCCCTTTTTAGTTCAATATTAGAATCACATTTTACTTAGAAGGTACTACTGCCAATGAAATTTTTGCCAAATTTTTATTTATTAATATTTCTTCGATCGGAACTCTGAAATGGATTAAATTAGTTGCTATCGTAATTTATCTAGACATATATGATCATACTAAAGTTTTTATTCCTTTTTAGTTCGGTATTAGAATCACAGATTACTCATAGGGTACTACTCCCTATTGGATTTTGCCAATTTTTTATTTATTAATATATCTTCAATCAGAGCTCAAAATTAGGTGAAATCAGTTGCTATCGTATATATATTCTAGACGTATATGATCTTACTAATGTCTTTATCCCTTTTTAGTTTTGTATTAGAATCACAGTTTACTAAGAGGGTACTACTTCCTATTAGATTTTTGCCAAATTTTTATTTATTAATATATCTTCGATCGGAGCTCATAATTTGGTGAAATTAGTTTCTATCGTATATATTCTAGACGTGTATGATCATACTAAAGTCTTTATTCCTTTTTAGTTCTGTATTAGAATCACAGTTTACTTAGAGGGTACTACTCCTTATGAGATTTTTGCCAAATTTTTATTTATTAATATATATTCGATCGGAGCTCAGAATTTAGTGAAATTAGTTGCTATCGTATATATTCTAGATGTATATGATCATATTAAGGTTTTTATTCCTTTTTAGTTCGGTGTTAGAAACACATATTTCTCATAGGGTACTACTCCCTATGGGATTTTGCCAATTTTTATTTATTAATATATCTTCGATCGGAGCTCAAAATTCGGTGAAATCAGTTACTATCATATATATTCTAGACGTATATGATCATACTAAAGTCTTTATCCATTTTTAGTTCAGTATTAGAATCACATTTACTTAGAAGGTACTACTCCCAATGAATTTTTGCCAAATTTTTATTTATTAATATTTCTTCGATCGGAGCTCAGAAATTGATTAAATTAGTTGCTATCGTAATTTATCTAGACATATATGATCATACTAAAGTTTTTATTCCTTTTTAGTTCGGTATTAGAAACACATATTACTCATAGGGTACTACTCCCTATTAGATTTTTGCCAAATTTTTATTTATTAATATATCATCGATCGGAGCTCATAATTTGGTGAAATAAGTTTCTATCGTATATATTCTAGACGTATATGATCATACTAAAGTCTTTATTCCTTTTTAGTTCAGTATTAGAATCACAGTTTACTTAAGAGGGTACTACTCCTAATGAGATTTTTGCCAAATTTTATTTATTAATATATATTCGATCGGAGCTCAGAATTTGGTGAAATTAGTTGCTATCGTATATATTCTAGATGTATATGATCATATTAAGGTTTTTATCCCTTTTTAGTTCGGTATTAGAAACACATATTACTCATAGGGTACTACTCCCTATGAGATTTTTGCGAAATTTTTATTTATTAATATATCTTCGATCGGAGCTAATAAATTGGTGAAATTAGTTGCTATCGTATATATATTCTAGACGTATATGATCATACTAAATTATTTATCCCTTTCTATTTCAGTATAAGAATCACATTTTACTTAGAAGGTACTTCTCCCAATGAGATTTTGCCAAATTTTATTTATTAATATTTCTTCGATCGGAGCTCAGAAATGGATTAAATTAGTTGCTATCGTATATATTCTAGACATATATGATCATACCAAAGTTTTTATCCCTTTTTAGTTCGGTATTAGAAACATATATTACTCATAGGGTACTACTCCCTATGGGATTTTGCCAATTTTTTATTTATTAATATATCTTCGATCGACGCTCAAAATTTGGTGAAATCAGTTACTATCGTATATATATTCTAGACGTATATGATCATACTAAAGTCTTTATCAATTTTAGTTTTGTATTAGAATCACAGTTTACTCAGAAGGTACTACTCCCTATTAGATTTTTGCCAAATTTTATTTATTAATATATCTTCCATCTGAGCTCATAATTTGGTGAAATTAGTTTCTATCGTATATATTCTAGCCATATATGATCATACTAAAGTCTTTATTCCTTTTTAGTTGAGTATTAGAATCACAGTTTACTTAAGAGGGTACTACTCCTTATGAGATTTTTGCCAAATTTTTATTTATTAATATATATTCAATCGGAGCTTAGAATTTGGTGAAATTAGTTGCTATCGTATATATTCTAGATGTATATGATCATATTAAGGTTTTTATCCCTTTTTAGTTCGGTGTTAGAAACACATATTACTCATAGGGTACTACTCCCTATGAGATTTTGCCAAATTTTTATTAATTAATATATCTTCGATCGAAGCTCAGAATCTGGTGAAATTGGTGTATATGATCATATTAAAGTCTTTATCCCTTTTTACTTCGGTATTAGAATCAGAGTTTACTAAGAGGGTAACACTCTCGATGAGATTTTTGTCAAATTTTTATTTATTAATATATCTTCAATCGGAGCTAATAATTTGGTGAAATTAGTTGCTATCGTATATATATTCTAGATGTATATGATCATACTAAAGTCTTTATCCCTTTTTAGTTCAGTATAAGAATCACATTTTACTTAGAAGGTACTACTGCCAATGAAATTTTTGCCAAATTTTTATTTATTAATATTTCTTCGATCGGAACTCTGAAATGGATTAAATTAGTTGCTATCGTAATTTATCTAGACATATATGATCATACTAAAGTTTTTATTCCTTTTTAGTTCGGTATTAGAATCACAGATTACTCATAGGGTACTACTCCCTATTGGATTTTGCCAATTTTTTATTTATTAATATATCTTCAATCAGAGCTCAAAATTAGGTGAAATCAGTTGCTATCGTATATATTCTAGACGTATATGATCTTACTAATGTCTTTATCCCTTTTTAGTTTTGTATGTATTAGAATCACAGTTTACTCAGAGGGTACTACTTTCTATTAGATTTTTACCAAATTTTTATTTATTAATATATCTTCGATCGGAGCTCATAATTTGGTGAAATTAGTTTCTATCGTATATATTCTAGACGTGTATGATCATACTAAAGTCTTTATTCCTTTTTAGTTCTGTATTAGAATCACAGTTTACTTAGAGGGTACTACTCCTTATGAGATTTTTGCCAAATTTTTATTTATTAATATATATTCGATCGGAGCTCAGAATTTAGTGAAATTAGTTGCTATCGTATATATAATAGATGTATATGATCATATTAAGGTTTTTATTCCTTTTTAGTTCGGTGTTAGAAACACATATTTCTCATAGGGTACTACTCCCTATGGGATTTTGCCAATTTTTATTTATTAATATATCTTCGATCGGAGCTCAAAATTTGGTGAAATCAGTTACTATCATATATATATTCTAGACGTATATGATCATACTAAAGTCTTTATCCATTTTTAGTTCAGTATTAGAATCACATTTACTTAGAAGGTACTACTCCCAATGAAATTTTTGCCAAATTTTTATTTATTAATATTTCTTCGATCGGAGCTCAGAAATTGATTAAATTAGTTGCTATCGTAATTTATCTAGACATATATGATCATATTAAAGTTTTTATTCCTTTTTAGTTCGGTATTAGAAACACATATTACTCATAGGGTACTACTCCCTATTAGATTTTTGCCAAATTTTTATTTATTAATATATCATCGATCGGAGCTCATAATTTGGTGAAATAAGTTTCTATCGTATATATTCTAGACGTATATGATCATACTAAAGTCTTTATTCCTTTTTAGTTCAGTATTAGAATCACAGTTTACTTAAGAGGGTACTACTCCTAATGAGATTTTTGCCAAATTTTATTTATTAATATATATTCGATCGGAGCTCAGAATTTGGTGAAATTAGTTGCTATCGTATATATTTTAGATGTATATGATCATATTAAGGTTTTTATCCCTTTTTAGTTCGGTATTAGAAACACACATTACTCATAGGGTACTACTCCCTATGAGATTTTTGCGAAATTTTTATTTATTAATATATCTTCGATCGGAGCTAATAAATTGGTGAAATTAGTTGCTATCGTATATATATTCTAGACGTATATGATCATACTAAATTATTTATCCCTTTCTATTTCAGTATAAGAATCACATTTTACTTAGAAGGTACTTCTCCCAATGAGATTTTGCCAAATTTTATTTATTAATATTTCTTCGATCGGAGCTCAGAAATGGATTAAATTAGTTGCTATCGTATATATTCTAGACATATATGATCATACCAAAGTTTTTATCCCTTTTTAGTTCGGTATTAGAAACATATATTACTCATAGGGTACTACTCCCTATGGGATTTTGCCAATTTTTTATTTATTAATATATCTTCGATCGGCGCTCAAAATTTGGTGAAATCAGTTACTATCATATATATATTCTAGACGTATATGATCATACTAAAGTCTTTATCAATTTTTAGTTTTGTATTAGAATCACAGTTTACTCAGAAGGTACTACTCCCTATTAGATTTTTGCCAAATTTTATTTATTAATATATCTTCGATCTGAGCTCATAATTTGGTGAAATTAGTTTCTATCGTATATATTCTAGCCGTATATGATCATACTAAAGTCTTTATTCCTTTTTGTTGAGTATTAGAATCATAGTTTACTTAAGAGGGTACTACTCCTTATGAGATTTTTGCCAAATTTTTATTTATTAATATATATTCAATCGGAGCTTAGAATTTGGTGAAATTAGTTGCTATCGTATATATTCTAGATGTATATGATCATATTAAGGTTTTTATCCCTTTTTAGTTCGGTGTTAGAAACACATATTACTCATAGGGTACTACTCCCTATGAGATTTTGCCAAATTTTTATTAATTAATTAATATATCTTCGATCGAAGCTCAGAATCTGGTGAAATTGGTGTATATGATCATATTAAAGTCTTTATCCCTTTTTACCGCGGTATTAGAATCACAGTTTACTAAGAGGGTAACACTCTCGATGAGATTTTTGTCAAATTTTTATTTATTAATATATCTTCAATCGGAGCTAATAATTTGGTGAAATTAGTTGCTATCGTATATATATTCTAGATGTATATGATCATACTAAAGTCTTTATCCCTTTTTAGTTCAGTATTAGAATCGCATTTTACTTAGAAGGTACTACTGCCAATGAAATTTTTGCCAAATTTTTATTTATTAATATTTCTTCGATCGGAACTCTGAAATGGATTAAATTAGTTGCTATCGTAATTTATCTAGACATATATGATCATACTAAAGTTTTTATTCCTTTTTAGTTCGGTATTAGAATCACAGATTACTCATAGGGTACTACTCCCTATGGGATTTTGCCAATTTTTATTTATTAATATGTCTTCGATCGGAGCTCAAAATTTGGTGATATGAATTACTATCGTATATATATTCTAGACGTATATGATCATACTAAAGTCTTTATCAATTTTTGGTTTTGTATTAGAATCACAGTTTACTCAGAGGGTACTACTCCCTATTAGATTTTTGCCAAATTTTTATTTATTAATATATCTTCGATCTGAGCTCATAATTTGGTAAAATTAGTTTCTATCGTATATATTCTAGCCGTATATGATCATACTAAAGTCTTTATTCCTTTTTAGTTGAGTATTAGAATCACAGTTTACTTAAGAGGGTACTACTCCTTATGAGATTTTCGCCAAATTTTTATTTATTAATATATATTCGATCGGAGCTCGGAATTTGGTGAAATTAGTTGCTATCGTATATATTCTAGATGTATATGATCATATTAAGGTTTTTATCCCTTTTTAGTTCGGTATTAGAAGCACATATTACTCATAGGGTACTACTCCCTATTAGATTTTTGTCAAATTTTTATTTATTAATATATCTTCGACCGGAGCTCATAATTTGGTGAAATTAGTTTCTATCGTATATATTCTAGCCGTATATGATCATACTAAAGTCTTTATTCCTTTTTAGTTCAGTATTAGAATCACAGTTTACTTAAGAGGGTACTACTCCTTATGAGATTTTTGCCAAATTTTTATTTATTAATATATATTCGATCGGAGCTCAGAATTTGGTGAAATTAGTTGCTATCGTATATATTCTAGATGTATATGATCATATTAAGGCTTTTATCCCTTTTTAGTTCGGTATTAGAAACACATATTACTCATAGGGTACTACTCCCTATTAGATTTTTGCCAAATTTTTATTTATTAATATATCATCGATCGGAGCTCATAATTTGGTGAAATAAGTTTCTATCGTATATATTCTAGACGTATATGATCATACTAAAGTCTTTATTCCTTTTTAGTTCAGTATTAGAATCACAGTTTACTTAAGAGGGTACTACTCCTAATGAGATTTTTGCCAAATTTTATTTATTAATATATATTCGATCGGAGCTCAGAATTTGGTGAAATTAGTTGCTATCGTATATATTCTTGATGTATATGATCATATTAAGGTTTTTATCCCTTTTTAGTTCGGTATTAGAAACACATATTACTCATAGGGTACTACTCCCTATGAGATTTTTGCGAAATTTTTATTTATTAATATATCTTCGATCGGAGCTAATAAATTGGTGAAATTAGTTTCTATCGTATATATATTCTAGACGTATATGATCATACTAAATTATTTATCCCTTTCTATTTCAGTATAAGAATCACATTTTACTTAGAAGGTACTTCTCCCAATGAGATTTTGCCAAATTTTATTTATTAATATTTCTTCGATCGGAGCTCAGAAATGGATTAAATTAGTTGCTATCGTATATATTCTAGACATATATGATCATACCAAAGTTTTTATCCCTTTTTAGTTCGGTATTAGAAACATATATTACTAATAGGGTACTACTCCCTATGGGATTTTGCCAATTTTTTATTTATTAATATATCTTCGATCGGCGCTCAAAATTTGGTGAAATCAGTTACTATCGTATATATATTCTAGACGTATATGATCATACTAAAGTCTTTATCGATTTTAGTTTTGTATTAGAATCACAGTTTACTCAGAAGGTACTACTCCCTATTAGATTTTTGCCAAATTTTATTTATTAATATATCTTCGATCTGAGCTCATAATTTGGTGAAATTAGTTTCTATCGTATATATTCTAGCCGTATATGATCATACTAAAGTCTTTATTTCTTTTTAGTTGAGTATTAGAATCACAGTTTACTTAAGAGGGTACTACTCCTTATGAGATTTTTGCCAAATTTTTATTTATTAATATATATTCAATCGGAGCTTAGAATTTGGTGAAATTAGTTGCTATCGTATATATTCTAGATGTATATGATCATATTAAGGTTTTTATCCCTTTTTAGTTCGGTATTAGAAACACATATTACTCATAGGGTACTACTCCCTATTAGATTTTTGTCAAATTTTTATTTATTAATATATCTTCGACCGGAGCTCATAATTTGGTGAAATTAGTTTCTATCGTATATATTCTAGCCGTATATGATCATACTAAAGTCTTTATTCCTTTTTAGTTCAGTATTAGAATCACAGTTTACTTAAGAGGGTACTACTCCGTATGAGATTTTTGCCAAATTTTTATTTATTAATATATATTCGATCGGAGCTCAGAATTTGGTGAAATTAGTTGCTATCGTATATATTCTAGATGTATATGATCATATTAAGGCTTTTATCCCTTTTTAGTTCGGTATTAGAAACACATATTACTCATAGGGTACTACTCCCTATTAGATTTTTGCCAAATTTTTATTTATTAATATATCATCGATCGGAGCTCATAATTTGGTGAAATAAGTTTCTATCGTATATATTCTAGACGTATATGATCATACTAAAGTCTTTATTCCTTTTTAGTTCAGTATTAGAATCACAGTTTACTTAAGAGGGTACTACTCCTAATGAGATTTTTGCCAAATTTTATTTATTAATATATATTCGATCGGAGCTCAGAATTTGGTGAAATTAGTTGCTATCGTATATATTCTAGATGTATATGATCATATTAAGGTTTTTATCCCTTTTTAGTTCGGTATTAGAAACACATATTACTCATAGGGTACTACTCCCTATGAGATTTTTGCGAAATTTTTATTTATTAATATATCTTCGATCGGAGCTAATAAATTGGTGAAATTAGTTGCTATCGTATATATATTCTAGACGTATATGATCATACTAAATTATTTATCCCTTTCTATTTCAGTATAAGAATCACATTTTACTTAGAAGGTACTTCTCCCAATGAGATTTTGCCAAATTTTATTTATTAATATTTCTTCGATCGGAGCTCAGAAATGGATTAAATTAGTTGCTATCGTATATATTCTAGACATATATGATCATACCAAAGTTTTTATCCCTTTTTAGTTCGGTATTAGAAACATATATTACTCATAGGGTACTACTCCCTATGGGATTTTGCCAATTTTTTATTTATTAATATATCTTCGATCGGCGCTCAAAATTTGGTGAAATCAGTTACTATCGTATATATATTCTAGACGTATATGATCATACTAAAGTCTTTATCAATTTTAGTTTTGTATTAGAATCACAGTTTACTCAGAAGGTACTACTCCCTATTAGATTTTTGCCAAAATTTTATTTATTAATATATCTTCGATCGGAGCTCATAATTTGGTGAGATTAGTTTCTATCGTATATATTCTAGACGTATATGATCATACTAAAGTCTTTATTCCTTTTTAGTTTAGTATTAGAATCACAGTTTACTTAGAGAGTACTACTCCTTATGAGATTTTTGCCAAATTTTTATTTATTAATATATATTCAATCGGAGCTCAGAATTTAGTGAAATAAGTTGCTATCGCATATATTCTAGATGTATATGATCATATTTAGGTTTTTATCACTTTTTAGTTCGGTATTAGAAACACATATTACTCATAGGGTACTACTCCCTATTAGATTTGTGCCAAATTTTTATTTATTAATATATCTTCGATCGGAGCTCATAATTTGGTGAAATTAGTTTCTATCGTATATATTCTAGCCGTATATTATCATACTAAAGTCTTTATTCCTTTTTAGTTCAGTATTAGAATCATAGTTTACTTAAGAGGGTACTACTCCTTATGAGATTTTTGCCAAATTTTATTTATTAATATATATTCTATCGGAGCTCAGAATTTGGTGAAGTTAGTTGCTATCGTATATATTCTAGATGTATATGATCATATTAAGGTTTTTATCCCTTTTTAGTTCGGTATTAGAAACACATATTACTCATAGGGTACTACTCCCTATGAGATTTTTGCGAAATTTTTATTTATTAATATATCTTCGATCGGAGCTAATAAATTGGTGAAATTAGTTGCTATCGTATATATATTTTAGACGTATATTGATGGATATATGTCCAATTCGGGTTCGTATTTACATTTCGGGCCTCGTAAACACGTCGAAAATTACATCTCGGTTCAAAAACATCTCCCAAGGAATCAAAACGGTCCGGAAACGCATTTACGCGCGTCCGGACCGGACCTCCGGGTTGCGTAAAGCAATCCAGAGGTCCGGGTTGCATTGCAACCCGGACGTCCGGGTTGCAGCAATCCGGATCTCGCCGGAATTGCCTAAGTACGACGAGGTCCGGATTGCGTTGCGGGTATCGCGCGACTACCGTATCCGCGTAGAGAAGTCAAGTTCGCACATTACCAATATAGATGACGGTTACCGCATGATCTTGAACCGTCATCGAACCGCTTTAAAACCGGGTCCGGTCCCAAGAAAGCCTATAAATAGGAGGTCTTGGCCACCCATTTTCATTCATTCCCTCATTTGCCTAACTTTGGTATTTTGAGCTCTGACTTCTCTCTAGAAATATTCTCTTTCTAGAAATTACCTTTTTGCCCTTATAGTGACTTAAGCTTCGGAGAGGGCTCCGCTAACACCACCCCCCCTCTCCGTGCTAGCATTGGTCCTTCGTGCAGGAACCGACGTTTGAGACACAGCCGTACCGAGACACAGACCTCATACGGGAACAAGTCCGAACACTCGTCAGTGGCCCAACCTCCTCCTGACGGAAGGGTTACAGCCCAAAAAAAAAAGCCCGCACAACTATGCGAACAGACGCGTCCCCACGACCTTGTTCATCCCGGACGCAACATTGGCGCCGTCTACGTGATTCGAACAACAAGCTATCGTACCGCAGAAATCATGGCGAGTGATCACAACCCTCCCGAAGACGTGAAAAACCCAAGGAAAAGGCCCGGGCGTCCCAGGAAATCCCCGGCAAACAAAAGAACAGGAGGCCAAGCTCCAGCTGGGAGCCAGTCGGGACCCTCCCACATCCCAAGAGCTACTTCCGTAGCTTCATCCATACCGACTGACAATGTGCCCAACGCACAGCACAGAGAGCCAAGGGACAAACATCACGCGCATCCACCTGGTTTCGAGCCAGAAATGCACGAAGATGAATCCCAAACAGAAATGCCACAAGGCGAACAAAGAACGGGGGCAAACCCGATGCCCACCGTTACTCCGGCGATGATGGCTACGCTGGAAGAGTTACTCGCATTCCGCGAGTCTCTAAAAAACCAAGGATACGCAGCTCAGCCACCTCCGGCCAACCAACAGTTTGCTGCGCCAGCAAGAGAGATGTCGCAAGACACTACTCGCTATGGCAATCCTTTCCAGGGCGGGAACCAACACGCAAGATATGAACCTGCACGGTCATACACTCCTTTCCAAGGAGCCCAACAGTGGAGGAACGAAAGGCAGCCCCCATTCTACCACCCACAACAGCCAACAAGAGATGATCCGTTTCAGGCCACAAGCAGGGATCAATCTGACATCTACCACAACAATGGTCAGCAAAATCCTTCAACAGGTTATGCTGAACCGGTAAAAGGGTTTACCGCCGAGATGTTAGAAGAAATGGTGGAGAAGAAGATGAAGGAAGCAAAAATGAAGGGTATGCACGCTCTTGAAGAAAGGGCGTCATATCCATTCGCTGACCACTTGGTGAACAGTCGCGTCCCAGACGCACTGTATCGAATTGGAGGGGACCTCTACCGGGGAAAAGGAGACCCAGTTGAACACGTGCAAAAGCACGAGGCCTCTCTGCTAGGCAGAACGAAGAACCCACACCATTTCGCAATGACGTTTTCACAAACTCTTGCCGGGACAACCGCACACTGGTTCTTCTCACTGCCATGCGGAAGCGTTACTTCATGGGCGGACCTAAAGGCCAAGTTCATTCAACGATACATGGGCGAGCGCACATTGTTGAAAGGGGCAAACGCTCTGGACGACGTTCAACAACAAAACGAAGAGTCTCTTGCCGACTACTACGTCCGCTTCAATCAGAACATCTCTGACATTCAGGGGAACCTGACAGAAGGAGAGATTGTTCGAGCATTCATTCGAAACCTCGGACGAAGAGGCAATGCCCTAGCTGAAAAAATGGCAAAGCGCCCAGAGGAATCCATGGAGGAGTTAGCCGCAAGAGTTAAAGAATACATAGACCTCGAAAGGATCAGAAGCCAGAACAAGGCAAAAATCGCTGCAGCAAAGGCAAAAGATAATCCAAAGCAGAACCAACCAAAACCACACCCAAGTGGTCAACAAGGAAGACATTGGCAACCTCAGCCGAAAAGACCCTTTCAAGGAGATTTTCAAAAGCCAAAGGAAGTAAATCTTGCCGACTGCATTCCTTTGAATGCCCCGCTGTCTGTAATTTTGAAAGAAATGAAGGACGCGAACATGTGGAAGGAACCGAACAACTTCAGGAAAGGCCCACTGGGAAGAGACAAGGACAAGTGGTGTGAAAACCATGAGGTCTTCGGTCACAAGACCGATAGCTGCGTCAGTCTACGCTTCCGAATCAACAACTTCGTCCTCAAAGGCGAATTGAAGCAATTTGTTGATCAGGGCAACAACCCCCCGAGAAAGGCTCAACCAGAGCCATCAAAAAGAGGAAACAAGGGAAAAGAGAAGGTCAATGACAAACCTCCGCCAGCTAAGCGAGGTGTAATCAACGTCATACATGGAGGGCCTGCCGCCGGAGGACAAGTATCTAATGCTCGGGACATTTATGCATCCCAAGCAGCAACACTGCCGAAGTACGGAAAGCGCAAACAACCTGAGCAAGAAGACGCAGTCATCCAATTCTCCAGGGAAGTCTTAAAGCATATCGTTTACCCCCACGATGATGCTTTAGTCATAACCATGGACATTGACGGGTACGATGTGAAAAGAATTCTTATCGATGGTGGAAGCTCTGCTAACATTTTACATGTCAGAGTCCTGGAACAACTAGGAAAATCTGCCAAGGACTTGTCCCCAGGAACCTTCTCATTAGTCAGCTTCGCAGGAGCAGCTACACAACCCCTAGGTACAATCACACTTCCTGTCATCCTTGGCCAGGGGTGGAGAGCATTACATATCAACGTCACTTTCGTAGTTGTAGAATCTCTCGGAGCCTACAACGGAATCTTGGGACGAACAACGATCAATCCCTATGTGATCGTGCCCTCCACCGTCCACCAAAAGATGAAGTTCCCGACGGAACATGGGATTGGGGAGGTGCTAGGCGATCAGATAACCGCAAGACGTTGTTACGTCAATGCCTTGAGAGCAAAGCACCAATACCATGTGGCCATGATAAATTCCTTCAAAAGGCAGAAAGTCGTTGATGAAAGAAAGAAGCAACTAATGGAACAAGCTGTTACAGTTTGGACCCAACAAGGAAGCATCCAGTTCTCACCATGGCACCAGATATGGCTCGTAAAGCAGGGAGAAGACGAGCCAATCATGGAATACTTCATCAGATTTGCCTCCAACGCCTCAACAGCGAAAGCAACAAGAGAAGAAGTGATAAGTGTGTTCTATGCAAACATGAACGCAAAATCTTTCCTTCTCTTTGGACGAACTCATGGATGGCAAACAACAAAAACTATGGCAGATCTAAAGGATAAGCTTGAGACAGCAGTCTTATGAGAACAAGAACTGAGGTGGGGTACACCCCTCAGTTGGGACAAAGGAATTCAAGCAAAAATGAACAAGCAGGAAGACGCAAGCATTGATATCGACAACATCTTCACACCGCTAAACACGGTGGCCGAAGACATTTACGTCAACCTGCTGGAGAACAAGCTCCCAAGTCCACTTGTCCCGGAGACGGCTTTCTTGGGCAACAACATCAGAGAATGGTGCAAGTACCATAAAACTTGGGGGCACAACACAAACATGTGTCTACCATTAAAGTGGGAAATCGAAGAATGCATCACGCTAGGTGCACTGAGGCGATTTGTTGCAACCAACTACGCGACATCGTCAACAAACCAGCCATAATGAAACGGGAGAAACAACTATCTTTTAGATTACTTTGCGCATTCCTAAGTACTTCTAGTATAATCAATGTAAATATACGCAAGTATCTAATAAAGTCAATCTACATTTGTAGGTACACATCTATCTCTTGCACGATATTTTTTGGATTAAACGCGAAGCAACTAAACTACGCACTTATTATCTTCATCAATAATCCAAGAAATTATGACACGTGCAAGCAAAATCTATCATGTGTTATGACAACGTTTATCATCAACAACAATTTACCCATATGAATGACCACATAAAAGGCATCATCATAGAGTCAAACACTTAGAGTTAAGCCCAAGACACTTTCAAAGACAGCATATTGCAAATACACATAATGGATGATATTTGCATACCTACACCAACAAGGAGTTTATTTCTCCTTTCACAAATCAACATCTACATCAAGAAGGTGTCGACAACACAAAGCAATGGCGCTGTGTTCACAGCCAACTTATATGACGCAAGGACAACTGGCGGATTATCTACAAAAAAGGAACTAATAGCAATTCTCTGCTTAAGGTGACGACTATTCAAGAAGCTGTCATCTACAAGCAATATCTTCGATTAACACCAAGGCCTACTATTAAAATAACATGTTGAGGATAGAGACAAATCCTCATGTTCATAGCCATTCCCTGGATTGTGAACAGGATGGGCAAATACAATAACAGGGGCTGACCACCCTTCATAGCGGATGTCCTCTGTTTAGACGACAATCCCATGTTATGAATTCCTGGTAAGGGTTCACTCTTCATAGCGGATGTCCTCTGTTTAGACGACAATCCCATGTTACGAATTCCTGGTAAGGGTTCACTCTTCATAGCGGATGTCCTCTGTTTAGACGATAATCCCATGTTACGAATTCCTGGTAAGGGTTCACTCTTCATAGCGGATGTCCTATGTTTAGACGACAATCCCATGTTACGAATTCATGGTAAGGGTTCACTCTTCATAGCGGATGTCCTCTGTTTAGACGACAATCCCATGTTACGAATTCCTGGGAAGGGTTCACTCTTCATGATGGATGTCCTCTGTTTAGACGACAATCCCATATTACGAATTCCTGGTTATGGTTCACTCTATACGACGGAAGTCCTCTTACTAGACGACAATTCCGTACTACAAATTTTCAAAGCCGTGATGCGTGGTTCCTGGACGCAGAAAACATGCATCACAATTCATACTCTCAAAAAGTGCTACATGGTCCCTGGACGCGGGAATCATGTATCAAAAAATTTTCTACCAAATATTTTGCCAAATACTTTATAAAAATTTTATATGTCAAACACCCTTTTCAAACATTTTATCAAACGACCTTTTTAGGTTTCACAAAACTCTCTTTCAAAACCCAAAATTTTCACGTTTGCTTCCCCAACGCGGGTTGATACACGCTGGCAGGTGCGCACCCTGTTTAAAACTCATAAAATATACAAGTAGAGTCTTGTACAACGTCGCCTTTGAATGGAACTAAGAGACGGTATAAACTAGTATCTTGCTCAAGCGAAGATAACACATTTCAAACATACTACTTGTTAAGTCGCTATACGCGAGTCACTTGACAAGTTTCAACGGATATAGTGTCAAGCTATGCAGGAAGACGTACAACATGCATAATGCATCGTACAAACAATCTTGAATCAAAAAGTGGCTATCGGTCACGATTGCGGGCACTACGTTTACACTACTAGTCATCCACGTTCAGTAAGCACAGTAAGCGATAACGATGTGAAATATTACTAACAAGTTATCATGCTAACTGCTGTGTATAAAACAGGTTCATACGACGTAGTTCAAAGCGAACAAGTCACAAACAACAACTCCAACAAGTTTCTAAACATAGAAGCCGGGGGTAAACGGGCTCATAAACGAGTTCAACACATCGAAAAAGATGACACAAATCAAAGGAGTTCATCATCCCTGACAGGGCTGGGCGGAACAGGCAAATGTTGCACATTAGTGCTGCCACCATCTTCTCCAAACAAAAATGCAAACTCAGATGTTGCAGTATCTAAGCGACGAAGCTCGGCAACTTGTACAACAGCAGACTCCGCATATGGCCCTAACTTGTCAAAAGGAAAGCCAGGAGCAAGAATACTCACTCTACGAATAAAGTCCTCAGCAAACTCGCTAAGCATAGGAGTGGCCTTCGCTGTAGCAGTAACTGCGCTATCAAATCAAGGAGTAGAAGGGAACTTGCTAAGTCCCTCTTCAATGCCAGCCTTCATTTCTGTCTCACGAACTTTCCGGCAGGCAACCTTGTGCTTGCCTGCATTATCAGAAATTACCTTCTCAATGGCGGCGTTCTCAGATTCAAGCTGAACAAGGCTGGCATGATCAGACTCATAACGAGCATCAAAATCCGTCTTCTTCAACGAAAGACGGCGCACTTCATCCTTAGCTTCCTCAAGCTCCTTGGACAAAGTGGCAGCTTTGTCAGCAATGGCACGGTTCTCCTGGACAAGCTCCAACATGAAAGAGGCCATGTGCACCATATCAGAAACAACCTGAAAATAAGGAGACAATGAGCATACATGTTCGGGAACAACGAACATAGCAAAGTGAAAAAGATACTCACTGTAGTGAATCCAGACAACGATCTCTCAACAAATGTTCGTGCCTCCTTGTCACTCGAGGGTCGGACAACTCGATCACCAGGAGGAATAGATCGATGAAGAACACGCACGCCAACTTCAGGCATGCTCAGCTAGGAGTTCTTGGGAAAAGTAAGATCTCCTGCCACGTATGGCATCCACTTACCATCTGAAATATCACCATCCAAAGGACGAAGCAAATCCGCACGTCCAAGTGGCGGGATCGCTACATGTAAACCAAGCAGCGTTATGCGAAAGCCAAAAATAAAGCGTATAAAGGCACAGAATCAAGTGTCCAGCTTATACCAGAAAGAAGAGAACGTTCCACCTCGGACCGCTCCTTCGAGCGGGGGGCAGACAACGCATCCTCGCAATTCCCTTTATGGCAGCAAGGAATAGGAACGGTCACAGCAGTCTTCGGACGCTTTGAACTGCTCGAAGAACGCGCCCCAGTGGTGGACCGTTTGGAAGAGTCATGAGCAGCAACAACGCGGTCAGTAACAAGCGTCGTACGACCTGCAAGTAGCATGTAAAGTTACAACCCAACCAAGAAAATAAAAGTTTGTTCTTTCAAAAAAGCTATCTACCTTTGCCGCGTCCAGAAGCCGCTGATGCTCCAGAAGCAAATGCGGGAACGATCCTCCCGCTAGAGGCAATCTTGCGAGCGGCCGCCTTCTGCAACGACGAGCTTTTTCCGTCAAACCAACCTACAGTGCAACACGGTAGAAAGTTATAAAAATGATCAACATACCGAAGCTGCAGAAGGGAGCACATGGATCCCAGCATCAATCAATTCCTGATCGGATGCACGCAATGAGCAAGTAAAGCCACGCGATTGTTGACAATGATAAATCTGTTTTATCACTTCCTTGTCCGACGAGGAGAGTTCCCGAAAAGCAGGCGCGGGATCAAATTTTTGAACATACTCGACATCCCAAGTCGTCCCCACATCATGAACAAAAAAGTAATGATGCCTCCAATGGTCGGCAGACCGATCCGCGGTAGCAACTAATCGATAACTAGGATCCCACTTGGCTTCCCCAAGACCAAGTTCCTCGAAACCATCGCTCTGAAAGTTCGGCCAACGAACTTTCACACCGCACAATCCCGCTGAGTCCGAACTCTTAAGCTGGTAGAAGCAGCGAAAGAGGGTGCGAGAATAACGCCAGGATTGCTTGTGAAGCAACACTCTGAAACAAGTCCATACTCTAATCCCGTTAGGTGCGAGATCTAAAGGGGAAATCCCATAACCGCTACAAATCTCAACCAAGTCGGAACAGTAGGAAAACCGCAAGCCCTCTCTAACGTGTGATGTGTACACGACGGATAAATCTACAGGCGGAGGAGTAGCATCTCCTAGACTGCTATCAGGAAGCACCTCAAAGGGATAAAAAGCCTCAGTACAAGCGTCGAGTCCGGAAGCACTTGCATACAAGGTGAACAGGGATCTATCCAAGCGGTTAGTATAATATCTAACCAACGCCTCAGTCTCTCCAGCAGGAGATACCCCAACAGCTACACCCTCATCGGTGTCTAAAACACTATCTGCCGGCAAAGCTGGGTCTACTCCCAAGTCATCCTCTATATCAGAATTAAAGGGAGTCTGTGATAGAGGAGTGGTAGACTTACTCATTGTATCAACGCAACCAAAGGGAAGGAAGCTCTGCAAAAGCTACTACGATCCCACAACCTGCAAAATGACAACGCGTGTATCAAAGTCAATGCGCGTATCAAAGCCAATGCGCGTATCAAAGCCAACGCGCGTATCAAAGTCAACGCGCGTATCAAAAATCAACGCGCGTATCAAGGTCAACGCGCGTATCAAAAAGCCAACGCGCGTATCAAAGTCAACGTGCGTATCAAAAATCAACACGCGTATCAAGGTCAACGCGCGTATCAAAAAGCCAACGCGCGTATCAAAGCCAATGCGCGTATCAAAATCAACGCGCGTATCAAGGTCAACACGCATATCAAAAAGCCAACGCGCGTATCAAAGCCAATGCGCGTATCAAAGCCAACGCGCGTATCAAAGTCGACGCGCGTATCAAAAGTCAACGCGCGTATCAAAAGTCAACGCACGTATCAAAAGTCAACGCGCATATCAACGGTCAACGCACGTAGCCAAAGTCCATGCATGTAGTAAAATTGGTACATACCATGAAAGGGACTAACGTCCTAAGGGGCCATCATGCAAACGGTGGGATTAACGCAACAAACCGCAAGGATCGAACGCGACAACGCTTAAGGGAAATTTTTCTCTAAGGCGTCAAGACGACAAGTGACTATGCCTAAAGTTATTGGGCAATCCCCGTCAACCAAAAAACTCGCCAAGAGGAAAAATTATGCATGTCGACCAAAAAGCTTCTACGCAAAGACACAGGGGGCACTATGTCCGAACGGGGAATTCTACCTCAACTATCCGCGGAAGTGGAAAATCACCTAAGTTATGGACAAACGACGATAATAACGGCAACCAATCAGCAATTACTCGACATACAAGCATCAACAAGCAGTTCCATATGTCAACGACGAAAAATAGCTCAAACGAACAACAATACGGTGACATTCGAAATCAAGTCGAAGCTGTCCTGTAAATTCGAATTTCCAAATTACCTCAAAACGTGACGAAAAGTATCCCAATGGACTCCCCTCGTCGAGACGATTCCGGAAAGGTAAGGACCGCGACGAGCCGAGGCTGGGAAGGTGGCGCGTGGGTCACACGCTCCGGCGAAGGAGATTCTCACGCGGCGGCGCGTGAGGGCGCGTCCGACGTCCCCTGGTGATTCCGAAGGCGGCGCTGGAATCCTCGTGACAAACTGAGTCGAATGGTGGTGTCAACTTCTGAAAACAAGTCAAGGATCAAACTCGAAACTGTCGAAATGTGTCTAAGCTCTACGACGGCGAATAAATTATGAACACAAAGCAATTTCGGGAAAGAATGAATGAATTACCTGCAAAGAAGATGGAATGGTGAATTCCCAAGGTGCTGGAAGGATAATTGGGGATGTGTGTGTTTACATATTCCAAGATATGCTTTGTTGATAAGGATTAAAGGATTAACTTATCTACACTCAAGCCTAAACACCTACGGTATACTCCACCCTCTCTTCTAAAAATATCTACTCTTATGCATATCTTGACATTGCACGTATCAAACCCATCACTCTACGCGTATGTTGCAATCGCATGATTTGATAATCACTAAGTCATTTTAGAAGCATACGGTTTCTATTTCTTGCATTGCGTAATTACGATCTTGCCATGACCATTACTTATGTATACGTATTGATAAATGCATAATCGCATAGTGTATTACCAATTGCCCATGTCTCCGGCGATAACCATACTTGCACATATACATTTCCTATCGCACTAACCATGATGACAGGAAACAAAGTTATTCGGTCGGAAAATCAAACGACGGACGAAATCAAGACGCCTACGTCCAACTAACGATCAAACCCGAAAGGTTAGCGTCAAACTCAAATTGGACAAGTATCCTAACTTAAAATAGAGTCAAGAAAGGTTCTAAACCGTTACTTGACTCGGGGCAAGTGATGGATATATGTCCAATTCGGGTTCGTATTTACATTTCGGGCCTCGTAAACACGTCGAAAATTACATCTCGGTTTAAAAACATCTCCCAAGGAATCAAAACGGTCCGGAAACGCATTTACGCGCGTCCGGACCGGACCTCCGGGTTGCGCGGCAATCCGGACCTCGCCGGAATTGCCTAAGTACGACGAGGTCCGGATTGCGTTGCGGGTATCGCGCGGCTACCGTATCCGCGATTACCGTTACGCGTAGAGAAGTCAAGTTCGCACATTACCAATATAGATGACGGTTACCGCATGATCTTGAACCGTCATCGAACCGCTTTAAAACCGGGTCCGGTCCCAAGAAAGCCTATAAATAGGAGGTCTTGGCCACCCATTTTCATTCATTCCCTCATTTTCCCAACTTTGGTATATTGAGCTCTGACTTCTCTCTAGAAATATTCTCTCTCTAGAAATTACATTTTTGCCCTTATAGTGACTTAAGCTTCGGAGAGGGCTCCACTAGCACCACCCCCCCCCTCTCCGTGCTAGCATTGGTCCTTCGTGCAGGAACCGACGTTTGAGACACAGCCGAACCGAGACACAGACCTCATACGGGAACAAGTCCGAACACTCGTCAGTGGCCCAACCTCCTCCTGACGGAAGGGTTACAGCCCAAAAAAAAAGCCCGCACAACTACGCGAACAGAAGCGTCCCCACGACCTTGTTCATCCCGGACGCAACATATATGATCATACTAAATTATTTATCCCTTTTTAGTTCAGTATAAGAATCATATTTTACTTAGAAGGTACTACTCCCAATGAGATTTTTGCCAAATTTTATTTGTTAATATTTCTTCGATCGGAGCTCAGAAATGGATTAAATTAGTTGCTATCGTATATATTCTAGACATATATGATCATACTAAAGTTTTTATCCATTTTTTAGTTCGGTATTAGAATCACTGATTACTCATAGGGTACTACTCCCTATTGGATTTTGCCAATTTTTTATTTATTAATATATCTTCAATCAGAGCTCAAAATTGGGTGAAATCAGTTGCTATCGTATATATATTCTAGACGTATATGATCATACTAAAGTCTTTATCAATTTTAGTTTTGTATTAGAATCACAGTTTACTCAGAGGGTACTACTCCCTATTAGATTTTTGCCAAATTTTTATTCATTAATATATCTTCGATCTGAGCTCATAATTTGGTGAAATTAGTTTCTATCGTATATATTCTAGCCGTATATGATCATACTAAAGTCTTTATTCCTTTTTAGTTGAGTATTAGAATCATAGTTTACTTAAGAGGGTACTACTCCTTATGAGATTTTTGCCAAATTTTTATTTATTAATATATATTCGATCGGAGCTCAGAATTTGGTGAAATTAGTTGCTATCGTATATATTCTAGATGTATATGATCATATTAAGGTTTTTATCCCTTTTTAGTTCGGTATTAGAAACACATATTACTCATAGGGTACTACTCCCTATTAGATTTTTGCCAAAATTTTATTTATTAATATATCTTCGATCGGAGCTCATAATTTGGTGAAATTAGTTTCTATCGTATATATTCTAGCCGTATATGATCATACTAAAGTCTTTATTCCTTTTTAGTTCAGTATTAGAATCACAGTTTACTTAAGAGGGTACTACTCCTTATGAGATTTTTGCCAAATTTTATTTATTAATATATATTCGATCGGAGCTCAGAATTTGGTGAAATTAGTTGCTATCGTATATATTCTAGATGTATATGATCATATTAAGGTTTTTATCCCTTTTTAGTTCGGTATTAGAAACACATATTACTCATAGGGTACTACTCCCTATGAGATTTTTGCGAAATTTTTATTTATTAATATATCTTCAATCGGAGCTAATAAATTGGTGAAATTTGTTGCTATTCTATATTTATTCTAGACGTATATGATCATACTAAAGTCTTTATCCCTTTTTAGTTCAGTATAAGAATCACATTTTACTTAGAAGGTACAACTCCCAATGAGATTTTTGCCAAATTTTATTTGTTAATATTTCTTCGATCGGAGCTCAGAAATGGATTAAATTAGTTGCTATCGTATATATTCTAGACATATATGATCATACTAAAGTTTTTATCCATTTTTTAGTTCGGTATTAGAATCACTGATTACTCATAGGGTACTACTCCCTATTGGATTTTGCCAATTTTTTATTTATGAATATATCTTCAATCAGAGCTCAAAATTGGGTGAAATCAGTTGCTATCGTATATATATTCTAGACGTATATGATCATACTAAAGTCTTTATCCCTTTTTAGTTTTGTATTAGAATCACAGTTTACTCAGAGGGTACTACTCCCTGTTGGATCACGGTCGAAGCTCCGTTACGTTCTTGACGGAAAGCTTGAACTCCTGGGCTCCGCGTAATCCTGCAAAAGGGGATGACCTGGGTGGTGACCCAGAATCCCTCTCCGATGCTTAAATGAGAGTATGAACGATGGGGTGGATAGCAGTAATCTAAGTTCGTATTAGAGAATGTGTGTTTTCTGAGGTAACTTCCTCTTTTATATAGGAGGGGAAGTTACCTCCGTTACCTGTAACCGCGCCTGGCAGTTTTACCCACGTTCCGTATATCTCGTTCAGGATTCCATGTATCTCGCCCCACGCTCCGCGTATCTCGCCCACATTCCGCGTATCTCGGGCACGCCCTGCGTATCTCGGGGGAGGTTATCTGTATCTCAACCATTTCCCCACTACTCTATCTAGTTGGCGGGTTTCTTGGTCTTATCCTCTGATCACAAGTCCCAATCCATATCGGGGACTCCAGAGTTATCTTATTCTAGGTCACCACCCAGGACCCCTCGTCCCACGGGACATGGCCAGCTTTCTCGGGGCTTTATTGTCGGGGCCTTCTCAAAGGCATATCGGGGCCTGCTCAGAGGCTACTCGTTGGGAGCATTCAGCTCATATATCGGGACCGATCTCGTCGGGACCCTTCATACTAGGCTTCTGGACCTTCCAGGTCTTTCACAAGGCCCACTGGGCTTACCCGCCGTTTATTGGCTGTTAACGGGGCTAACGATATCATCGGAACCAATCATTTGCCCCCAAGACATGGGGGACTTGCGGTCCGTCATGTCTTCCAATTCCTGACCTCCCGACCTCATCGTTGAAGGCTTTTGTCTTCGGACCTCCCGATATTACCATCGGAGGCTTTTACCTTGGGTACAATTCTTGAATAACAGAGCTTCTCACTCACAATTCCTCAGACTCCAAGGAAAGTTGCCAAATCCGAGGAGACTCCTCGGTTACTGCATTACTGCACCATTAAATGCTAGGGATAATGAAACGACGACCGGCGTGACTGTTACTTTCTGAAAAAGCAATATTACGTCATTAACGTCTCTTCCGTACTGCTCCCTATAATCTCGGCGATCCAGATTGAGTCGTTTCATCTTCAATGGTCCAGATTTGAGTCTGTCCAGCTGTTCTTTTGTCTATAAAAGCCAAAGCCCTGGCACTATTCACTCCTTCCCTACCGTTCTATTTTCTGGAGACTCTGCTATTGTCAAACCTCGAAGCTTTTTCTCCAAGTTTCATCTGATTTTCTGGTGATCCAAGGCCTCCAGCCGTCAAGTTCTTTCTTCGTCTTCTCCAATCCATCATCTACTATGTCTGGTAAGGTTTTCCTTCTTTGCTTCTGTGATTTACTGATATTACCTTCTTTTCCTTTCCTAAGTTTACCTGTTATGGCCGTTTTTAGACGAGGCCAGTTCCGGAGGAAGGAACCCCTTTATCTTTGAGCTTGCTACTAACGAAATCTCAGAGACTCTGTACGAAGCTGCTCTCCGGGAAGGCTGCATCACTTCAGCCTGGGAACCCCGCTTTCCCTATGACTCTCACCCAACCACCAGGAGAAAACACATTGTCACGCGTCCTCGGGAATGAGAGGTGTTTGTCTCCACGGGGCAGATAAACGCCGGGATCCGATTCCCCTTCTGCGGGAATCTGGTAGAGATGTGCAACTTCTATCAGACGCATCCCTCCACCTTCTCCCCACACGCTATCCGCATGTGGAACGCCTTCCAGGTTCCGTGCCTCCGCCAACAATGGACGTACAGCTTGCTGCTCTTCAGCACCTTCTACGGGATGAAGTGTAACAAGGCTGGCGTCTGTTCCTTCACCCCCCGACTCCCCAAATGGACCAGGGAGCAACTTTCTCGGTTCAGCTGGGATGGCGAGACCTGGAAGTTTAACAAGGATCGGGGGCTCATTCGTGACTCAGGGTCCGACAATAGTGGATGGAAGAAGTACTACTTCTTCGTTCAAAACAGCTCTATCCCATGGCCCCGATGGGAGGTTGTGGCGGACCCTGCCCCCAAGTTTGAAGTCTACACCGAGGATGACTTCAACACTCTTCAGTTGGTCCAGCTTTACCGTTGGGGGGAATCCTTCGCTCCCCTCGATGCCAACAAGCTCGTGGAGGGGGACCTGATCCAGATCGGGGTCCAACTCCTCGATTCGATTTCTGACAACCTGGATATTTGGGTAACACTTCTAACTGCCTTTTATTTTCATTTTTGCAGCCAAGAAGGCACCTCTGCTGACCCATCTCGTGTTGAAGCAGGGGGAGACCGATGCTGTCCAAGGCTCCTCCAAGCGAAAGCGGAAGTCCTTGAAGAGGGGGGCCTATTCTTCTGCAGCTCCTCCGACCGAGGAGCAGGTCGGGATGGCCAAGCGGTCCAGAAGAGAGGAGATAGACAAAGCCTTCGGTGTCACCACTGCCGAGGAAGGTAAGCGCGTTCGCCACGCTATTAAGAAATATAGAAGGTTGGTTCCCGAGGAGTTTATCCCTGCTGACCGGGAATCGCGGGTCCGAGAAATCAAATATATCCTTCGAGGAGAAACCCCCCGCGCCCTCAAGGCGGGATACTACAACTTCTTTGGAAAGGACCAACACGTCCCGTGAGGTATCATCTGGTGCCCGAATAATACTCTTCCTGACTTCATTCTTCCCGTAACCGCAGGTCCATCAGAGGCTCTGACTCCGACGAAGGCTGCAACTCCACAGGAGCCAATGACTGAGGATGCCCCGACGGAAGCTCAGTTCCGTCAGGTGACCAACTTGGAGGCTTCCCCCTCCTCCGAGGAGCCGACTGAAGGCCTGATTCCCCGCCAAAGGCCAGGGCGGAGCATCCTGAGGCCAACTGTGGAGGACGTGTCTCGGAGTCCTCCCCTGGATCTGCGCTCTCCAACTCCGGAGCCCCCGACCGAGGCTCCTCCGACTAAGGCTTACAAGGTCATCCCTTCTCTCCTCGTGGATGGGAACCTTTACAAGGTTTACACCCCTGATTAAGAGACGGTTCCCTGGAACCCGATCGAGTCTCTTCAAGGGTCCCACTCCATCGGGGAGACCTCCAGCCAGAATTGGCCCTGCATCTGCTGGCAGGGTCAATTCCACCACCCCTGTGACGCCCGATCTCCTTGGCACGGGAAGATATCGAGGAGGATCTTCGCGACATGGCTATCCGTCGGATGGAGGTAAAACTTTACTCTCGCTTTTGTTCTTGCCTTCGTTGTTCTTGCCTTCAATTATCGGACCTTAATCTCTTTTCCTTTTGCCTTAGGAAACTGCGAACCAACAGCGCTGCTTTGGTTACATCTTGGCTCTGAAGGGTGCTTTGGAGGAGGAGCAGGCCAGGTCGGACCCCAAAGCCTTGGCCAAGCTTCAGGAGGACCTTGCCGATGCTGTAGCGGCAAGGGAGAAGATAGCCAAGGAGCAGGCCCTCCTTGGCCAGAAGGCTAAGGACTTGCAAAAGCAGGTTCATGATCATGAGGCCGTGCTGCGTCGGGAGCGGAGGATACTCAAGGAGGAACAGCAGCGGCACGAGGCGGAGAAGAGGCAGCTCATCCTCGAGAAGAACATTCTCGGGGAAGCTAAGGCGGGACTCGAGGCTGAGAAAGCCGAATTTCCTGCCAGGCTGGCTGAGGCAAAGGCTCAAGGTCGCGAGGAGGTTCGCCAGGAGGGTCGCGAGGAGTATCGGAACTCCGATGATTTCAAGGCGGATGCCGTGGGGTTCTGCAAAACCGAGGTGGAGAACGTTCTGTTCAATGCCGTCGAGGAGCTGTACACGGTATACGAGGATGCCATTGACTTCAAGAAGTCCGAGACCCTCGCCCCCTTCGCGGAGAAATACTTCAGCCTCCCCGCGGAAAGTGATGAGGCCGATGCCCCCGAGGGTGCCGCAGACCCGACTCCACAAACTGCGGAGCCTTCTGCCCAGGACCCCGCGAATCCTACTCCCTCCAAAGCTGCTGAGGACCCAACTTCCAACAAGGACCAGGCTTAATGCTTTATTATTTAAGTCCTTGTACTTTCCTCTTTGTATCCTCCTTGTATCAGAACCTTTAGGCCTTCGAGCCCTTATAAAAATTCCTTTTATCTACTTTAGTCTTGATCGTTATTGCAATACTTAAAGCGACTTGACTCGTTACTTAAAACGTTCTGATGCATCACTTAAGATGACTTCATACATCCTTCCGATGCTTCACAAGGACTTTTCACTTAAGATTTCTCGTCCATACCATTTAAGGTGATTTCACACGTCTTTTGCGACGTTTTCCTCGGGACTTCACCACTTTAAGGTTTCTCGTCCATGCCGTTCAAGGCAATTTTGTACATCACTTAAGATGATTTTTTCCGCACCCTTTAAGGCTTTTTATCGCGTCATTATAGACGACTTAATCATACCCCTTAAGGCTTTTATTGCGTCATTCCAGACGACTTAATCGTACCCCTTAAGACTTTTTGCTGCATCATAAAGACGACTTACGCGGACCCCTTAGGGCTTTTATTCATACCTAGGCTTTTTGGTTGCATCATAAAGACGACTTACTCATACCTCGTAAGGCTTTTGTCCGTCCTCGAAAGGCTTTTATCGCGCCATAAAGGCGACTTAATCGTACCTCATAAGGCTTTTGTTCGTACCTCGAAAGGCTTTTTATAGCGTCCTTTAGGACGTCTTACTCGTACCTCGGAAGGCTTTTAATCGTACCTCGGAAGGCTTTTATCGCGTCCTTCAGGACGACTTACTAACAGTTAGAATAAATCTAAAAGCAATTTGATCGGAAGCAAATTCTTTTATTCATTAACAACTCAAAGCTGGCTTACATCGGATCAATCGATAGATAACTTGCGCCATTCGCGGCGACTTAACATCACGCACCTCTTAAGGCGACTTAAGATCAAACATGATACTTCTTCAAGTGTGCGCCACTGAAAGAATGTTTCAACGTTTTGCCGTCAAGGTCTTCTAGCTTATACACATTCGGGGCTGGCATCCCTACGATCTTGTAAGGTCCCTCCCATTTCGGTGATAGCTTGTTGATTCGATCTTGATGGACGAACTCATTCCTCCGCCAAACAAGTTCTCCAACGAAGAATTGTCGAGACTTGACCCGCCGATTATAGTACCTGGCTGTTGCCAGACGCATCCGAGCCTGAACCTCATCAGCCTTCCACCTTTTCTCTTCGAGCAAGTCCAAGTCCAGACGTCTCATTTCTTCGTTCGTCAGAGGCTCATAATACCTCCTACGATGGGACGCCACCGCTATCTCCACGGGAGCAACTACCTCCGTGCCATAAACGAGGCCAAACGGAGTCTCCCCCGTCAATTGCTTGGGTGTTGTTCTAACAACCCACAGCACATTTTCAAGCTCGTCCAGCCAATGACCCTGCAAGGCATAGACCCTCTTCTTCAAGCCATCCATTACGATCTTGTTGGCTGATTTGACCTGCCCATTTGTTTGAGCGTGGTGGACCGAGGCTGTCCGATGCTCGATGTTCAATTCCTCCAGGTACTCCTTCAACTAATCCCCATTGAACGGAGGGCCATTAACGCTGATCAACACTCGAGGAACCCCGTACCGGGATACGATCTGAGTCTGGAGAAACTTGAGGATCTGCTGCCCCGTCGTCTTGGCCAACGCCTTAGCCTCTATCCACTTCGAAAAGTAATCAATGGCTACGAGTAAATACTTGCACTGACCTTTAGCTTGTGGAAGGGGTCCCACCAAGTCAATGCCCCACTGCGCGAAGGGCCAAGCACTCCTGATGGACATCAAGTCCGCGGCAGGAGCCACGATATTCGGAGCGTATCTCTGGCATGCATCACAAGATTGGACCATCGCTGTCGCTTCCTTGTTCATCGAAGGCCAATAGTAGCCTAAATTCAGCGCTTTCCTCACAATGGATCGGGCCCCTTCATGACAGGCCGCGACTCCTCCGTGCAATTCTCTCAGGATCCGATTCGTATCAGGCTCCGCCACACATTTCAGAAAAGGCTTTACATGCCCCTTCTTGTATAACTGGTTGTCCACCATCGCGTAGTTGCTCACGATTCGACGCAACCTGACAGCTGCCACTTCATCGTCGGGGAGTGCCCCCGTAGTCAGGTATGTGACTATCGGGGTCATCCAGGTGGGTTTCTCTTCTTCCTCCGATCCTGCTTCAATAGCGCATACCTCCGACGGATCGATGGTTGAGATAATTACCCTCTCCAGAAAATGTACCTTCCGATTCTCCTCGGGGGCTACGCCTAGGGCAAACTTGCTTAAGGCGTCTGCCTCCGCGTTTTCTTCCCTCGGGATTGCTTCAATGTCGAAGCTTTTGAAGCTTCCCTTCAAAGTCTGCACCCGTGCAAATACTTCCTCATTGTCGGGTTCTTCGCCTCGTAATTCCCTTGGACTTGATTCACGATCAGGCTAGCATCACACTTTACCTTTAAATGTTCAACTCCCGTACCTTTGGCGATTTTAAGGCCCGTGATGAGAGCCTCATACTCAGCTTCATTGTTAGTGGCCCTAAACGTCAAAGAAAAGGCATATCGCAGGGGCTCGCCTCCACCGGGCGGTATCAATACAAATCCTGCCCCCGATCCTTCTACACTTGATGAACCATCAGTGTACATCTCCCAGGTGTTCTCCTCATTTGGCTGTTCTGGCTGTTCTGCTATCGGGACCTCCATGGTTGCCCCCTCAAAAAATGGCATGGCTCGGTCACTCACCTTGGATAGGAAACGATCCATCGCGACTAGTCGTCCATTCAGCACCTGGACCTCCCGATGGGTTTTCGGAGACTGCATCTCCTCGATTGCTCTCAGCTTCTCAGGATTCACCTCGATTCCTCTCTGGCTCACCATAAATCCTAGGAATTTCCCCTAGTTGACTCCGAAAGCACACTTGTCCGGATTCAAACGAACCTGATGAAACTTCATCCGCTCAAACACCACCGCTAAGTCGCGGATGGTCCCCTGCCTGTCGGGACTTCACCAGCATGTCATCCACATAAGCCTCCATGGTCTTTCCCAGCATGTCCCCGAACAACTTGTTCACCATCCTCTGGTAAGTTGCTCCAGCATTGATCAGCCCAAAGGGCATAACGTCATAGTGATAGAAATCACTATCAGCATAGAAAGCTGTGTGGGGGGCATCCTCCTTCGCCATCTTGATCTGGTTGTAACCGGAATAAGCATCCATGAATCTCAGCAGCTCATGCCCCAACGTGGCATCTACCAGCTGGTCGATTCTTGGGAGCGGATAACAGTCTTTTGGGCAAGCTTTGTTCAAATCGCGGAAGTCGACACACATCCGCCACTTCCCGTTACTCTTCCTCACCAGGACCGGGTTAGCGACCCAAGTCTGGAATCGGAGCTCCTTGATGAATCCAGCATCGAGCAACCTGCCCACCTCCTGCTGGATCGCGATCCTCTTGTCCGCGCCCATCGGACGCCTCTTCTGCGCGATAGGCTTGATCGCGGGATCAATCTTCAGCTCGTGCACAATCACGTCGGGGCTGATCCCTGGCATATCGCTCGGGGACCAGGCAAACAGCTACTTGAACTCCTTCAGGAGCTCGATCAATCGGGCTCTTTCCTCCGACAAAGCAGACCCGATCTTCATTTTTCTCTGAGGTCCGTCAACCTCGACCTCTTTCAGATCCTCCATGGGGGCGGGACGCCCAAACTCCTCTCGAGGATCGGCATCAGTCTGAAGGACAGTCATGGCTTCCCTCCTTCTCCTTCGAGTGGCGTTAACATAACACCTTCTGGATGCCACCTGGTCACCCTTGACCTCCCCGACCCCATTTTCAGTCGGAAACTTCATATTCTGGTGGACGGTCGAGGCGACTGCCATGAGAGGGTTGATGATGGTCCTCCCGATGATAGCATTGTACGTCCCCGCAGACTCTACCACGACGAAATCCACGTTACGCCTTTCCACTTTCCAGCCACTACCGAACTCCACGGTAAGGTAATCATTCCCAACGGATAGGAAGTAGAATCAGAGAATCCTACCATCGGGAAGTTCACCTGCGTCAGGTCCTTCTTCGTCTTCCCCATGGCTTCCAGGGCGTCCATGAACAGAATGTCGGTGGAGCTCCCTCCGTCTATCAGGATCCGCTTCATCTCGAACCCATCCACATCCAAAGTCACGACCAAGGCGTCATCGTGGGGGCTCTCCACGCCTACCAGGTCCTCCGGTGAGAAAGAAATCACCATTTCCTCCTTTACAGTCCACGATCGGGACCTCTTTCCTAGCACCACAACAGCAGAAATACGGGAAGCATAATTCTCCCGAGAAGCGGAGGTATCACCTCCCGCCGCCATTCCTCCATGAATAACGTTAATGGTTCCCCGCCTCTCCTTACGGGCACCGGAGGATTCAGGCTCAACCTTCTTCTTCTTCGGAGATCGATCGCGTGACTTGGAACGGGACCGCGATCGAGTCTTGGAACGGGATCGGCACCGTCCCCTACCAACAAACTCCTTAAGCTTCCCCTTCTGGATCAGCTTCTCTATCTCCTTCTTCAGCTCCCGACAGTTATCTGTGTCGTGACCATTAGCTCGGTGGTACCGACAGTAACGATCAGAGCGACCTCCCAAGAATTCACCTTCTTTCCTCGGGGGGTATCAGGCGAGACCCTGCCGATCCATCACTGCTAGCACGGAGGTCATCGAACTGTTGAGGGGAACATTACGACCCTCTCGGTTATCCTTCCTCGGAGGACGTTTGTCCTCCCTTCTATCGGGGCGACCACGGCTCCTACTTCCCTCCGACTTGTCGCTCCTTTTGCGATCATCCGACAGCTTGGACGATGGCTTACTTCTTCCTGACTTCGGAGGATCAAGCTCTCCGGCAGCGATCTTCGACTCTTGCACGTCGATTTGCTGCTTCACCCTCGCTTGCAAGGCTTCCATACTCCACACAGCCTTCGCGGCTACACTGTGCATCAGATCAGAACCATACGGAGCAGTTAGGTTCCGAAGGAAGGTGCGGATGGTCTCTCCCTCCGATATCTCCTCGTCAATCTCCGCGTCATAGTGATAGACATCACTATCAGCATAGAAAGCTGTGTGGGGGGCATCCTCCTTCGCCATCTTGATCTGGTTGTAACCGGAATAAGCATCCATGAAGCTCAGCAGCTCATGCCCCGACGTGGCATCTACTAGCTGGTCGATTCTTGGGAGCGGATAACAGTCTTTTGGGCAAGCTTTGTTCAAATCGCGGAAGTCGACACACATCCGCCACTTCCCGTTACTCTTCCTCACCAGGACCGGGTTAGCGACCCAAGTCTGGAATCGGAGCTCCTTGATGAATCCAGCATCGAGCAACCTGCCCACCTCCTACTGGATCGCGATCCTCTTGTCCGCGCCCATCGGACGCCTCTTCTGCTCGTTAGGCTTGATCGCGGGATCAATCTTCAGCTCGTGCACAATCACGTCGGGGCTGATCCCTGGCATATCGCTCGGGGACCAGGCAAACAGCTCCTTGAACTCCTTCAGGAGCTCGATCAATCGGGCTCTTTCCTCCGACAAAGCAGACCCGATCTTCACTTTTCTCTGAGGTCCGTCTCGACCTCTTTCAGATCCTCCATGGGGGCGGGACGCCCAAACTCCTCTCGAGGATCGGCATCAGTCTGAAGGAAAGCCATGGCTTCCCTCCTTCTCCTTCGAGTGGCGTTAACGTAACACCTTCTGGATGCCACCTGGTCACCCTTGACCTCCCCGACCCCATTTTCAGTCGGAAACTTCATCTTCTGGTGGACGGTCGAGGCGACTGCCATGAGAGGGTTGATGATGGTCCTCCCGATGATAGCATTGTACGTCCCCGCAGACTCTACCACGACGAAATCCACGTTACGCCTTTCCACTTTCCAGCCACTACCGAACTCCACAGTAAGGTAATAATTCCCAACGGATAGGAAGTAGAACCAGAGAATCCTACCATCGGGAAGTTCACCAGCGTCAGGTCCTTCTTCGTCTTCCCCATGGCTTCTAGGGCGTCCATGAACAGAATGTCGGAGGAGCTCCCTCCGTCTATCAGGATCCGCTTCATCTCGAACCCATCCACATCCAAAGTCACGACCAAGGCGTCATCGTGGGGGCTCTCCACGCCTACCAGGTCCTCCGCTGAGAAAGAAATCACCATTTCCTCCTTTACAGTCCACGATCGGGACCTCTTTCCTAGCACCACAGCAGCAGAAATACGGGAAGCATAATTCTCCCGAGAAGCGGAGGTATCACCTCCCGCCGCCATTCCTCCATGAATAACGTTAATGGTTCCCCGCCTCTCCTTACGGGCACCGGAGGATTCTGGCTCAACCTTCTTCTTCTTCGGAGATCGATCGCGGGACTTGGAACGGGACCGCGATCGAGTCTTGGAACGGGATCGGCACCGTCCCCTACCAACAAACTCCTTAAGCTTCCCCTTCTGGATCAACTTCTCTATCTCCTTCTTCAGCTCCCGACAGTTATCTGTGTCGTGACCATTAGCTCGGTGGTACCGACAGTAACGATCAGAGCGACCTCCCAAGAATTCACCTTCTTTCCTCGGGGGGTATCGGGCGAGACCCTGCCGATCCATCACTGCTAGCACGGAGGTCATCGAACTGTTGAGGGGAACATTACGACCCTCTCGGTTATTCTTCCTCGGAGGACGTTTGTCCTCCCTTCTATCGGGGCGACCACGACTCCCACTTCCCTCCGACTTGTCGCTCCCTTTGCGATCATTCGACAGCTTGGACGATGGCTTACTTCTTCCTGACTTCGGAGGATCAAGCTCTCCGGCAGCGATCTTCGACTCTTGCACGTCGATTTGCTGCTTCACCCTCGCTTGCAAGGCTTCCATACTCCACACAGCCTTCGCGGCTACACTATGCATCAGATCAGAACCATACGGAGCAGTTAGGTTCCGAAGGAAGGTGCGGATGGTCTCTCCCTCCGATATCTCCTCGTCAATCTCCGCGTCACTAGCAGTGAACTGTTGGTAGTAATACGCAGGCGATTCGTCAGATCTCTGCACCACCTGGGTCAAGGACCTCACGCTCTTCAAGAGGCGCCTACGACCCTGATACTGCTTGATGAAGCGGTCGTGCATGTCAGCCCAACAAGTAATACTTCCCGGCGGCAGACTGAAAAACCACGTCATGGCCCTTTCTCCCAACGTGATCGGGAACAGCGAACACACGAGGTCATCATTCGCGGTACTACCCATACAGGCCAGGACATGCCTCTGAACATGGCGGACCAGGTCTCCTTCACCATCGTACTCCTTGATGGGCGGAATACCTAGCCCTGGTGGGGCGATAGTATCTAGCAGCCGTGGAACTAAAGGATGAGTAGATCGGTCCCTCAGCTCCGATGTCATATGCTTCTGGTCGCCCATGCAGATGTTGACGATTTTCACCACCTGATCGGGGGTGATGGGGCCATTCAGGGTAATGGTCCTGTGTTGCACCGGTCCGGGACCATCGACCACGAACTTCTCCGAGTGTGCGGGTTCCTTACCCTTATTCCTCTGAACCTCCTGTTCCTATTGAACCTCCCTCAGAGGAGGCGGAGGCAACTCCTCCCGTGGAGGTAACTCTTCTCCCCTCTTGGCAGCCTCTCTCTTGTCCAGCAAAGCCTCCATGGCCGCCAAGAACATGGGCATAGCATCTGCTACTGCTTTAGCCAACTCCGGGTTTGAGGAAGCACCTACCTCCCTCCACGGGATTTCCTCTCCGTGCATTACCGGATTTGGAGGAGCATTCACCGCCGTGTCTCGGACTGAGACCTCATAATCTTCACCATGCCCCCCTGTCTGAGAAACAGCAGGGTGCGCACCTTGTTCAGCAGCATGCTCCGGCAACGCGGAATTCACAGTTCCAGCAGAGCGAGAACTGCCGGCCTAGACTTGCTTCTTCTTGCCACCACTAGCCATCGATCTAGTAGAAACTATTGTGACTTTTTGTTCTTTCCCACAGACGGCGCCAATGTTGGATCACGGTCGAAGCTCCGTTATGTTCTTGACAGAAAGCTTGAACTCCTGGGCTCCGCGTAATCCTGCAAAAGGGGATGACCTGGGTGGTGACCCAGAATCCCTCTCCGATGCTTAAATGAGAGTATGAACGATGGGGTGGATAGCATTAATCTAAGTTCGTATTAGAGAATGTGTGTTTTCTGAGGTAACTTCCTCCTTTATATAGGAGGGGAAGTTACCTCAGTTACCTGTAACCGCGCCTGGCAGTTTTACCCACGTTTCGTATATCTCGTTCAGGATTCCATGTATCTCGCCCCACGCTCCGCGTATCTCGCCCACGTTCCGCGTATCTCGGGCACGCCCTGCGTATCTCGGGGGAGGTTATCTGTATCTCAACCGTTTCCCCACTACTCTATCTAGTAGGCGGGTTTCTTGGTCTTATCCTCTGATCACAAGTCCCAATCCATATCGGGGACTCCAGAGTTATCTTATTCTAGGTCACCACCCAGGACCCCTCGTCCCACGGGACAGGGCCAGCTTTCTCGGGGCTTTATTGTCGGGGCCTTCTCAAAGGCATATCGGGGCCTGCTCAGAGGCTTCTCGTCGGGAGCATTCAGCTCATATATCGGGACCGATCTCGTCGGGACCCTTCATACTGGGCTTCTGGACCTTCCAGGTCTTTCACAAGGCCCACTGGGCTTACCCGCCGTTTATTGGCTGTTAACGGGGCTAACGATATCATCGGAACCCATCACTCCCTATTAGATTTTTGACAAATTTTTATTTATTAATATATCTTCGATCGGAGCTCATAATTTGGTGAAATTAGTTTCTATCGTATATATTGGATCACGGTGGAACTCCGGTACGGACTTTGACGGCGATCCTAGCTCCTTCGCTCCACGCAATCCTGCAAGAGGGGATAGACCGGGCGGTGACCCAGAATCCCTCTCCGATGCTTAAATGAGTATCTCGTACGGACTGGCAAGCAGTAATATCAAGTAAGTATTTCAACGTAACCAATCTGAGGTGACCTCTTGCCCTTTTATAGGCGAAGAGATACCTCAGTTACCTGGCGAACCGTTAGGGGTGGTTAGCCCGTATCCCGCGTATCTCGGATGTGATCCCGCTTATCTCGGCCACGCCCCGCGTATCTCGGCCACGCTCCGTGTATCTTAACCACGTTCCGCGTATCTCGGCCTTATCCTCTGATAACGAGTCCCGACTCCCGTCGGGGACTCCAGAGTTATCTCGTTGTGTCACTGCTCGGGGCCCCTCGTCATCGTCACAGGGCCTATTCTTCTCAGGGATTCGTCATCGGGGCCTACTCAAAGGCGCTTCGTCGGGAGCGTTCAGCTCGCTGGTCAAGTCCGACTCTGTCGGGACCTCTCATCCTCGGGTTCCCTTCGTCGGGACCCTTTGTCTGGGCCATCTTGGCCTTCCTTCCGGGCCCACCGGGCCTATTTTCCGTTTCCTCACTGTCAATTGGCCTAACGGCTGTAGTCGAACCCATCATTTTCCCCCAAGACATGAGGGACTTTTAGTTCGTCGTGTCTTTCAACTCCCGATATTAGGATCGGGGATCTTTCCCTTGGCGCAGTCACTCAATACCAGTCTTCTCCTTCACGTTTCCTCAGTGCTTTGTGGATAACTGCCAAATCCAAGGGGACTCCTCGATTCCCCAGTTCATTAAATGCATAGATAGTGAAGCGACGTTTTCGGCCCTCGTGCCTGATTTTTCGCGCCTGCTCTTTTCTGAAAAGTGCTTTTCAGGCCGTTTCATCATTACGTCCGTTGTCCTTCTGCACGTTTCATCTCAACGGTCCAGATTAAAACCCTTCGACTTCGACGACTCGGATCGAAGTGTCCCTTCAACTGTCCTCTTCGCCTATAAAACCCTAGCCACGGGCACAGTTTAACTTTTACCGTTTCCGAATTCTCAAAAGCTCTCTGCAACTTCTCTGCAAATTCAAGCCCTGCAATTCCGAAGGTCTCGGAGTTTCTCCGGTCATCTTTCCGGCGACGCCCAGTTCATTCCTTCAACCTTCAATTCATCATGTCTGGTAAGGATTTTTCATTCATTGCTTGTTCATCTTTTCCTTATTTATAGCTTTCCGAGAATCCCACTGTGTTTTCCTTGCTATTGTTACTTTTCAGACAGCGGGTCCAGCTCTGAGGGGAGAAAGCCTTTTAATTTTGATTATGCTCTGAATGAAATCTCCAATACTGCCTATGATGCAGCTCTCCGAGAGGGGTGCATCACTTCTACTTGGGAACCCCGTTTCCCGTATCCTTGGCCTCGCCCCTCGGGTAACCCTGAGGTTACTCGTCCCCGAAAAGGGGAGGTATTTGTCTCTACGGGGCAAGTATCAGCGGGGATCAGATTCCCCTTCTGTGGTAATCTGGTCGAGATGTGCCAGCATTACAAAACTCATCCAACAACCTTCTCCCCGCATGCCATTCGCCTGTGGAATGCTTTCCAGGTCCTCTGCTTCCGGCAGAAATGGGTCTACAGCCTCCAACTCTTCCGAACTTTCTACGGGATGAAGTGCAACGAGGCTGGGGTTTGCGCCTTCTATCCTCGGATGCCCAAGTGGAGTAAGCAACAACTTGCACGGTGTAACTGGACCAATGACACCTGGAAGGTGGTCAAGGGTCGGGGACTCCTGGTTGACACGGGGTCCGACAACAGTGGTTGGAAGAGGAGCTACTTCTTCATCCAACACTCTTCGATCCCATGGCCCCGATGGGAGGTGGCAGCAGACTCCCCGCCTGCCTTCCACACCTATACTGACGAAGATTTCCAAACTCTTCAACTCATCCAGCTTTACCGATGGGGGGAGTCCTACACTCCCCTCGCCAATTCCCTCGTGGAGCGGGACCTGGTGAACGCCGGGATCCGACTCCTCGATATAATCTCTGGGGGGGCAACTTTTCGATGGCCCTTCCAATATGGTTCCCTGGGTAAACTTCTAACTCTTTTTCGTTTACTGTTTGCAGCCAAGAGGGTATCTGTGCTGACCGATCTATTCCTTAAGCAGGGGGAGACCGATGCTGTCCGCCCTTCGCGGAAGAGGAAGTCCGCCAAGAAGGCTGCTGCTCAGTCGGGGTCTCCTTCTGCGGAGCCACCCAAGCGGAAGCGGGGGGAGCTGGACCAACTCTTCAACGTCCAGACTGCTGAAGAAGGTAAAAAGCTCTGACTCGCTATTAAATCGTATAGGAGGATGGTCCCGAGGGATTTGATTCCTTCGACCAGGGAGGCCCGTATTGCTGACGTTAGACGGATCCTTTGAGGCGAAACTCCTCGTGTCCTGAAGGCGGGCTACTACCACTATCATGGGAGGGATCAATACGTCTCCCGACGTATCGTTTGGTGTAACAATCCTGATGAACTCCCTGACTACATTTCTGAAGCCTCTCGTCCTCCAGGTGTTGGTCGCTCGGGAGCTCCATCAGGTGCTGAAGCTTCCGCGGATGCACCGTCTTCAACAAGGGTGCCTCCCTCAACTGGGGAGAGAACCCCGACCGGCGAACAGTTTCGTCGGGTGGAAAGCTTGGACTCCTCCGAGGAGACTGATGAGGGTGGCTCCCTTCGTCATCGTCGGAGGACGGGGCAGTCTCCCCTGAAACCAACCTCTCAGGGCCCGCCCCCTTCATCTTCTCCGCAGCAGCGACAACCGTCGCCCATCCACAACTTCACCCCTTCCCCCGTCCGGGTCGAGACGGAGGCATGCCCCTCCACGATTCGTCCTCCTCCTCCTGTCCCTCTCGATGGGAGTTTCTACAGGGCATTCGACCCCGCACAAGTGAATGCCCCCTGGACTCCCATCCAAACACTGCAAGGAGTCCAGCTCCGACAAGGGGACCAGCATCAGGACCTGGCTCTACATCTGCTGGCAGGCTCGATCCTGCCCACCATGCGGTACCCGATTTCCCTGAATCGGACTGCTATGCATCGGGATGTCAGAGAGATGTCCCTGCGTCGGATAGAGGTAAAACTTCGCTTCTCTCTTTTCATTGGTAAATCCTGTTGCTTGTCTATTAACACTTTTCTTTCTTCCATTGTAAGAGCTCGGGGACTTCAACCGTCTTTTCGGGTACCTCATCGCTTATGATGAGTCCCGGGAGCGGGACCGGGCGGCCATGGACAAGCTTAAGGAGGATCTTGCAGCCTCCAAGTCTTCGCGGGGGAAACTTGCCAAGGAGCAAGCCGCCCTTGTCCAAAAGGTTCAGGACCTCCAAAAGCAGGTCGGGGACTTCGAGGGGCTCCTGAGGCAGGAGCGACAGGAGCGGCAGGTTGCTGAGCACAAGCTGGTCCTCGAGAAGAAAGCTCTGGAGGAGCAAGTCGCGGGGTTTCCTGCGCAGCTGGTCGAGGCGGAGGCCAAGGGCCGGGAGGATTATCGGAGGTCTGAGGACTTCCAGGCCGATGCTATGAAGTTCTTCGGCGCGGAGGTGGAGAACACTCTCTTCAATGCGGTTGAGGAGCTCCACCTGGAGTATGGCGACGCCATCAATTTTGACAAGTCTCCTTCCCTCGCCCCCTTCGCGAAGAAATACTTTGCTCTCTCTGAGGAGAGTGATGGGGGGAGTACTCCCGCAATCGCCGAAGACGCAGCAGATGCCCCGATAGTCGATCCTCCCGAGGCCAACCCTGTGGAACCTTCTGCTACCGACTCCGCGGACCTAGCTCCTGCCGATGTTGCCGACAAGGACCAAGCTTAACCGTTTATCTTTAGAGTCCTTGTATTTTCTTCTCTTTTGTCATCGTCGGGCCTTTGAGCCCTTATCAATTATCAAGACTTTCTCAGTTCCGATTTTCTCGATGCACTTCTCCAAGTGGCTTTACTATACTTGCTTAGGTCGATACTTCGACACTTAAGACATTTTCGTACGTCATTCCCGACGATTTACTAATTTGCGCCACTTAAGGCGACTTATCATCATGCACCACTTAAGGCGACTTAATCTCGTGCATCACTTAAGACGACTTAATATCGTGCACCACTTAAGGCGACCTTTCAAGACTTAGAATAAATATAAAACACATGCATCACTTAAGACGACTTAATCTCGTGCATCACTTAAGACGACTTAATCTCGTGCATCACTTAAGACGACTTAATCTCGTGCACCACTTAAGGCGACTTTTCAATACTCGTGCACCACTTAAGGCGACTTTATAAAGCTTAGAGTAAATCTAAGAATAATTCTGATCGGAAGCAACCTCTTTATTCATTGATGGCACAAATTTGGCTTACATCGAATTAAACGATACACATCATACACCACTTAAGGCGATTTTACATCGGGCACCACTTAAGTCGACTTTATCTGGCACCACTTAAGGCGACTTTCTTCGGGCACCACTTAAGGCGACTTTCTTCGGGCACCACTTAAGGCGACTTTCTTCAAGCATGGTGTTTCTTCAAGTGTTCGCCACTAAAAGAATGCTTTAACGTTCTGCCATCGAGGTCTTCCAACTTGTACGCATTTGGAGCTGGCATCCCCACGACCTTATAAGGTCCTTCCCATTTTGGTGACATCTTGTTGATTCGATCCAAAAGGGTGAACTCGTTGCGACGCCAAACCAGCTCCCCGACGAAGAACTGTCGGGACTTCACTCGCCGATTGTAGTACCTGGCCGTCGCCAAACGCATTCGAGCTTGGACTTCATCGGCTTCCCGCATCTTCTCTTCGAGTAAGTCCAAGTCCAGACGTCTCATCTCATCATTCGTCAGGGGCTCGTAATATCTCATCTGATGGGACGCCACAGCTACCTCCACGGGGGCGACAGCCTCCGTGCCATAAACGAGGCCAAACGGAGTCTCCCCGGTTGATCGTTTGGGTGTCGTTCTAACAGCCCAAAGCACGTTTTCCAGTTCGTTCAGCCATTTGCCCTTCAAAGCATAGACCCTCTTCTTGAGGCCGTCCATCACGATTTTGTTGGCTGATTCTACCTGGCCATTAGTCTGAGCATGGCGCACGGAAGCTGTCCGATGCTCGATGTTCAACTCCTCCAGATACTCCTTCACCTGAGAGCCGTTAAACGGTGGACCATTGTCGCTAATCACCACCTTAGGAATCCCGTATCTGGACACAATATGGGTCTGGAGGAACTTGACGATCTGATTCCCCGTCGTTCTGGCCAACGCCTTTGCCTCTATCCATTTCGAAAAATAATCGATAGCTACAAGTAAATACTTACATTGACCTTGTGCTTGTGGAAGAGGTCCCACCAAGTTGATGCCCCACTGCGCGAAGGGCCAAGCGCTCTTGATGGATGTCAGATTAGCAGCCGGAGCCACAATACTCGGGGCGTACCTCTGGCACGCGTCACAGGATCGGACCAACGCCGTCGCTTCCTTGCTCATCATAGGCCAATAATAGCCCAAGTTCAGCACTTTCCTCATAATGGATCGGGCCCCTTCATGACAAGCCGCGACCCCTTCATGTACCTCCTTCAGGATTCGATTTGTGTCGGGCTCTGCCACACACTTCAAGTACGGAGTCGAGAACCAACCCTTCTTGTATAGCTGGTTGTCCAGCATCACGTAATTAGCCGCAATCCGACGTATCCTGTCGGCTGCTACATTGTCATCGGGGACTGCCCCCGTAGTCAGGTACGCGACTATCGGGGTCATCCAAGTGTACTCCTCCTCCGGTTTTGCCTCAATGGTACACACCTGTGTCGGGTCGATGGTCGATAAGATCACCTTCTCCAAGAAGTGCACCTTCCGATTTTCTTCCAAGGGTGCCCCCAGGGCAAATTTGCTCAAGGCATCTGCCTCTACGTTTTCCTCCCTCGGGATTGCCTCGATATCGAAGCTTTTAAAGCTCTCCTTCAGGGCTTGTACCTCGCGTAGGTATTTCTTCATTATCGGACTTCTCGCTTCGTATCGCCCTTGAACCTGGTTCACGATTAAAGTTGCGTCACACTTCACTCTCAAATGATCAACTCCAGTGCCTTTAGCAATTTTTAGACCCGTGATGAGAGCTTCATACTCCACTTCGTTGTTTGTGGCCTTGAATGTTAAAGCCAAGGCATATCGGAGCGGTTCACCTTCACCTGGTGGTATCAACAAAAAGCCTGCTCCTGATCCGTCTGAACTCGAGGAGCCATCCGTGTACATTTCCCAGGTATTTTCCCGGTTTGGCTGTTCTGATTGCTCTGCCCTCTCTGGTTGTTCTTCTGTCGGGACCTCCATGGTTGCCCCCTCTACAGGGCCCGCTTCTTCTAGATTGGGGGCTGTAGATTCTGCTATAAAATCCGCCAACGCCTGACCCTTAATAGCCGTTCTCGGAGCAAAGTGTATGCGAAACTCACTAAGCTCTACTGCCCATTTCACTAATCTCCCCGACGCATCCGGTCGATTCAAAAAATGCTTCAAAGGCTGGCTCGTCAGCATAGTAATCTCGTGTGCGTGGAAATAAGGCCTTAGCTTCCGAGCAGTAATAATCAACGCAAAGAGGTACTTCTCAACAGCAGGATAATTCAATTCAGACTTGGCAAATGCCTTGCTTACATAATAGACGGGGACTTGATTACCCTCGACAATCTTTACTAACACAGAGCTAATGGCGAATTCAGAAACAGCCAAGTAAAGATAGATCGGCTCGCCTAGAACCGGTTTCGCCAACGGCGGGAGGGTGCGGAGGTGCTGCTTGAGTGCTTGGAACGCCTCTTCACACTTGGCGGTCCACTCAAATTTTTCGTTGGCCCTCAGGACTTCGAAAAATGGCATTGATCGGTCGCTAGCTTTGGACAGGAAACGATTCATTGCAGCCAGTCGACCATTCAGCACTTGTACCTCCCGATGGTTTATTGGAGACTGCATCTCCTCAATCGCCCTCAGCTTCTCAGGATTCACCTCAATTCCTCTCTGGCTCACCATAAAGCCCAAAAATTTCCCTGAGTGGACTCCGAAGGCACATTTCGTCGGGTTTAATCGAACTTGATGAAGCCTCATCCGCTCAAACGACATGGTTAGGTTGTGCACATGATCCTCGGCTTGTCGGGACTTCACCAGCATATCATCCACGTAAGCCTCCATGGTTTCTCCCAGCATATCTCCGAACAACTTGTTCACCATCCGCTGATAGGTTGCCCCAGCATTGATCAACCCGAAAGGCATGACATCGTAGTGATAGATGTCACTGTCTGCATAGAATGCTGTGTGAGGAGCATCCTCCTTGGCCATCTTGATCTGGTTGTAGCCCGAGTACGCATCCATGAAGCTCAACAGCTCATGTCCCGACGTGGCATCCACCAACTGGTCGATTCTCGGGAGTGGGTAACAATCCTTCGGGCAAGCTTTATTCAGGTCGCCGAAATCCACACACATCCGCCATTTCCCATTAGTCTTCTTCACCAGTACCGGATTAGCGACCCAAGTCTGGAATCTAAGCTCGTTAATAAACCCAGCATCGAGCAACCTGCCCACCTCCTGCTGGATCGCAATCTTCTTGTCTGTGCCCATCAGACGCCTTTTCTGCGTGATAGGTTTGATTGCGGGGTCTATCTTCAGCTCGTGCACGATCACGTCGGGGCTGATTCCTGGCATATCGCTCGGGGACCAGGCAAACAGCTCCTTGAACTCCTTCAGCAACTCAATCAATTTTTGAGCTGTCTCCTCAGTCAGAGCAGACCCGATTTTCACCTTCCTCTGGGGGCCGTCGATCTCGACTTCTTTCAGATCTTCTACGGGGGCGGGACGCCTAAACTCCTCTCTAGGATCTGTGTCTGTCTGGAGGACAGTCATGGTCTCTCGCCTCCTCCTCCGGGTGGCATTAACGTAGCATTTTCGAGAAGCTACCTGATCACCCTTGACTTCTCCGACTCCGTGGTCGGTCGGGAACTTCATCTTCTGGTGCACTGTCGAGGCAACTGCCATCAGGGGGTTGATGGTGGTTCTCCCGATAATCGCGTTGTAAGTCCCCGCGGAATCAACTACCACGAACTCCACGTTCCTCCTTTCTGATTTCCACCCACTACCAAACTCCACTGGTAAGGTGATTACCCCTAGCGGATAGGAGGTTGAACCAGAGAACCCGACCATCGGGAAGTTTGCCTCCTTCATATCTTTCTTCGTTTTTCCCATGGCCTCCAGCGCGTCCATAAATAGAATATCGGAGGAGCTTCCCCCGTCGATCAGAATTCGCTTCATTTCGAACCCGTCTACATCCAAGGTTACAACCAAGGCGTCGTCGTGCGGAGTTTCCACGCCTATGAGATCCTCCGACGAAAAGGAGATCACCATTTCTTCCTTCAGGGTCCAGGATCGGGACCTCTTACCCAGCACCACCGTCGTAGGGATTCTAGAGGCATAAACCTCTCGGGAGGATGAAGTATCACCTCCAGCAGCAAACCCTCCGTGAATCACATTGATAGTGCCCCGTCTCTCCTTACGAGCACCGGATGACTCTGGGTCGGTTCTCTTCTTCTTTGGGGACCGATCGCGGGATCGGGAACGGGACCGTGACCGGGACCGAGAGCGGGATCGACACCGCTTATCCCCGACGAACTCCTTGAGCTTCCCCTTCTGGATCAGCTTTTCGATCTCCTTCTTCAGCTCCCGACAATGGTTGGTGTCATGACCATTTGCGCGGTGAAATCGGCAGTAGCGATCCGTGCGAGATCCCAAGAATTCTCCATCCTTTTTTGGGGGGTACCTGGAGATACCTTGTCGTTCCATGACCGTCAGTACCTCCGCCATGGAGCAGTTGAGAGGAATGTCGAGATCCTCCCGCTTATCCTTCCTTGAAGAACGCCTATCGTCCCTCCGATCAGGGCGGCCTCGATTCCAACTACTTTCGGGTTTACCCTTTGACTTACGATTGTCGAGAGGTTTAACCGACTGCTTCCCTTTGTTCGACTTTGGGGGCTCCAACTCTCCCGCGGCTATCTTTGACTCCTGGACATCGATTTGCCGTTTCACCCTCTTCTGTAGTGCCTCCATATTCCACACAGCTTTTTCAGCTACACTGTGCATTAGGTCGGAACCGTAGGGGGCCGTTAGGTTCCGAATGAATGTACGGACGGATGGTTTCGCCCTCCGAGATTTCCTCGTCAATCTCCGCCACACTGGCAGTGTACCGCTGGTAATAGTGTGCCAGTGATTCGTCGGGCCTTTGTACCACCTGGGTCAGGGACCTCACACTCTTCAGCAAACGTCTACGACCCTGGTACTGCTGAATGAACCGGTCGTGCATATCTGCCCAGCAAGTGATGCAGCCTGGGGGCAGACTAAAGAACCAGGTCAGGGCTCTTTCTCCAAGTGTGTTCATGAACAGCGTACACACTATGTCTTCATTCGGGGCTCTTCCCAGACACGCCATGAGGTGTTTCTGGACATGTCGAACCGGATCCCCTTCGCCATCGTATTCCTTTATCGTGGGGATACCTAGCCCTGGCGGGGCTAGGGTGTCTATGAGTCGAGGGACGAAGGGATGAGTAGATCGATCCCTCAGCTCTGATACCAGCGGCTTCTGCTCTCCCATGCAGATGTTCACGATCTTTACCACCTGATCGGGGTGATGGGACCATTCAGGGGAATGGTTCTGTGTTGTACTGGCCCTGGCCCATCAACCACGAACCTCTCTGGCTGAACGGACACCCTACTTCTGTCCTGGCCCCGGGGCGGAGCCTCATGTACGTTCCGAACCTCTGCTGGTGGGGGTGCTTCTTCCAATAGGGGCATCTCCTCCTGCCTCTTCGCAGCCTCTCTCCGATCCAAGAGAGCCTCCACAGCTGCCAAAAACATGGGCATGGCTTCTGCCACGGCTCTTGTCAGGTCCGTAGCTGGGGGAGCCTCCTGCTCCCTGTTACCCTGGTGCTGAGCGGCAATCTCTTCGGGACCTTCATTATGCCCCCCTGTCTGGGAGAGCTCAGCGGCGGGATGATTCTGGTTTTCCTCCTGTTCTGGTAGTGAATTCAAAGTTGTTGCAGCAGGGTGACGGGAACCACCAGATTGTCCCTGTCTTCTTTGCTTGCCAGCCGCCATTGAACGAGTAGAAGGCATGTCAGCTTTTTGTTTGATTCCCACAGACGGCGCCAATGTTGGATCACGGTGGAACTCCGGTATGGACTTTGACGGCGATCCTAGCTCCTTCGCTCCACGCAATCCTGCAAGAGGTGATAGACCGGGCGGTGACCCAGAATCCCTCTCCGATGCTTAAATGAGTATCTCGTACGGACTGGCAAGCAGTAATCTCAAGTAAGTATTTCAACGTAACCAATATGAGGTGACCTCTTGCCCTTTTATAGGCGAAGAGATACCTCAGTTACCTGGCGAACCGTTAGGGGTGGTTAGCCCGTATCCCGCGTATCTCGGATGTGATCCCGCTTATCTCGGCCACGCCCCGCGTATCTCGGCCACGCTCCGTGTATCTACCACGTTCCGCGTATCTCGGGCACGCCCCGCGTATCTCGGCCTTATCCTCTGATAACGAGTCCCGACTCCCGTCGGGGACTCTAGAGTTATCTCGTTGTGTCACCGCTCGGGGCCCCTCGTCATCGTGACAGGGCCTATTCTTCTCAGGGATTCGTCATCGGGGCCTACTCAAAGGCGCTTCGTCGGGAGCGTTCAGCTCGCTAGTCAAGTCCGACTCTGTCGGGACCTCTCATCCTCGGGTTCCCTTCGTCGGGACCCTTTGTCTGGGCCATCTTGGCCTTCGTTCCGGGCCCACCGGGCCTATTTGCCGTTTCCTCACTGTTAATGGGCCTAACGGCTGTAATCGAACCCATCAATATATATTCTAGACGTATATGATCATACTAAAGTCTTTATTCCTTTTTAGTTCAGTATTAGAATCACAGTTTACTTAGAGGGTACTACTCCTTATGAGATTTTTGCCAAATTTTTATTTATTAATATATATTCGATTGGAGCTCAGAATTTAGTGAAATTAGTTGCTATCGTATATATTCTAGATGTATATGATCATATTAAGGTTTTTATCCCTTTTTAGTTCGGTATTAGAAACACATATTACTCTTAGGGTACTACTCCCTATTAGATTTTTGCCAAATTTGTATTTATTAATATATCTTCGATCGGAGCTCATAATTTGGTGAAATTAGTTTCTATCGTATATATTCTAGCCGTATATGATCATACTAAAGTCTTTATTCCTTTTTAGTTCAGTATTAGAATCACAGTTTACTTAAGAGGGTAATACTCCTTATCTGATTTTTGCAAACTTTTATATATTAATATTTATATGATCGGAGCTCAAATTGGATGAAATCCGTTGCTATCGTATATATTCTAGATGTATATGATCATATTAAGGTTTTATCCCTTTTTAGTTCGGTATTAGAAACACATATTACTCATAGGGTACTACTCCCTATGAGATTTTTGCGAAATTTTTATTTATTAATATATCTTCGATCGGAGCTAATAAATTGGTGAAATTAGTTGCTATCGTATATATATTCTAGACGTATTTGATCACACTAAATTATTTATCCATTTTTAGTTCAGTATAAGAATCACATTTTACTTAGAAGGTACTACTCCCAATGAGATTTTTGCCAGATTTTATTTATTAATATTTCTTCGATCGGATCTCAGAAATGGATTAAATTAGTTGCTATCGTATATATTCTATGATCATACTAAAGTTTTTATCCCTTTTTTAGTTCGGTATTAGAATCACCGATTACTCATAGGGTACTACTCCCTATTTGATTTTGCCAATTTTTTATTTATTAATATATCTTCAATCAGAGCTCAAAATTGGGTGAAATCAGTTGCTATCGTATATTTATTCTAGACGTATATGATCATACTAATGTCTTTATCCCTTTTAGTTTTGTGTTAGAATCACAGTTTACTCAGAGGGTACTACTCCCTGTTGGATCACGGTCGAAGCTCCGTTACGTTCTTGACGGAAAGCTTGAACTCCTGGGCTCCGCGTAATCCTGCAAAAGGGGATGACCTGGGTGGTGACCCCGAATCCCTCTCCGATGCTTAAATGAGAGTATGAACGATGGGGTGGATAGCAGTAATATAAGTTCGTATTAGAGAATGTGTGTTTTCTGAGGTAACTTCCTCCTTTATATAGGAGGGGAAGTTACCTCAGTTACCTGTAACCGCGCCTGGAAGTTTTACCCACGTTCCGTATATCTCGTTCAGGATTCCATGTATCTCGCCCCACGCTTCGCCTATCTCGCCCACGATCCGCGTATCTCGGGCACGCCCTGCGTATCTCGGGGGAGGTTATCTGTATCTCAACCGTTTCCCCACTACTCTATCTAGTAGGCGGGTTTCTTGGTCTTATCCTCTGATCACAAGTCCCAATCCATATTGGGGATTCCAGAGTTATCTTATTCTAGGTCACCACCCAGGACCCCTCGTCCCACGGGACAGGGCCAGCTTTCTCGGGGCTTTATTGTCGGGGCCTTCTCAAAGGCATATAGGGGCATGCTCAGAGGCTTCTCGTCGGGAGCATTCAGCTCATATATCAGGACTGATCTCGTCGGGACCCTTCATACTGGGCTTCTGGACCTTCCAGGTCTTTCACAAGGCCCACTGGGCTTACCCGCCGTTTATTGGCTGTTAATGGGGCTAACGATATCATCGGAACCCATCACTCCCTATTAGATTTTTGCCAAATTTTTATTTATTAATATATCTTCGATCGGAGCTCATAATTTGGTGAAATTAGTTTCTATCGTATATATTCTAGACGTATATGATCATACTAAAGTCTTTATTCCTTTTTAGTTCAGTATTAGAATCACAGTTTACTTAGACGGTACTACTCCTTATGAGGTTTTTGCCAAATTTTTATTTATTAATATATATTCGATTGGAGCTCAGAATTTAGTGAAATTAGTTGCTATCGTATATATTCTAAATGTATATGATCATATTAAGGTTTTTATCCCTTTTTAGTTCGGTATTAGAAACACATATTACTCATAGGGTACTACTCCCTATGGGATTTTGCCAATTTTTTATTTATTAATATATCTTCGATCGGAGCTCAAAATTTGGTGAAATCAGTTACTATCGTATATATATTCTAGACGTATATGATCATACTAAAGTCTTTATCCCTTTTTAGTTTTGTATTAGAGTCACAGTTTACTCAGAGGGTACTACTCCCTATTAGATTTTTGCCAAATTTTTATTTATTAATATATCTTCGATCGGAGCTCATAATTTGGTGAAATTAGTTTCTATCGTATATATTCTAGCCGTATATGATCATACAAAAGTCTTTATTCCTTTTTAGTTCAGTATTAGAATCACAGTTTACTTAGAGGGTACTACTCCTTATGAGATTTTTGCCAAATTTTTATTTATTAATATATATTCGATCGGAGCTCAGAATTTAGTGAAATTAGTTGCTATCGTAAATATTCTAGATGTATATGATCATATTAAGGTTTTTATCCCTTTTTAGTTCGGTATTAGAAACACATATTACTCATAGGGTACTACTCCCTATGGGATTTTGCCAATTTTTTATTTATTAATATATCTTCGATCGGAGCTCAAAATTTGGTGAAATCAGTTACTATCGTATATATATTCTAGACATATATGATCATACTAAAGTCTTTATCAATTTTAGTTTTGTATTAGAATCACAGTTTACTCAGAGGGTACTACTCCCTATTAGATTTTTGCCAAATTTTTATTTATTAATATATCTTCGATCTGAGCTCATAATTTGGTGAAATTAGTTTCTATCGTATATATTCTAGCCGTATATGATCATACTAAAGTCTTTATTCCCTCTTAGTTGAGTATTAGAATCACAGTTTACTTAAGAGGGTACTACTCCTTATGAGATTTTTGCCAAATTTTTATTTATTAATATATATTCGATTGGAGCTCAAAATTTGGTGAAATTAGTTGCTATCGTATATATTCTAGATGTATATGATCATATTATGGTTTTTATCCCTTTTTAGTTCGGTATTAGAAACACATATTACTCATTGGGTACTACTCCCTATTAGATTTTGGCCAAATTTTTATTTATTAATATATCTTCGATCTGAGCTCATAATTTGGTGAAATTAGTTTCTATCGTATATATTCTAGCCGTATATGATCATACTAAAGTCTTTATTCCCTTTTAGTTGAGTATTAGAATCACAGTTTACTTAAGAGGGTACTACTCCTTATGAGATTTTTGCCAAATTTTTATTTATTAATATATATTCGATCGGAGCTCAAAATTTGGTGAAATTAGGTTCTATCGTATATATTCTAGATGTATATGATCATATTAAGGTTTTTATCCCTTTTTAGTTCGGTATTAGAAACACATATTACTCGTTGGGTACTACTCCCTATTAGATTTTTGCCAAATTTTTATTTATTAATATATCTTCGATCTGAGCTCATAATTTGGTGAAATTAGTTTCTATCGTATATATTCTAGCTGTATATGATCATACTAAAGTCTTTATTCCTTTTTAGTTGAGTATTAGAATCACAGTTTACTTAAGAGGGTACTACTCGTTATGAGATTTTTGCCAAATTTTTATTTATTAATATATATTCGATCGGAGCTCAGAATTTGGTGAAATTAGTTGCTATCGTATATATTCTAGATGTATATAATCATATTAAGGTTTTTATCCCTTTTTAGTTCGGTATTAGAAACACATATTACTCATAGGGTACTACTCCTATTATTTATCCCTTTTTAGTTCAGTATAAGAATCACATTTTACTTGGAAGGTACTACTCCCAATGAGATTTTTGCCAAATTTTATTTATTAATATTTCTTCGATCGGAGCTCAGAAATGGATTAAATTAGTTGCTATCGTATATATTCTAGACATATATGATCATACTAAAGTTTTTATCCCTTTTTAGTTCGGTATTAGAATCACTGATTACTCAGAGGGTACAACTCCCTATTGGATTTTGCCAATTTTTTATTTATTAATATATCTTCAATCAGAGCTCAAAATTGGGTGAAATCAGTTGCTATCTTATATATATTCTAGACGTATATGATCATACTAAAGTCTTTATCCCTTTTTAGTTTTGTATTAGAATCACAGTTTACTCAGAGGGTACTACTCCCTATTAGATTTTTGCCAAATTTTTATTTATTAATATATCTTCGATCTGAGCTCATAATTTGGTGAAATTAGTTTCTATCGTATATATTCTAGCCGTATATGATCATACTAAAGTCTTTATTCCCTTTTAGTTGAGTATTAGAATCACAGTTTACTTAAGAGGGTACTACTCCTTATGAGATTTTTGCCAAATTTTTATTTATTAATATATATTCGATCGGAGCTCAAAATTTGGTGAAATTAGTTGCTATCGTATATATTCTAGATGTATATGATCATATTAAGGTTTTTATCCCTTTTTAGTTCGGTATTAGAAGCACATATTACTCATTGGGTACTACTCCCTATTAGATTTTTGCCAAATTTTTATTTATTAATATATCTTCGATCTGAGCTCATAATTTGGTGAAATTAGTTTCTATCGTATATATTCTAGCCGTATATGATCATACTAAAGTCTTTATTCCCTTTTAGTTGAGTATTAGAATCACAGTTTACTTAAGAGGGTACTACTCCTTATGAGATTTTTGCCAAATTTTTATTTATTAATATATATTCGATCGGAGCTCAAAATTTGGTGAAATTAGTTGCTATCGTATATATTCTAGATGTATATGATCATATTAAGGTTTTTATCCCTTTTTAGTTCGGTATTAGAAGCACATATTACTCATTGGGTACTACTCCCTATTAGATTTTTGCCAAATTTTTATTTATTAATATATCTTCGATCGGAGCTCATAATTTGGTGAAATTAGTTTCTATCGTATATATTCTAGCCGTATATGATCATACTAAAGTCTTTATTCCTTTTCAGTTCAGTATTAGAATCACAGTTTACTTAAGAGGGTACTACTCCTTATGAGATTTTTGCCAAATTTTATTTATTAATATATATTCGATCGGAGCTCAGAATTTGGTGAAATTAGTTGTTATTGTATATATTCTAGATGTATATGATCATATTAAGGTTTTTATCCCTTTTTAGTTTGGTATTAGAAACACATATTACTCATAGGGTACTACTCCTATTATTTATCCCTTTTTAGTTCAGTATAAGAATCACATTTTACTTGGAAGGTACTACTCCCAATGAGATTTTTGCCAAATTTTATTTATTAATATTTCTTCGATCGGAGCTCAGAAATGGATTAAATTAGTTGCTATCGTATATATTCTAGACATATATGATCATACTAAAGTTTTTATCCCTTTTTAGTTCGGTATTAGAATCACTGATTACTCAGAGGGTACAACTCCCTATTGGATTTTGCCAATTTTTTATTTATTAATATATCTTCAATCAGAGCTCAAAATTGGGTGAAATCAGTTGCTATCTTATATATATTCTAGACGTATATGATCATACTAAAGTCTTTATCCCTTTTTAGTTTTGTATTAGAATCACAGTTTACTCAGAGGGTACTACTCCCTATTAGATTTTTGCCAAATTTTTATTTATTAATATATCTTCGATCTGAGCTCATAATTTGGTGAAATTAGTTTCTATCGTATATATTCTAGCCGTATATGATCATACTAAAGTCTTTATTCCCTTTTAGTTGAGTATTAGAATCACAGTTAACTTAAGAGGGTACTACTCCTTATGAGATTTTTGCCAAATTTTTATTTATTAATATATATTCGATCGGAGCTCAAAATTTGGTGAAATTAGTTGCTATCGTATATATTCTAGATGTATATGATCATATTAAGGTTTTTATCTCTTTTTAGTTCGGTATTAGAAACACATATTACTCATTGGGTACTACTCCCTATTAGATTTTTGCCAAATTTTTATTTATTAATATATCTTCGATCGGAGCTCATAATTTGGTGAAATTAGTTTCTATCGTATATATTCTAGCCGTATATGATCATACTAAAGTCTTTATTCCTTTTTAGTTCAGTATTAGAATCACAGTTTACTTAAGAGGGTACTACTCCTTATGAGATTTTTGCCAAATTTTATTTATTAATATATATTCGATCGGAGCTCAGAATTTGGTGAAATTAGTTGTTATTGTATATATTCTAGATGTATATGATCATATTAAGGTTTTTATCCCTTTTTAGTTTGGTATTAGAAACACATATTACTCATAGGGTACTACTCCTATTATTTATCCCTTTTTAGTTCAGTATAAGAATCACATTTTACTTGGAAGGTACTACTCCCAATGAGATTTTTGCCAAATTTTATTTATTAATATTTCTTCGATCGGAGCTCAGAAATGGATTAAATTAGTTGCTATCGTATATATTCTAGACATATATGATCATACTAAAGTTTTTATCCCTTTTTAGTTCGGTATTAGAATCACTGATTACTCAGAGGGTACAACTTCCTATTGGATTTTGCCAATTTTTTATTTATTAATATATCTTCAATCAGAGCTCAAAATTGGGTGAAATCAGTTGCTATCTTATATATATTCTAGACGTATATGATCATACTAAAGTCTTTATCCCTTTTAGTTTTGTATTAGAATCACAGTTTACTCAGAGGGTACTACTCCCTATTAGATTTTTGCCAAATTTTTATTTATTAATATATCTTCGATCTGAGTTCATAATTTGGTGAAATTAGTTTCTATCGTATATATTCTAGCCGTATATGATCATACTAAAGTCTTTATTCCCTTTTAGTTGAGTATTAGAATCACAGTTTACTTAAGAGGGTACTACTCCTTATGAGATTTTTGCCAAATTTTTATTTATTAATATATATTCGATCGGAGCTCAAAATTTGGTGAAATTAGTTGCTATCGTATATATTCTAGATGTATATGATCATATTAAGGTTTTTATCCCTTTTTAGTTCGGTATTAGAAACACATATTACTCATTGGGTACTACTCCCTATTAGATTTTTGCCAAATTTTTATTTATTAATATATCTTCGATTGGAGCTCATAATTTGGTGAAATTAGTTTCTATCGTATATATTCTAGCCGTATATGATCATACTAAAGTCTTTATTCCTTTTTAGTTCAGTATTAGAATCACAGTTTACTTAAGAGGGTACTACTCCTTATGAGATTTTTGCCAAATTTTATTTATTAATATATATTCGATCGGAGCTCAGAATTTGGTGAAATTAGTTGTTATTGTATATATTCTAGATGTATATGATCATATTAAGGTTTTTATCCCTTTTTAGTTTGGTATTAGAAACACATATTACTCATAGGGTACTACTCCTATTATTTATCCCTTTTTAGTTCAGTATAAGAATCACATTTTACTTGGAAGGTACTACTCCCAATGAGATTTTTGCCAAATTTTATTTATTAATATTTCTTCGATCGGAGCTCAGAAATGGATTAAATTAGTTGCTATCGTATATATTCTAGACATATATGATCATACTAAAGTTTTTATCCCTTTTTAGTTCGGTATTAGAATCACTGATTACTCATAGGGTACAACTCCCTATTGGATTTTGCCAATTTTTTTATTTATTAATATATCTTCAATCAGAGCTCAAAATTGGGTGAAATCAGTTGCTATCTTATATATATTCTAGACGTATATGATCATACTAAAGTCTTTATCCCTTTTTAGTTTTGTATTAGAATCACAGTTTACTCAGAGGGTACTACTCCCTATTAGATTTTTGCCAAATTTTTATTTATTAATATATCTTCGATCTGAGCTTATAATTTGGTGAAATTAGTTTCTATCGTATATATTCTAGCCGTATATGATCATACTAAAGTCTTTATTCCCTTTTAGTTGAGTATTAGAATCACAGTTTACTTAAGAGGGTACTACTCCTTATGAGATTTTTGCCAAATTTTTATTTATTAATATATATTCAATCGGAGCTCAAAATTTGGTGAAATTAGTTGCTATCGTATATATTCTAGATGTATATGATCATATTAAGGTTTTTATCCCTTTTTAGTTCGGTATTAGAAACACATATTACTCATTGGGTACTACTCCCTATTAGATTTTTGCCAAATTTTTATTTATTAATATATCTTCGATCGGAGCTCATAATTTGGTGAAATTAGTTTCTATCGTATATATTCTAGCCGTATATGATCATACTAAAGTCTTTATTCCTTTTTAGTTCAGTATTAGAATCACAGTTTACTTAAGAGGGTACTACTCCTTATGAGATTTTTGCCAAATTTTATTTATTAATATATATTCGATCGGAGCTCAGAATTTGGTGAAATTAGTTGTTATTGTATATATTCTAGATGTATATGATCATATTAAGGTTTTTTTTCCCTTTTTAGTTTGGTATTAGAAACACATATTACTCATAGGGTACTACTCCCTATGAGATTTTTGCGAAATTTTTATTTATTAATATATCTTCGATCGGAGCTAATAAATTGGTGAAATTAGTTGCTATCGTATATATATTCTTGACGTATATGATCATACTAAATTATTTATCCCTTTTTAGTTCAGTATAAGAATCACATTTTACTTGGAAGGTACTACTCCCAATGAGATTTTTGCCAAATTTTATTTATTAATATTTCTTCGATCGGAGCTCAGAAATGGATTAAATTAGTTGCTATCGTATATATTCTAGACATATTTGATCATACTAAAGTTTTTATCCCTTTTTAGTTCGGTATTAGAATCACTGATTACTCATAGGGTACTACTCCCTATTGGATTTTGCCAATTTTTTATTTATTAATAATATCTTCAATCAGAGCTCAAAATTGGGTGAAATCAGTTGCTATCTTATATATATTCTAGACGTATATGATCATACTAAAGTCTTTATCCCTTTTTAGTTTTGTATTAGAATCACAGTTTACTCAGAGGGTACTACTCCCTATTAGATTTTTGCCAAATTTTTATTTATTAATATATCTTCGATCTGAGTTCATAATTTGGTGAAATTAGTTTCTATCGTATATATTCTAGCCTTATATGATCATACTAAAGTCTTTATTCCCTTTTAGTTGAGTATTAGAATCACAGTTTACTTAAGAGGGTACTACTCCTTATGAGATTTTTGCCAAATTTTTATTTATTAATATATATTCGATCGGAGCTCAAAATTTGGTGAAATTAGTTGCTATCGTATATATTCTAGATGTATATGATCATATTAAGGTTTTTATCCCTTTTTAGTTCGGTATTAGAAACACATATTACTCATTGGGTACTACTCCCTATTAGATTTTTGCCAAATTTTTATTTATTAATATATCTTCGATTGGAGCTCATAATTTGGTGAAATTAGTTTCTATCGTATATATTCTAGCCGTATATGATCATACTAAAGTCTTTATTCCTTTTTAGTTCAGTATTAGAATCACAGTTTACTTAAGAGGGTACTACTCCTTATGAGATTTTTGCCAAATTTTATTTATTAATATATATTCGTTCGGAGCTCAGAATTTGGTGAAATTAGTTGTTATTGTATATATTCTAGATGTATATGATCATATTAAGGTTTTTATCCCTTTTTAGTTTGGTATTAGAAACACATATTACTCATAGGGTACTACTCCTATTATTTATCCCTTTTTAGTTCAGTATAAGAATCACATTTTACTTGGAAGGTACTACTCCCAATGAGATTTTTGCCAAATTTTATTTATTAATATTTCTTCGATCGGAGCTCAGAAATGGATTAAATTAGTTGCTATCGTATATATTCTAGACATATATGATCATACTAAAGTTTTTATCCCTTTTTAGTTCGGTATTAGAATCACTGATTACTCATAGGGTACAACTCCCTATTGGATTTTGCCAATTTTTTATTTATTAATATATCTTCAATCAGAGCTCAAAATTGGGTGAAATCAGTTGCTATCTTATATATATTCTAGACGTATATGATCATACTAAAGTCTTTATCCCTTTTTAGTTTTGTATTAGAATCACAGTTTACTCAGAGGGTACTACTCCCTATTAGATTTTTGCCAAATTTTTATTTATTAATATATCTTCGATCTGAGCTTATAATTTGGTGAAATTAGTTTCTATCGTATATATTCTAGCCGTATATGATCATACTAAAGTCTTTATTCCCTTTTAGTTGAGTATTAGAATCACAGTTTACTTAAGAGGGTACTACTCCTTATGAGATTTTTGCCAAATTTTTATTTATTAATATATATTCGATCGGAGCTCAAAATTTGGTGAAATTAGTTGCTATCGTATATATTCTAGATGTATATGATCATATTAAGGTTTTTATCCCTTTTTAGTTCGGTATTAGAAACACATATTACTCATTGGGTACTACTCCCTATTAGATTTTTGCCAAATTTTTATTTATTAATATATCTTCGATCGGAGCTCATAATTTGGTGAAATTAGTTTCTATCGTATATATTCTAGCCGTATATGATCATACTAAAGTCTTTATTCCTTTTTAGTTCAGTATTAGAATCACAGTTTACTTAAGAGGGTACTACTCCTTATGAGATTTTTGCCAAATTTTATTTATTAATATATATTCGATCGGAGCTCAGAATTTGGTGAAATTAGTTGTTATTGTATATATTCTAGATGTATATGATCATATTAAGGTTTTTTTTCCCTTTTTAGTTTGGTATTAGAAACACATATTACTCATAGGGTACTACTCCCTATGAGATTTTTGCGAAATTTTTATTTATTAATATATCTTCGATCGGAGCTAATAAATTGGTGAAATTAGTTGCTATCGTATATATATTCTTGACGTATATGATCATACTAAATTATTTATCCCTTTTTAGTTCAGTATAAGAATCACATTTTACTTGGAAGGTACTACTCCCAATGAGATTTTTGCCAAATTTTATTTATTAATATTTCTTCGATCGGAGCTCAGAAATGGATTAAATTAGTTGCTATCGTATATATTCTAGACATATTTGATCATACTAAAGTTTTTATCCCTTTTTAGTTCGGTATTAGAATCACTGATTACTCATAGGGTACTACTCCCTATTGGATTTTGCCAATTTTTTATTTATTAATAATATCTTCAATCAGAGCTCAAAATTGGGTGAAATCAGTTGCTATCTTATATATATTCTAGACGTATATGATCATACTAAAGTCTTTATCCCTTTTTAGTTTTGTATTAGAATCACAGTTTACTCAGAGGGTACTACTCCCTATTAGATTTTTGCCAAATTTTTATTTATTAATATATCTTCGATCTGAGTTCATAATTTGGTGAAATTAGTTTCTATCGTATATATTCTAGCCGTATATGATCATACTAAAGTCTTTATTCCCTTTTAGTTGAGTATTAGAATCACAGTTTACTTAAGAGGGTACTACTCCTTATGAGATTTTTGCCAAATTTTTATTTATTAATATATATTCGATCGGAGCTCAAAATTTGGTAAAATTAGTTGCTATCGTATATATTCTAGATGTATATGATCATATTAAGGTTTTTATCCCTTTTTAGTTCGGTATTAGAAACACATATTACTCATTGGGTACTACTCCCTATTAGATTTTTGCCAAATTTTTATTTATTAATATATCTTCGATCGGAGCTCATAATTTGGTGAAATTAGTTTCTATCGTATATATTCTAGCCGTATATGATCATACTAAAGTCTTTATTCCTTTTTAGTTCAGTATTAGAATCACAGTTTACTTAAGAGGGTACTACTCCTTATGAGATTTTTGCCAAATTTTATTTATTAATATATATTCGTTCGGAGCTCAGAATTTGGTGAAATTAGTTGTTATTGTATATATTCTAGATGTATATGATCATATTAAGGTTTTTATCCCTTTTTAGTTTGGTATTAGAAACACATATTACTCATAGGGTACTACTCCTATTATTTATCCCTTTTTAGTTCAGTATAAGAATCACATTTTACTTGGAAGGTACTACTCCCAATGAGATTTTTGCCAAATTTTATTTATTAATATTTCTTCGATCGGAGCTCAGAAATGGATTAAATTAGTTGCTATCGTATATATTCTAGACATATATGATCATACTAAAGTTTTTATCCCTTTTTAGTTCGGTATTAGAATCACTGATTACTCATAGGGTACAACTCCCTATTGGATTTTGCCAATTTTTTATTTATTAATATATCTTCAATCAGAGCTCAAAATTGGGTGAAATCAGTTGCTATCTTATATATATTCTAGACGTATATGATCATACTAAAGTCTTTATCCCTTTTTAGTTTTGTATTAGAATCACAGTTTACTCAGAGGGTACTACTCCCTATTAGATTTTTGCCAAATTTTTATTTATTAATATATCTTCGATCTGAGCTTATAATTTGGTGAAATTAGTTTCTATCGTATATATTCTAGCCGTATATGATCATACTAAAGTCTTTATTCCCTTTTAGTTGAGTATTAGAATCACAGTTTACTTAAGAGGGTACTACTCCTTATGAGATTTTTGCCAAATTTTTATTTATTAATATATATTCGATCGGAGCTCAAAATTTGGTGAAATTAGTTGCTATCGTATATATTCTAGATGTATATGATCATATTAAGGTTTTTATCCCTTTTTAGTTCGGTATTAGAAACACATATTACTCATTGGGTACTACTCCCTATTAGATTTTTGCCAAATTTTTATTTATTAATATATCTTCGATCGGAGCTCATAATTTGGTGAAATTAGTTTCTATCGTATATATTCTAGCCGTATATGATCATACTAAAGTCTTTATTCCTTTTTAGTTCAGTATTAGAATCACAGTTTACTTAAGAGGGTACTACTCCTTATGAGATTTTTGCCAAATTTTATTTATTAATATATATTCGATCGGAGCTCAGAATTTGGTGAAATTAGTTGTTATTGTATATATTCTAGATGTATATGATCATATTAAGGTTTTTTTCCCTTTTTAGTTTGGTATTAGAAACACATATTACTCATAGGGTACTACTCCCTATGAGATTTTTGCGAAATTTTTATTTATTAATATATCTTCGATCGGAGCTAATAAATTGGTGAAATTAGTTGCTATCGTATATATATTCTTGACGTATATGATCATACTAAATTATTTATCCCTTTTTAGTTCAGTATAAGAATCACATTTTACTTGGAAGGTACTACTCCCAATGAGATTTTTGCCAAATTTTATTTATTAATATTTCTTCGATCGGAGCTCAGAAATGGATTAAATTAGTTGCTATCGTATATATTCTAGACATATTTGATCATACTAAAGTTTTTATCCCTTTTTAGTTCGGTATTAGAATCACTGATTACTCATAGGGTACTACTCCCTATTGGATTTTGCCAATTTTTTATTTATTAATAATATCTTCAATCAGAGCTCAAAATTGGGTGAAATCAGTTGCTATCTTATATATATTCTAGACGTATATGATCATACTAAAGTCTTTATCCCTTTTTAGTTTTGTATTAGAATCACAGTTTACTCAGAGGGTACTACTCCCTATTAGATTTTTGCCAAATTTTTATTTATTAATATATCTTCGATCTGAGTTCATAATTTGGTGAAATTAGTTTCTATCGTATATATTCTAGCCGTATATGATCATACTAAAGTCTTTATTCCCTTTTAGTTGAGTATTAGAATCACAGTTTACTTAAGAGGGTACTACTCCTTATGAGATTTTTGCCAAATTTTTATTTATTAATATATATTCGATCGGAGCTCAAAATTTGGTAAAATTAGTTGCTATCGTATATATTCTAGATGTATATGATCATATTAAGGTTTTTATCCCTTTTTAGTTCGGTATTAGAAACACATATTACTCATTGGGTACTACTCCCTATTAGATTTTTGCCAAATTTTTATTTATTAATATATCTTCGATCGGAGCTCATAATTTGGTGAAATTAGTTTCTATCGTATATATTCTAGCCGTATATGATCATACTAAAGTCTTTATTCCTTTTTAGTTCAGTATTAGAATCACAGTTTACTTAAGAGGGTACTACTCCTTATGAGATTTTTGCCAAATTTTATTTATTAATATATATTCGATCGGAGCTCAGAATTTGGTGAAATTAGTTGTTATTGTATATATTCTAGATGTATATGATCATATTAAGGTTTTTATCCCTTTTTAGTTTGGTATTAGAAACACATATTACTCATAGGGTACTACTCCTATTATTTATCCCTTTTTAGTTCAGTATAAGAATCACATTTTACTTGGAAGGTACTACTCCCAATGAGATTTTTGCCAAATTTTATTTATTAATATTTCTTCGATCGGAGCTCAGAAATGGATTAAATTAGTTGCTATCGTATATATTCTAGACATATATGATCATACTAAAGTTTTTATCCCTTTTTAGTTCGGTATTAGAATCACTGATTACTCATAGGGTACAACTCCCTATTGTATTTTGCCAATTTTTTATTTATTAATATATCTTCAATCAGAGCTCAAAATTGGGTGAAATCAGTTGCTATCTTATATATATTCTAGACGTATATGATCATACTAAAGTCTTTATCCCTTTTTAGTTTTGTATTAGAATCACAGTTTACTCAGAGGGTACTACTCCCTATTAGATTTTTGCCAAATTTTTATTTATTAATATATCTTCGATTTGAGCTCATAATTTGGTGAAATTAGTTTCTATCGTATATATTCTACCCGTATATGATCATACTAAAGTCTTTATTCCCTTTTAGTTGAGTATTAGAATCACAGTTTACTTAAGAGGGTACTACTCCTTATGAGATTTTTGCCAAATTTTTATTTATTAATATATATTCGATCGGAGCTCAAAATTTGGTGAAATTAGTTTCTATCGTATATATTCTAGATGTATATGATCATATTAAGGTTTTTATCCCTTTTTAGTTCGGTATTAGAAACACATATTACTCATTGGGTACTACTCCCTATTAGATTTTTGCCAAATTTTTATTTATTAATATATCTTCGATCGGAGCTCATAATTTGGTGAAATTAGTTTCTATCGTATATATTCTAGCCGTATATGATCATACTAAAGTCTTTATTCCTTTTTAGTTCAGTATTAGAATCACAGTTTACTTAAGAGGGTACTACTCCTTATGAGATTTTTGCCAAATTTTATTTATTAATATATATTCGATCGGAGCTCAGAATTTGGTGAAATTAGTTGTTATTGTATATATTCTAGATGTATATGATCATATTAAGGTTTTTTTCCCCTTTTTAGTTTGGTATTAGAAACACATATTACTCATAGGGTACTACTCCCTATGAGATTTTTGCGAAATTTTTATTTATTAATATATCTTCGATCGGAGCTAATAAATTGGTGAAATTAGTTGCTATCGTATATATATTCTTGACGTATATGATCATACTAAATTATTTATCCCTTTTTAGTTCAGTATAAGAATCACATTTTACTTGGAAGGTACTACTCCCAATGAGATTTTTGCCAAATTTTATTTATTAATATTTCTTCGATCGGAGCTCAGAAATGGATTAAATTAGTTGCTATCGTATATATTCTAGACATATATGATCATAATAAAGTTTTTATCCATTTTTAGTTCGGTATTAGAATCACTGATTACTCATAGGGTACTACTCCCTATTGGATTTTGCCAATTTTTTATTTATTAATATATCTTCAATCAGAGCTCAAAATTGGGTGAAATCAGTTGCTATCTTATATATATTCTAGACGTATATGATCATACTAAAGTCTTTATCCCTTTTTAGTTTTGTATTAGAATCACAGTTTACTCAGAGGGTACTACTCCGTATTAGATTTTTGCCAAATTTTTATTTATTAATATATCTTCGATCTGAGCTCATAATTTGGTGAAATTAGTTTCTATCGTATATATTCTAGCGTATATGATCATACTAAAGTCTTTATTCCCTTTTAGTTGAGTATTAGAATCACAGTTTACTTAAGAGGGTACTACTCCTTATGAGATTTTTGCCAAATTTTTATTTATTAATATATATTCGATCGGAGCTCAAAATTTGGTGAAATTAGTTGCTATCGTATATATTCTAGATGTATATGATCATATTAAGGTTTTTATCCCTTTTTAGTTCGGTATTAGAAACACATATTACTCATTGGGTACTACTCCCTATTAGATTTTTGCCAAATTTTTATATATTAATATATCTTCGATCGGAGCTCATAATTTGGTGAAATTAGTTTCTATCGTATATATTCTAGCCGTATATGATCATACTAAAGTCTTTATTCCTTTTTAGTTCAGTATTAGAATCACAATTTACTTAAGAGGGTACTACTCCTTATGAGATTTTTGCCAAATTTTATTATTAATATATATTCGATCGGAGCTCAGAATTTGGTGAAATTAGTTGCTATCGTATATATTCTAGATGTATATGATCATATTAAGGTTTTTATCCCTTTTTAGTTCGGTATTAGAAACACGTATTACTCATAGGGTACTACTCTCTATTAGATTTTTGCGAAATTTTTATTTATTAATATATCTTCGATCGGAGCTAATAAATTGGTGAAATTAGTTGCTATCGTATATATATATTCTAGACGTATATGATCATACTAAATTATTTATCCCTTTTTAGTTCAGTATAAGAATCACATTTTACTTAGAAGGTACTACTCCCAATGAGATTTTTGCCAAATTTTATTTATTAATATTTTTTTCGATCGGAGCTCAGAAATGGATTAAATTAGTTGCTATCGTATATATTCTAGACATATATGATCATACTAAAGTTTTTATCCCTTTTTAGTTCGGTATTAGAATCACTGATTACTCATAGGATTTTGCAAATTTTTTATTTATTAATATATCTTCGATCGAAGCTCAAAATTTGGTGAAATCAGTTACTATCGTATTTATATTCTAGACGTATATGATCATACTAAAGTCTTTATCAATTTTAGTTTTGTATTAGAATCACAGTTTACTCAGAGGGTACTATTCCCTATTAGATTTTTGCCAAATTTTTATTTATTAATATATCTTCGATCTGAGCTCATAATTTGGTGAAATTAGTTTCTATCGTATATATTCTAGCTGTATATGATCATACTAAAGTCTTTATTCCTTTTTAGTTGAGTATTAGAATCACAGTTTACTTAAGAGGGTACTACTCCTTATGAGATTTTTGCCAAATTTTTATTTATTAATATATATTCGATCGGAGCTCAGAATTTAGTGAAATTAGTTGCTATCGTATATATTCTAGATGTATATGATCATATTAAGGTTTTTATCCCTTTTTAGTTCGGTATTAGAAACACATAACTCATAGGGTACTACTCCCTATTAGATTTTTGCCAAATTTTTATTCATTAATATATCTTCGATCGGAGCTCATAATTTGGTGAAATTAGTTTCTATCGTATATATTCTAGCCGTATATGATCACACTAAAGTCTTTATTCCTTTTTAGTTCAGTATTAGAATCACAGTTTACTTAAGAGGGTACTACTCCTTATGAGATTTTTGCCAAATTTTTATTTATTAATATTTCTACGATCGGAGCTCAGAATTTGGTGAAATTAGTTGCTATCGTATATATTCTAGATGTATATGATCATATTAAGGTTTTTATCCCTTTTTAGTTCGGTATTAGAAACACATATTACTCATAGGGTACTACTCCCTATGAGATTTTTGTGAAATTTTTATTTATTAATATATCTTCGATCGGAGCTAATAAATTGGTGAAATTAGTTGCTATCGTATATATATTCTAGACGTTTATGATCATACTAAATTATTTATCCCTTTTTAGTTCAGTATAAGTATCACATTTTACTTAGAAGGTACTACTCCCAATGAGATTTTTCCCAAATTTTATTTATTAATATTTCTTCGATCGGAGCTCAAAATTTGGTTCGGTATTAGAATCACAGATTATTCATAGGGTACTACTCCCTATGGGATTTTGCCAATTTTTTATTTATTAATATATCTTCGATCGGAGCTCAAAATTTGGTGAAATCAGTTACTATTGTACATATATTCTAGACGTATATGATCATACTAAAGTCTTTATCCGTTTTTAGTTTTGTATTAGAATCATAGTTTACTCAAAGGATACTACTCCCTATGAGATTTTTGCCAAATTTTTATTTATTTATATGTCTTCGATCGGATCTCAGAATTTGGTGAAATTAGTTGCTATTGTATATATTATAGATGTATATGATCATATTAAAGTCTTTATCCATTTTAATTCGGTATTAGAATCACAGTTTACTCAGAGGGTACCGCTCCCGATGAGATTTTTGCCAAATTTTTATTTATTAATATATCTTCGATCGGAGCTAATAATTTTGTGAAATTAGTTGCTATCGTATATATATCTAGACGTGTATGATCATAATAAATTATTTATCCCTTTTTACTTCAGTATTAGAATCACATTTTACTTAAAAGGTACTAATCCCAATGGGATTTTGCCAATTTTTATTTATTATATATATTCTATACATATATGATCATACTAAAGTTTTTACCCCTTTTTAGTTCAGTATTAGAATCACTGATTACTCATAGGGTACTACTCCCAATGGGATTTTGTGAAATTAGTTGCTATCGTATATATATTCTAGACGTATATGATCATACTAAATTATTTATCCCTTTTTAGTTCAGTATAAAAATCACATTTTACTTAGAAGGTACTACTCCCTATTAGATTTTTGCCAAATTTTATTTATTAATATTTCTTCGATCGGAACTCAAAAATGGATTAAATTAGTTGCTATCGTATATATTCTAGACATATATGATCATACTAAAGTTTTTATCCCTTTTTAGTTCGGTATTAGAATCACTGATTACTCATATGGTACTACTCCCTATTTGATTTTGCCAATTTTTTATTTATTAATATATCTTCAATCAGAGCTCAAAATAGGGTGAAATTAGTTGCTATCGTATATATATTCTAGCCGTATATCATCATACTAAAGTCTTTATCCGTTTTTAGTTTTGTATTAGAATCATAGTTTACTCAAAGGATACTACTCCTTATGAGATTTTTGCGAAATTTTTATTTATTTATATGTCTTCGATCGGATCTCAGAATTTGGGGAAATTAGTTGCTATCGTATATATTATAGATGTATATGATCATATTAAAGTCTTTATCCATTTTTAATTCGGTATTAGAATCACAGTTTACTCAGAGGGTACCGCTCCCGATGAGATTTTTGCCAAATTTTTATTTATTAATATATCTTCGATCGGAGCTAATAATTTAGTGAAATTAGTTGCTATCGTATATATATCTTAGACGTGTATGATCATAATAAATTATTTATCCCTTTTTACTTCAGTATTAGAATCACATTTTACTTAAAAGGTACTAATCCCAATGAGATTTTTGCCAAATTTTATTTGTTAATATTTCTTCGATCCAAGCTCAGAAATGGATTAAATAAGTTGCTATCATATATATTCTAGACATATATGATCATACTAAAGTTTTTACCCCTTTATAGTTCAGTATTAGAATCACTGATTACTCATAGGGTACTACTCCCAATGGGATTTTGCCAATTTTTTATTTATTAATATATCTTCGATCGGAGCTCAAAATTGGGTGAAATCAGTTGCTATCGAATATATATTCTAGACGTATATGATCATACTAAAGTCTTTATCCCTTTTTAGTTTTGTATTAGAATCACAGTTTATTCAGAGGGTACTACTCCCTATTAGATTTTTTCCAAATTTTTATTTATCAATATATCTTCGATCGGAGCTCAGAATTTGGTGAAATTATATGCTATCGTATATATTCTAGATGTATATGATCATATTAAAGTCTTTATCCCTTTTTAATTCTATATTAGAATCACAGTTTACTAAGAGGGTACCGCTCCAGATGAGATTTTTGCAAAGTTTTTATTTATTAATATATCTTCAATCGGAACTAATAATTTGGTGAAATTAGTTGCTATCGTATATATTTCTAGACGTATATGATCATACTAAATTATATATCCCTTTTTAGTTCAGTATAAGAATAACATTTTACTTAGAAGGTACTACTCCCAATTAGATTTTTGCCAAATTTTATTTATTAATATTTCTTCGATCGGAGCTCAGAAATGGATTAAATTATTTGTTAACGTATATATTCTAAACGTATATGATCATACTAAAGTTTTTATCCCTTTTTAGTTCGGTATTAGAATCACTGATTACTTATAGGGTACTACTCCCTATGGGATTTTGCCAATTTTTTATTTATTAATATATCTTCAATCAGAGCTCAAATTTGGCTGAAATCAGTTGCTATCGTATATATATTCTACACGTATATGATCATACTAAAGTCTTTATCCCTTTTTAGTTTTGTATTGAATCACATTTTACTCAGAGCGTACTACTCCCGATTAGATTTTTGCCAAATTTTTATTTATTAATATATCTTCGATCGGAGCTCATAATTTGGTGAAATTATTTGCTATCGTATATATTCTAGACGTATATGATCATACTAAAGTCTTTATTCCTTTTTAGTTCAGTATTAGAATCACAGTTTACTTAGAGGGTACTACTCCTTATGAGATTTTTGCCAAATTTTTATTTATTAATATTTCTACGATCGGAGATTAGAATTGGATGAAATCAATTGCTATTGTATATATTGTAGACGTATATGATCATAGTAAAGTCTTTATCCCTTTTTAGTTTTGTATTAGAATCACAGTTTACTCAGAGGGTACTACTCCCTATTAGATTTTTGCCAAATTTTTATTTATCAATATATCTTCGATCGGAGCTCAGAATTTGGTGAAATTAGTTGCTATCGTATATATTCTAGATGTATATGTTCATATTAAAGTCTTTATCCATTTTAATTCGTTATTAGAATCACAGTTTACTCAGAGAGTACCGCTCCCGATGAGATTTTTGCCAAATTTTTATTTATTAATATATATTCGATCGGAGCTCAGAATTTGGTGAAATTAGTTGCTATCGTATATATTCTAGATGTATATGATCATATTAAGGTTTTTATCCCTTTTTAGTTCGGTATTAGAAACACATATTACTCATAGGGTACTACTCCCTATGAGATTTTTGCGAAATTTTTATTTATTAATATATCTTCGATCGGAGCTAATAAATTGGTGAAATTAGTTGCTATCGTATATATATTCTAGACGTATATGATCATACTAGATTATTTATCCCTTTTTAGTTCAGTATAAGAATCACATTTTACTTAGAAGGTACTACTCTAAATGAGATTTTTGCCAAATTTTATTTATTAATATTTCTTCGATCGGAGATCAGAAATGGATTAAATTAGTTGCTATCGTATATATTCTAAACATATATGATCATACTAAAGTTTTTATCCCTTTTTAGTTCGGTATTAGAATCACTGATTACTCATAGTGTACTACTCCCTATTGGATTTTGCCAATTTTTTATTTATTAATATATCTTCAATCAGAGCTCAAAATAGGGTGAAATTAGTTGCTATCGTATATATATTCTAGACGTATATGATCATACTAAAGTCTTTATCTCTTTTTAGTTTTGTATTAGAATCACAGTTTACTCAAAGGGTACTACTCCCTATTAGATTTTTGCCAAATTTTTATTTATTAATATATCTTCGATCGGAGCTCATAATTTGGTGAAATTAGTTGCTATTGTATATATTCTAGACGTATATGATCATACTAAAGTCTTTATTCCTTTTTAGTTCAGTATTAGAATCACAGTTTACTTAGAGGGTACTACTCCTTATGAGATTTTTGCCGAATTTTTATTTATTAATATTTCTACGATCGGAGCTCGGAATTGGATGAAATTAGTTGATATCGTATATATTCTAGCCGTATATCATCATACTAAAGTCTTTATCCGTTTTTAGTTTTGTATTAGAATCATAGTTTACTCAAAGGATACTACTCCTTATGAGATTTTTGCGAAATTTTTATTTATTTATATGTCTTCGATCGGATCTCAGAATTTGGTGAAATTAGTTGCTATTGTATATATTATAGATGTATATGATCATATTAAAGTCTTTATCCATTTTTAATTCGGTATTAGAATCACAGTTTACTCAGAGGGTACCGCTCCCGATGAGATTTTTGCCAAATTTTTATTTATTAATATATCTTCGATCGGAGCTAATAATTTTGTGAAATTAGTTGCTATCGTATATATATCTTAGACGTGTATGATCATAATAAATTATTTATCCCTTTTTACTTCAGTATTAGAATCACATTTTACTTAAAAGGTACTAATCCCAATGGGATTTTGCCAATTTTTTATTTATTATATATATTCTATACATATATGATCATACTAAAGTTTTTACCCCTTTTTAGTTCAGTATTAGAATCACTGATTACTCATAGGGTACTACTCCCAATGGGATTTTGCCAATTTTTTATTTATTAATATATCTTCGATCGGAGCTCAAAATTGGGTGAAATCAGTTGCTATCGTATATATATTCTAGACTTATATGATCATACTAAAGTCTTTATTCCCTTTTAGTTGAGTATTAGAATCACAGTTTACTTAGGAGGGTACTACTCCTTATGAGATTTTTGCCAAATTTTTATTTATTAATATATATTCGATCGGAGCTCAAAATTTGGTGAAATTAGTTTCTATCGTATATATTCTAGATGTATATGATCATATTAAGGTTTTTATCCCTTTTTAGTTCGGTATTAGAAACACATATTACTCATTGGGTACTACTCCCTATTAGATTTTTGCCAAATTTTTATTTATTAATATATCTTCGATCGGAGCTCATAATTTGGTGAAATTAGTTTCTATCGTATATATATTCTAGACGTATATGATCATACTAAAGTCTTTATCAATTTTAGTTTTGTATTTAATAACAGTTTACTCAGAGGGTACTACTCCCTATTAGATTTTTGCCAAATTTTTATTTATTAATATATCTTCGATCGGAGCTCAGAATTTGATGAAATTAGTAGCTATCGTATATATTCTAGATGTATATGATCATATTAAAGTCTTTATCCATTTTTAATTCGTTATTAGAATCACAGTTTACTCAGAGAGTACCGCTCCCGATGAGATTTTTGCCAAATTTTATTTATTAATATATATTCGATCGGAGCTCAGAATTTGGTGAAATTAGTTGCTATCGTATATATTCTAGATGTATATGATCATATTAAGGTTTTTATCCCTTTTTAGTTCGGTATTAGAAACACATATTACTCATAGGGTACTACTCCCTATGAGATTTTTGCGAAATTTTTATTTATTAATATATCTTCGATCGGAGCTAATAAATTGGTGAAATTAGTTGCTATCGTATATATATTCTAGACGTATATGATCATACTAGATTATTTATCCCTTTTTAGTTCAGTATAAGAATCACATTTTACTTAGAAGGTACTACTCCCAATGAGATTTTTGCCAAATTTTATTTATTAATATTTCTTCGATCGGAGATCAGAAATGGATTAAATTAGTTGCTATCGTATATATTCTAAACATATATGATCATACTAAAGTTTTTATCCCTTTTTAGTTCGGTATTAGAATCACTGATTACTCATAGGGTACTACTCCCTATTGAATTTTGCCAATTTTTTATTTATTAATATATCTTCAATCAGAGCTCAAAATTGGGTGAAATCAGTTTCTATCGTATATATATTCTAGACGTACATGATCAGACTAAAGTCTTTATCCCTTTTTAGTTTTGTATTAGAATCACAGTTTACTCAGAGGGTACTACTCCCTATTTGATTTTTGCCAAATTTTTATTTATTAATATATCTTCGATCGGAGCTCGTAATTTGATGAAATTAGTTTCTATCGTATATATTCTAGACGTATATGATCATACTAAAGTCTTTATTCCTTTTTAGTTCAGTATTAGAATCACAGTTTACTTAGAGGGTACTACCCCTTATGAGATTTTTGCCAAATTTTTATTTATTAATATATATTCGATCGGAGCTCAGAATTTAGTGAAATTAGTTGCTATCGTATATATTCTTGATGTATATGATCATATTAAGGTTTTTATCGCTTTTTAGTTCGGTATTAGAAACACATATTATTCATAGGGTACTACTCCCTATGGGATTTTGCCAATTTTTTATTTATTAATATATCTTCGATCGGAGCTCAAAATTTGGTGAAATCAGTTACTATCGTATATATATTCTAGACGTATATGATCATACTAAAGTCTTTATCAATTTTAGTTTTGTATTAGAATAACAGTTTACTAAGAGGGTACTACTCCCTATTAGATTTTTGCCAAATTTTTATTTATTAATATATCTTCGATCTGAGCTCATAATTTGGTGAAATTAGTTTCTATCGTATATATTCTAGCCGTATATGATCATACTAAACTCTTTATAACTTTTTAGTTCAGTATTAGAATCACAGTTTACTTAGAGGGTACTACTCCTTATGAGATTTTTGCCAAATTTTATTTATTAATATATATTCGATCGGAGCTCAGAATTTAGTGAAATTAGTTGCTATCGTATATATTCTAGATGTATATGATCATATTAAGGTTTTTATCCCTTTTTAGTTCGGTATTAGAAACACATATTACTCATAGGGTACTACTCCCTATGGGATTTTGCCAATTTTTTATTTATTAATATATCTTCGATCGGAGCTCAAAATTGGTGAAATCAGTTACTATCGTATATATATTCTAGACGTATATGATCATACTAAATTCTTTATCAATTTTAGTTTTGTATTAGAATAACAGTTTACTTAGAGGGTACTACACCCTATTAGATTTTTGCCAAATTTTTATTTATTAATATATCTTCGATCGGAGCTCAGAATTTGATGAAATTAGTAGCTATCGTATATATTCTAGATGTATATGATCATGTTAAAGTCTTTATCTGTTTTTAATTCGTTATTAGAATCACAGTTTACTCAGAGAGTACCGCTCCCGATGAGATTTTTGCCAAATTTTATTTATTAATATATATTCGATCGGAGCTCAGAATTTGGTGAATTAGTTGTTATCGTATATATTCTAGATGTATATGATCATATTAAGGTTTTTATCCCTTTTTAGTTCGGTATTAGAAACACATATTACTCATAGGGTACTAATCCCTATGAGATTTTTGCGAAATTTTTATTTATTAATATATCTTCGATCGGAGCTAATAAATTCGTGAATTTAGTTGCTATCGTATATATATTCTAGACGTATATGATCATACTAAATTATTTATCCCTTTTTAGTTCAATATAAGAATAACATTTTACTTAGAAGGTACTACTCCCAATGAGATTTTTGCCAAATTTTATTTATTAATATTTCTTCGATCGAAGCTCAGAAATGGATTAAATTAGTTAATATCGTATATATTCTAGACATATATGATCATACTAAAGTTTTTATCCCTTTTTAGTTCGGTATTAGAATCACTGATTACTCATAGGGTACTACTCCCTATTGGATTTTGCCAATTTTTTATTTATTAATATATCTTCAATCAGAGCTCAAATTTGGGTGAAATCAGTTGTTATCGTATATATATTCTAGACGTATATGATCATACTAAAGTCTTTATCCCTTTTTAGTTTTGTATTAGAATTACAGTTTACTCAGAGGGTACTACTCCCTATTAGATGTTTGCCAAATTTTTATTTATTAATATATCTTCGATCGGAGCTCATAATTTGGTGAAATTAGTTTCTATCGTATATATTCTAGACGTATATGATCATACTAAAGTCTTTATTCCTTTTTAGTTCAGTATTAGAATCACAGTTTACTTAGAGGGTACTACTCCTTATGAGATTTTTGCCAAATTTTTATTTATTAATATATATTCGATCGAAGCTCAGAATTAGTGAAATTAGTTGCTATCGTATATATTCTAGATGCATATGATCATATTAAGGTTTTTATCCCTTTTTAGTTCGGTATTAGAATCACAAATTATTCATAGGGTACTACTCCCAATGGGATTTTGCCAATTTTTTATTTATTAATATATCTTCGATCGGAGCTCAAAATTTGGTGAAATCTGTTACTATTGTATATATATTCTAGACGTATATGATCATACTAAAGTCTTTATCAATTTTAGTTTTGTATTAGAATCACACTTTACTCAGAGGGTACTACTCCCTATTAGATTTTTGCCAAATTTTTATTTATTAATATATCTTCGATCGGAGCTCATAACTTGGTGAAATTAGTTACTATCGTATATATTCTAGCCGTATATGATCATACTAAAGTCTTTATTCCTTTTTAGTTCAGTATTAGAACCACAGTTTACTTAAGAGGGTACTACTCCTTATGAGATTTTTGCCAAATTTTTATTTATAATTATATATTCGATCGGAGCTCAAAATTTGGTGAAATTAGTTGCTATCGTATATATACTAGATGTATATGATCAAATTAAGGTTTTTATCCCTTTTTAATTGGGTATTAGAAACACATATTACTCATAGGGTACTACTCCATATGAGATTTTTGTCAAATTTTTATTTATTAATATATCTTCGATCGGAGCTAATAAATTGGTGAAATTAGTTGCTATCGTATATATATTCTAGACGTATATGATCATACTATATTATTTATCCCTTTTTAGTTCAGTATAAAAATCACATTTTACTTAGAAGGTACTACTCCCAATGAGATTTTTGCAAATTTTATTTATTAATATTTCTTCGATCGGAACTCAGAAATGGATTAAATTAGTTGCTATCGTATATATTCTAGACATATATGATCATACTAAAGTTTTTATCCCTTTTTAGTTCGGTATTAGAATCACTGATTACTCATAGGGTACTACTCCCTATTGGATTTTGCCAATTTTTTATTTATAAATATATCTTCAATCAGAGCTCAAAATAGGGTGAAATCAGTTGTTATCGTATATATATTCTAGACGTATATGATCATACTAAAGTCTTTATCCCTTTTTAGTTTTGTATTAGAATCACAGTTTACTCAGAGGGTACTACTCCCTATTAGATTTTTGCCAAATTTTTATTTATTAATATATCTTCGATCGGAGCTCATAATTTGGTGAAATTAGTTGCTATTGTATATATTCTAGACGTATATGATCATACTAAAGTCTTTATTCCTTTTTAGTTCAGTATTAGAATCACAGTTTACTTAGAGGGTACTACTCCTTATGAGGTTTTTGCCAAATTTTTATTTATTAATATTTCTACAATCAGAGCTCATAATTGGATGAAATTAGTTGATATCCTATATATTCTAGCCGCATATCATCATACTAAAGTCTTTATCCGTTTTTAGTTTTGTATTAGAATCATAGTTTACTCAAAGGATACTACTCCCTATGAGATTTTTGCCAAATTTTTATTTATTTATATGTCTTCGATCGGAGCTTAGAATTTGGTATTAGAATCACAGTTTACTCAGAGGGTACCGCTCAAGATGAGATTTTTGCCAAATTTTTATTTATTAATATATCTTCGATCGGAGATAATAATTTGGTGAAATTAGTTGCTAACATATATATATATTAGACGTGTATGATCATACTAAATTATTTATCCCTTTTTACTTCAGTATTAGAATCACATTCTACTTAAAAGGTACTACTCCCAATGAGATTTTTGCCAAATTTTATTTATTAATATTTCTTCGATCGAAGCTCATAAATGGATTAAATAAGTTGCTATCATATATATTCTAGACATATATGATCATACTAAAGTTTTTATCCCTTTTTAGTTCGGTATTAGAATCACTGATTACTCATAGGGTACTACTCCCAATGGCATTTTGCCAATTTTTTATTTATTAATATATCTTCGATCGGAGCTCAAAATTGGGTGAAATCAGTTGCTATCGTATATATATTCTAGACGTATATGATCATACTAAAGTCTTTATCCCTTTTTAGTTTTGTATTATAATCACAGTTTACTCAGAGGGTACTACTCCCTATTAGATTTTTGCCAAATTTTTATTTATCAATATATCTTCGATCGGAGCTCAGAATTTGGTGAAATTAATTGCTATCGTATATATTCTAGATGTATATGATCATAATAAAGTCTTTATCCCTTTTTAATTCGATATTAGAATCACAGTTTACTGAGAGAGTGCCGCTCCCAATGAGATTTTTGCCAAATTTTATTTATTAATATATCTTCGATCGGAGATAATAATTTGGTGAAATTAGTTGCTATTGTATATATATTCTAGACGTATATGATCATACTAAAGTCTTTATCCCTTTTTAGGTCAGTATTAGAATCACATTTTACTTAGAAGGTACTATTCCCAATAAGATTTTTGCCAAATTTTTAATTATTAATATTTCTTCGATTGGAGCTCAAAAATGGATTAAATTAGTTGCTATCGTATATATTCTAGACGTATATGATCATACTAAAGTTTTTATCACTTTTTAGTTTGGTATTAGAATCACAGATTACTCATAGGGTACTACTCCCTTTAGGATTTTGTCAATTTTTTATTTATTAATATATCTTCGATCGGAGCTCAAAATTGGGTGAAATCAGTTGCTATCGTATATATATTCTAGACGTATATGATCATACTAAAGTCTTTATCCCGTTTTAGTTTGGTATTAGAATCACAGTTTATTCAGAGGGTACTACTCCCTATTAGATTTTTGCCAAATTTTTATTTATCAATATATCTTCGATCGGAGCTCAGAATTTAGTGAAATTAGTTGCTATCGTATATATTCTAGATGTATATGATCATATTAAAGTCTTTATCCATTTTTAATTCGGTATTAGAATCACAGTTTACTCAGAGGGTACCGCTCCCGATGAGATTTTTGCCAAATTTTTATTTATTAATATATCTTCGATCGGAGCTAATAATTTGGTGAAATTAGTTGCTATCGTATATATATTTTAGACGTGTATGATCATACTAAATTATTTATCCCTTTTTACTTCAGTATTAGAATCACGTTGTACTTAAAAGGTACTACTCCCAATGAGATTTTTGCCAAATTTTATTTATTAATATTTCTTCGATCGAAGCTCAGAAATGGATTAAATAAGTTGCTATCATATATATTCTAAACATATATGATCATACTAAAGTTTTTATCCCTTTTTAGTTCGGTATTAGAATCACTGATTACTCATAGGGTACTACTCCCAATGGGTTTTTGCCAATTTTTTATTTATTAATATATCTTCGATTGGACCTCAAAATTGGGTGAAATCAGTTGCTATCGTATATATATTCTAGACGTATATGATCATACTAAAGTCTTTATCCCTTTTTAGTTTTGTATTATAATCACAGTTTACTCAAAGGGTACTACTCCCTATTAGATTTTTGCCAAATTTTTATTTATCAATATATCTTCGATCGGAGCTCAGAATTTGGTGAAATTAATTGCTATCGTATATATTCTAGATGTATATGATCATAATAAAGTCTTTATCCCTTTTTAGTTCGATATTAGAATCACAGTTTACTGAGAGAGTACCGCTCCCGATGAGATTTTTGCCAAATTTTATTTATTAATATATCTTCGATCGGAGCTAATAATTTGGTGAAATTAGTTGCTTTTGTATATATATTCTAGACGTATATGATCATACTAAAGTCTTTATCCCTTTTTAGGTCAGTATTAGAATCACATTTTACTTAGAAGGTACTATTCCCAATGAGATTTTTGCCAAATTTTTACTTATTAATATTTCTTCGATTGGAGCTCAAAAATGGATTAAATTAGTTGCTATCGTATATATTCTAGACGTATATGATCATACTAAAGTTTTTATCACTTTTTAGTTCGGTATTAGAATCACAGATTACTCATAGGGTACTACTCCCTTTAGGATTTTGTCAATTTTTATTTATTAATATATCTTCGATCGGAGCTCAAAATTGGGTGAAATCAGTTGCTATCGTATATATATTCTAGACGTATATGATCATACTAAAGTCTTTATCCCTTTTTAGTTTTGTATTAGAATCACAGTTTATTCAAAGGGTACTACTCCCAATTAGATTTTTGCCAAATTTTATTTATCAATATATCTTCGATCGGAGCTCAGAATTTGGTGAAATTAGTTGCTATCGTATATATTCTAGATGTATATGATCATATTAAAGTCTTTCTCCCTTTTTAATTCTGTATTAGAATCACAGTTTACTCAGAGGGTACCGCTCCAGATGAGATTTTTGCAAAATTTTTATTTATTAATATATCTTCAATCGGAGCTAATAATTTGGTGAAATTAGTATCAATCGTATATATATTCTAGACGTATATGATCATACTAAATTATATATCCCTTTTTAGTTCAGTATATGAATAACATTTTACTTAGAAGGTACTACTCCCAATGAGATTTTTGCCAAATTTTATTTATTAATATTTCTTCGATCGGAGCTCAGAAATGGATTAAATTAGGTTCTAACGTATATATTCTAGACATATATGATCATACTAAAGTTTTTATCCCTTTATAGTTCGGTATTAGAATCACTGATAACTCATAGGGTACTACTCCCTATGGGATTTTGCCAATTTTTTATTTATTAATATATCTTCAATCGGAGCTCAAATTTGGGTGAAATAAGTTGGTATCGTATATATATTCTACACGTATATGATCATACTAAAGTCTTTATCCCTTTTTAGATTTGTATTGAATCACTGTTTACTCAGAGCGTACTACTCCCGATTAGATTTTTGCCAAATTTTTATTTATTAATATATCTTCGATTGGAGCTCATAATTTGGTAAAATTAGTTGCTATCGTATATATTCTAGACGTATATGATCATATTAAAGTCTTTATTCCTTTTTAGTTCGGTATTAGAATCACAGTTTACTTAGAAGGTACTACTCCTTATGAGATTTTTGCCAAATTTTTATTTGTTATTATTTCTACGATCGGAGATTAGAATTGGATGAAATCAGTTGCTATTGTATATATTGTAGACGTATATGATCATAGTAAAGTCTTTATCCCTTTTTAGTTTTGTATTAGAATCACAGTTTACTCAGAGGGTACTACTCCCTATTAGATTTTTGCCAAATTTTTATTTATCAATATATCTTCGATCGGAGCTCAGAATTTGGTGAAATTATTTGCTATCGTATATATTCTAGATGTATATGATCATATTAAAGTCTTTATCCCTTTTTAATTCTGTATTATAATCACAGTTTACTCAGAGGGTACCGCTCCAGATGAGATTTTTTCCAAATTTTTATTTATTAATATATCTTCGATCAGAGCTAATAATTTGGTGAAATTAGTTGCTATCGTATATATCTTCTAGACGTATATGATCATACTAAATTATTTATCCCTTTTTAGTTCAGTATAAGAATCACATTTTACTTAGAAGGTACTACTCCCAATGAGATTTTTGCCAAATTTTATTATTAATATTTCTTCGATCGGAGCTCAGAAATGGATTAAATTAGTTGCTATCGTATATATTCTAGACATATATGATCATACTAAAGTTTTTATCCCATTTTAGTACGGTATTAGAATCACTGATTACTCATAGGGTACTACTCCCTATGGGATTTTGCCAATTTTTTTATTTATTAATATATCTTCAATCGGAGCTCAAATTTGGCTGAAATCAGTTGCTATCGTATATATATTCTAGACGTATATGATCATACTAAAGTCTTTATCCCTTTTTAGTTTTGTATTAGAATCACAGTTTACCCAGAGGGTACTACTCCCTATTAGATTTTTGCCAAATTTTTATTTATTAATATATCTTCGATCTGAGCTCATAATTTGGTGAAATTAGTTTCTATCGTATATATTCTAGCCGTATATGATCATACTAAAGTCTTTATTCCTTTTTAGTTCAGTATTAGAATCACAGTTTGCTTAGAGCGTACTACTCCTTATGAGATTTTTGCCAAATTTTTATTTATTAATATTTCTAGGATCGGAGATTAGAATTGGATGAAATCAGTTGCTATTGTATATATTGTAGACGTATATGATCATAGTAAAGTCTTTATAACTTTTTAGTTTTGTATTAGAATCATAGTTTACTCAAAGGGTTCTACTCCCTATGAGATTTTTGCCAAATTTTTATTTATTAATATATCTTCGATCGGAGCTCAGAATTTGATGAAATTAGTAGCTATCGTATATATTCTAGATGTATATGATCATATTAAAGTCTTTATCCGTTTTTAATTCGATATTAGAATCACAGTTTACTTAGAGGTTACCTCTCCCGATGAGATTTTTGCCAAATTTTATTTATTAATATATCTTCGATCGGAGCTAATAATTTGGTGAAATTAGTTGCTATTGTATATATATTCTAGACGTATATGATCATACTAAAGTCTTTATCCCTTTTTATGTCAGTATTAGAATCACATTTTACTTAGATGGTACTATTCCTAATAAGATTTTTGCCAAATTTTTAATTATTAATATTTCTTCGATCGAAGCTCATAAATGGATTAAATTAGTTGCTATCGTATATATTCTAGACCTATATGATCATACTAAAGTTTTTATCACTTTTTAGTTCGGTATTAGAATCACAGATTACTCATAGGGTACTACTCCCCCTTTAGGATTTTGCCAAATTTTTATTTATTAATATATCTTCGATCGGAGCTCAAAATCGGGTGAATTCAGTTGCTATCGTATATGATGGGCTCCGATGTAATCGTTAGCCCCGTTAACAGTCATTAGACGGCGAGTAAGTTCAGTGGGCCTCGTGAAAGGCTGGGAGGGCCCAAAAGCCCAGTACGAAGGGTTCCGACCCTAGCGGTCCCGCTATATGAGCTGAATGCTCCCGACGAGAAGCCTCCGAGTAGGCCCCGATATGCCTTCGTAAAGGCCCCGATAATAAAGCCCCGCGGAGGCTGGACCTGTCTCGTGAGACAAAGGGTCCTGGGTGGTGACCTAGAATGAGATAACTCTGGAGTCCCCGACAGAAGTTGGGACTTGTGATCAGAGGATAAGACCAAGAAACCCGCCTACTAGATAGAGTAGTGGGGAAACGGTTGAGATACAGATAACCTCCCCCGAGATACGCAGGCCGTGCCCGAGATACTCGGAGAGTGGGCAAGATACGCGGAGCGTGGGGCGAGATATACGGAATCCCGAACGAGATATACGGAATCGTGGGTAAAACTGCCAGGCGCAGTCTCAGGTAACTGAGTAACTTCCCCTCCTATATAAAGGAGGAAGTTACCTCAGAAAACACATTCTCTAATACGAACTTAGACTACTGCTTACCACCCCATTGATCACATACTCATTTAGGCATCGGAGAGGGATTCTGGGTCACCACCCAGGTCATCCCCTTTTGCAGGATTACGCGGAGCCTAGGAGTTCGAGCTTTCCGTCAAGAACATAACGGAGCTTCGCCCGTGATCCAACATTGGCGCCGTCTGTGGGAACCTAACAAAAGGCCAAAATAGTTTCTACCAGATCAATGGCCGGTGGTGGCAAGAAGAAGCAAGTTCAGGCCGGCAGTTCTCGCCCCGCTGGAACTGTGAATTCCCCGTTGCTGGAACATGTTGCTGAACAAGGTGAGCACCCTGCTGTTTCTCAGACAGGGGGGCATGGTGATGATGAGGTCCCAGTCCGAGACACGACGCTGAACAGGCAGGAAATCCCGCGAAGGGAGGTGGATGCTCCCCCAAATCCGGTGGGGCACATAGAGGAAATCCCGCAAAGGGAAGTAGGTTCTTCCTCAAACTCAGAGCTGGCTAAGGCAGTAGCAGATGCTATGCCTATGTTTTTGGCGGCCATGGAGGCTCTGTTGGATAAGAGAGAGGCCGCCAGGAGGGCGGAGGAGTTGCCCCCGCGAGAAGAGTTACCTCCACCTCCTCCTAGGGTGGTTCCAGAGGAACAGGAAGTTCAGGAAATTCAGCCCAGGAATAAGGTAAAGGAGTCCGCACACTCAGAGAAATTCGTGGTGGATGGTCCCGGACCAGTGCAACACAGGACCATTCCCCTGAATGGCCCCATCACCCCCGATCAGGTGGTGAAGATTGTCAATATCTGCATGGGTGACCAGAAGCAAATGACATCGGAGCTAAGGGATCGATCCAGTCATCCTTTCGTTCCACGACTGCTAGATACCGTCGCCCCGCCCGGGCTAGGTATTCCGACCATTAAGGAGTATGATGGTGAAGGGGACCCGGTCCGCCATGTTCAGAGACATGTCCAGGCCTGTATGGGTAGGACTTCGAATGATGACCTCATATGTTCATTGTTCCCGATCACCTTAGGAGAAAGGGCCATGACATGGTTTTTCAGTCTACCGCCGGGAAGCATTACGTGCTGGGCCGACATGCACGATCGCTTCATAAAGCAATATCAAGGTCGTAGGCGTCTCCTGAAGAGCGTGAGGTCTTTGACCCAGGTGGTGCAGAGATCCGATGAGTCGCTGGCGTATTATTACCAACGGTTCACTGCTAGTGCCGCGGAGATCGATGAGGAGATATCGGAGGGAGAGACCATCCGCACGTTCCTTCGGAACTTGACTGCTCCGTATGGTTCTGACCTGATGCACAGTGTAGCCGCGAAGGCTGTGTGGAGTATGGAGGCCCTGCAAGCGAGGGTGAAACAGCAAATCGACGTCCAGGAGTCGAAGATTGCTGCCGGAGAGCTTGATCCTCCAAAGTCGGGAAGAGGAAATACATCGTCCAAGCTGTCGGATGATCGCAAAGGGAGCGACAAATCGGAGGGAAGTAGGAGCCGTGGTCGCCCCGAGAGAAGGGAGGACAAGCGTCCTCCGAGGAAGGATAACCGCGAGGGTCGTAATGTCCCCATCAACAGCTCGATGACCTCCGTGCTGGCTGTGATGGATCGGCAGGGTCTCGCCCGATACCCCCCGAGGAAAGAAGGTGAGATCTTGGGAGGCCGCTCTGATCGTTACTGTCGCTACCATCGAGCCAATGGTCACGACACAGATAACTGTCGGGAGCTGAAGAAGGAGATAGAAAAACTGATTCAGAAGGGGAAGCTGAAGGAGTTCGTCGGAAGGGGACGGTGCCGATCCCGTTCCAAAACCCGGTCGCGGTCCCGTTCCAAGTCCCGTGATCGATCTCCAAAGAAGAAGAAGGTTGAGCCAGAATCCTCTGGTTCGGGTGCCCGCAAGGAGAGGCGGGGAACCATTAATGTTATTCACGGAGGAATGGCAGCAGGAGGCGACACCTCCGCCTCTCGGGAGAATTATGCTTCCCCCATCTCTACTGCAGTGGTGTTAGGCAAGAGGTCCCGGTCGTGGACTATAAAGGAAGAAATGGTGATTTCTTTCTCAGCGGTGGATTTGATAGGCGTGGAGAGCCCTCACGACGACGCCTTGGTCGTGACCCTGGACGTGGACGGATTCGAGATGAAGCGGATCCTGATAGACGGAGGGAGCTCCTCTGACATTCTTTTCATGGACGCTCTAGAGGCCATGGGAAAGACGAAGAAGGACCTGACGCAGGTGAACTTCCCGATGGTGGGATTCTCTGGATCAACTTCCTATCCGTTGGGAATGATTACCTTACCGGTGGAGTTTGGTAGTGGCTGGAAGATGGAACGGCGAAACGTGGATTTCGTCGTGGTAGAATCAGCGGGAACGTATAACGCTATTATCGGGAGGACCACCATCAACCCTCTCATGGCAGTTGCTTCAACCTTCCACCAGAAGTTGAAGTTCCCGACTGACAATGGTGTCGGAGAGGTCAAGGGTGACCAGGTGGCGTCACGAAAGTGCTATGTTAATGCCACTCGAAGGAGAAGAAGGGAAGCCATGGCTGTCCTGCAGACCGATACCGATCCTCGAGAGGAGTTTGGGCGTCCCGCCCCCATGGAGGATCTAAAGGAGGTTAAGATTGATGGACCTCGAAGGAAGGTGAAGATCGGGTCTGCTTTGTCGGAGGAAAGAGCCCGAGAGTTGATCGAGCTCTTGAAGGAGTTCAAGGAGCTATTTGCTTGGTCCCCGAGCGATATGCCAGGAATTAGCCCCGACGTGATAGTGCACGAGCTGAAGATTGATCCCGCGATCAAGCCTATCGCGCAAAGGAGACGTCCGATGGGCGCGGATAAGAGGATCGCGATCCAACAGGAGGTGGGCAGACTGCTCGACGCTGGATTCATCAAGGAGCTCCGATTCCAGACTTGGGTCGCTAACCCAGTCCTGGTGAGAAAGAGCAATGGGAAGTGGCGGATGTGCGTCGATTTCCGCGATTTGAACAAGGCCTGCCCGAAGGATTGTTACCCGCTCCCGAGGATTGATCAATTGGTGGATGCCACATCGGGACACGAGCTGTTAAGCTTCATGGATGCCTATTCTGGTTACAACCAGATCAAGATGGCAAAGGAGGATGCCCCTCATACAGCCTTCTATGCCGATAGTGACGTCTACCACTACGACGTAATGCCCTTCGGATTGATCAATGCTGGAGCAACTTACCAGAGGATGGTGAACAAGTTGTTCGGAGACATTCTCGGAAAGACTATGGAGGCATATGTGGATGACATGATGGTGAAGTCCCGACAGGCAGGAGATCATGTCCAAAACTTGGCGGCGGCGTTTGAGCGGATGAAGTTTCATCAGGTTCGTTTGAATCCAGACAAGTGCGCTCGGGGTGAACTCAGGGAAATTCCTAGGGTTAATGATGAGCCAGAGAGGAATCGAGGTGAATCCTGAGAAGCTGCGAGCAATTGAGGAGATGCAGTCCCCGAAGACTCATCGGGAGGTTCAAGTGTTGAATGGCCGGTTGGCCGCGATGAATCGATTCCTATCCAAGGCGAGTGACAGAGCCATGCCATTTTTTGATGTGTTTAGGGCCCACAAGAAGTTTGAATGGTCCGACAAGTGCGAGGAGGCATTCCAAGCACTCAAGCAGCACCTATGTACCCTCCCGCCGTTGGCGAAACCGGTTCCAGGCGAGCCGCTTTATCTCTATTTGGCTGTTTCTGAAGTGGCTGTTAGTTCTGTTTTGATTAAGATTGTCAAGGGCAACCAAGTGCCTGTCTATTATGTAAGCAAGGCGTTTGCCAAATCTGAAATGAATTATCCCGCTATTGAGAAGTATCTCTTTGCGTTGATTGTTGCCGCTCGAAAGTTACGACCTTACTTCCATGCCCACGAGGTTACGGTGTTAACTAATCAGCCCTTGAAGCACTTTTTGAACCGACCGGAGGCGTCGGGGAGATTGGTGAAATGGGCCATCGAGCTCACGGAGTTCCGTATTCATTTTGCTCCGAGAACCGCTATTAAGGGCCAGGCACTGGCGGATTTTATAGCTGAGTCTATAGCACCCGATCTAGAAGAAGCGGGCCCTGTAGAGGGGGCAACCATGGAGGTCCCGATAGCAGAACAGCCAGAACAGTCAAAAGAGGAGAGCACTTGGGAGATGTACACTGATGGTTCATCGAGTGTAGAAGGATCGGGGGCAGGATTCGTATTGATACCGCCCGGTGGAGGCGAGCCCTTGCGATATGCTTTGGCCTTGACGTTTAGGGCCACCAACAATGAAGCGGAGTATGAGGCTCTCATCATGGGCCTTAAAATTGCCAAGGGTACAGGAGTCGATCATTTAAAGGTGAAGTGTGATGCCAGCTTGATCGTAAATCAAGTCCAGGGGAACTATGAAGCCAAGAGCCCGACAATGAGGAAGTATTTGCACGAGGTACAAACTCTGAAGGGAAGCTTCAAAAGCTTCGCTATCGAGGCAATCCCGAGAGAAGAAAATGCGGAGGCAGATGCCTTAAGCAAGTTTGCTCTGGGAGTGGCCCCCGAGGAGAATCAGAGGGTGCACTTTTTGGAGAGAGTGATTATCTCAACCATCGATCCGACGGAGGTTTGCGCCATTGAAGCAGGATCGGAGGAGGAAGAGAAACCCACCTGGATGACCCCGATGGTCACATACCTGACTACGGGGGCACTCCCCGATGATGAAGTGGCGGCTGTCAGGTTGCGTCGAATCGCGAATGACTACGTGATGGTGGACAACCAGTTATATAAGAGGGGGCATGTAAAGCCTTTCCTGAAATGTGTGGAGGAGCCTGATACGAATCGGATCCTGAGAGAGCTGCACGAGGGAGTCGCGGCCTGTCATGAAGGGGCCCGATCCATTGTGAGGAAGGTGTTGAATCTAGGCTACTATTGGCCTTCGATGAACAAGGAAGCGACAGCGATGGTCCAATCCTGTGATGCATGCCAGAGGTACGCTCCGAATATCGTGGCTCCCGCCGCGGGCTTGATGTCCATCAGGAGTGCTTGGCCCTTCGCGCAGTGGGGCATTGATTTGGTGGGACCTCTTCCACAAGCAAAAGGTCAGTGCAAGTATTTACTCGTGGCCATCGATTACTTCTCGAAGTGGATAGAGGCTAAGGCGTTGGCCAAGACAACGGGGCAGCATATCCTCAAGTTCCTTCAAACTCAGATCATATCCCGGTATGGGGTTCCTCGAGTGTTGATCAGCGATAATGGCCCTCCGTTCAATGGGGCTCAGTTGAAGGAGTACCTGGAGGAATTGAACATTGAGCATCGAACAGCTTCCGTCCACCATGCTCAGACTAATGGCCAAGTCGAATCAGCCAACAAGATCGTAATGGATGGCCTAAAGAAGAGAGTTTACGCCTTGCAAGGCCATTGGCTGGATGAGCTTGAAAACGTGCTGTGGGCTATTAGAACAACAACCAAGCACTCGACAGGAGAAACTCCGTTTGGCCTTGTCTATGGCACGGAGGCAGTTGCCCCCGTAGAGATAGCGGTGGCGTCCCATCGCAGGAGGTATTACGAACCTCTAACGAACGAGGAACTGAGACGTCTAGACTTAGACTTGCTCGAGGAGAAAAGGTGGAAGGCTGACGAAGTTCAGGCTCGGATGCGTCTAGCAACAGCCCGATATTATAATCGGCGTGTCAAGTCCCGACAATTCTTCGTTGGAGAACTTGTCTGGCGGAGGAACGAGTTCGTTCATCAAGATCGGATAAACAAGCTATCGTCGAAATGGGAGGGACCTTACAAGATCGTAGGGATGCCAGCCCCGAATGCGTACAAGCTAAAGGACCTTGGCAAGACGTTGAAACATTCCTTCTGTGGTGAACACTTGAATAAGTATCATGTTTGATATTAAGTCGCCGCGAATGGCACAAGTTATCTATCGATCCGATGTAAGCAAAGCTTTGAGTTATTAATGAATAAAAGAAGTTGCTTTCGATCAAATTGCTTTTAGATTTATTCTAACTGTTAGTAAGACGTCCTGAAGGACGCGACAAAAGCCTTCCGAGGTACGATAAAAAGCCTTATGAGGTACGAGTAAGTCGCCTTTATTGCGCGACGAAAAGCCTTTCGAGGTACGGACAAAAGCCTTACGGGGTATGAGTAAGTCGTCTTTATGATGCAACCAAAAGCCTAGGTACGAAAAAGCCCTAACGGGTCCGCGTAAGTCGTCTATATAATGCGGCAAAAAGCCTTAAAGGGTACGAAAAAGCCCTAACGGGTCCGCGTAAGTCGTCTATATGATGCGGCAAAAAGCCTTAAAGGGTACGAAAAAGCCCTAACGGGTCCGCGTAAGTCGTCTATATGATGCGGCAAAAAGCCTTAAAGGGTACGAAAAAGCCCTAACGGGTCCGCGTAAGTTATCTATATGATGCGGCAAAAGGCCTTAAAGGGTACGATTAAGTCGTCTGAAATGACGCGGTAAAAGCCCTAAGGGGTACGATAAGTCGTCTAGAATGGTGCGATAAAAACCTTAAGGGGTGCGAAAAATCATCTTAAGTGATGTGTAAAGCTGTCTTGAAAGGCATGGATGAGAAACCTTAAGTGGTAAAATCCCGAGGAAAATATCACGAAAAGATATATGAAATTACATTAAGTGACTTGGACGAGAAACCTTAAGTGGTGAAGTCCCCAGTAGACGAGAAACCTTAAGTGGTGAAGTCCCGAATAGACAAGAAACCTTAAGTGGTAAAGTCCCAAGTAAAGCATCGGAAGGATGTATGAAGTCACCTTAAGTGGTGCAGTGGAACATTTTAAGTAACGAATCTAAAGTTGCTTTAAAATGATGCGATGACTATCGGGACCGAAATAGATGGAAGAAATTTCTTATATAAAGGCTCAAGGCCCAAAATTTTCGATACAAAGATAAAGGAGGAAAAATTACAATGACTAAAAGAATAGAGCATTAAGCTTGGTCCTTGTTGGAAGTTGGGTCCTCAGCAGCATCGGAGGGAGGAAGATTCGGAGGGGCCTGGGCAGAAGGCTCCGCAGTCCGCGGAGTCGGGTCCGCGGCATCAGTCTCTTCACTCTCCGCGGGGAGGTTGAAGTACTCAGAGGGTACCGCTCCCGATGAGATCTTTGCCAAATTTTTATTTATTAATATATCTTCGATCGGAGCTAATAATTTGGTGAAATTAGTTGCTATAGTATATATATTCTAGACGTATATGATCATACTAAAGTCTTTATCCCTTTTTAGTTCAGTATTAGAATCACATTTTACTTAGAAGGTACTACTCCCAATGAGATTTTTGCCAAATTATTATTTATTAATATTTCTTCGATCGGAGATCAGAAATGGATTAAATTAGTTGCTATCGTATATATTCTAGACGTATATGATCATACTAAAGTTTTTATCCCTTTTTAGTTCGGTATTAAAATCACAGATTATTCATAGGGTACTACTCCCTATGGGATTTTGCCAATTTTTTATTTATTAATATATCTTCTATCGGAGCTAAAAATTGGGTGAAATCAGTTGCTATCGTATATATATTCTAGACGTATATGATCGTTCTAAAGTCTTTATCCCTTTTTAGTTTTGTATTAGAATCACAGTTTACTCAGAGGGTACTACTCCCTATTAGATTTTTGCCAAATTTTTATTTATTAATATATCTTCGATCGGAGCTCATAATTTGGTGAAATTAGTTTCTATCGTATATATTCTAGACGTATATGATCATACTAAAGTCTTTATTCCTTTTTAGTTGAGTATTAGAATCACAGTTTACTTAAGAGGGTACTACTCCTTATTAGATTTTTGCCAAATTTTTATTTATTAATATATCTTCGGTCGGAGCTCATAATTTGGTGAAATTAGTTGCTATCGTATATATTCTAGACGTATATGATCATACTAAAGTCTTTATTCCTTTTTAGTTCAGTATTAGAATCACAGTTTACTTAGAGGGTACTACTCCTTATCTGATTTTTGCAAACTTTTATATATTAATATATATACGATCGGAGCTCAGATTGGATGAAATCAGTTCCTATCGTATATATTCTAGACTTATATGATCATACTAAAGTCTTTATCCCTTTTTAGTTTTGTATTAGAATCATAGTTTACTCAAAGGGTATTACTCCCTATGAGATTTTTTCCAAATTTTTATTTATCAATATATCTTCGATTGGAGCTCGGAATTTGGTGAACTTAGTTGCTATCGTATATATTCTAGATGTATATGATCATATTAAAGTATTTCTCCCTTTTTAATTCGGTATTAGAATCACTGTTTACTCAGAGGGTACCGCTCCCGATGAGATTTTTGCCAAATTTTTATTTATTAATATATCTTCGATCGGAGCTAATAATTTGGTGAAATTAGTTGCTTTCGTATATATATGCTACTCGTATATGATCATACTAAAGTCTTTATCCCTTTTTATTTCAGTATTAGAATCACATTTTACTTAGAAGGTACTACTCCCAATGATATTTTTGCCAAATTATTATTTATTAATATTTCTTCGATCAAAGATCAGAAATGGATTAAATTAGTTGCTATCGTATATATTCTAGACGTATATGATCATACTAAAGTTTTTATCCCTTTTTAGTTCGGTATTAGAATCACAGATTACTCATAGGGTACTACTCCCTATGGGATTTTGCCAATTTTTTATTTATTAATATATCTTCGATCAGAGCTAAAAATTGGGTGAAATCATTGCTATCGTATATATATTCTAGACGTATATGATCATTCTAAAGTCTTTATCCCTTTTTAGTTTTGTATTAGAATCACAGTTTACTAAAAGGTTACTACTCCCTATTAGATTTTTGCCGAATTTTTATTTATTAATATATCTTCGATCGGAGCTCATAATTTGGTGAAATTAGTTGCTATCGTATATATTCTAGACATATATGATCATACTAAAGTCTTTATTCCTTTTTAGTTCAGTATTAGAATAATAGTTTAATTAGAGGGTACTACTCCTTATGAGATTTTTGCCAAATTTTAATTTATTAATATTTCTACGATCGGAGCTCATAATTGGATGAAATCAGTTGCTATCGTATATATTCTAGACGTATATGATCATACTAAAGTCTTTATCCGTTTTTAGTTTTGTATTAGAACCATAGTTTACTCAAAGGGTACTACTCCCAATGAGATTTTTGCCAAATTTTTATTTATCAATATATCTTCGATCGGAGCTCGGAATTTGGTGAAATTATTTGCTTTCGTATATATTCTAGATGTATATGATCATATTAAAGTATTTATCCCTTTTTAATTCGGTATTAGAATCACTGTTTACTCAGAGGGTACCGCTCCCGATGAGATTTTTGCCAAATTTTTATTTATTAATATATCTTCGATCGGAGCTAGTAATTTGGTGAAATTAGTTGCTATCGAATATATATTCTAGACATATATGATCATACTAAAGTCTTTATCCCTTTTTAGTTAAGTATTAGAATCACGTTTTACTTAGAAGATACTAATCCGAATGAGATTTTTGCCAAATTTTTATTTATTAATATTTCTTCGATCGGAGCTCAGAGATGGATTAAATTAGTTGCTATCGTATATATTCTAGACTCTATGATCATACTAAAGTTTTTATCCCTTTTTAGTTTTGTATTCGAATTACAGTTTACTCAAATGGTACTACTCCTGATGAGATTTTTGCCAAATTTTTATTTATTAATATATCTTCGATCGGAGCTAATAATTTGGTGAAATTAGTTGCTATCGTATATATATTCTAGACGTATATGATCATACTAAAGTCTTTATCCCTTTTTAGTTCAGTATTTGAATCACATTTTACTTAGAAGGTACTACTCCCAATGAGATTTTTGCCAAATTATTATTTATTAATATTTCTTCGATCGGAGCTCAGAAATGGATTAAATTAGTTGCTATCGTATATATTCTAGACGTATATGATCATGCTAAAGTTTTTATCCCTTTTTAGTTCGGTATTAGAATCAACGGTTACTCATAGGGTACTACTCCCTATGGGATTTTGCCAATTTTTTATTTATTAATATATCTTCGATCGGAGCTAAAAATTGGGTGAAATCAGTTGCTATCTTATATATATTCTAGACGTATATGATCATACTAAAGTCTTATTCCTTTTTAGTTCAGTATTAGAATCACAGTTTACTTAGAGGGTACTACTCCTTATGAGATTTTTGCCAAATTTTTATTTATTAATATTTCTACGATCGGAGCTCAGAATTGGATGAAATCAGTTGCTATCGTATATATTCTAGACGTATATGATCATACTAAAGTCTTTATCCCTTTTTAGTTTTGTATTAGAATCATAGTTTACTCAAAGGGAACTACTCCCTAATAGATTTTTGCCAAATTTTCATTTATTAATATATCTTCGATCGGAGCTCGGAATTTGGTGAAATTAGTTGCTATCATATATATTCTAGATGTATATGATCATATTAAAGTCTTTATCCCTTTTTAATTTGGTATTAGAATCACAGTTTACTCAGAGGGTACCGCTCCTGATGAGATTTTTGCAAAATTTTTATTTAGTAATATATCTTCGATCAGAGCTAATAATTTGGTGAAATTAGTTGCTATTATATATATTCTAGACGTATATGATCATACTAAAGTCTTTATCCATTTTTAGTTCAGTATTAGAATCACATTTTACTTAGAAGGTACTACTCCCAATGAGATTTTTGCCAAATTATTATTTATTAATATTTCTTCGATCAGAGCTCATAAATGGATTAAATTAGTTGCTATCGTATATATTCTAGACGTATATGATCATACTAAAGTTTTTATCCCTTTTTAGTTCGGTATTAGAATCACAGATTACTCATAGGGTACTACTCCCTATGGGATTTAGCCAATTTTTTATTTATTAATATATCTTCGATCGGAGCTAAAAATTGGGTGAAATCAGTTGCTATCGTATATATATTCTAGACGTATATAATCATACTAAAGTCTTTATCCCTTTTTAGTTTTGTATTAGAATCACAGTTTACTCTGAGGATACTACTCACTATTAGATTTTTGCCGAAATTTTATTTATTAATATATCTTCGATCGGAGCTCATAATTTGGTGAAATTAGTTGCTATCGTATATATTCTAGACGTATATGATCATACTAAAGTCTTTATCCGTTTTTAGTTTTGTATTAGAACCATAGTTTACTCAAAGGGTACTACTCCCAATGAGATTTTTGCCAAATTTTTATTTATCAATATATCTTCGATCGGAGCTCGGAATTTGGTGAAATTATTTGCTTTCGTATATATTCTAGATGTATATGATCATATTAAAGTATTTATCCCTTTTTAATTCGGTATTAGAATCACTGTTTACTCAGAGGGTACCGCTCCCGATGAGATTTTTGCCAAATTTTTATTTATTAATATATCTTCGATCGGAGCTAGTAATTTGGTGAAATTAGTTGCTATCGAATATATATTCTAGACATATATGATCATACTAAAGTCTTTATCCCTTTTTAGTTAAGTATTAGAATCACGTTTTACTTAGAAGATACTAATCCGAATGAGATTTTTGCCAAATTTTTATTTATTAATATTTCTTCGATCGGAGCTCAGTGATGGATTAAATTAGTTGCTATCGTATATATTCTAGACTATATGATCATACTAAAGTTTTTATCCCTTTTTAGTTTTGTATTCGAATTACAGTTTACTCAAATGGTACTACTCCTGATGAGATTTTTGCCAAATTTTTATTTATTAATATATCTTCGATCGGAGCTAATAATTTGGTGAAATTAGTTGCTATCGTATATATATTCTAGACGTATATGATCATACTAAAGTCTTTATCCCTTTTTAGTTCAGTATTTGAATCACATTTTACTTAGAAGGTACTACTCCCAATGAGATTTTTGCCAAATTATTATTTATTAATATTTCTTCGATCGGAGCTCAGAAATGGATTAAATTAGTTGCTATCGTATATATTCTAGACGTATATGATCATGCTAAAGTTTTTATCCCTTTTTAGTTCGGTATTAGAATCAACGGTTACTCATAGGGTACTACTCCCTATGGGATTTTGCCAATTTTTTTATTTATTAATATATCTTCGATCGGAGCTAAAAATTGGGTGAAATCAGTTGCTATCTTATATATATTCTAGACGTATATGATCATACTAAAGTCTTTATTCCTTTTTAGTTCAGTATTAGAATCACACTTTACTTAGAGGGTACTACTCCTTATGAGATTTTTGCCAAATTTTTATTTATTAATATTTCTACGATCGGAGCTCAGAATTGGATGAAATCAGTTGCTATCGTATATATTCTAGACGTATATGATCATACTAAAGTCTTTATCCCTTTTTAGTTTTGTATTAGAATCATAGTTTACTCAAAGGGAACTACTCCCTAATAGATTTTTGCCAAATTTTCATTTATTAATATATCTTCGATCGGAGCTCGGAATTTGGTGAAATTAGTTGCTATCATATATATTCTAGATGTATATGATCATATTAAAGTCTTTATCCCTTTTTAATTTGGTATTAGAATCACAGTTTACTCAGAGGGTACCGCTCCTGATGAGATTTTTGCAAAATTTTTATTTATTAATATATCTTCGATCAGAGCTAATAATTTGGTGAAATTAGTTGCTATTATATATATTCTAGACGTATATGATCATACTAAAGTCTTTATCCATTTTTAGTTCAGTATTAGAATCACATTTTACTTAGAAGGTACTACTCCCAATGAGATTTTTGCCAAATTATTATTTATTAATATTTCTTCGATCAGAGCTCATAAATGGATTAAATTAGTTGCTATCGTATATATTCTAGACGTATATGATCATACTAAAGTTTTTATCCCTTTTTAGTTCGGTATTAGAATCACAGATTACTCATAGGGTACTACTCCCTATGGGATTTAGCCAATTTTTTATTTATTAATATATCTTCGATCGGAGCTAAAAATTGGGTGAAATCAGTTGCTATCGTATATATATTCTAGACGTATATAATCATACTAAAGTCTTTATCCCTTTTTAGTTTTGTATTAGAATCACAGTTTACTCTGAGGATACTACTCACTATTAGATTTTTGCCGAAATTTTATTTATTAATATATCTTCGATCGGGCTCATAATTTGGTGAAATTAGTTGCTATCGTATATATTCTAGACGTATATGATCATACTAAAGTCTTTATCCGTTTTTAGTTTTGTATTAGAACCATAGTTTACTCAAAGGGTACTACTCCCAATGAGATTTTTGCCAAATTTTTATTTATCAATATATCTTCGATCGGAGCTCGGAATTTGGTGAAATTATTTGCTTTCGTATATATTCTAGATGTATATGATCATATTAAAGTATTTATCCCTTTTTAATTCGGTATTAGAATCACTGTTTACTCAGAGGGTACCGCTCCCGATGAGATTTTTGCCAAATTTTTATTTATTAATATATCTTCGATCGGAGCTAGTAATTTGGTGAAATTAGTTGCTATCGAATATATATTCTAGACATATATGATCATACTAAAGTCTTTATCCCTTTTTAGTTAAGTATTAGAATCACGTTTTACTTAGAAGATACTAATCCGAATGAGATTTTTGCCAAATTTTTATTTATTAATATTTCTTCGATCGGAGCTCAGTGATGGATTAAATTAGTTGCTATCGTATATATTCTAGACTATATGATCATACTAAAGTTTTTATCCCTTTTTAGTTTTGTATTCGAATTACAGTTTACTCAAATGGTACTACTCCTGATGAGATTTTTGCCAAATTTTTATTTATTAATATATCTTCGATCGGAGCTAATAATTTGGTGAAATTAGTTGCTATCGTATATATATTCTAGACGTATATGATCATACTAAAGTCTTTATCCCTTTTTAGTTCAGTATTTGAATCACATTTTACTTAGAAGGTACTACTCCCAATGAGATTTTTGCCAAATTATTATTTATTAATATTTCTTCGATCGGAGCTCAGAAATGGATTAAATTAGTTGCTATCGTATATATTCTAGACGTATATGATCATGCTAAAGTTTTTATCCCTTTTTAGTTCGGTATTAGAATCAACGGTTACTCATAGGGTACTACTCCCTATGGGATTTTGCCAATTTTTTATTTATTAATATATCTTCGATCGGAGCTAAAAATTGGGTGAAATCAGTTGCTATCTTATATATATTCTAGACGTATATGATCATACTAAAGTCTTTATTCCTTTTTAGTTCAGTATTAGAATCACAGTTTACTTAGAGGGTACTACTCCTTATGAGATTTTTGCCAAATTTTTATTTATTAATATTTCTACGATCGGAGCTCAGAATTGGATGAAATCAGTTGCTATCGTATATATTCTAGACGTATATGATCATACTAAAGTCTTTATCCCTTTTTAGTTTTGTATTAGAATCATAGTTTACTCAAAGGGAACTACTCCCTAATAGATTTTTGCCAAATTTTCATTTATTAATATATCTTCGATCGGAGCTCGGAATTTGGTGAAATTAGTTGCTATCATATATATTCTAGATGTATATGATCATATTAAAGTCTTTATCCCTTTTTAATTTGGTATTAGAATCACAGTTTACTCAGAGGGTACCGCTCCTGATGAGATTTTTGCAAAATTTTTATTTATTAATATATCTTCGATCAGAGCTAATAATTTGGTGAAATTAGTTGCTATTATATATATTCTAGACGTATATGATCATACTAAAGTCTTTATCCATTTTTAGTTCAGTATTAGAATCACATTTTACTTAGAAGGTACTACTCCCAATGAGATTTTTGCCAAATTATTATTTATTAATATTTCTTCGATCAGAGCTCATAAATGGATTAAATTAGTTGCTATCGTATATATTCTAGACGTATATGATCATACTAAAGTTTTTATCCCTTTTTAGTTCGGTATTAGAATCACAGATTACTCATAGGGTACTACTCCCTATGGGATTTAGCCAATTTTTTATTTATTAATATATCTTCGATCGGAGCTAAAAATTGGGTGAAATCAGTTGCTATCGTATATATATTCTAGACGTATATAATCATACTAAAGTCTTTATCCCTTTTTAGTTTTGTATTAGAATCACAGTTTACTCTGAGGATACTACTCACTATTAGATTTTTGCCGAAATTTTATTTATTAATATATCTTCGATCGGAGCTCATAATTTGGTGAAATTAGTTGCTATCGTATATATTCTAGACGTATATGATCATACTAAAGTCTTTATCCGTTTTTAGTTTTGTATTAGAACCATAGTTTACTCAAAGGGTACTACTCCCAATGAGATTTTTGCCAAATTTTTATTTATCAATATATCTTCGATCGGAGCTCGGAATTTGGTGAAATTATTTGCTTTCGTATATATTCTAGATGTATATGATCATATTAAAGTATTTATCCCTTTTTAATTCGGTATTAGAATCACTGTTTACTCAGAGGGTACCGCTCCCGATGAGATTTTTGCCAAATTTTTATTTATTAATATATCTTCGATCGGAGCTAGTAATTTGGTGAAATTAGTTGCTATCGAATATATATTCTAGACATATATGATCATACTAAAGTCTTTATCCCTTTTTAGTTAAGTATTAGAATCACGTTTTACTTAGAAGATACTAATCCGAATGAGATTTTTGCCAAATTTTTATTTATTAATATTTCTTCGATCGGAGCTCAGTGATGGATTAAATTAGTTGCTATCGTATATATTCTAGACTATATGATCATACTAAAGTTTTTATCCCTTTTTAGTTTTGTATTCGAATTACAGTTTACTCAAATGGTACTACTCCTGATGAGATTTTTGCCAAATTTTTATTTATTAATATATCTTCGATCGGAGCTAATAATTTGGTGAAATTAGTTGCTATCGTATATATATTCTAGACGTATATGATCATACTAAAGTCTTTATCCCTTTTTAGTTCAGTATTTGAATCACATTTTACTTAGAAGGTACTACTCCCAATGAGATTTTTGCCAAATTATTATTTATTAATATTTCTTCGATCGGAGCTCAGAAATGGATTAAATTAGTTGCTATCGTATATATTCTAGACGTATATGATCATGCTAAAGTTTTTATCCCTTTTTAGTTCGGTATTAGAATCAACGGTTACTCATAGGGTACTACTCCCTATGGGATTTTGCCAATTTTTTTATTTATTAATATATCTTCGATCGGAGCTAAAAATTGGGTGAAATCAGTTGCTATCTTATATATATTCTAGACGTATATGATCATACTAAAGTCTTTATTCCTTTTTAGTTCAGTATTAGAATCACAGTTTACTTAGAGGGTACTACTCCTTATGAGATTTTTGCCAAATTTTTATTTATTAATATTTCTACGATCGGAGCTCAGAATTGGATGAAATCAGTTGCTATCGTATATATTCTAGACGTATATGATCATACTAAAGTCTTTATCCCTTTTTAGTTTTGTATTAGAATCATAGTTTACTCAAAGGGAACTACTCCCTAATAGATTTTTGCCAAATTTTCATTTATTAATATATCTTCGATCGGAGCTCGGAATTTGGTGAAATTAGTTGCTATCATATATATTCTAGATGTATATGATCATATTAAAGTCTTTATCCCTTTTTAATTTGGTATTAGAATCACAGTTTACTCAGAGGGTACCGCTCCTGATGAGATTTTTGCAAAATTTTTATTTATTAATATATCTTCGATCAGAGCTAATAATTTGGTGAAATTAGTTGCTATTATATATATTCTAGACGTATATGATCATACTAAAGTCTTTATCCATTTTTAGTTCAGTATTAGAATCACATTTTACTTAGAAGGTACTACTCCCAATGAGATTTTTGCCAAATTATTATTTATTAATATTTCTTCGATCAGAGCTCATAAATGGATTAAATTAGTTGCTATCGTATATATTCTAGACGTATATGATCATACTAAAGTTTTTATCCCTTTTTAGTTCGGTATTAGAATCACAGATTACTCATAGGGTACTACTCCCTATGGGATTTAGCCAATTTTTTATTTATTAATATATCTTCGATCGGAGCTAAAAATTGGGTGAAATCAGTTGCTATCGTATATATATTCTAGACGTATATAATCATACTAAAGTCTTTATCCCTTTTTAGTTTTGTATTAGAATCACAGTTTACTCTGAGGATACTACTCACTATTAGATTTTTGCCGAAATTTTATTTATTAATATATCTTCGATCGGAGCTCATAATTTGGTGAAATTAGTTGCTATCGTATATATTCTAGACGTATATGATCATACTAAAGTCTTTATCCGTTTTTAGTTTTGTATTAGAACCATAGTTTACTCAAAGGGTACTACTCCCAATGAGATTTTTGCCAAATTTTTATTTATCAATATATCTTCGATCGGAGCTCGGAATTTGGTGAAATTATTTGCTTTCGTATATATTCTAGATGTATATGATCATATTAAAGTATTTATCCCTTTTTAATTCGGTATTAGAATCACTGTTTACTCAGAGGGTACCGCTCCCGATGAGATTTTTGCCAAATTTTTATTTATTAATATATCTTCGATCGGAGCTAGTAATTTGGTGAAATTAGTTGCTATCGAATATATATTCTAGACATATATGATCATACTAAAGTCTTTATCCCTTTTTAGTTAAGTATTAGAATCACGTTTTACTTAGAAGATACTAATCCGAATGAGATTTTTGCCAAATTTTTATTTATTAATATTTCTTCGATCGGAGCTCAGTGATGGATTAAATTAGTTGCTATCGTATATATTCTAGACTATATGATCATACTAAAGTTTTTATCCCTTTTTAGTTTTGTATTCGAATTACAGTTTACTCAAATGGTACTACTCCTGATGAGATTTTTGCCAAATTTTTATTTATTAATATATCTTCGATCGGAGCTAATAATTTGGTGAAATTAGTTGCTATCGTATATATATTCTAGACGTATATGATCATACTAAAGTCTTTATCCCTTTTTAGTTCAGTATTTGAATCACATTTTACTTAGAAGGTACTACTCCCAATGAGATTTTTGCCAAATTATTATTTATTAATATTTCTTCGATCGGAGCTCAGAAATGGATTAAATTAGTTGCTATCGTATATATTCTAGACGTATATGATCATGCTAAAGTTTTTATCCCTTTTTAGTTCGGTATTAGAATCAACGGTTACTCATAGGGTACTACTCCCTATGGGATTTTGCCAATTTTTTATTTATTAATATATCTTCGATCGGAGCTAAAAATTGGGTGAAATCAGTTGCTATCTTATATATATTCTAGACGTATATGATCATACTAAAGTCTTTATTCCTTTTTAGTTCAGTATTAGAATCACAGTTTACTTAGAGGGTACTACTCCTTATGAGATTTTTGCCAAATTTTTATTTATTAATATTTCTACGATCGGAGCTCAGAATTGGATGAAATCAGTTGCTATCGTATATATTCTAGACGTATATGATCATACTAAAGTCTTTATCCCTTTTTAGTTTTGTATTAGAATCATAGTTTACTCAAAGGGAACTACTCCCTAATAGATTTTTGCCAAATTTTCATTTATTAATATATCTTCGATCGGAGCTCGGAATTTGGTGAAATTAGTTGCTATCATATATATTCTAGATGTATATGATCATATTAAAGTCTTTATCCCTTTTTAATTTGGTATTAGAATCACAGTTTACTCAGAGGGTACCGCTCCTGATGAGATTTTTGCAAAATTTTTATTTATTAATATATCTTCGATCAGAGCTAATAATTTGGTGAAATTAGTTGCTATTATATATATTCTAGACGTATATGATCATACTAAAGTCTTTATCCATTTTTAGTTCAGTATTAGAATCACATTTTACTTAGAAGGTACTACTCCCAATGAGATTTTTGCCAAATTATTATTTATTAATATTTCTTCGATCAGAGCTCATAAATGGATTAAATTAGTTGCTATCGTATATATTCTAGACGTATATGATCATACTAAAGTTTTTATCCCTTTTTAGTTCGGTATTAGAATCACAGATTACTCATAGGGTACTACTCCCTATGGGATTTTGCCAATTTTTTATTTATTAATATATCTTCGATCGGAGCTAAAAATTGGGTGAAATCAGTTGCTATCGTATATATATTCTAGACGTATATAATCATACTAAAGTCTTTATCCCTTTTTAGTTTTGTATTAGAATCACAGTTTACTCTGAGGGTACTACTCACTGTTAGATTTTTGCCGAAATTTTATTTATTAATATATCTTCGATCGGAGCTCATAATTTGGTGAAATTAGTTGCTATCGTATATATTCTAGACGTATATGATCATACTAAAGTCTTTATCCGTTTTTAGTTTTGTATTAGAACATAGTTTACTCAAAGGGTACTACTCCCAATGAGATTTTTGCCAAATTTTTATTTATCAATATATCTTCGATCGGAGCTCGGAATTTGGTGAAATTAGTTGCTATCGTATATATTCTAGATGTATATGATCATATTAAAGTATTTATCCCTTTTTAATTCGGTATTAGAATCACTGTTTACTCAGAGGGTACCGCTCCCGATGAGATTTTTGCCAAATTTTTATTTATTAATATATCTTCGATCGGAGCTAGTAATTTGGTGAAATTAGTTGCTATCGAATATATATTCTAGACATATATGATCATACTAAAGTCTTTATCCCTTTTTAGTTAAGTATTAGAATCACGTTTTACTTAGAAGATACTAATCTGAATGAGATTTTTGCCAAATTTTTATTTATTAATATTTCTTCGATCGGAGCTCAGAGATGGATTAAATTAGTTGCTATCGTATATATTCTAGACTATATGATCATACTAAAGTTTTTATCCCTTTTTAGTTTTGTATTAGAATCACAGTTTACTCAAATGGTACTACTCCTGATGAGATTTTTGCCAAATTTTTATTTATTAATATATCTTCGATCGGAGCTAATAATTTGGTGAAATTAGTTGCTATCGTATATATATTCTAGACGTATATGATCATACTAAAGTCTTTATCCCTTTTTAGTTCAGTATTAGAATCACATTTTACTTAGAAGGTACTACTCCCAATGAGATTTTTGCCAAATTATTATTTATTAATATTTCTTCGATCGGAGCTCAGAAATGGATTAAATTAGTTGCTATCGTATATATTCTAGACGTATATGATCATGCTAAAGTTTTTATCCCTTTTTAGTTCGGTATTAGAATCACGGTTACTCATAGGGTACTACTCCCTATGGGATTTTGCCAATTTTTTATTTATTAATATATCTTCGATCGGAGCTAAAAATTGGGTGAAATCAGTTGCTATCTTATATATTCTAGACGTATATGATCATACTAAAGTCTTTATTCCTTTTTAGTTCAGTATTAGAATCACAGTTTACTTAGAGGGTACTACTCCTTATGAGATTTTTGCCAAATTTTTATTTATTAATATTTCTACGATCGGAGCTCAGAATTGGATGAAATCAGTTGCTATCGTATATATTCTAGACGTATATGATCATACTAAAGTCTTTATCCCTTTTTAGTTTTGTATTAGAATCATAGTTTACTCAAAGGAAACTACTCCCTAATAGATTTTTGCCAAATTTTCATTTATTAATATATCTTCGATCGGAGCTCGGAATTTGGTGAAATTAGTTGCTATCATATATATTCTAGATGTATATGATCATATTAAAGTCTTTATCCCTTTTTAATTTGGTATTAGAATCACAGTTTACTCAGAGGGTACCGCTCCTGATGAGATTTTTGCAAAATTTTTATTTATTAATATATCTTCGATCAGAGCTAATAATTTGGAGAAATTAGTTGCTATTATATATATTCTAGACGTATATGATCATACTAAAGTCTTTATCCATTTTTAGTTCAGTATTAGAATCACATTTTACTTAGAAGGTACTACTCCCAATGAGATTTTTGCCAAATTATTATTTATTAATATTTCTTCGATCAGAGCTCATAAATGGATTAAATTAGTTGCTATCGTATATATTCTAGACGTATATGATCATACTAAAGTTTTTATCCCTTTTTAGTTCGGTATTAGAATCACAGATTACTCATAGGGTACTACTCCCTATGGGATTTTGCCAATTTTTTATTTATTAATATATCTTCGATCGGAGCTAAAAATTGGGTGAAATCAGTTGCTATCGTATATATATTTCTAGACGTATATGATCATACTAAAGTCTTTATCCCTTTTTAGTTTTGTATTAGAATCACAGTTTACTCTGAGGGTACTACTCACTATTAGATTTTTGCCGAAATTTTATTTATTAATATATCTTCGATCGGAGCTCATAATTTGGTGAAATTAGTTGCTATCGTATATATTCTAGACGTATATGATCATACTAAAGTCTTTATTCCTTTTTAGTTCAGTATTAGAATCACAGTTTACTTAGAGGGTACTACTCCTTATCTGATTTTTGCAAATTTTATATATTAATATTTCTACGATCGGAGCTCAGATTGGATGAAATCAGTTGCTATCGTATATATTCTAGACGTATATGATCATACTAAAGTCTTTATCCCTTTTTAGTTTTGTATTAGAATCATAGTTTACTCAAAGGGTACTACTCCCTATGAGATTTTTGCCAAATTTTTATTTATCAATATATCTTCGATCGGAGCTCGGAATTTGGCGAAATTAGTTGCTATCGTATATATTCTAGACGTATATGATCATATTAAAGTCTTTATCCCTTTTTAATTCGGTATTAGAATCACTGTTTACTCAGAGGGTACCGCTCCCGATGAGATTTTTGCCAAATTTTTATTTATTAATATATCTTCGATCGGAGCTAATAATTTGGTGAAATTAGTTGCTATCGTATATATATTCTAGACATATATGATCATACTAAAGTCTTTATCCCTTTTTGTTTCAGTATTAGAATCACATATTACTTAGAAGGTACTACTCCCAATGATATTTTTGCCAAATTATTATTTATTAATATTTCTTCGATCGGAGATCAGAAATGGATTAAATTAGTTGCTATCGTATATATTCTAGACGTATATGATCATACTAAAGTTTTTATCCCTTTTTAGTTCGGTATTAGAATCACAGATTACTCATAGGGTACTACTCCCTATGGGATTTTGCCAATTTTTTATTTATTAATATATCTTCGATCGGAGCTAAAAATTGGGTGAAATCAGTTGCTATCGTATATATATTCTAGACGTATATGATCATACTAAATCTTTATCCCTTTTTAGTTTTGTATTAGAATCACAGTTTACTCTGAGGGTACTACTCCCTATTATTTTTTGCCGAATTTTTATTTATTAATATATCTTCGATCAGAGCTCATAATTTGGTGAAATTAGTTGCTATCGAATATATATTCTAGACATATATGATCATACTAAAGTCTTTATCCCTTTTTAGTTAAGTATTAGAATCACGTTTTACTTAGAAGATACTACTCCGAATGAGATTTTTGCCAAATTTTTATTTATTAATATTTCTTCGATCGGAGCTCAGAGATGGATTAAATTAGTTGCTATCGTATATATTCTAGACATATATGATCATACTAAAGTTTTTATCCCTTTTTAGTTTTGTATTAGAATCACAGTTTACTCAAAGGGTACTACTCCTGATGAGATTTTTGCCAAATTTTTATTTATTAATATATCTTCGATCGGAGCTAATAATTTGGTGAAATTAGTTGCTATCGTATATATATTCTAGACGTATATGATCATACTAAAGTCTTTATCCCTTTTTAGTTCAGTATTAGAATCACATTTTACTTAGAAGGTACTACTCCCAATGAGATTTTTGCCAAATTATTATTTATTAATATTTCTACGATCGGAGCTCAGAAATGGATTAAATTAGTTGCTATCGTATATATTCTAGATGTATATGATCATACTAAAGTTTTTATCCCTTTTTAGTTCGGTATTAGAATCAACGGTTACTCATAGGGTACTACTCCCTATGGGATTTTGCCAATTTTTTATTTATTAATATATCTTCGATCGGAGCTAAAAATTGGGTGAAATCAGTTGCTATCTTATATATATTCTAGACGTATATGATCATACTAAAGTCTTTATTCCTTTTTAGTTCAGTATTAGAATCACAGTTTACTTAGAGGGTACTACTCCTTATGAGATTTTTGCCAAATTTTTATTTATTAATATTTCTACGATCGGAGCTCAGAATTGGATGAAATCAGTTGCTATCGTATATATTCTAGACGTATATGATCATACTAAAGTCTTTATCCCTTTTAGTTTTGTATTAGAATCAGAGTTTACTTCAAAGGGAACTACTCCCTAATAGATTTTTGCCAAATTTTTATTTATTAATATATCTTCGATCGGAGCTCGGAATTTGGTGAAATTAGTTGCTTTCATATATATTCTAGATGTATATGATCATATTAAAGTCTTTATCCCTTTTTAATTCGGTATTAGAATCACAGTTTACTCAGAGGGTACCACTCCTGATGAGATTTTTGCCAAATTTTTATTTATTAATATATCTTCGATCAGAGCTAATAATTTGGTGAAATTAGTTGCTATTATATATATTCTAGACGTATATGATCATACTAAAGTCTTTATCCCTTTTTAGTTCAGTATTAGAATCACATTTTACTTAGAAGGTACTACTCCCAATGAGATTTTTGCCAAATTATTATTTATTAATATTTCTTCGATCGGAGCTCATAAATGGATTAAATTAGTTGCTATCGTATATATTCTAGACGTATATGATCATACTAAAGTTTTTATCCCTTTTTAGTTCGGTATTAGAATCACAGATTACTCATAGGGTACTACTCCCTATGGGATTTAGCCAATTTTTTATTTATTAATATATCTTCGATCGGAGCTAAAAATTGGGTGAAATCAGTTGCTATCGTATATATATTCTAGACGTATATAATCATACTAAAGTCTTTATCCCTTTTTAGTTTTGTATTAGAATCACAGTTTACTCTGAGGGTACTACTCACTATTAGATTTTTGCCGAATTTTTATTTATTAATATATCTTCGATCGGAGCTCATAATTTGGTGAAATTAGTTGCTATCGTATATATTCTAGACGTATATGATCATACTAAAGTCTTTATCCGTTTTTAGTTTTGTATTAGAATCATAGTTTACTCAAAGGGTACTACTCCAATGAGATTTTTGCAAAATTTTTATTTATCAATATATCTTCGATCGGAGCTCGGAATTTGGTGAAATTAGTTGCTTTCGTATATATTTTAGATGTATATGATCATATTAAAGTATTTATCCCTTTTTAATTCGGTATTAGAATCACTGTTTACTCAGAGGGTACCGCTCCCGATGAGATTTTTGCCAAATTTTTATTTATTAATATATCTTCGATCGGAGCTAGTAATTTGGTGAAATTAGTTGCTATCGAATATATATTCTAGACATATATGATCATACTAAAGTCTTTATCCCTTTTTAATTAAGTATTAGAATCACGTTTTACTTAGAAGATACTACTCCGAATGAGATTTTTGCCAAATTTTTATTTATTAATATTTCTTCGATCGGAGCTCAGAGATGGATTAAATTAGTTGCTATCGTATATATTCTAGACATATATGATCATACTAATGTTTTTATCACTTTTTAGTTTTGTATTCGAATCACAGTTTACTCAAAGGGTACTACTCCTGATGAGATTTTTGCCAAATTTTTATTTATTAATATATCTTCGATCGGAGCTAATAATTTGGTGAAATTAGTTGCTATCGTATATATATTCTAGACGTATATGATCATACTAAAGTCTTTATCCCTTTTTAGTTCAGTATTAGAATCACATTTTACTTAGAAGGTATTACTCCCAGTGAGATTTTTGCCAAATTATTATTTATTAATATTTCTTCGATCGGAGCTCAGAAATGGATTAAATTAGTTGCTATCGTATATATTCTAGACGTATATGATCATACTAAAGTTTTTATCCCTTTTTAGTTCGGTATTAGAATCAACGGTTACTCATAGGGTACTACTCCCTATGGGATTTTGCCAATTTTTTATTTATTAATATATCTTCGATCGGAGCTAAAAATTGGGTGAAATCAGTTGCTATCTTATATATATTCTAGACGTATATGATCATACTAAAGTCTTTATTCCTTTTTAGTTCAGTATTAGAATCACAGTTTACTTAGAGGGTACTACTCCTTATGAGATTTTTGCCAAATTTTTATTTATTAATATTTCTACGATCGGAGCTCAGAATTGGATGAAATCAGTTGCTATCGTATATATTCTAGACGTATATGATCATACTAAAGTCTTTATCCCTTTTTAGTTTTGTATTAGAATCATAGTTTACTCAAAGGGAACTACTCCCTAATAGATTTTTGCCAAATTTTTATTTATTAATATATCTTCGATCGGAGCTCGGAATTTGGTGAAATTAGTTGCTATTATATATATTCTAGACGTATATGATCATACTAAAGTCTTTATCCATTTTTAGTTCAGTATTAGAATCACATTTTACTTAGAAGGTACTACTCCCAATGAGATTTTTGCCAAATTTTATTTATTAATATTTCTTCGATCAGAGCTCATAAATGGATTAAATTAGTTGCTATCGTATATATTCTAGACGTATATGATCATACTAAAGTTTTTATCCCTTTTTAGTTCGGTATTAGAATCACAGATTACTCATAGGGTACTACTCCCTATGGGATTTTGCCAATTTTTTATTTATTAATATATCTTCGATCGGAGCTAAAAATTGGGTGAAATCAGTTGCTATCGTATATATATTCTAGACGTATATGATCATACTAAAGTCTTTATCCCTTTTTAGTTTTGTATTAGAATCACAGTTTACTCTGAGGATACTACTCCCTATTAGATTTTTGCCAAATTTTATTTATTAATATTTCTTCGATCGGAGCTCGGAATTTGGTGAAATTAGTTGCTATCATATATATTCTAGATGTATATGATCATATTAAAGTCTTTATCCCTTTTTAATTCGGTATTAGAATCACAGTTTACTCAGAGGGTACCACTCCTGATGAGATTTTTGCCAAATTTTTATTTATTAATATATCTTCGATCGGAGCTAATAATTTGGTGAAATTAGTTGCTATTATATATATTCTAGACGTATATGATCATACTAAAGTCTTTATCCCTTTTTAGTTCAGTATTAGAATCACATTTTACTTAGAAGGTTCTACTCCCAATGAGATTTTTGCCAAATTATTATTTATTAATATTTCTTCGATCGGAGCTCATAAATGGATTAAATTAGTTGCTATCGTATATATTCTAGACGTATATGATCATACTAAAGTTTTTATCCCTTTTCAGTTCGGTATTAGAATCACAGATTACTCATAGGGTACTACTCCCTATGGGATTTTGCCAATTTTTTATTTATTAATATATCTTCGATCGGAGCTAAAAATTGGGTGAAATCAGTTGCTATCGTATATATATTCTAGACGTATATGATCATACTAAAGTCTTTATCCCTTTTTAGTTTTGTATTAGAATCACAGTTTACTAAGAGGGTACTACTCCTTATTAGAATTTTGCCAAATTTTTATTTATTAATATATCTTCGATCGGAGCTCATAATTTGGTGAAATTAGTTGCTATCGTATATATTCTAGACGTATATGATCATACTAAAGTCTTTATTCCTTTTTAGTTCAGTATTAGAATCACAGTTTACTTAGAGGGTACTACTCCTTATCTGATTTTTGCAAACTTTTATATATTAATATTTATACGATCGGAGCTCAAATTGGATGAAATCAGTTGCTATCGTATATATTCTAGACGTATTGATCATACTAAATTCTTTATCCCTTTTTAGTTTTGTATTAGAATCATAGTTTACTCAAAGGGTACTACTCCCTATGAGATTTTTGCCAAATTTTTATTTATCAATATATCTTCGATCGGAGCTCGGAATTTGGCGAAATTAGTTGCTATCGTATATATATTCTAGATGTATATGATCATATTAAAGTCTTTATCCCTTTTTAATTCGGTATTAGAATCACTGTTTACTCAGAGGGTACCGCTCCCGATGAGATTTTGCCAAATTTTTATTTATTAATATATCTTTGATCGGAGCTAATAATTTGGTGAAATTAGTTGCTATCGTATATATATTCTAGACGTATATGATCATACTAAATTCTTTATCGCTTTTTATTTCAGTATTAGAATCACATTTTACTCATAGGGTACTACTCCCAATGATATTTTTGCCAAATTATTATTTATTAATATATCTTCGATCGGAGCTAAAAATTGGGTGAAATCAGTTGCTATATTATATATATTCTAGACGTATATGATCATACTAAAGTCTTTATTCCTTTTTAGTTCAGTATTAGAATCACAGTTTACTTAGAGGGTACTACTCCATATGAGATTTTTGCCAAATTTTTATTTATTAATATTTCTTCGATCGGAGCTCAGAATTGGATGAAATCAGTTGCTATCGTATATATTCTAGACGTATATGATCATACTAAAGTCTTTATCCCTTTTTAGTTTTGTATTAGAATCACAGTTTACTCTGAGGGTACTACTCCCTATTAGATTTTTGCCGAATTTTTATTTATTAATATATCTTCGATCGGAGCTAATAATTTGGTGAAATTAGTTGCTATCGTATATATATTCTAGACGTATATGATCATACTAAAGTCTTTATCGCTTTTTAGTTCAGTATTAGAATCACGTTTTACTCATAGGGTACTACTCCCAATGAGATTTTTGCCAAATTATTATTTATTAATATTTCTTTGATCGGAGATCAGAAATGGATTAAATTAGTTGCTATCGTATATATTCTAGACGTATATGATCATACTAAAGTTTTTATCCCTTTTCAGTTCGGTATTAAAATTACAGATTACTCATAGGGTACTACTCCCTATGGGATTTTGCCAATTCTTTATTTATTAATATATCTTCGATCGGAGCTAAAAATTGGGTGAAATCAGTTGCTATCGTATATTTATTCTAGAAGTATATGATCATTCTAAAGTCTTTATCCCTTTTTAGTTTTGTATTAGAATCACAGTTTACTAAGAGGGTACTACTCCTTATTAGATTTTTGCCAAATTTTTATTTATTAATATATCTTCGATCGGAGCTCATAATTTGGTGAAATTAGTTGCTATCGTATATATTCTAGACGTATATGATCATACTAAATTCTTTATTCCTTTTTATTCAGTATTAGAATCACAGTTTACTTAGAGGGTACTACTCCTTATCTGATTTTTGCAAACTTTTATATATTAATATTTATACGATCGGAGCTCAAATTGGATGAAATCAGTTGCTATCGTATATATTCTAGACGTATTGATCATACTAAATTCTTTATCCCTTTTTAGTTTTGTATTAGAATCATAGTTTACTCAAAGGGTATTACTCCCTATGAGATTTTTGCCAAATTTTTATTTATCAATATATCTTCGATCGGAGCTCGGAATTTGGCGAACTTAGTTGCTATCGTATATATATTCTAGATGTATATGATCATATTAAAGTCTTTATCCCTTTTTAATTCGGTATTAGAATCACTGTTTACTCAGAGGGTACCGCTCCCGATGAGATTTTTGCCAATTTTTTATTTATTAATATATCTTCGATCGGAGCTAATAATTTGGTGAAATTAGTTGCTATCGTATATATATTCTAGACGTATATGATCATACTAAAGTCTTTATCCCTTTTTATTTAGTATTAGAATCACATTTTACCTAGAAGGTACTACTCCCAATGATATTTTGCCAAATTATTATTTATTAATATATCTTCGATCGGAGCTAAAAATTGGGTGAAATCAGTTGCTATATTATATATATTCTAGACGTATATGATCATACTAAAGTCTTTATTCCTTTTTAGTTCAGTATTAGAATCACAGTTTACTTAGAGGGTACTACTCCTTATGAGATTTTTGCCAAATTTTTATTTATTAATATTTCTACGATCGGAGCTCAGAATTGGATGAAATCAGTTGCTATCGTATATATTCTAGACGTATATGATCATACTAAAGTCTTTATCCCTTTTTAGTTTTGTATTAGAATCACAGTTTACTCTGAGGGTACTACTCCCTATTAGATTTTTGCCGAATTTTTATTTATTAATATGTCTTCGATCGGAGCTCATAATTTGGTGAAATTAGTTTCTATCGTATATATATTCTAGACGTATATGATCATACTAAAGTCTTTATTCCTTTTTAGTTCAGTATTAGAATAATAGTTTACTTAGAGGGTACTACTCCTTATGAGATTTTTGCCAAATTTTAATTTATTAATATTTCTACGATCGGAGCTCATAATTGGATGAAATCAGTTGCTATCGTATATATTCTAGACGTATATGATCATACTAAAGTCTTTATCCGTTTTTAGTTTTGTATTAGAATCATAGTTTACTCAAAGGGTACTACTCCCAATGAGATTTTTGCCAAATTTTTATTTATCAATATATCTTCCATCGGAGCTCGGAATTTGGTGAAATTAGTTGATTCGTATATATTCTAGATGTATATAATCATATTAAAGTATTTATCCCTTTTTAATTCGGTATTAGAATCACTGTTTACTCAGAGGGTACCGCTCTCGATGAGATTTTTGCCAAATTTTTATTTATTAATATATCTTCGATCGGAGCTAGTAATTTGGTTAAATTAGTTGCTATCGAATATATATTCTAGACATATATGATCATACTAAAGTCTTTATCCCTTTTTAGTTAAGTATTAGAATCACGTTTTACTTAGAAGATACTACTCTGAATGAGATTTTTGCCAAATTTTTATTTATTAATATTTCTTCGATTGGAGCTCAGAGATGGATTAAATTAGTTGCTATCGTATATATTCTAGACATATATGATCATACTAAATTTTTATCCCTTTTTAGTTTTGTATTCGAATTACAGTTTACTCAAAGGGTACTACTCCTGATGAGATTTTCGCCAAATTTTTATTTATTAATATATCTTCGATCGGAGCTAATAATTTGGTGAAATTAGTTGCTATCGTATATATATTCTAGACGTATATGATCATATTAAAGTCTTTATCCCTTTTTAGTTCAGTATTTGAATCACATTTTACTTAGAAGGTACTACTCCCAATGAGATTTTTGCCAAATTATTATTTATTAATATTTCTTCGATCGGAGCTCAGAAATGGATTAAATTAGTTGCTATCGTATATATTCTAGACGTATATGATCATGCTAAAGTCTTTATCCCTTTTTAGTTTTGTATTAGAATCACAGTTTACTATGAGGGTACTACTCCCTATTAGATTTTTGCCGAACTTTTATTTATTAATATGTCTTCGATCGGAGCTCATAATTTTGTGAAATTAGTTTCTATCGTATATATTCTAGACATATATGATCATACTAAAGTCTTTATTCATTTTTAGTTCAGTATTAGAATAATAGTTTAATTAGAGGGTACTACTCCTTATGAGATTTTTGCCAAATTTTAATTTATTAATATTTCTTCGATCGGAGCTCATAATTGGATGAAATCAGTTGCTATCGTATATATTTTAGACGTATATGATCATACTAAAGTATTTATCCGTTTTTTGTTTTGTATTAGAATCATAGTTTACTCAAAGGGTACTACTCCCAATGAGATTTTTGCCAAATTTTTATTTATCAATATATCTTCGATCGGAGCTCGGAATTTGGTGAAATTAGTTGATTTCGTATATATTCTAGTTGTATATGATCATATTAAAGTATTTATCCCTTTTTAATTCGGTATTAGAATCACTGTTTACTCAGAGGGTACCGCTCCCGATGAGATTTTTCCAAATTTTTATTTATTAATATATCTTCGATCGGAGCTAGTAATTTGGTGAAATTAGTTCCTATCGAATATATATTCTAGACATATATGATCATACTAAAGTCTTTATCCCTTTTTAGTTAAGTATTAGAATCACGTTTTACTTAGAAGATACTACTCCGAATGAGATTTTTGCCAAATTTTTATTTATTAATATTTCTTCGATCAGAGCTCAGAGATGGATTAAATTAGTTGCTATCGTATATATTCTAGACATATATGATCATACTAAAGTTTTTATCCCTTTTTAGTTTTGTATTCGAATTACAGTTTACTCAAAGGGTACTACTCCTGATGAGATTTTTGACAAATTTTTATTTATTAATATATCTTCGATCGGAGCTCGGAATTTGGTGAAATTAGTTGCTATCATATATATTCTAGATGTATATGATCATATTAAAGTCTTTATCCCTTTTTAATTCGGTATTATAATCACAGTTTACTAAGAGGGTACTACTCCTTATTAGATTTTTGCCAAATTTTTATTTATTAATATATCTTCGATCGGAGCTCATAATTTGGTGAAATTAGTTGCTATCGTATATATTCTAGACGTATATGATCATACTAAAGTCTTTATTCCTTTTTAGTTCAGTATTAGAATCACAGTTTACTTAGAGGGTACTACTCCTTATCTGATTTTTGCAAACTTTTATATATTAATATTTATACGATCAGAGCTCAGATTGGATGAAATCAGATGCTATCGTATATATTCTAGACGTATATGATCATACTAAAGTCTTTATCCCTTTTTAGTTTTGTATTAGAATCATAGTTTACTCAAAGGGTATTACTCCCTCCTATGAGATATTTGCCAAATTTTTATTTATCAATATATCTTCGATCGGAGCTCGGAATTTGGTGAAATTAGTTGCTTTCGTATGTATTCTAGATGTATATGATCCTAATAAAGTATTTATCCCTTTTTAATTCGGTATTAGAATCACTGTTTACTCAAAGGGTACTACTCCTGATGAGATTTTTGCCAAATTTTTATTTATTAATATATCTTCGATCGGAGCTAATAATTTGGTGAAATTAGTTGCTATCGTATATATATTCTATAGTCTTTATCCCTTTTAGTTCAGTATTTGAATCACATTTTACTTAGAAGGTACTACTCCCAATGAGATTTTTGCCAAATTATTATTTATTAATATTTCTTCGATCGGAGCTCAGAAATGGATTCAATTAGTTGCTATCGTATATATTCTAGACGTATATGATCATGCTAATGTTTTTATCCCTTCTTAGTTCGGTATTAGAATCAACAGTTACTCATAGGGTACTACTCCCTATGGGATTTTGCCAATTTTTTATTTATTAATATATCTTCGATCGGAGCTAAAAATTGGGTGAAATCAGTTGCTATCTTATATATATTCTAGACGTATATGATCATACTAATGTCTTTATTCCTTTTTAGTTCAGTATTAGATTCCCAGTTTACTTAGAGGGTACTACTCCTTATGAGATTTTTGCCAAATTTTTATTTATTAATATTTCTACGATCGGAGCTCAGAATTGGATGAAATCAGTTGCTATCGTATATATTCTAGATGTATATGATCATACTAAAGTCTTTATCCCTTTTTAGTTTTATATTAGAATCATAGTTTACTCAAAGGGAACTACTCCTTAATAGATTTTTGCCAAATTTTTATTTATTAATATATCTTCGATCGGAGCTCGGAATTTGGTGAAATTAGTTGCTATCATATATATTCTAGATGTATATGATCATATTAAAGTCTTTATCCCTTTTTAATTCGGTATTAGAATTACAGTTTACTCAGAGGGTACCGCTCCTGATGAGATTTTTGCCAAATTTTTGTTTATTAATATATCTTCGATCAGAGCTAATAATTTGGTGAAGTTAGTTGCTATTATATATATTCTAGACGTATATGATCATACTAAAGTCTTTATCCCTTTTTAGTTCAGTATTAGAATCACATTTTACTTAGAATGTACTACTCCCAATGAGATTTTTGCCAAATTTTTATTTATCAATATATCTTCGATCGGAGCTCGGAAATTGGTCAAATTAGTTGCTTTCGTATATATTCTAGATGTATATGATCATACTAAAGTATTTATCCCTTTTTAATTCGGTATTAGAATCACTGTTTACTCAGAGGGTACCGCTCCCGATGAGATTTTTGCCAAATTTTTATTTATTAATATATCTTCGATCGGAGCTAGTAATTTGGTGAAATTAGTTGCTATCGTATATATATTCTAGACGTATATGATCATACTAAAGTCTTTATTTCTTTTTAATTCAGTATTAGAATCACATTTTACTTAGAAGGTACTAATCCCAATGAGATTTTTGCCAAATTATTATTTATTAATATTTCTTCGATCGGAGCTCATAAATGGATTAAATTAGTGGCTATCGTATATATTCTAGACGTATATGATCATACTAAAGTTTTTATCCCTTTTTAGTTCGGTATTAGAATCACAGATTACTCATTGGGTACTACTCCCTATGGGATTTTGCCAATTTTTTATTTATTAATATATCTTCGATCAGAGCTAAAAATTGGATGAAATCAGTTGCTATCGTATATATATTCTAGACGTATATGATCATTCTAAAGTCTTTATCCCTTTTTAGCTTTGTATTAGAATCACACTTTACTAAGAGGGTACTACTCCCTATTAGATTTTTGCCAAATATTTATTTATTAATATATCTTCGATCGGAGCTCATTATTCTGTGAAATTAGTTGCTATCGTACATATTCTAGACGTATATGATCATACTAAAGTCTTTATTCCTTTTTAGTTAAGTATTAGAATCACAGTTTACTTAGAGGGTACTACTCCTTATCTGATTTTTGCAAACTTTTATATATTAATATTTCTACGATCGGAGCTCAGATTGGATGAAATCAGTTGCTATCGTATATATTCTAGACGTATATGATCATACTAAAGTCTTTATCCCTTTTTAGTTTTGTATTAGAATCATAGTTTACTCAAAGGGTACTACTTCCTCCTATGAGATATTTGCCAAATTTTTATTTATCAATATATCTTCGATCGGAGCTCGGAATTTGGTGAAATTAATTGCTTTCGTATATATTCTAGATGTATATGATCTTATTAAAGTCTTTATCCCTTTTTAATTCGGTATAGAATCACTGCTTACTGAGAGGGTACCGCTCCCGATGAGATTTTTGCCGAATTTTTATTTATTAATATATCTTCGATCGGAGCTAGTAATTTGATGAAATTAGTTGCTATCGTATATATATTCTAGACGTATATGATCATACTAAAGTCTTTATCCCTTTTTAGTTCAGTATTAGAATCACATTTTACTTAGAAGGTACTACTCTCATTGAGATTTTTGCCAAATTATTATTTATTAATATTTCTTCGATCGGAGATCAGAAATGGATTAAATTAGTTGCTATTGTATATATTCTAGGCGTATACGATCATACTAAAGTTTTAATCCCTTTTTAGTTCGGTATTAGAATCACAGATTACTCATAGGGTACTACTCCCTATGGGATTTTGCCAATTTTTTATTTATTAATATATCTTCGATCGGAGCTAAAAATTGGGTGAAATCAGTTGCTATCGTATATATATTCTAGACGTATATGATCATTCTAAAGTCTTTATCCCTTTTTAGTTTTGTATTAGAATCACAGTTTACTAAGAGGGTACTACTCCCTATTAGATTTTTGCTAAATTTTTATTTATTAATTGATCTTCGATCGGAGCTTATAATTTGGTGAAATTAGTTGCTATCGTATATATTCTAGACGTATATGATCATTCTAAAGTCTTTATTCCTTTTTACTTCAGTATTAGAATCACAGTTTACTTAGAGAGTACTACTCCTTATGAGAATTTTGCCAAATTTTTATTTATTAATATTTCTACGATCGGAGCTCATAATTGGATGAAATGAGTTGCTATCGTATATATTCTAGACGTATATGATCATACTAAAGTCTTTATCCATTTTTAGTTTTGTATTAGAATCATAGTTTACTCAAAGGGTATTACTCCCAATGAGATTTTTGCCAAATTTTTATTTATCAATATATCTTCGATCGGAACTCTAAATTTGGTGAAATTAGCTGCTATCGTATATATTCTAGATGTATATGATCATATTAAAGTCTTTATCCCTTTTTAATTCGGTATTAGAATCACTGTTTACTCAGAGGGTACCGCTCCCGATGAGATTTTTGCCAAATTTTTATTTATAAACATATATTCGATCGGAGCTAATAATTTGGTGAAATTAGTTGCTATCGTATATATATTCTAGACGTATATGATCATACTAAAGTCTTTATCCCTTTTTAGTTCAGTATTAGAATCACATTTTACTTAGAAGGTACTACTCCCAATGAGATTTTTGCCAAATTATTATTTATTAATATTTCTTCGATTGGAGATCAGAAATGGATTAAATTAGTTGCTATTGTATATATTCTAGACGTATATGATCATACTAAAGTTTTTATCCCTTTTTAGTTCGGTATTAGAATCACATATTACTCATAGGGTACTACTCCCTATGGGATTTTGCCAATTTTTTTTTATTGATATATCTTCGATCGCAGCTAAAAATTGGGTGAAATCAGTTGCTATCGTATATATATTCTAGACGTATATGATCATTCTAAAGTCTTTATCCCTTTTTAGTTTTGTTTTAGAATCACAGTTTACTAAGAGGGTACTACTCCCTATTAGATTTTTGCCAAATTTTTATTTATTAATATATCTTCGATCGGAGCTCATAATTTAGTGAAATTAGTTTCCATCGTATATATTCTAGACGTATATGATCATACTAAAATCTTTATTCCTTTTTAGTTCTATATTAGAATCACAGTTTACTTAGAAGGTACTACTCCTTATCTGATTTTTGCAAATTTTTATATATTAATATTTCTACGATCGGAGCTCAGATTGGATGAAATCAGTTGATATCGTATATATTCTAGACGTATATGATCATACTAAAGTCTATCCTTTTTAGTTTTGTATTAGAATTATAGTTTACTCAAAGGGTACTATTCCCTATGAGATTTTTGCCAAATTTTTATTTATCAATATATCTTCGATCGGAGCTCGGAATTTAGTGAAATTAGTTGCTATCGTATATACTCTAGATGTATATGATCATATTAAAGTCTTTATCCCTTTTTAATTCGGTATTAGAATCACTGTTTACTCAGAGGGTACCGCTCCCGATGAGATTTTTGCCAAATTTTTATTTATAAATATATATTCGATCGGAGCTAATAATTTGGTGAAATTAGTTGCTATCGTATATATATTCTAGACTTATATGATCATACCAAAGTCTTTATCCCTTTTTAGTTCAGTATTAGAATCACATTTTACTTAGAAGGTACTACTCCCAATGAGATTTTTGCCAAATTATTATTTATTAATATTTCTTCGATCGGAGATCAGAAATGGATTAAATTAGTTGCTATTGTATATATTCTAGACGTATATGATCATACTAAAGTTTTTATCCCTTTTTAGTTCGGTATTAGAATCACATATTACTCATAGGGTACTACTCCCTATGGGATTTTGCCAATTTTTTATTTATTGATATATCTTCGATCGCAGCTAAAAATTGGGTGAAATCAGTTGCTATCGTATATATATTCTAGACGTATATGATCATTCTAAAGTCTTTATCCCTTTTTAGTTTTGTATTAGAATCACAGTTTACTAAGAGGGTACTACTCCCTATTAGATTTTTGCCAAATTTTTATTTATTAATATATCTTCGATCGGAGCTCATAATTTAGTGAAATTATTTTCCATCGTATATATTCTAGACGTATATGATCATACTAAAATCTTTATTCCTTTTTAGTTCTATATTAGAATCACAGTTTACTTAGAAGGTACTACTCCTTATCTGATTTTTGCAAATTTTTATATATTAATATTTCTACGATCGGAGCTCAGATTGGATGAAATCAGTTGATATCGTATATATTCTAGACGTATATGATCATACTAAAGTCTATGCTTTTTAGTTTTGTATTAGAATCATAGTTTACTCAAAGGGTACTATTCCCTATGAGATTTTTGCCAAATTTTTATTTATCAATATATCTTCGATCGGAGCTCGGAATTTAGTGAAATTAGTTGCTATCGTATATATTCTAGATGTATATGATCATATTAAAGTCTTTATCCCTTTTTAATTCGGTATTAGAATCACTGTTTACTCAGAGGGTACCGCTCTCGATGAGATTTTTGCCAAATTTTTATTTATTAATATATCTTCGATCGGAGCTAGTAATTTGGTGAAATTAGTTGCTATCATATTTATATTCTAGACGTATATGATCATACTAAAGTCTTTATCCCTTTTTAGTTCAGTATTAGAATCAAGCTTTACTTAGAAGGTACTACTCCCAATGAGATTTTTGCCAAATTATTATTTATTAATATTTCTTCGATCGGAGCTCAGAAATGGATTAAATTAGTGGCTATCGTATATATTCTAGACGTATATGATCATACTAAATTTTTTATCCCTTTTTAGTTCGGTATTAGAATCACATATTACTCATAGGGTACTACTCCCTATGGGATTTAGCCAATTTTTTATTTATTAATATATCTTCGATCGGAGCTCAAAATTGGGTGAAATCAGTTGCTATCGTATATATATTCTAGACGTATATAATCATACTAAAGTCTTTATCCCTTTTTAGTTTTGTATTAGAATCACAGTTTACTAAGAGGGTACTACTCCTTATTAGATTTTTGCCAAATTTTTATTTATTAATATATCTTCGATCGGAGCTCATAATTTGGTGAAATTAGTTGCTATCGTATATATTCTAGACGTATATGATCATACTAAAGTCTTTATTCCTTTTTACTTCAGTATTAGAATCACAGTTTACTTAGAGGGTACTACTCCTTATGAGATTTTTGCCAAATTTTTATTTATTAATATTTCTACGATCGGAGCTCAGAATTGGATGAAATGAGTTGCTATCGTATATATTCTAGACGTATATGATCGTACTAAAGTCTTTATCCCTTTTTAGTTTTGTATTTGAATCATAGTTTACTCAAAGGGTACTACTCCCTATGAGATTTTTGCAAAATTTTTATTTATTAATATGTCTTTAATCGGAGCTCAGAATTTGGTGAAATTAGTTGCTATCGTATATATTATTTACATTTCGGGACTTGTAAAATATCCCAAAAACCCATTTACACAACACTTAAGTCTAAAAACGGTCTTGGATACGCTTAATTCAAGGGTCGTCGGAATTCCGGATAGCCCTAAGGCAATCTGGACTAGTCCGGATTGCTTCGGCAATCCGGACCTGTCCCGGATTGTTATTACGATCCGGGTAGGTCCGGATTACCGTTTTTACTTCATAAGCTCACCCCGATTAAACTGCCAAGTGCGGGAAGTCGGGGCATACATAGTCCGCCTTGATGACGGTATACATCTTCCTTACATACCGACATCAGGGTAATTCCAAACTGGGTATGATCCTTAGGTTCCCTATAAATAGGGGGCCTAGGTCTCTCATTTGGGGAGAATTTCCTCACTTTTGGACTTGAAATGCTCTGACTTCTCTCTAAGGCTTTCTCTCTCTAAAAAGTGCTAACTTGAGCGTCGGAGTGGGTCCAACCAGCATCCCCCCCACGCTGGTTACTGCCCTTCGTGCAGGTTTCGAAGATCAGAGTCATGCTCGGCGATTGTGTATTAAGGATTGCGGCGTTCCCGTCCTTATACATATATCTCGAGCCCGATCACGAAGGAAAAAGCCCGGAACAACCCAAGTGGTGAACCGAACCCAACATTTGGCGCTGTCTGAAGTGATTCGAACAAAAAGTCGTGTTGCAAGCCATGACAGGAAGACGACCAAAGAAAACGGGTGTAAGCAGGATGAAACCAACGAGAAGTCAACCAGGACCTTCTCGCATGCCGGACGCAGAGTCCACAGCTTCGTCCATTCCGTCCGCAAACGCCCCTCCTACACAGTTCATGCCAGAGGATCAGAACAACGTGCCTCCGCAAGAGCAAGGAGCAAGGGTAGATCAAGAAATTCCAACAGGAATGCCGGCCGAGGCAACACAACAACAGCCATGCAATGCCAATATGCCTACAGTTACTCCAGCAATGATGGAAGCGTTGGAAGAACTTCTTGCTCTTAGGGAAATATTAAAGAATCAAGGCTATGCTGCGCCTCCACCACCCCCGTGTGATAATGAACAGGCTGCCCCAGCCAGAGAAGCGTCATATGATGCCAACCAGCAAAAATCGCAACACCCAGGTGGGGTAGAAAATTATGAAGATGCCTATCAACAGACCAGGCGGGAACCAGCGCGTTCAGGCACTCCGAGCGTTGGCATGAAGCAACAAGGATTAAGGTGGAAAAAGCCTCCTGTGAGCAGTTCACAACGCCCACACAGGGAGGACAGCTCTTAAACAACGAGCCAAGTCGGCACAGGCAACGAGGGGTGGAGGAAACCCGCACAAGAAAACGACATCCCAATCACGGGACTCTCGGCTAAGGCCCTGGAAGAGATGATTGAAAGGAAAATGAAGCAATCGAAGATGAAAGGAATGCATGCCCTAGAAGAAAATGCATCGCACCCATTCTCAGATGATTTAGTGCACAGTCACGTTCCTGATGCCCTCTACAGAATTGGCGGTGAAAAGTATAGAGGGAAAGGAGATCCAATCGAGCATGTGTAGCAACATGAAGCGTCTCTACTAGGACGAACGGACAACCCGCATCACGTGGCCATGACGTTTGCTAACACTCTCGTCGGAACTGCCGTGCATTAGTTCTTCTCGCTGCCATGCGGAAGCGTCACGTCATAGGCATATTTAAAGGCAAAATTCATTCAAAGATACATGGGAGAGCGCACACTTCTTAAAGGGCCAAACGCGTTGAATGAGGTGACGCATCAGAACGACGAGTCGCTAGCGGATTATTACATTCGCTTCAATCAAAACATCTCAGACATTCAAGGCAATATCACCGAAGGAGAAATTGTGCGTGCTTTCATCGCAAATCTAGGTAGAAGAGGGCATGCCCTGGCGGAAAAAATGGCAAGGCGCCCAGCCGAAACACTTGAAGAATTAACGGCGAGAGTAAAAGAATTTGTGGATCTGGATCGATTTAGAGAACAACATAAAGAGAAAGTTAGTGCAGCTCGCGCCAAGGAGAAGCAAGCAAAACCCCAGCAAGGCCCGCAGCAAGCGAGACAATTCCAGCCCCACAAGAGGCCATATCAGCCCGAGTTCCAAAAACCAAGAGAAGTGAACCTGGCAGAGTGCGTTCCTTTGAATGCACCACTTTCCATAATCCCGAAGAAGATGAAGGAGGATAATATGTGGAGGGAGCCAGCGAACTTCCGAAAAGGGCCACTGGGAAAGCAGGAAGATAAATGGTGTGAAAACCATGAAGTCTACGGCCATGAAACAAACAGCTGCGTCATTTTGCGATTTCGCATAAACAACTTCATCCATAAGGGGGGAGCTCAAGCAATATGTCGAGCAAGGCGACAAACGACAAAAGAAGAACCATGCTGAGCAATCCGGAAAAGGAAACAAGGGAAAAGATAAAGTCAATGAAAACCCACCGCCGCCAAAGCGTGGTGTCATCAACGTAATCCATGGTGGCCCAGCAGCAGGAGGTAGCGTTTCTAACGCCCGAGATGTCTATGCCTCACAGCTGCAAGTTCTGCCAAAGTATGGGAAGAGGCGACAACCAGAGAAGGAGGATATAATCATCCCGTTCTCAAACGCCGACAAGAAACACATAGTGTATCCCAATGATGATGCTTTGGTCATAACAATGGACATCAATGGTTTTGACGTGCAAAGGATTCTGGTAGATGGTGGGAGTGCTGCGGATCTAATGCATATAGAGGTGCTTAAAAAGATGGTAAAAAAAGAAGCTGATCTCTCGCCGAGCACATTTCCATTGCTCAGTTTCGCAGGAGCGGCAACCTATCCATTGGGCATGATTACGCTTCCAGTTATCCTTGGAGACGGGTGGAAGGCATTGCATATAGATGTCACATTTGTGGTAGTAGACAACTTGGGGGCATATAACGGCATCCTGGGGAGAACAACGATTAACCCACATGACATTGTGCCATCTACAGCTCATCAAAAAATGAAGTTCTTAACTCCGCACGGAATCGGAGAAGTGCTAGGTGATCAGACTGCCGCACAAAAGTGCTATGTTAATGCCCTAAGGAAAATGAAACAGGTGTCAATCGCCATGATAGGTGTTGGTGTAAAGATAAAGTTGTTCGCTTCGAATGACGATGAAGAAAGAAACAAGGAAAAGTATTCTCCAAGATCCGAACTAGACAGGATTCTCTATCCACCTAGCAGAGTGTGCTTGATGTTAAGCAGGGAGGAGAAGAATCCATCATGTCCTACTTCCAAAGGTTCGCGCAAAATTCAACTGCACTGAGAGCAAGCAAAAAGGACGTCATCAATGCATTTTTCCTGAACATGAATGCATCAACATTTTTGCTATTTGGAAGAGAATTTGGGTGGCGCACAACCAATACAATGGCGTGCTTAAAAGAAAAAATAGAGACAGCGATCTCTTGTGAGCGTGAATTGGGATGGGACACACCTCTCAACACAGGTGGGGAAGCTAAAATTTCAAGGAAACCAGAAGGCTCAAGCACGGATTATGCCAACATCTTCACACCTTTGAACAGAGGTAGAGGAGATATACGCCAAGCTTCTGGAAAACAAGCTTCCAAAACCACTTGAGCCCGAAACCGCCTTCTTAGGCAAGGATGTTGAAGAATGGTGCCAATATCACAAAACTTGGGGGCATAGTACCAATGGTTGTCTAACCTTGAGGATGGAGATTGAAGAATTTATCGCGCATGGAGCTCTGGGAAGCTATGTCGCGAACAACAAACGCCCAAGATATATCTGAGGGAGATAGACTTTCCGCTTTTAATCTATCTTTTTCAGAGCACCTTTAGGAATATAAGTGCAATTCATGCCTTTGTAATCAGAAGTATTTCGGAAGAAGTGTTCAATAGACGCCTTCCCACAAAGCCATTGTAAACAAGACAAATATATAATGATGCTCAATTTACTTTCGTAGGTACATCTCTACATTATGCATTAAACTCTAGATTAACATCAAGTAGAAAAAAATGTGCATACTTATAAGCTTTGAGAGGATTTAGAGAATGTAATGATCTTATTATTCACATAAACTCCAAATCAGTTTGTACAATATGATCTAACTAACTATATATACTAAGTTAGCTAGAGGAGGAGAACACAACTAACTAGCACAAGCATTGTGCAAGCATACTAAGCATTGTGCAGGCACGACTTAATCACAAGCATTGTGCATGCACACACAAGCATTGTGCAAACGTAACTAAGGCACAAGCTTGATGTGTTATATATTCCCCCACCTTTTTCTTCTTCTTTCTTCTTTTCGTGGAACACATCTTTTATACCATAAAGCCTCAATAAGGCAATGTGTTGCTTCTTGACTAAGGCCTTTGTAAGCAAATCAGCAAGTTGATCCTTAGAAGCAACATGAATGGCATCAATTATCCCAGAACCAATGCGATGTCTTGTGAAGTGACAATCCAGTTCTATGTGTTTTGTGCGCTCATGAAACACACGATTTCTAGCTATTCTCAAAGCAGCCTCACTATCTGTATAGATTGGAATGGGCAAACACAAAGGCACACCCAATTCCCTTAGGAGTCTACTAACCCAAAGAGCCTCCTGAATTGCCACTCTAAGACATCGATACTCAGCTTTAGCACTTGAAAGAGAAATGGTCTCCTGCTTCTTCACTTTCCAACCTACCATTGCTTCACCTAGCCTAACACAATAGGCACTCACTGACTTCCTACTCAAAGGACAAGCAGCCCAATCTGAATCACAATACAAACTAAGTTTGAAATTGCTTGTAGATGGATAGATCAAGCCTTGACCAGGACAACCCTTGATGTACCTAATCACTCTCATGGCAGCATCAAGATGTGACTTCTTGGGTTTGTCAACAAATTGACTCAATCTTTGCACGGAGAAGCTAATATCTGGCCTTGTCATGGTTAAGTAGAGAAGCTTTCCAATCAATCTCCTATAAGAAGTAGCATCCTTAAGTGTGTGATCATCAGGATTGTACTTGGTTGCCTTATCATACTCACAAGTGGTCAGCTTGATATTGAACTCCATAGGAGTTTCAGTTGGTCTTGCTGCCCCCAATCCAGCCTCCTCAATGAGTTCAAGAGCATACTTCCTCTGATTGATGACTAACCTCTCATGTGATCTAGCAATCTCCAATCCCAAAAAATATCTCAAATTGCCTAAATCTTTGAGTTTGAAATGAGACTGAAGAGTGGACTTCAATTGGCTAATCATGCTTTCACTTGAACCAGTGATAAGCAAGTTATCCACATAGATGCGTAGTATAACATTTTCCTTACCATTAGTCTTGGTAAACAAGGAATGATCAGAAACACTCTGAATGTAGCCATTTTTCAACAAGGTTTGAGTGAGCTTGATGTTCCATTTCCTAGAAGCTTGTTTTAGTCCATATAAAGACTTCAAAAGTTTGCACACACGTTTAGGTGACCCAAAGACTGGCTTAGAAGAGTCAAAACCTTGAGGAATGTCCATAAAGACCTCTTCATGTAAATCACCTTGTAGAAAGGCATTGTTCACATCCATGTGATACAAGCCCCATGATTTGGCTGCAGCCATTGCAAGGACAATTCTCACAGTGGTCATCTTCACAACTGGGGAGAAAGTCTCATTGAAATCAGTCCCCTCCACTTGAGTAAATCCTTTGGCAACCAACCTTGCCTTGTACCTCTCAATTGAACCATCTGAGTTGTACTTCACCTTGTACACCCATTTACACCCAATAGTAGACTTTCCTTGAGGTAAATCAACAATCTTCCAAGTGTGATTATCTTGAAGAGCGTTGATTTCCTCCTTCATAGCTATCACCCAATTGGAATCCTTGACTGCTTGTTTGTAAGTAGTAGGCTCCTTGATCTTGTCAATAGAGGCCATAAAACAATTGAACTTTGGATGTAAATGAGCATAAGAAATATACTTCTCAACTCCAAAGGCAGCATTGGAATATGAACATTCCCTTAGTTGAGCAATCCTAGCACTCCTTCTCAGAATGGGGACATGAGTCTCTTCATTACTTGGAGGCACTTGAGGAGTTGCTTGATGGGGTGCTTGTTCAGGGGGTGCTTGAGGAGGTACCTGAGGTATATTATCCTCATCAATCATTGGAGTAATGACTGGTAACTCTTCAAAATAGAGTGATCTCTAAGGAAAGACTCATCAAGGTGAGACTTGGAACCCAAACAAGTAGGCAACAAAACCTTCAAATCAGCCTTTGACATGCTGAAAGGGAAGATGTGCTCATGAAAAACAACATCCTAGATACTTGAAAAGCTGAGTCGGATATATTCATAACAAGATATCCTTTTTGAGAAGTGGAATATCCCATTAGAATGCAAGGCTCAGCTCTTGCACTAAACTTGTCCAAGTTGTTCAACTTGGTTGCAAAACACAAGCATCCAATGATCCTTAGATGATCAATTGAAGGTGACTTCCCATACAACACCTCCATAGGAGACTTGAACTTCAAGGAAGAAGATGGCATCCTATTGATCAAGTAGCAGGCAGTGAGAACAGCATAACCCCAATATTTGATAGGCATTGATGCTTGAATCTAATAGCCCTTGCAACATTCAAGATTTGTCTATGCTTGCGCTCCACCCTTCCATTTTGTTGAGGAGTGTGGACACAGCTTGTTTGGTGGATGATTCCCAAATGAAGGAAATGCTCCTTGCAAATGGAGTTGATGAATTCAGTCCCATTGTCACTCCTGACTGATTTGACCTCAATCCCAAACTGATTTTTAACCATTGTCAAGAAGCCCTTGATGTGAAGAAAAGTATCACTCTTGTTCTTCATAAGAAACAACCAAGTAGCTCTTGAAAAATCATCCACAATTGTAAGGAAATATTGATAATTCCTAATGGTAGGAACCTTATAAGGGCCCCATAAATCCATATGTATCAGTGTAAAGGGTTTAAGAGCATGAGAGGTACTAATAGGAAATGACAATCTGGTTTGCTTGGCTAATGGACAAAGAGTACAATCCTTGACACATCCAATGGAATCATCTATGTTCAAGACATTCTTCAAATGATCCATGTGAGTAGCTGAAATGTGTCCCAATCTCTTGTGCCATGTCCAAGCATCCACCTTATTTGAGCTAATGGAAGGAGCAGCCACCACCTTGCTTGATCTCGAAGGCACCACATCCTTGAGTATGTAGAGTCCCTTAGCCCTTTCACCAATCACCATAGGCCTCCCAGTTTGGCCCTGAATCAAGACATGATCAAAAGTGAATATCACCTTGCAATTGAGTTAGTTTGGAAGTCTAGAAACTGAAATCAAGTTGAACTTGAAATCAGGCACTAAGAGGATGCCATTCAAGGTGAATCCAGAGAAGGTGCAACTTCCAATATGAGTGACTCTACACTTGTGACCATTAGGCAAATGGACAAATTGATTATTGGAATCAGTTCTTCTCAAGTTGTGTAACCATTCCATTTGATGAGTGATGTGATTAGTGGCCCCTGAGTCCACAATCCAGTCCATTGAAGGAGTTAAGTTCATACCTGCCATGTTCACATGCATAGGATCATCCTCTTGATAAGAGAGTGGCTCAAAATCATCTTGGACAGCCACATGTTGTACTCTCTTTTCAATACCAGCATGTACAATTCTCTTGTCAGGTGTTCCATGGAAGATCCTCTTGTCACCAGCCACAATATGTTCAACCATATGAGAAGAATCATTCTCAACACTCACATTGACTGAGTTGAAGTTGCGCTTCAAACTTGGATGGCCAGGAGGATAACCATGATTTTTGTAGCAAGTGTCCTCTTTGTGACCCATTTTTCCACAATAAATGCATTTCCAATTTGCCTTCTCAGCTTTGGAGGGTCTTCCATCACCACCATATGCATTTGAAGAACCTTGACCATAAGAAGCTCCTTGTCTGATTGACTTTGCACCATTGTATCTTGAACCAGAATTGAAGCCCCTTTGATTGTTAGAAGAGTTCCTCATTGAGTAGAAGACTGTGGACTCTCCTACATCTCCAATTGAACCAGCAATAGTACGTTGACTTTCCTCTTGCACAAGCACAGAAAATGCCACACTTAGTGAAGGAAGAGGTTGCCTCAAAAGAAGACTACTCCTCACATGTGCATAGGAATCATTGAGTCCCAAGAGAAAAGCTATAAGCTTCTGTTTCTCCTTATGTTCACTCACCATTTTCATGTCAGCTTGACATACTAAATGTAAGTCATCAATGGAGCTTAGAGCATCCCACAATTGCTTCATCTTGCCAAAAAATTCAGTGATTGACAAAGCTCCTTGAGATGTTTGGTAAATCTCTCTTGTCAATTGAAACACCTGTCTGCCATCCACCTTGTCAAACATTTCCTTGAGATCAATCCATATTGACAAAGCAGTGGAATTGTAGACCAATCCACCCACCAATTCATTGGCTACCGTGTTCCTCAACCAAGCTTTCACAATTGCATTAGCCCTGTCCCATTTCACCCTATGAGACACTTGAACACTAGACCTGGTGAAAGTACCATCTATGAATCCCAGCTTGTTCTTCACCAAAAGTCCTTCCATAATTGCTGTGCTCCAAGCATGATAGTTAGTTGATCCTTGGAGTTGAAAAGGAATCAACAACAAACCAGTGGTATCCGAAGGATGAAGATACAAGGGATCCTCAATCGTGTTCTCAGTCATTTCGTAAGTAACAAGTGACTTGGGAGGCAAAGAATTCAATGCAAAAAAAGCTTGTCAAAGAAAAGCACAGATTCAGGCACCAGCGAAGGCACCGGTGAAGGCAACAACAAAGGCAACAGCGAAGACAATCAGCTAAGTCAACAGCGAAGGCAAATAATAAACAGCCTGTCTATTTCACCAGTTGATCTTCGTACAGTCGTAGAAGAAGGTCAATCCGCAAACATCCGCAAAGAATTTCTTCATCGCATTACCACAGAAAGCATCGCAATTGATTCAATTTGACGAAATCAATAAGCACAAGCAAGCAGATCATCAGAATCAAGCTCAAATTTCAGTCAGAATCCAGGCGATAACAATCAGTGCACAGAAACAGCTTCCAATCCAATCGATGATCCAAATGAGCTGGAAATCAACAAATCTTGATTTAGAAAGACTTACACAGAGTCGTAATCAAGATTGCGACATGAATCCAAGCTCAATCTGAGGAAGCGAAGCAAATCGAAGAAGAAAATCGAAGAAGCGTGACGGCGAAGCAAAAGAAATCTGTGACTTGATCGCCAAGATAACTACTCCTCAGCAATGAATACAGTCCAGACGTATCCTCAATCACCAGGAATCATCTTCAATCTGCTTGATCTTCAACAATCTCCAGGAATCCGAGCTTTCTTGATCACCAAGAAAACTCAGTTAGCTCTGATACCATATAAGCTTTGAGAGGATTTACAGAATGTAATGATCTTATTATTCACATAAACTCCAAATCAGTTTGTACAATATGATCTAACTAACTATATATACTAAGTTAGCTAGAGGAGGAGAACACAACTAACTAGCACAAGCATTGTGCAAGCATACTAAGCATTGTGCAGGCACGACTTAATCACAAGCATTGTGCATGCACACACACACATTGCGCAAACATAACTAAGGCACAAGCTTGATGTGTTCTATAATACTACTCATAATCATCATGCCATGCAACTTATAGTTGGCGACTTCAGAAAATGCATCTTCAACAAATTCAAAAGCAATATCATGCAATATTCCAAAAAGTGACATGGGGCAATATCCTTCTCCAAAGGACAATACCAATGATCACATCTATCTAAGAATAATATGTTGCGACATTCTTTCCAAGAGTGCAAACCTCATGTTTACTTCTAAAAATGACATGTTGTGAAGTACGTCGGGCAAATCCTCATGTTCGTAAGCCATTCCCTGAATTAAAACAGGATGCGGCAAAGGCAATGATGGGACTGATCACCCCATCATGGCGGGAATCCTCTTAATAGACGACAACCCCACACACTCAAAGTATGCATACTCTCTTAAGGGTTCATACACCATGAAGATCTAAGCCTGAAAAGGGATAGCTTCATGTTATACGCTTCTTAAAGCAAATCTTATACAAAACTTATCAAATTTACAAGTCGAGTCTTGTATAACGTTATCTTGCTCTTTAGCATTTAACGCAAAAACAACAAAATAAACTAGAGAAATCTTATAACAATGTCGCCTTAGTGTGGAACTAAGAGACGGTATAAACTTAAGTCTTGCTTCGTCAAGATGACACTGCTACATGTCAAGTGCCAGTGCCGAGTGCCAAGTGCCCGCGCCAAGTACATTACTACTTACAAGTACCCAGCATACACATCTTTCCATACCTTGGATTCTAACCAAGAAGGGAACTCATACGGACATCATGTTCATCACTTAAGGATACCTATCCTATCTTCCAAGTCCGAAGCATACGGACAACATGGATACTCGAGGTATGAAATATTACTAACAAAGTATCACATGATTTTAATTGAAAAGCAGGTCCAAAGGACGAAGTTCCATACAAAGCAAAAACACAAATAAAGGTTTGGGCAAAGGCCTCAAGCATATCATCACCTCAAAAGGACTAAGACAACATGTCCAGAAAATCGACACCAAGTTCAACATCAGCATTGTCGTATCCAAAGGTCAAGGCAATAGAAGCCGCTTCAGCTGCCTTACGTTGCAAATCCGCAACATGGCCAACAGCAAAAGAAGAGTAAGGACCCAGCTTGTCGAACGGAAACCCAGGGGCAAGTGCATGTACTCTGCCAATGTAATCTTTGGCAAACTCATCAACCAAGGGTGCAAGATCCGCTTTAGCAGCAGCAAGAACAGCAGCAGAATAGGCAGGGGTACTAGAATACTCAGCCAATCCCTTCTCAACACCCGCTCCGCGTGCCTCGTCACGAACGGAAGAGAGTGCGGCATCATGAACACTGTTGTTCTCCGCAATTTGCTGCTTGATAGCAGCAATCTCGGCCTCAAGTTGCTCAGCATGGACACGGCGAGCAACAATACGCGCATCAATATCGGATACCTTGGAGTTCAAATTCTGCACTTCCTCCTCAGACTGTGCAAGCTCGCGGGAAACTGTACTGCACTTTTTGATAGCAGCCTTCCTCTCATTTACAAGCTCCAGCACGAAGGAAGACATGTTCATCATCCTTGAAATAGCCTAAGTGTAACAAACAAGACAATCATGTTCAACAACAACAACAACAAAGCATACGTGAATATCAGGAAGGCCAAGAGTTAAAATAAAATCTATCGACGCAAACTCAGCTAGGCCGCTCTCAACGTATGCCTGTGCCTCCTCATCAGTAGATGGTTTGACATCATGATCGCCAGGAGGAACACATCTTTGAAGCACACGCACACCAACTCCTGGAGTGCTAAGTTTGGAATCCTTTGGGAAATGAAGACTACCAGCAGAGAAAGGTGACCAGTTTTCTCCGGAAACGTCAGTCCCGTCAGAAAGGTTCAAATCATCACGCTTAATACGTGGCAACGCTACAATAAGAACAAAGTGAAACAAAGAAGACATTAGCAAAATATACTAAGTACAAGGAATATGTCAAGCATAACAAGGCATACCTCGGCGGGAAGGACGCTCCTCCTCGGGACGGTCCCTCGACCTGGGGGCAGAAGGCGCTATCGTGCGACTCTCAAATCTCTTCCCTTTATCGCAAGAAGGATCTAGAACAGCCGCACTCGGTTTAGAACGCTTCGGGTCACTCGAGGGACACGCCCCCGCGACAGATCTCTTGGGAGGAACACTAGTGGCAGGTACCGCAACAACCCGTCCAGTCACATGCACGGAGTTACCTGAAGGAACAAAGACAATGTAGATATAACAAAACTTGAAAAAAATCAGTAAGTCAACCGAAAGATACAAGAAGACGCCTCACTTTTCGGTCCTTTGCCACGATCATGCCCAGAACCTTAAGGAATAGTGGGGCCAATATTACGAGCCCGACGCCCAACAGGAAGGTTGTCACGAGCATTAGCTGTCTGCAAAGACGAGCTTTTTCCATGAAAACGACCTACATTGCAACATAGTACAGTTTATAAAAGATATCAACATACCAAATCTTCAGAAGGAAGTATATGAATCCCGGCATCAATCAATTCTTGATCTGAAGCACGCAATAGATAATGATAACGACGCTCTTGTTGACATCGAAAGATGATCTTCACTGCCTCCCTATCATCCAAGGAAAGGTCAGAAAAAATAGGAGCCGGATCAGCCTTCTCCACGCTCTCAACATGCCAAATAGTCCCGATATCACATACAAAGAAGCAGTGGTGTCGCCAATGAGAACCAGAACGATCAGCCGGGGCGGCTAGACGTTGTTTGTGATCCCACTCGGCATCCCCAAGACCAAGCCTCTCGAAACCCTTATCTTGCAAATTCGGCCAACGCATCTTCATCCCACATAACCCCGTGGCGTCTGGACACATCAGTTGATAGAAGCATCGGAAAAGAGTGGTAGAATAATGCCAAGATTGCTTATGGAATAAAACTCGAAAACACCTCCATACGCGAAGGCCAGCAGGAGATAGGCTCAAGGGTGATATCCGGTAATAGCGGCAAAGGTCCACCAAGTCAGGACAATAGGGAAAGCGCAGACCTTCCTTAATCTGCGAGATATAAATTGCGGATAGATCACTTGGAGGAATAGTAACTTGCCCTTTCTTGAAGTCCGGAAGCACGTCATAGGGAAGAAAGCCTCCAAAGCAGAATCAAGTCCACAGTAAGTCGCGTATAGCTCAAACTTGTCTTCATCAATATAATTGAAGAAATAATTCACATCCCTCGTCGTATCCTTAAGAGACTCAACTGTATTGATACCCGACTCGTCACCAACATCTGGACATAATGTCACTCGCGGAACGGGGATAGAAGACTTACTCATGATAACCACGACAAGAAGACCACCTAACTCGGAATCCTAAAAATTACAAGTAACAACCCAGTCAGTATACAAGCTCTATGTACGTACATACATGTCGACAAGGATGCATGTCGACAAGTGAAAAATATTTTCTAAGTGTTTTCATGTACATACATACATGTCAACAAGAGGAAAATATTTTCTAAGTGTTTCCATGTACGTACATACATGTCGACAAGGATGCATGTCGACAAGTGAAAAATATTTTCTAAGTGTTTTCATGTACATACTTACATGTCAACAAGAGGAAAATATTTTCTAAGTGTTTCCATGTACGTACTTTCATGTCGACAAGGATGCATGTCGACAAGTGAAGAGGAAAATATTTTCTAAGTGTTTTCATGTACATACTCACATGTCAACAAGAGGAAAATATTTTCTAAGTGTTTCCATGTACGTACGTACATACCGACAAGGGTGGATTGTATATATCAATTAGCTACTATCGACTTCTACACAATGCCTTTGGAATATTCCTACGACGCTTATCGGTAAAGCTCATGCGACAACATCTATGCTATCATTACCAACATACAACCATGGACGGCCATGTATGTACAACTACCAACAATCAATATCAAGCATGCAAAGACAACAACTAAGGCATGGGAAAACGTGTCAACAATGGACGCTAGGCGTAAGGGAAGTATAACGATTCATTTACACTTTTCTAAAATTTTCAACACTTAGGAAAATTTTGGCCGATTTGGGGCTAAGTATTCTAATGCATTTCATCAAACACCTTCTATGCATGATAAGATAACTAGGTACATGATGATTTCAAGTCTAAATCAAGGCCAAACGAAGTCACGAAAGGTCTAGCCATATACGAAATTAGACTCACTGAAACGAAACAAGTCCGAATTACTACTCGCCTCACCCGAAGACCCACGCACCGCCGTCGTCCGCACGCGCCGCCACCACCTCCTTCGCGCGCCGCCGCTAATTGCCCCACGCGCCGTCCCCCTTTGCTCCAGCGCCGTCTCGATTCCCTCCTTGCCCGGATTCGATCTTGGTCGATGTCAAAAGTGATGAGATTACTCCAAAATCACGCCTCCATGAATTCCCTCTTCTTCAAGAATGGAGAGCCTCTTGAGGATTTATCTAATAAGGATGTAAGATAATGAGTATTCTCTCTCATAATTCTCATTAATAGTGCCTACACCATGTGCTAAGGACTAAACTAATATTTATTTTCATACAAGTCCTTAGTATCATGTAACGTGCATCTCTCCTATACTTGTCTTACATACATGCTCTCTAGTATTACATAGTGCGCTTCGTAGATCGTCATGCATGTTTATTGCCTTATACGTACATAATACAAATTCACGATAGTCGCATGGTTACTTTTATAAATCTAAGTGTGAATTAAATGTTCGCATCATTTTCCACGATTACATCATATCACATGCTTGCATCATTTTTCATATTGACATCATGCTTCATGATTACATACATATTCTCCAATTTCATATTACCCTAAGTGTTTTGCTCATTACGTGATTACATTATTAATTTACTATGCTATCATCAATTGCATATTGACAACATGTTACACGCTTATTTCATACACCGTGATATTATCATAATGAATATTATTGTACGCATATTGTCCTCTACGCAAACTTTGTAAACAGATTGCGTACGTACGACGGAAAATTAAAAGTTGATCAAATTTAGGATCTCAACATTCGAATTGACAAACAGGCCGCCCCCGAGGTCAGTACCGAACCTAAATTGGACGAATATCTTATATTTGAAAAGAGTCAAGTACGGGTTTTGAACCACTACTTGACTCGGGGGGAAAGTGTTATATATCTGTCCAATTCGGGTTCGTATTTACATTTCGGGACTTGTAAAATATCCCAAAAACCCTTTTACACAACACTTAAGTCTAAAAACGGTCCGGGATACGCGTAATTCCCGGGTCGTCGGACTTCCGGATTGCCCTAAGGCAATCTGGACCAGTCCGGATTGCTTCGGCAATCCGGACCCGTCCCGGATTGTTATTACGATCCGGGTAGGTCCGGATTACCGTTTTTACTTCATAAGCTCAACCCGATTAAATTGCCAAGTGCGGGAAGTCGGGGCATACATAGTCCGCCTTGATGACGGTATACATCTTCCTTACATACCGACATCAGTGTAATTCCAAACTGGGTATGATCCTTAGGTTCCCTATAAATAGGGGGCCTAAGTCTCTCATTTGGGGAGAATTCCCTCACTTTTGGACTTGAAATGCTCTGACTTCTCTCTAAGGCTTTCTCTCTCTAAAAAGTGCTAACTTGAGCGTCGGAGTGGGCCCAACCAGCATCCCCCCCACGCTGGTTACTGCCCTTCATGCAGGTTTCGAAGATCAGAGTCCTGCTCGGCGTCGGAGTGGGCCCAACCAACATCCCAATGAGATTTTTGCCAAATTTTATTTATTAATATTTCTTTGATCGGAGCTCAGAAATGGATTAAATAAGTTACTATCGTATATATTCTAGACATATATGATCATACTAAAGTTTTTATCCCTTTTTAGTTTGGTATTAGAATCACTGATTGATCATAGGGTACTAACTACTACTCCCTATGGAATTTTGCCAATTTTTATTTATTAATATATCTTCGATCGGAGCTCAAATTTGGGTGAAATCAGTTGCAATCGTATATATATTCTAGACGTATATGATCATACTGAAGTCTTTATCCCTTTTTAGTTTTGTTTTAGAATCACAGTTCACTCAGAGGGTACTACTCCTTATTAGATTTTTGCCAAATTTTTATTTATTGATCGGAACTCATAATTTGGTGAAATTAGTTGCTATCGTTTATATTCTAGACGTATAAGATCATACTGAAGTCTTTATTCCTTTTTAGTTTAGTATTAGAATCACAGTTTACTTAGAGGGTACTACTCTTTATGAGATTTTTGCCAAATTTTTATTTATTAATATATCTTCGATCGGAGCTAATAATTTGGTGAAATTAGTTGCTATCGTATATATATTCTAGACGTATATGATCATACTAAATTATTTATCCCTTTTTCGTTCAGTATTAGAATCACATTTTACTTAGAAGGTACTACTCCGAATGAGATTTTTGCCAAATTTTATTTATTAATATTTCTTCGATCGGAGCTCAGAAATGGATTAAATTAGTTGTTGTCGTATATATTCTAGACATATATGATCATACTAAAGTTTTTATCCATTTTTAGTTCGGTATTAGAAACACTGATTACTCTTAGGGTACTACTCCCTATGGGATTTTGCCAATTTTATATTTATTAATATATCTTCGATCGGATCTAAAAATTGGGTGAAATCAGTTGCTATCGTATATATATTCTAGACGTATATGATCATACTAAAGTCTTTATCCCTTTTTGGTTTTGTATTAGAATCGGAGTTTACTCAGAGGGTACTACTCCCTATTAGATTTTTGCCAAATTTTTATTTATTAATATATCTTCGATCGAGCTCATAATTTGGTGAAATTAGTTGCTATCGTATATATTCTAGACGTATATGATCATACTAAAGTCTTTATTCCTATTTAGTTCAGTATTAGAATCACAGTTTAATTAGAGGGTACTACTCCTTATGAGATTTTTGCCAAATTTTTATTTATTAATATTTCTACGATCGGAGCTCATAATTGGATGAAATCAATTGCTATCGTATATATTCTAGACATATATGATCATATTAAAGTCTTTATCCCTTTTTAGTTTTGTATTAGAATCATAGTTTACTCAAAGGGAACTACTCCCTATGAGATTATTGCCAAATTTTTATTTATTAATATATCTTCGATCGGAGCTCGGAATTTGGTGAAATTAGTTGCTATCGTATATATTCTAGATGTATATGATCATATTAAAGTCTTTAACCCTTTTTAATTGGGTATTAGAATCACAGTTTACTCAGAGGGTACCACTCCCGATGAGATTTTTGCCAAAATTTTATATTAATATCTTCGATCGGAGCTAATAATTTGTTGAAATTAGTTGCTATCGTATATATATTCTAGAAGTATATGATCGTACTAAAGTCTTTATCCCGTTTTAGTTCAGTATTAGAATCACATTTTACTTAGAAGGTACTATTCCAATGAGATTTTGGCCAAATTATTATTTATTAATATTTCTTTGATCGGAGCTCAGAAATGGATTAAATTAGTTGCTATCGTATATATTCTAGACGTATATGATCATACTAAATTTTTTATCCCTTTTTAGTTCGGTATTAGAATCACAGATTACTCATAGGGTACTTCTCCCTATGGGATTTTGCCAATCTTTTATTTATTAATATATCTTCGATCAGAGCTAAAAATTGGGTGAAATCAGTTGCTGTCGTATATATATTCTAGACGTATATGATCATACTAAAGTCTTTATCCCTTTTTAGTTTTGTATTAGAATCACAGTTTACTCAGAGGGTACTACTCCCTATTAGATTTTTGCCAAATTTTATTTATTCATATATCTTCGATCGGAGCTCATAATTTGGTGAAAATTGTTGTTATCGTATATATTCTAGACGTATATGATCATACTAAAGTCTTTATTCCTATTTAGTTCAGTATTAGAATCACAGTTTAATTAGAGGGTACTACTCCTTATGAGATTTTTGCCAAATTTTTATTTATTAATATTTCTACGATCGGAGCTCATAATTGGATGAAATCAATTGCTATCGTATATATTCTAGACATATATGATCATATTAAAGTCTTTATCCCTTTTTAGTTTTGTATTAGAATCATAGTTTACTCAAAGGGAACTACTCCCAATGAGATTTTTGCCAATTTTTTATTTATTAATATATCTTCGATCGGAGCTTGGAATTTGGTGAAATTGGTTGCTATCGTATATATTCTAGATGTATATGATCATATTAAAGTATTTATCCCTTTTTAATTCATTATTAGAATCACAGTTTACTCAGAGGGTACCGCTCCCGATGAGATTTTTACCAATTTTTTATTTATTAATATATCTTCGATCAGAGCTAAAAATTGGGTGAAATCAGTTGCTATCGTATATATATTCTAGACGTATATGATCATACTAAAGTCTTTATCCCTTTTTAGTTTTGTATTAGAATCACAGTTTACTCAGAGGGTACTACTCCCTATTAGATTTTTGCCAAATTTTTATTTGTTAATATATTTTCGATTGGAGCTCATAATTTGGTGAAAATTGTTGCTATCGTATATATTCTAGACGTATATGATCATACTAAAGTCTTAATTAATTTTTAGTTCAGTATTAGAATCACAGTTTACTTAGAGGTTACTATTTATGATATTTTTGCCAAATTTTTATATATTAATATGTCTTCGATCGGAGCTAATAATTTGGTGAAATTAGTTGCTATCGTATATATATTCTAGACGTATATGATCATACTAAATTATTTATTCCTTTTTAGTTCAGTATTAGAATCACATTTTACTTAGAAGGTACTACTCCCAATGAGATTTTTGCCAAATTTTATTTATTAATATTTCTTCGATCGGAGCTCCGAAATGGATTAAATTAGTTGCTGTCGTATATATTCTAGACATATATGATCATACTAAAGTTTTTATCCCTTTTTAGTTCGATATTAGAATCACTGATTACTTAGAGGGTACTACTCCCTATGGGATTTTACCAGTTTTTTATTTATTAATATATCTTCGATCGGATCTCAAAATTAGGTGAAATCAGTTGCTATCGTATATATATTCTAGACGTTTATGATCATACTAAAGTCTTTACTCCTTTTTAGTTTTGTATTAGAATCACAGTTTACTCAGAGGGTACTACTCCCTATTAGATTTTTGCCACTTTTTTATTTATTAATATATCTTCGATCGGAGCTCATAATTTGGTGAAATTAGTTGATATCATATATATTCTAGACATATATGATCATACTAAAGTCTTTATTCCTTTTTAGTTTTGTATTAGAATCATAGTTTACTACTCCCTTTGAGATTTTTGCCAAATTTTTATTTATTAATATTTCTACGATCGGAGCTCATAATTGGATGGAATCAGTTGCAATCGTATATATTCTAGACGTATATGATCATACTAAAGTCTTTATCCATTTTTAGTTTTGTATTAGAATCATAGCTTACTACTCCATATGAGATTTTTGCCAAATTTTTATTGATCAATATATCATCGATCGGAGCTCAGAATTTGGTTAAATTGGTTGCTATCGTATATATTCTAAATGTATATGATCATATTGAAGTCTTTATCCCTTTTTTATTCGGTATTAGAATCATTGTTTACTCAGAGGGTACCGCTCCCGATGAGATTTTTTGCCAAATTTTTATTTATTAATATATCTTCGATCGGAGCTAATAATTTGTTGAAATTAATTGCTATTGTATATATATTCTAGACGTATATGAACATACTAAAGTCTTTATCCCGTTTTAGATCAATATTAGAATCACATTTTACTTAGAAGGTACTACTCCCAATGAGATTTTGGCCAAAATATTATTTATTAATATTTCTTCGATCGGAACTCAGAAATGGATTAAATTAGTTGCTATCGTATATATTCTAGACGTATATGATCTTACTAAAGTTTTTATCCATTTTTAGTTCGGTATTAGAATCACAGATTACTCATAGGGTACTACTCCCTATGGGATTTGTCAATTTTTTATTTATTAATATATCTTCGATCAGAGCTAAAAATTGGGTGAAATCAGTTGCTATCATATATATATTCTAGACGTATATGATCATACTAAAGTCTTTATTCCTTTTTAGTTAAGTATTAGAATCACAGTTTACTTAGAGGGTACTACTCCTAATGAGATTTTTGCCAAATTTTTATTTATTAATTATTCTACGATTGGAGCTCAGAATTGGATGAAATCAGTTGCTATCGTATATATTCTAGACGTGTATGATCATATTAAAGTCTTTATCCCTTTTTAGTTATGTATTAGAATCATAGTTTACTCAAAGGGAACTACTCCCTATGAGATTTTTGCCAAATTTTTATTTATTAATATATCTTCGATCAGAGCACAGAATTTGGTGAAATTAGTTGCTATCATATATATTCTAGATGTATATGATCATATTAAAGTCTTTATCCCTTTTTAATTCGGTATTAGAATCACAGTTTACTCAGAGGGTATCGCTCCTGATAAGATTTTTGCCAAATTTTTATTTATTAATATATCTTCGATCGGAGCTAATAATTTGGTGAAATTAGTTGCTATTGTATATATTCTAGACGTATATGATCATACAAAAGTCTTTATCCCTTTTTAGTTCAGTATTAGAATTATATTTTACTTAGAAGGTACTACTCCCAATATGATTTTTGCTAAATTTTATTTATTAATATTTTTTTGATCGGAGCTAAGAAATGGATTAAATTAGTTGCTATCGTATATATTCTAGACATATATGATCATACTAAAGTTTTTATCCCTTTTTAGTTCGATATTAGAATCACTGATTACTCAGAGGGTACTACTCCCTATGGGATTTTACCAATTTTTTATTTATTAATATATCTTCGATCGGATCTCAAAATTGGGTGAAATCAGTTGCTATCTTATATATATTCTAGACGTATATGATCATACTAATGTCTTTATTCCTTTTTAGTTTTGTATTAGAATCACAGTTTACTCAGAGGGTACTACTCCCTATTAGATTTTTGCCACTTTTTTATTTATTAATATATCTTCGATCGGAGCTCATAATTTGGTGAAATTAGTTGATATCATATATATTCTAGACGTATATGATCATACTAAAGTCTTTATTCCTTTTTAGTTTTGTATTAGAATCATAGTTTACTACTCCCTTTGAGATTTTTGCCAAATTTTTATTTATTAATATTTCTACGATCGGAGCTCATAATTGGATGGAATCAGTTGCAATCGTATATATTCTAGACGTATATGATCATATTAAAGTCTTTATCCCTTTTTAGTTTTGTATTAGAATCATAGCTTACTACTCCCTATGAGATTTTTGCCAAATTTTTATTTATCAATATATCATCGATCGGAGCTCGGAATTTGGTGAAATTGGTTGCTATCGTATATATTCTAAATGTATATGATCATATTGAAGTCTTTATCCCTTTTTTATTCGGTATTTGAATCACTGTTTACTCAGAGGGTACCGCTCCCGATGAGATTTTTTGCCAAATTTTTATTTATTAATATATCTTCGATCGGAGCTAATAATTTGTTGAAATTAATTGCTATTGTATATATATTCTAGACGTATATGATCATACTAAAGTCTTTATCCCGTTTTAGATCAACATTAGAATCACATTTTACTTAGATGGTACTACTCCCAATGAGATTTTGGCCAAATTATTATTTATTAATATTTCTTCGAACGGAGCTCAGAAATGGATTAAATTAGTTGCTATCGTATATATTCTAGACGTATATGATCTTACTAAAGTTTTTATCCATTTTTAGTTCGGTATTAGAATCACAGATTACTCATAGGGTACTACTCCCTATGGGATTTTGCCAATTTTTTATTTATTAATATATCTTCGATCAGAGCTAAAAATTGGGTGAAATCAGTTGCTATCGTATATATATTCTAGACGTATATGATCATACTAGAGTCTTTATCCCTTTTTAGTTTTGTATTAGAATCACAGTTTACTCAGAGGGTACTACTCCCTATTAGATTTTTGCCAAATTTTTATTTGTTAATATATCTTCGATCGGAGCTCATAATTTGGTGAAATTTGTTGCTATCGTATATATTCTAGATGTATATGATCATACTAAAGTCTTAATTACATTTTAGTTCAGTATTAGAATCACAGTTTACTTAGAGGGTACTACTCTTTATGAGATTTTTACCAAATTTTTATATATTAATATGTCTTCGATCGGAGCTAATAATTTGGTGAAATTAGTTGCTATCGTATATATATTCTAGACGTATATGATCATACTAAATTATTTATCCCTTTTTAGTTCTGTATTAGAATCACATTTTACTTAGAAGGTACTACTCCCAATGAGATTTTTACCAAATTTTATTTATTAATATTTCTTCGATCGGAGCTCAGAAATGGATTAAATTAGTTGCTATTGTATATATTCTAGACATATATGATCATACTAAAGTTTTTATCCCTTTTTAGTACGGTATTAGAGTCACAGATTACTCATAGGGTACTACTCCCTATGGGATTTTGCCAATTTTTTATTTATTAATATATCTTCGATCGGATCTCAAAATTGGATGAAATCAGTTGCTATCGTATATATATTCTAGACGTATATGATCATACTAAAGTCTTTATCTCTTTTTAGTTTTGTATTAGAATCGGAGTTTACTCAGAGGGTACTACTCCCTATTAGATTTTTGCCAAATTTTTATTTATTAATATATCTTCAATCGGAGCTCATAATTTGGTTAAATTAGTTGCTATCGTATATGATCATACTAAAGTCTTTATTCCTTTTTAGTTAAGTATTAGAATCACAGTTTACTTAGAGGGTACTACTCCTAATGAGATTTTTGCCAAATTTTTATTTATTAATTATTCTACGATTGGAGCTCAGAATTGGATGAAATCAGTTGCTATCGTATATAATCTAGACGTGTATGATCATATTAAAGTCTTTATCCCTTTTTAGTTATGTATTAGAATCATAGTTTACTCAAAGGGAACTACTCCCTATGAGATTTTTGCCAAATTTTATTTATTAATATATCTTCGATTAGAGCACAGAATTTGGTGAAATTAGTTGCTATCATATATATTCTAGATGTATATGATCATATTAAAGTCTTTATCCCTTTTTAATTCGGTATTAGAATCACAGTTTACTCAGAGGGTATCGCTCCTGATAAGATTTTTGCCAAATTTTTATTTATTAATATATCTTCGATCGGAGCTAATAAATTGGTGAAATTAGTTGTTATTGTATATATTCTAGACGTATATGATCGTACAAAAGTCTTTATCCCTTTTTAGTTCAGTATTAGAATTATATTTTACTTAGAAGGTACTACTCCCAATGTGATTTTTGCTAAATTTTATTTATTAATATTTTTTTGATCGGAGCTCAGAAATGGATTAAATTAGTTGCTATCGTATATATTCTAGACATATATGATCATACTAAAGTTTTTATCCCTTTTTAGTTCGATATTAGAATCACTGGTTACTCAGAGGGTACTACTCCCTATGGGATTTTACCAATTTTTTATTTATTAATATATCTTCGATCGGATCTCAAAATTGGGTGAAATCAGTTGCTATCTTATATATATTCTAGACGTATATGATCATACTAATGTCTTTATTCCTTTTTAGTTTTGTATTAGAATCACAGTTTACTCAGAGGGTACTACTCCCTATTAGATTTTTGCCACTTTTTTATTTATTAATATATCTTCGATCGGAGCTCATAATTTGGTGAAATTAGTTGATATCATATATATTCTAGACGTATATGATCATACTAAAGTCTTTATTCCTTTTTATTTTGTATTAGAATCATAGTTTACTACTCCCTTTGAGATTTTTGCCAAATTTTTATTTATTAATATTTCTACGATCGGAGCTCATAATTGGATGGAATCAGTTGCAATCGTATATATTCTAGACGTATATGATCATACTAAAGTCTTTATCCCTTTTTAGTTTTGTATTAGAATCATAGCTTACTACTCCTTATGAGATTTTTGCCAAATTTTATTTATCAATATATCATCGATCGGAGCTCGGAATTTGGTGAAATTGGTTGCTATCGTATATATTCTAAATGTATATGATCATATTGAAGTCTTTATCCCTTTTTTATTCGGTATTAGAATCACTGTTTACTCAGAGGGTACCGCTCCCGATGAGATTTTTTGCCAAATTTTTATTTATTAATATATCTTCGATCGGATCTCAAAATTGGATGAAATCAGTTGCTATCGTATATATATTCTAGACGTATATGATCATACTAAAGTCTTTATCTCTTTTTAGTTTTGTATTAGAATCGGAGTTTACTCAGAGGGTACTACTCCCTATTAGATTTTTGCCAAATTTTTATTTATTAATATATCTTCAATCGGAGCTCATAATTTGGTTAAATTAGTTGCTATCGTATATGATCATACTAAAGTCTTTATTCCTTTTTAGTTAAGTATTAGAATCATAGTTTACTTAGAGGGTACTACTCCTAATGAGATTTTTGCCAAATTTTTATTTATTAATTATTCTACGATTGGAGCTCAGAATTGGATGAAATCAGTTGCTATCGTATATATTCTAGACGTGTATGATCATATTAAAGTCTTTATCCCTTTTTAGTTATGTATTAGAATCATAGTTTACTCAAAGGGAACTACTCCCTATGAGATTTTTGCCAAATTTTTATTTATTAATATATCTTCGATCAGAGCACAGAATTTGGTGAAATTAGTTGCTATCATATATATTCTAGATGTATATGATCATATTAAAGTCTTTATCCCTTTTTAATTCGGTATTAGAATCACAGTTTACTCAGAGGGTATCGCTCCTGATAAGATTTTTGCCAAAATTTTATTTATTAATATATCTTCGATCGGAGCTAATAATTTGGTGAAATTAGTTGCTATTGTATATATTCTAGACGTATAAGATCATACAAAAGTCTTTATCCCTTTTTAGTTCAGTATTAGAATTATATTTTACTTAGAAGGTACTACTCCCAATGTGATTTTTGCTAAATTTTATTTATTAAAATTTTTTTAATCGGAGCTCAGAAATGTATTAAATTAGTTGCTATCGTATATATTCTAGATATATATGTTCATACTAAAGTTTTTATCCCTTTTTAGTTCGATATTAGAATCACTGATTACTCAGAGGGTACTACTCCCGATGGGATTTTACCAAAATTGGGTGAAATCAGTTGCTATCTTATATATATTCTAGACGTATATGATCATACTAATGTCTTTATTCCTTTTTAGTTTTGTATTAGAATCACAGTTTACTCAGAGGGTACTACTCCCTATTAGATTTTTTCCACTTTTTTATTTATTAATATATCTTCGATCGGAGCTCATAATTTGGTGAAATTAGTTGATATCATATATATTCTAGACGTATATGATCATACTAAAGTCTTTATTCCTTTTTAGTTTTGTATTAGAATCATAGTTTACTACTGCCTTTGAGATTTTTGCCAATTTTTTATTTATTAATATTTCTACGATCGGAGCTAATAATTGGATGGAATCGGTTGCTATCGTATATATTCTAGACGTATATGATCATACTAAAGTCTTTATCCCTTATTAGTTTTGTATTAGAATCATAGCTTACTACTCCCTATGAGATTTTTGCCAAATTTTTATTTATCAATATATCATCGATCGGAGCTCGAAATTTGGCGAAATTAGTTGCTATCGTATATATTCTAGATGTATATGATTATATTAAAGTCTTTATCCCTTTTTAATTCGGTATTAGAATCACTGTTTACTCAGAGGGTACCGCTCCCGATGAGATTTTTGCCAAATTTTTATTTATTAATATATCTTCGATCGGAGCTAATAATTTGGTGAAATTAGTTGCTATCGTATATAAATTCTAGACGTATATGATCATACCAAAGTCTTTATCCCTTTTTAGTTCAGTATTAGAATCACATTTTACTTAGAAGGTACTACTCCCAATGAAATTTTTGCCAAATTATTATTTATTAATATTTCTTCGATCGGAGATCAGAAATGGATTAAAATAGTTCCTATCGTATATATTCTAGACGTATATGATCGTACAAAAGTCTTTATCCCTTTTTAGTTCAGTATTAGAATTATATTTTACTTAGAAGGTACTACTCCCAATGTGATTTTTGCTAAATTTTATTTATTAATATTTTTTTGATCGGAGCTCAGAAATGGATTAAATTAGTTGCTATCGTATATATTCTAGACATATATGATCATACTAAAGTTTTTATCCCTTTTTAGTTCGATATTAGAATCACTGGTTACTCAGAGGGTACTACTCCCTATGGGATTTTACCAATTTTTTATTTATTAATATATCTTCGATCGGATCTCAAAATTGTGTGAAATCAGTTGCTATCTTATATATATTCTAGACGTATATGATCATACTAATGTCTTTATTCCTTTTTAGTTTTGTATTAGAATCACAGTTTACTCAGAGGGTACTACTCCCTATTAGATTTTTGCCACTTTTTTATTTATTAATATATCTTCGATCGGAGCTCATAATTTGGTGAAATTAGTTGATATCATATATATTCTAGACGTATATGATCATACTAAAGTCTTTATTCCTTTTTATTTTGTATTAGAATCATAGTTTACTACTCCCTTTGAGATTTTTGCCAAATTTTTATTTATTAATATTTCTACGATCGGAGCTCATAATTGGATGGAATCAGTTGCAATCGTATATATTCTAGACGTATATGATCATACTAAAGTCTTTATCCCTTTTTAGTTTTGTATTAGAATCATAGCTTACTACTCCCTATGAGATTTTTGCCAAATTTTTATTTATCAATATATCATCGATCGGAGCTCGGAATTTGGTGAAATTGGTTGCTATCGTATATATTCTAAATGTATATGATCATATTGAAGTCTTTATCCCTTTTTTATTCGGTATTAGAATCACTGTTTACTCAGAGGGTACCGCTCCCGATGAGATTTTTTGCCAAATTTTTATTTATTAATATATCTTCGATCGGATCTCAAAATTGGATGAAATCAGTTGCTATCGTATATATATTCTAGACGTATATGATCATACTAAAGTCTTTATCTCTTTTTAGTTTTGTATTAGAATCGGAGTTTACTCAGAGGGTACTACTCCCTATTAGATTTTTGCCAAATTTTTATTTATTAATATATCTTCAATCGGAGCTCATAATTTGGTTAAATTAGTTGCTATCGTATATGATCATACTAAAGTCTTTATTCCTTTTTAGTTAAGTATTAGAATCATAGTTTACTTAGAGGGTACTACTCCTAATGAGATTTTTGCCAAATTTTTATTTATTAATTATTCTACGATTGGAGCTCAGAATTGGATGAAATCAGTTGCTATCGTATATATTCTAGACGTGTATGATCATATTAAAGTCTTTATCCCTTTTTAGTTATGTATTAGAATCATAGTTTACTCAAAGGGAACTACTCCCTATGAGATTTTTGCCAAATTTTTATTTATTAATATATCTTCGATCAGAGCACAGAATTTGGTGAAATTAGTTGCTATCATATATATTCTAGATGTATATGATCATATTAAAGTCTTTATCCCTTTTTAATTCGGTATTAGAATCACAGTTTACTCAGAGGGTATCGCTCCTGATAAGATTTTTGCCAAAATTTTATTTATTAATATATCTTCGATCGGAGCTAATAATTTGGTGAAATTAGTTGCTATTGTATATATTCTAGACGTATAAGATCATACAAAAGTCTTTATCCCTTTTTAGTTCAGTATTAGAATTATATTTTACTTAGAAGGTACTACTCCCAATGTGATTTTTGCTAAATTTTATTTATTAAAATTTTTTTAATCGGAGCTCAGAAATGTATTAAATTAGTTGCTATCGTATATATTCTAGATATATATGTTCATACTAAAGTTTTTATCCCTTTTTAGTTCGATATTAGAATCACTGATTACTCAGAGGGTACTACTCCCGATGGGATTTTACCAAAATTGGGTGAAATCAGTTGCTATCTTATATATATTCTAGACGTATATGATCATACTAATGTCTTTATTCCTTTTTAGTTTTGTATTAGAATCACAGTTTACTCAGAGGGTACTACTCCCTATTAGATTTTTTCCACTTTTTTATTTATTAATATATCTTCGATCGGAGCTCATAATTTGGTGAAATTAGTTGATATCATATATATTCTAGACGTATATGATCATACTAAAGTCTTTATTCCTTTTTAGTTTTGTATTAGAATCATAGTTTACTACTGCCTTTGAGATTTTTGCCAATTTTTTATTTATTAATATTTCTACGATCGGAGCTAATAATTGGATGGAATCGGTTGCTATCGTATATATTCTAGACGTATATGATCATACTAAAGTCTTTATCCCTTATTAGTTTTGTATTAGAATCATAGCTTACTACTCCCTATGAGATTTTTGCCAAATTTTTATTTATCAATATATCATCGATCGGAGCTCGAAATTTGGCGAAATTAGTTGCTATCGTATATATTCTAGATGTATATGATTATATTAAAGTCTTTATCCCTTTTTAATTCGGTATTAGAATCACTGTTTACTCAGAGGGTACCGCTCCCGATGAGATTTTTGCCAAATTTTTATTTATTAATATATCTTCGATCGGAGCTAATAATTTGGTGAAATTAGTTGCTATCGTATATAAATTCTAGACGTATATGATCATACCAAAGTCTTTATCCCTTTTTAGTTCAGTATTAGAATCACATTTTACTTAGAAGGTACTACTCCCAATGAAATTTTTGCCAAATTATTATTTATTAATATTTCTTCGATCGGAGATCAGAAATGGATTAAAATAGTTCCTATCGTATATATTCTAGACGTATATGATCATACTAAAGTTTTTATCCCTTTTAGTTCGGTATTAGAATCACAGATTACTCATAGGGTACTGATGGATATGTGTCCACTTCGGGTTCGTATTTACGTTTCGGGCCTCGCAAACACGCCGAAAATCATATCACAACTTGAAAAACGTCTCCCAAGGGGTAAAAACAGTCCGGAAGTGCGTTTACGCGCATCCGGACCGGACCTCCGGATTGCATTGCAACCCGGACCTCCGGGTTGCTTGCACGTCCGGATTGCACTACGGGTATTGCGCGATTACCGTTTACGAGATTACCGTTACATGAAGAGAAGTCAAGTTCGCATATTACCAATGATGATGACGGTTACCGCTTGCTTTTAGACCGTCATCAAACCGCTTTAAAACCGGGTCCGGTCTCAAGGAAGCCTATAAACAGGAGACCTTGGCCACCCATTTTCACACATCCTCTCATTTGCCCAACTTTGGTATTTTGAGCTCTGACTTCTCTCTAGAAATATTTTCTCTCTCTAGAATTACTCTCATAGCCCTATAGTGACTTAAGCTTCGGAGAGGGCTCCGCTAGCACCACCCCCCCCCCTCTCCGTGCTAGCACCGGTCCTTTGTGCAGGAATCATCGCCCAGACATCCGGATTTGTTCACAGACCACCGCCTTCTGAGACTCAGACGTCCCCCTGAGACACAACCGCGTTTCGAGACACAGACCTTTCCGGGATCAACCGAACACTCGTCAGTGGCACAAACTTCTTTCAGACGAAGGGTTACAGCCCGAAAACCCGCACAACCATACGAACAGACGCGTCCCCAAGACCCAGTTTATCCAGGACGCAATAGGTTAAAGAATACGTGGACCTCGAAAGGTTCAGAAGCCAGAACAAGGCAAAAATCTCTGCAGCAAAGGCAAAAGAAAATCCAAAGCAGAACCAACCAAAACCACACTCAAGTGGTCAACAAGGAAGAAATTGGCAACCTCAGCCGAAAAAACCTTTTCAAGGAGATTTTCAGAAGCCAAAAGAAGTAAATCTTGCCGACTGCATTCCTTTGAATGCCCCGCTGTCCGTGATATTGAGAGAGATGAAGGACGCGAATATGTGGAAAGAGCCAAACAATTTCAGAAAAGGCCCGATGGGGAGAGATAAGGACAAGTGGTGTGAAAACCACGAGGTCTTCGGCCACGAGACGGACAACTGTGTCAATCTACGCTTTCGCATTAACAACTTCGTCCTCAAAGGCGAATTGAAGCAATTTGTCGATCAAGGCGACAACCCCTCGAAAAAGGCTCAAGCAGAGTCATCAAAAAGAGGAAACAAGGGAAAAGAGAAGGTCAATGACAACCCTCAGCCAGCTAAGCGAGGCATAATCAACGTCATACACGGAGGACCTGCCGCCGGAGGACAAGTGTCTAATGCTCGGGACATTTATGCATCCCAAGCAGCAACATTGCCAAAATACGGAAAGCGCATGCAACCGGAGCAAGAAGACGCGGTCATCCAATTTTCCAGGGAAGACTTAAAGCATATCGTTTACCCTCACGATGACGCTTTAGTCATAACCATGGACATTGACGGATACGATGTGAAAAGAATCCTCGTCGATGGTGGAAGCTCCACTGACATTCTACATGTCAAAGTCCTAGAGCAACTGGGAAGATCTGTCAAAGACTTGACTCCGGGAACCTTCTCGCTAGTCAGCTTCGCCGGAGCAGCTACACACCCCCTGGGTACAATCACGCTTCCTGTCATCCTTGGCCAAGGGTGGAGAGCATTGCATGTCAACGTCACCTTCATCGTTGTAGAATCCCTTGGGGCCTATAACGGAATTTTGGGACGAACAACAATCAACCCTTACATGATCGTACCCTCCACTGTACACCAAAAGATGAAGTTCCCTACGGACCATGGGATTGGGGAAGTGCTAGGCGACCAGATAACTGCAAGACGTTGTTACGTCAATGCCTTGAGAGCAAAGAACCAATTCCATGTGGCAATGATAAATTCTTTCAAAAGGCAGAAAGTTGTTGATGAAAGAAAGGAGCAAGTGGTGGAACAAGCTGTTACAGTTTGGAAGACACAAGAATACGTCCAGTATTCGCCATGGCACCATATATGGCTCGTCAAGCAGGGAGAAGGCGAGCCAATCATGGACTACTTCATCAGATTCGCTTCTAACGCCTCCTCGGCGAAAGCAATAAGAGAAGAAGTGATAAGCGTGTTCTATGCAAACATGAACGCCAGATCTTTCCTTCTCTTCGGACGAACTCATGGATGGCGAACAACAAAAACCATGGCAGATCTAAAGGATAAGCTTGAGACAGCAGTCTTGTGCGAACAAGAACTGAGGTGGGCTACACCCCTCAGTTGGGACAAAGGAGTTCGAGCAAAAACGAACAAACAGGAAGGCGCAAGCATCGACATCGACAACATCTTCACACCGCTAAACACGGTTGCGGAAGACATTTACGTCAACCTACTTGAAAACAAGCTCCCAAGTCCACTTGTTCCCAGGACAGCTTTCTTGGGCAACAACATCAAGGAATGGTGCAAGTACCACAAAACTTGGGGGCACAACACAAACATGTGTCTACCACTAAGGTGGGAAATTGAAGAATGCATCGCGTTAGGTGCATTAAGGCGATTTGTTGCAACTGACTCCGCGACATCGTCATCAAACCAGCCATAATGAAACGGTACATATCTATGTCTTGCACGCTATTTTTTGGATTAAACGCGAAGTAACAAAACTACGCGCTTATTATCTACATCAACAATCCAAGATATTATGCTATCAACAAGCAAAAAATCTATTACGCGTTATGACGACGCTTATCATCAACAACAATCTACTCATATTGATGACTACATCAAAAGGCATCATCATAGAATCAAAAACCTGGAGTTAAACCCAAGATATTTTCAAAGACAGCATGCTGCAACTACATATAACGGATGATACTTGCATCTCTACACCAATAAGGAGTTTATTTCTCCATTCATAAATGGGCATCTATCTCAAGAAGGAGCCAACAACACAAAGCCATTGCGCTATGAACACAGTCAACTTACATGACGCAATGACAACTTGCGGATTATCTACCCAAAAGGAACTTATAGAAATTCTCTACTCAAAATGACGACCATTCAAGTGGCATCATCTACAAGCAATTCCTTGGAATAACATCAAGGTCTACTATCAAAATGATGATTATGCTAAAGGCGTCAATTACAAGCAATATCTTGGATTAACACCAAGACCTACTATCAAAAGTGGCATGGTGAGGTACCCTCTTTATAAAGACAAACCCCATGTTTACTTCTAGAAAATGACATGCTGTGACATCTCTGGTTAGAGGCAAATCCTCATGTTCATAGCCATTCCCTGGATTCAGAACAGGATGGGCAAATACAATACGGGATTGATCACCCCATAAATGGCGGAAGTTCCCTTGTTAGGCAATGACCCCACACTACAACAAGTGTGAATTCCTGGTTAGGGTTCACTCTTCATGGAGAATGTCCTCTTTTTTAGACGACAATCCCATATTACGAATTCCTGGTTAGGGTTCACCCTTCATGGCGAATGTCCTCTTTTTAGACGAAAATCCCATATTACGAATTCCTGGTTAGGGTTCACTCTTCATGACGAATGTCCTCTTTTTAGACGACAATCCCTTATTACGAATTCCTGGTTAGGGTTCACTCTTCATGACGAATGTCCTCTTTTTAGACGACAATCCCATATTACGAATTCCTGGTTAGGGTTCACCCTTCATGGCGAATGTCCTCTTGTTAGATGACAATCCCATATTACGAATTCCTATTTAGGGTTCACTCTATACGGCAGAAGTCCTCTTGTTAGATGACAATTCTGTACTACAGATTTTCAAACAGTGTTGCATGGTTCCTGGATGCAGAAAACATGCATCACAATTCATATTTACAAAAGTGTTACATGGTCCCTGGACGCAGGAATCATGTATCACAAATATTTTACCAAATATTTTATCAAATATTTTGCCAAAATTCTATGCATCAAACACCTTTCCAAAAAATTTATCAACAAGCTTTTTAGGGTTCACAAAATACTCCTTTTAAAAAACCAAAATGTTTTTACGTATGCTTCCCCAACGCGGGTCGATACACGCTGGCAGGTGCGCACCCTGTTTAAAACTCATCAAATTTACAAGTCGAGTCTTGTACAACGTCGCCTTAGAGTGGAAATAAGAGACGGTATAAACTTGTATCTTGCCCAAGCCAAGATAACACATTTCAAACATACTACTTGTTAAGTCGCTATACGCGAACCACTTGACAGTTTTCAACATATATAGCAACAAGCTATGCAGGAAAGACAAGCAACATGCATAACGCATCATGCAAACAATCTTGAATCAAAAGTGGCTATCGGTCACGATTGCGGGGACTACGTCTACGTTACTAGTCATCCACGTTCAATAAACACAGTAAGCGATAACGGTATGAAATATTACTAACAAGTTATCATGCAAACTGCTATGTATAAAGCAGGTTCAAACGACGTAGTTCAAAGCGAACAAGTCACAAGCAACAATCAAAGAACAACTCCAACAAGTTTCTAAACATAGAAGCCGGGGGGCAAGCGGACTCATAAACAAGTTCAACATATCGAAAAGATGGCACAGATCAAAGAATGCCATCATTCCTAACAGGACTGGGCGGAACCGGCAGAAGTTGCACATTAGTGCCGCCACCGTCTTCTCCAAACAAAAATGCAAACTGAGATGTTGCAGTATCCAAACGACGAAGCTCGGCAACTTGCCCAACAGCAAACTCCGCATACGGCCCTAACTTGTCAAAAGGAAAGCCAGGAGCAAGAATGCTCACCCTACGAATAAAGTCCTCAGCAAACTCGCTGAGCATAGGAGCGGCCTTCGCCGTAGCAGCAGCAGTAACCGCGCTGTCAAATCCAGGAGTAGAAGGGAACTTGCTAAGTCCCTCTTCAATGCCAGCCTTCATTTCTTCTTCGCGCACTTTCCGACAGGCAACTTTGTGCTTGCCCGCGTTGTCAGAAATGGCCTTCTCAATGTCAGCGTTCTCAGATTCAAGCTGAACAAGGCTGGCATGATCAGCATCATAACGAGCATCAAAATCCGTCTTCTTCAACGAAAGACGGCGCATTTCGTCCTTAGCTTCCTCAAGCTCCTTGGACAAAGTGGCAGCTTTATCAGCAATGGCACGCCTCTCCTGGACAAGCTCCAACATGAAGGAGGCCATGTGCACCATATCAGAAATAACCTGAAAACAAAGAAACAATAAGCATACATGTTCGGGAATAACGACATAGCAAAGTAAAGAAAGATACTCACTGGGGTGAATCCAGATAGCGACCTCTCAACGAATGTTCGTGCCTCCTCGTCACTCGAGGGCCGGACAACTCGATCACCAGGAGGAATAGATCGATGAAGAACGCGCACGCCAACTTCCGGCATGCTCAGCTGGGAGTCCTTGGGAAAAGTAAGATCTCCTGCTACATATGGCATCCACTTACCATCTGAGATATCACCTTTCAAAGGACGAAACAAATCTGCACGTCCAAGTGGCGGGATCACTACATGCAAACCAAGCAGAGTTATGCAAAAGCTAAAAACAAAGCGCACAAAAGCCCCCAGTCAAGTGTTCAGCTTATACCAGAAGGAAGAGAACGTTCCACCTCGGACCGCTCCTTCGAGCGGGGGGCAGACAACGCATCCTCGCAACCGTCAACTCCCTTCCCTTTATGGCAGGAAGGAGTAGGAACGGTCACAGTAGTCTTCGGACGCTTCAAACTGCTCGAAGAACGCGCCCCAGTGGTGGACCGTTTGGAAGAGTCAGGAACGGCAACAACGCGATCAGTAACAAGCGTCGTGCGACCTGCAAGTAACACGCGAAGTTACAACCCAACCAAGAAAATACATAAGGAAGATTGTTTTTTCAAAACCATCTACCTTTTCCACGTCCAGAAGCCGCCGATGCTCCAGAAGCAAGAGGTGGAACAATCCTTCCGCTAGAGGCAATCTTGCAAGCGGCTGCCGTCTGCAAAGACGAGCTTTTTCTGTCAAACCAATCTACAGCGCAACACGGTAAAAGTTATAAAAATGATTAACATACCGAAGCTGCAGAAGGGAGCACATGAATCCCAGCATCAACCAATTCCTGATCGGATGCACGCAGCGAGCAAGTAAAGTCGCGCGATTGTTGACAGTGGTATATCTGCTTTATCACCTCCCTATCCGACAAGGAAAGTTCCCGAAAGGCTGGCGCTGGATCAGACTTCCGAACATACTCGACATCCCAAGTTGTACCCGCATCATGAACAAAAAAGTAATGATGTCTCCAATGATCGGCAGACCGATCCGCAGCGGCGACTAATCGGTAACTAGAATCTCACTTGGCTTCTCCAAGACCAAGCTCCTAAAAACCATCGCTTTGCAAATTCGGCCAACGAACTTTCACATTGCACAATCCTGCGGAGTCTGGACTCTTAAGCTGGTAGAAGCAGCGAAAGAGGGTGCGAGAGTAACGCCAAGATTGCTTGTGAAGCAACACTCTAAAACAAGTCCATACTCGAATCCCGTTGGGCGCAAGATCTAAAGGGGAAATCCCGTAACCGTTACAGAGCTCAATCAAGTCAGAGCAGTAGGGAAACCGCGGACCCTCCCTAACGTGAGATGTGTACACAACGGATAAATCTACGGGCGGAGGAGTAGCATCTCCTAAACTACTATCATGGAGTACGTCAAAGGGGTAAACAGCCTCGGTACAAGGGTCGAGTCCGGAAGCACTCGCATACAGGGTGAACAGGGATCTATCCAAGCGGTTAGAGTAATACCTAACAAACACCTCGGTCTCTCCAGCAGGAGACACCCCAACAAAGGGATCAGTAGCTACACCCTCATCGGTGTCCAAAACACTATCTACTGGTAAAACCAGGTCTACCTCCAAGTCATTCTCTATATCAGAATTAAAAGGAGTCTGCGATAGGGGAGTGGTGGACTTACTCATTGCAACAACTCGATCAAAAGGAAGGATGCTCCACAAGAGGTTACTACGACTCCAAAATCTGCAAGAACCAAGAAAAAGTCAACGCGCGTAGCAAAAGTCAACGCGCGTAGCAAAAGTCAACGCGCGTAGCAAAGGTCAACGCGCGTAGCAAAAGTCAACGCGCATAGCGAAGGTCAACGCGCGTAGCGAAAGTCAACGCGCATAGCAAAGTTGATACGTACGATTAAAGGGACTAACGTCTTAAGAGGCTATCATGCGAACGGTGAATCTAACGGGACGAACCACGAGGATCAAATACGACGATACCTAAGGAAAATATTTTCCTAAGGCATCAAAGGCAACAAACGGCTACTCCTAAGGACGTTTGGCAATTCCCATCAACCAACGAACACATCAAGGGGAAAAAATTATGCATACCGGCCAAAAGCCTCTACACAAAGACACGGGGGCAATATGTCCAATCGGGGAATTCTACTTCAACTATCCACGGAAGTGAAAAATCGCATAAGGCATGAACTAACGGCAATAGTAGCGACAACCAATCAGCAATTACTCGATATACAAACACCAATAAGCAGTCCCATATGACAACAACGACAAATAGCTCAAACGAACAACAATACGGCGACATTCGAAATCAAGTCGAAGCTGTCCTGTAAAATCGAATTTCCAGATTACCTCAAAACGTGACGAAAAGTATCACAATGGACTCCCCTCGTCGAGACGATTTCAGAAAGGTAAGGACCGCGACGAACAGAGCCCGGGAAGGCGGCGCGTGGCTTACACGCGCCGGCAAGACGAAACTCACGCGGCGGCGCGTGAGGGCGCGTCTGACCTCTCCTGGCGATTCCGAAGGCGGCGCTGGAATCCTCGTGACAATCTGAGTCGATTGGTGGTGTCAATTTCTGAAAACAAGTCAAGGATCAAGCACGAAACTTTCGGGATACGCCTAAGCTTTACGACGGTAAAGAAACTATGAACACACAAACAATTTCTGGAAATGATGAAGGGATTACCTGCAAAGAAGAAGGAATAATGAATTCCCAAAGTGCTGGAGGAATGATTGGGGATTTGTGTAATTACATATCCCAAAAGATGCCTTGGTGATAAGGATTAAAGGAGTAACTCATCTACACTCACGCCTAAATGCTTACGGTATACTCCACCCTCTCTTCTAAATATCTACTCCTACGTACATGATTATTTTGATAGTGCACGTATCAAACCCGTCATTCTACGCGTATGTTTTCATATCGCATGATGCATGAGTTGATAGTCGCTAAGTCGTTTTAGAAATATACGGATTATATTTCTTGCATCGCGTAATTACGATCTTGCCATAACCATTACTTGTATATATATATGTTGATGAAAGCATATCCGCATGACATATTGCTAATTACCTATATCCCTAACGGTAACCATACTTGCACGCTACATATACGCATTCTCTATTTGCACTAACCGTGATGACAGGAAATAAAGTCATTCGGTCGGAAAATCAAAGGACGGACGAAATCAAGATGTCTACGTCCAACCAACGACCAAAACCGAAAGGTTAGCGTCAAGCTCAAATTGGGCACGTATCCTAACTTAAAAATAGAGTCAAGAAAGGTTTTAAACTGTTACTTGACTCGGGGGCAAGTGATGGATATGTGTCCAATTCGGGTTCGTATTTACGTTTCGGCCTCGCAAACACACCGAAAATCACATCACAACTTGAAAAACGTCTCCCAAGGGGTAAAAACGGTCCGGAAGTGCGTTTAGGCGCATCCGGACCGGACCTCCGGATTGCTTGCAATCCGGACCTCGCCGAATTGCGCGGCAATCCGGACCTCGCCGAATTGCCCAAATTCGACGAGGTCCGGATTGCACTACGGGTATTGCGCAATTACCGTTTACGCGATTACCGTTACATGAAGAGAAGTCAAGTTCGCATATTACCAATGATGATGACGGTTACCGCTTGCTTTTAGACCGTCATCAAACCGCTTTAAAATCGGGTCCGGTCTCAAGGAAAAGCCTATAAATAGGAGACCTTGGCCACCCATTTTCACACATCCTCTTATTTGCCCAACTTTGGTATTTTGAGCTTTGACTTCTCTCTAGAAATTCTCTCTCTAGAATTACTCTTTTAGCCCTATAGTGACTTAAGCTTCAGAGAGGGCTCCGCTAGCACCACCCCCCCCCCCTCTCCGTGCTAGCACCGGTCCTTTGTGCAGGAATCGTCGCCCAGACATCCGGATTTGTTCACAGACCACCGCCTTCTGAGACTCAGACGTCCCCCTGAGACACAACTGCGTTTCGAGACACAGACCTTTCCGGGATCAACCGAACACTCGTCAGTGGCACAAACCTCTTTCAGACGAAGGGCTACAGCCCGAAAACCCGCACAACCATACGAACATACGCGTCCCCACGACCCAGTTTATCCAGGACGCAACAGGTACTACTCCTTATGGGATTTTGCCAATTTTTTATTTATTAATATATCTTCGATCGGAGCTAAAAATTGGGTGAAATCAGTTGCTATTGTATATATATTCTAGACGTATATGATCATTCTAAAGTCTTTATCCCTTTTTAGTTTTGTATTAGAATCATTGTTTACTCAGAGGGTACTACTCCCTATTAGATTTTTGCCACTTTTTTATTTATTAATATATCTTCGATCGGAGCTCATAATTTGGTGAAATTAGTTGATATCATATATATTCTAGACGTATATGATCATACTAAAGTCTTTAATCCTTTTTAGTTTTGTATTAGAATCATAGTTTACTACTCCCTATGAGATTTTTGCCAAATTTTTATTTATTAATATTTCTACGATCGGAGCTCATAATTGGATGGAATCAGTTGCTATCGTATATATTCTAGACGTATATGATCATACTAAAGTCTTTATCCCTTTTTAGTTTTGTATTGGAATCATAGCTTACTACTCCCTATGAGATTTTTGCCAAATTTTTATTTATCAATATATCATCGATCGGAGCTCGGAATTTGGTGAAATTAGTTGCTATCGTATATATTCTAGATGTATATGATCATATTAAATTCTTTATCCATTTTTAATTCAATAGAGGCAATCTTGCGAGCGGCTGCCGTCTGCAAAGACGAGCTTTTTCCGTCAAACCAATCTACAGGGCAACACGGTAAAAGTTATAAAAATGATTAACATACCGAAGCTGCAGAAGGGAGCACATGAATCCCAGCATCAACCAATTCCTAATCGGATGCACGCAGCGAGCAAGTAAAGTCGCGCGATTGTTGACAGTGGTATATCTGCTTTATCACCTCCCTATCCGACAAGGAAAGTTCCCGAAAGGCTGGCGCTGGATCAGACTTCCGAACATACTCGACATCCCAAGTCGTACCCGCATCATGAACAAAAAAGCAATGATGTCTCCAATGATCGGCAGACCGATCCGCAGCGGCGACTAATCGGTAACTAGAATCTCACTTGGCTTCTCCAAGACCAAGCTCCTCAAAACCATCGCTTTGCAAATTCGGCCAACGAACTTTCACATTGCACAATCCTGCGGAGTCTGGACTCTTAAGCTGGTAGAAGCAGCGAAAGAGGGTGCGAGAGTAACGCCAAGATTGCTTGTGAAGCAACACTCTAAAACAAGTCCATACTCGAATCCCGTTGGGCGCAAGATATAAAGGGGAAATCCCGTAACCGTTACAGAGCTCAATCAAGTCAGAGCAGTAGGGAAACCGCGGACCCTCCCTAACGTGAGATGTGTACACAACGGATAAATCTACGGGCGGATGAGTAGCATCTCCTAAACTACTATCATGGAGTACGTCAAAGGGGTAAACAGCCTCGGTACAAGGGTCGAGTCTGGAAGCACTCGCATACAGGGTGAACAGGGATCTATCCAAGCGGTTAGAGTAATACCTAACCAACACCTCGGTCTCTCCAGCAGGAGACACCCCAACAAAGGGATCAGTAGCTACACCCTCATCGGTGTCCAAAACACTATCTACTGGTAAAACCAGGTCTACCTCCAAGTCATCCTCTATATCAAAATTAAAAGGAGTCTGCGATAGGGGAGTGGTGGACTTACTCATTGCAACAACTCGATCAAAAGGAAGGAAGCTCCACAAGAGGTTACTACGACTCCACAATCTGCAAGAACCAAGCAAAAGTCAACGCGCGTAGCAAAAGTCAACGCGCGTAGCAAAGGTCAACGCGCGTAGCAAAGGTCAACGCGCGTAGCAAAAGTCAACGCGCATAGCGAAGGTCAACGTGCGTAGCGAAAGTCAACGCGCATAGCAAAGTTGATACGTACGATAAAAGGGACTAACGTCTTAAGAGGCTATCATGCGAACGGTGAATCTAACGGGACGAACCACGAGGATCAAATACGACGATACCTAAGGAAAATATTTTCCTAAGGCTTCAAAGGCAACAAACGGCTACTCCTAAGGACGTTTGGCAATTCCCATCAACCAACGAACACATCAAAGGGAAAAAATTATGCATACCGGCCAAAAGCCTCTACACAAAGACACGGGGGCAATATGTCCAATCGGGGAATTCTACTTCAACTATCCACGGAAATGAAAAATCGCATAAGGCATGAACTAACGGCAATAGTAGCGACAACCAATCAGCAATTACTCGATATACAAACACCAATAAGCAGTCCCATATGACAACAACGACAAATAGCTCAAACGAACAACAATACGGCGACATTCGAAATCAAGTCGAAGCTGTCCTGTAAAATCGAATTTCCAGATTACCTCAAAACGTGACGAAAAGTATCACAATGGACTCCCCTCGTTGAGACGATTTCAGAAAGGTAAGGACCGCGACGAACAGAGCCCGGGAAGGCGGCGCGTGGCTTACACGCGCCGGCAAGACGAAACTCACGCGGCGGCGCGTGAGGGCGCGTCTGACCTCTCCTGGCGATTCCGAAGGCGGCGCTGGAATCCTCGTGACAATCTGAGTCGATTGGTGGTGTCAATTTCTGAAAACAAGTCAAGGATCAAGCACGAAACTTTCGGGATACGCCTAAGCTTTACGACGGTAAAGAAACTATGAACACACAAACAATTTCTGGAAATGATGAAGGGATTACCTGCAAAGAAGAAGGAATAATGAATTCCCAAAGTGCTGGAGGAATGATTGGGGATTTGTGTAATTACATATCCCAAAAGATGCCTTGGTGATAAGGATTAAAGGAGTAACTCATCTACACTCACGCCTAAATACTTACGGTATACTCCACCCACTCTTCTAAATATCTACTCCTACGTACATGATTATTTTGATAGTGCACGTATCAAACCCGTCATTCTACGCGTATGTTTTCATATCGCATGATGCATGAGTTGATAGTCGCTAAGTCGTTTTAGAAATATACGGATTATATTTCTTGCATCGCGTAATTACGATCTTGCCATAACCATTACTTGTATATATATATGTTGATGAAAGCATATCCGCATGACATATTGCTAATTACCTATATCCCTAACGGTAACCATACTTGCACGCTACATATACGCATTCTCTATTTGCACTAACCGTGATGACAGGAAATAAAGTCATTCGGTCGGAAAATCAAAGGACGGACGAAATCAAGATGTCTACGTCCAACCAACGACCAAAACCGAAAGGTTAGCGTCAAGCTCAAATTGGGCACGTATCCTAACTTAAAAATAGAGTCAAGAAAGATTTTAAACCGTTACTTGACTCGGGGGCAAGTGATGGATATGTGTCCAATTCGGGTTCGTATTTACGTTTTGGGCCTCGCAAACACGCCGAAAATCACATCACAACTTGAAAAACGTCTCCCAAGGGGTAAAAACGGTCCGGAAGTGCGTTTAGGCGCATCCGGACCGGACCTCCGGATTGCACTACGGGTATTGCGCAATTACCGTTTACGCGATTACCGTTACATGAAGAGAAGTCAAGTTCGCATATTACCAATGATGATGACGGTTACCGCTTGCTTTTAGACCGTCATCAAACCGCTTTAAAATCGGGTCCGGTCTCAAGGAAGCCTATAAATAGGAGACCTTGGCCACCCATTTTCACACATCCTCTCATTTGCCCAACTTTGGTATTTTGAGCTTTGACTTCTTTCTAGAAATATTTTCTCTCTCTAGAATTACTCTTTTAGCCCTATAGTGACTTAAGCTTCAGAGAGGGCTCCGCTAGCACCACCCCCCCCCCCCCCTCTCCGTGCTAGCACCGGTCCTTTGTGCAGGAATCGTCGCCCAGACATCCGGATTTGTTCACAGACCACCGCCTTCTGAGACTCAGACGTCCCCTTGAGACACAACTGCGTTTCGAGACACAGAACTTTCCGGGATCAACCGAACACTCGTCAGTGGCACAAACCTCTTTCAGACGAAGGGTTACAGCCCGAAAACCCGCACAACCATACGAACAGACGCGTCCCCACGACCCAGTTTATCCAGGACGCAACAGGTACTACTCCTTATAGGATTTTGCCAATTTTTTATTTATTAATATATCTTCGATCGGAGCTAAAAATTGGGTGAAATCAGTTGCTATTGTATATATATTCTAGACGTATCTGATCATTCTAAAGTCTTTATCCCTTTTTAGTTTTGTATTAGAATCATTGTTTACTCAGAGGGTACTACTCCCTATTAGATTTTTGCCACTTTTTTATTTATTAATATATCTTCGATCGGAGCTCATAATTTGGTGAAATTAGTTGATATCATATATATTCTAGACGTATATGATCATACTAAAGTCTTTAATCCTTTTTAGTTTTGTATTAGAATCATAGTTTACTACTCCCTATGAGATTTTCGCCAAATTTTTATTTATTAATATTTCTACGATCGGAGCTCATAATTGGATGGAATCAGTTGCTATCGTATATATTCTAGACGTATATGATCATACTAAAGTCTTTATCCCTTTTTAGTTTTGTATTGGAATCATAGCTTACTACTCCCTATGAGATTTTTGCCAAATTTTTATTTATCAATATATCATCGATCGGAGCTCGGAATTTGGTGAAATTAGTTGCTATCGTATATATTCTAGATGTATATGATCATATTAAATTCTTTATCCCTTTTTAATTCGGTATTAGAATCACTGTTTACTCAGAGGGTACCGCACCCGATGAGATTTTTGCCAAATTTTTATTTATTAATATATCTTCTATCGGAGATAATAATTTGGTGGAATTAGTTGCTATCGTATATATATTCTAGACGTATATGATCATACCAAAGTCTTTATCCCTTTTTAGTTAAGTATTAGAATCACATTTTACTTAGAATGTACTACTCCCAATGAGATTTTTGCCAAATTATTATTTATTAATATTTCTTCGCGGAGATCAGAAATGGATTAAAATAGTTGCTTTCGTATATATTCTAGATGTATATGATCATACTAAAGTTTTTATCCCTTTTTAGTTCGGTATTAGAATCACAGATTACTCATAGGGTACTACTCCTTATGGGATTTTGCCAATTTTTTATTTATTAATATATCTTCGATCGGAGCTAAAAATTGGGTGAAATCAGTTGCTATTGTATATATATTCTAGACGTATATGATCATTCTAAAGTCTTTATCCCTTTTTATTTTTGTATTAGAATCAAAGTTTACTCAGAGGGTACTACTCCCTATTAGATTTTTGCCAAATTTTTATTTATTAATATATCTTCGATCGGAGCTCATAATTTGGTGAAATTAGTTGCTATCGTATATATTCTAGACGTATGTGATCATACTAAAGTCTTTATCCCTTTTTAGTTTTGTATTAGAATCATAGTTTACTCAAAGGGTACTACTCCCTATGAGATTTTTGCCAAATTTTTATTTATCAATATATCTTCGATCGGAGCTCGGAACTTGGTGAAATTAGTTGCTATCGTATATATTCTAGATGTATATGATCATATTAAAGTCTTTATCCCTTTTTAATTCGGTATTAGAATCATTGTTTACTCAGAGAGTACCGCTCCCGGTGAGATTTTTGCCAAATTTTTATGTATTAATATATCTTCGATTGGAGCTAATAATTTGGTGAAATTAGTTGCTATCGTATATATATTCTAGACTTATATGATTATAATAAAGTCTTTATCCCTTTTTAGTTCAGTATTAGAATCACATTTTACTAAGAAGGTACTACTCCCAATGAGATTTTTGCCAAATTACTATTTATTAATATTTCTTCGATCGGAGATCAGAAATGGATTAAATTAGTTGCTATCGTATATATTCTAGACGTATATGATCATACTAAAGTTTTTATCCCTTTTTAGTACGGTATTAGAATCACAGATTACTCATAGGGTACTACTCCCTATGGGATTTTGCCAAATTTTTATTTATTAATATATCTTCGATCGGAGCTAATAATTTGGTGAAATTAGTTGCTATCGTATATATATTCTAGACGTATATGATCATACTAAAGTCTTTATCCCTTTTTAGTTCGGTATTAGAATCACATTTTACTTAGAAGGTACTACTCCCAATGAGATTTTTGCCAAATTATTATTTATTAATATTTCTTCGATCGGAGATCAGAAATGGATTAAATTAGTTGCTATCGTATATATTCTAGACGTATATGTTCATACTAAAGTTTTTATACCTTTTTAGTTCGGTATTAGAATCACAGATTACTCATTGGGTACTACTCCCTATGTGATTTTGCCAATTTTTTATTTATTAATATATCTTCGATCGGAGCTAAAAATTGGGTGAAATCAGTTGCTATCGTATATATATTCTAGACGTATATGACCATTCTAAAGTAATTATCCCTTTTTAGTTTTGTATTAGAATCACAGTTTACTCAGAGGGTACTACTCCCTATTAGATTTTTGCAAAATTTTATTTATTAATATATCTTCGATCGGAGCTCATAATTTGGTGAAATTAGTTGCTATCGTAATATTCTAGACGTATATGATCATACTAAAGTCTTTATTCCTTTTTAGTTTAGTATTAGAATCACAGTTTACTTAGAGGGTACTACTCCTTATCTGATTTTTGCCAAATTTTTATATATTAATATTTCTATGATCGGAGTTCAGATTGGAAGAAATCAGTTGCTATCGTATATATTCTAGACGTATATGATCATACTAAAGTCTTTATCCCTTTTTAGTTTTGTAATAGAATTATAGTTTACTCAAAGGGTACTACTCCCTTTGAGATTTTTGCCAAATTTTTATTTATCAATATATGTTCGATCGGAGCTCGGAATTTGGTGAAATTAGTTGCTATCGTATATATTCTAGATATATATGATCATATTAAAGTCTTTATCCATTTTTAATTCGGTATTAGAATCACTGTTTACTCAGAGGTTACCGCTCCCGATGAGATTTTTGCCAAACTTTTATTTATTAATATATCTTCGATCGGAGCTAATAATTTGGTGAAATTAGTTGCTATCGTATATATATTCTAGACGTATATGATCATACTAAAGTCTTTATCCCTTTTTAGTTCAGTATTAGAATCACATTTTACTTAGAAGATACTACTCCCAATGAGATTTTTGCCAAATTATTATTTATTAATATTTCTTCGATCGGAGATCAGAAATGGATTAAAATAGTTGCTTTCGTATATATTCTAGACGTATATGATCATACTAAAGTTTTATCCCTTTTTAGTTCGGTATTAGAATCACAGATTACTCATAGGGTACTACTCCTTATGGGATTTTGCCAATTTTTTATTTATTAATATATCTTCGATCGGAGCTAAAAATTGGGTGAAATCAGTTGCTATTGTATATATATTCTAGACGTATATGATCATTCTAAAGTCTTTATCCCTTTTTATTTTTGTATTAGAATCACAGTTTACTCAGAGGGTACTACTCCCTATTAGATTTTTGCCAAATTTTTATTTATTAATATATCTTCGATCGGAGCTCATAATTTGGTGAAATTAGTTGCTATCGTATATATTCTAGACGTATGTGATCATACTAAAGTCTTTATCCCTTTTTAGTTTTGTATTAGAATCATAGTTTACTCAAAGGGTACTACTCCCTATGAGATTTTTGCCAAATTTTTATTTATCAATATATCTTCGATCGGAGCTCGGAACTTGGTGAAATTAGTTGCTATCGTATATATTCTAGATGTATATGATCATATTAAAGTCTTTATCCCTTTTTAATTCGGTATTAGAATCATTGTTTACTCAGAGAGTACCGCTCCCGGTGAGATTTTTGCCAAATTTTTATGTATTAATATATCTTCGATTGGAGCTAATAATTTGGTGAAATTAGTTGCTATCGTATATATATTCTAGACTTATATGATTATAATAAAGTCTTTATCCCTTTTTAGTTCAGTATTAGAATCACATTTTACTAAGAAGGTACTACTCCCAATGAGATTTTTGCCAAATTACTATTTATTAATATTTCTTCGATCGGAGATCAGAAATGGATTAAATTAGTTGCTATCGTATATATTCTAGACGTATATGATCATACTAAAGTTTTTATCCCTTTTTAGTACGGTATTAGAATCACAGATTACTCATAGGGTACTACTCCCTATGGGATTTTGCCAAATTTTTATTTATTAATATATCTTCGATCGGAGCTAATAATTTGGTGAAATTAGTTGCTATCGTATATATATTCTAGACGTATATGATCATACTAAAGTCTTTATCCCTTTTTAGTTCGGTATTAGAATCACATTTTACTTAGAAGGTACTACTCCCAATGAGATTTTTGCCAAATTATTATTTATTAATATTTCTTCGATCGGAGATCAGAAATGGATTAAATTAGTTGCTATCGTATATATTCTAGACGTATATGTTCATACTAAAGTTTTTATACCTTTTTAGTTCGGTATTAGAATCACAGATTACTCATTGGGTACTACTCCCTATGTGATTTTGCCAATTTTTTATTTATTAATATATCTTCGATCGGAGCTAAAAATTGGGTGAAATCAGTTGCTATCGTATATATATTCTAGACGTATATGACCATTCTAAAGTAATTATCCCTTTTTAGTTTTGTATTAGAATCACAGTTTACTCAGAGGGTACTACTCCCTATTAGATTTTTGCAAAATTTTATTTATTAATATATCTTCGATCGGAGCTCATAATTTGGTGAAATTAGTTGCTATCGTAATATTCTAGACGTATATGATCATACTAAAGTCTTTATTCCTTTTTAGTTTAGTATTAGAATCACAGTTTACTTAGAGGGTACTACTCCTTATCTGATTTTTGCCAAATTTTTATATATTAATATTTCTATGATCGGAGTTCAGATTGGAAGAAATCAGTTGCTATCGTATATATTCTAGACGTATATGATCATACTAAAGTCTTTATCCCTTTTTAGTTTTGTATTAGAATATAGTTTACTCAAAGGGTACTACTCCCTTTGAGATTTTTGCCAAATTTTTATTTATCAATATATGTTCGATCGGAGCTCGGAATTTGGTGAAATTAGTTGCTATCGTATATATTCTAGATATATATGATCATATTAAAGTCTTTATCCATTTTTAATTCGGTATTAGAATCACTGTTTACTCAGAGGTTACCGCTCCCGATGAGATTTTTGCCAAATTTTTATTTATTAATATATCTTCGATCGGAGCTAATAATTTGGTGAAATTAGTTGCTATCGTATATATATTCTAGACGTATATGATCATACTAAAGTCTTTATCCCTTTTTAGTTCAGTATTAGAATCACATTTTACTTAGAAGATACTACTCCCAATGAGATTTTTGCCAAATTTTTATTTATTAATATTTCTTCGATCGGAGATCAGAAATGGATTAAAATAGTTGCTATCGTATATATTCTAGACGTATATGATCATACTAAAGTTTTTATCCCTTTTTAGTTCGGTATTAGAATCACAGATTACTCATAGGGTACTACTCCTTATGGGATTTTGCCAATTTTTTATTTATTAATATATCTTCGATCGGAGCTAAAAATTGGGTGAAATCAGTTGCTATCGTATATATATTCTAGACGTATATGATCATTCTAAAGTCTTTATCCCTTTTTATTTTGTATTAGAATCACAGTTTACTCAGAGGGTACTACTCCCTATTAGATTTTTGCCAAATTTTTATTTATTAATATATCTTCGATCGGAGCTCATAATTTGGTGAAATTAGTTGCTATCGTATATATTCTAGACGTATATGATCATACTAAAGTCTTTATCCCTTTTTAGTTTTGTATTAGAATCATAGTTTACTCAAAGGGTACTACTCCCTATGAGATTTTTGCCAAATTTTTATTTATCAATATATCTTCGATCGGAGCACGGAATTGGTGAAATTAGTTGCTATCGTATATATTCTAGATGTATATGATCATATTAAAGTCTTTATCCCTTTTTAATTCGGTATTAGAATCATTGTTTACTAAGAGAGTACCGCTCCCGGTGAGATTTTTGCCAAATTTTTATTTATTAATATATCTTCGATTGGAGCTAATAATTTGGTGAAATTAGTTGCTATCGTATATATATTCTAGACTTATATGATCATACTAAAGTCTTTATCCCTTTTTAGTTCAGTATTAGAATCACATTTTACTAAGAAGGTACTACTCCCAATGAGATTTTTGCCAAATTACTATTTATTAATATTTCTTCGATCGGAGATCAGAAATGGATTAAATTAGTTGCTATCGTATATATTCTAGACGTATATGATCATACTAAAGTTTTTATCCCTTTTTAGTACGGTATTAGAATCACAGATTACTCATAGGGTACTACTCCCTATGGGATTTTGCCAAATTTTTATTTATTAATATATCTTCGATCGGAGCTAATAATTTGGTGAAATTAGTTGCTATCGTATATATATTCTAGACGTATATGATCATACTAAAGTCTTTATCCCTTTTTAGTTCAGTATTAGAATCACATTTTACTTAGAAGGTACTACTCCCAATGAGATTTTTTCCAAATTATTATTTATTAATATTTCTTCGATCGGAGATCAGAAATGGATTAAATTAGTTGCTATCGTATATATTCTAGACGTATATGTTCATACTAAAGTTTTTATACCTTTTTAGTTCGGTATTAGAATCACAGATTACTCATTGGGTACTACTCCCTATGTGATTTTGCCAATTTTTTATTTATTAATATATCATCGATCGGAGCTAAAAATTGGTGAAATCAGTTGCTATCGTATATATATTCTAGACGTATATGATCATTCTAAAGTAATTATCCCTTTTTAGTTTTGTATTAGAATCACAGTTTACTCAGAGGGTACTACTCCCTATTAGATTTTTGCAAAATTTTTATTTATTAATATATCTTCGATCGGAGCTCATAATTTGGTGAAATTAGTTGCTATCGTAATATTCTAGACGTATATGATCATACTAAAGTCTTTATTCCTTTTTAGTTTAGTATTAGAATCACAGTTTACTTAGAGGGTACTACTCCTTATCTGATTTTTGCCAAATTTTTATATATTAATATTTCTACGATCGGAGTTCAGATTGGAAGAAATCAGTTGCTATCGTATATATTCTAGACGTATATGATCATACTAAAGTCTTTATCCCTTTTTAGTTTTGTATTAGAATTATAGTTTACTCAAAGGGTACTACTCCCTTTGAGATTTTTGCCAAATTTTTATTTATCAATATATGTTCGATCGGAGCTCGGAATTTGGTGAAATTAGTTGCTATCGTATATATTCTAGATATATATGATCATATTAAAGTCTTTATCCATTTTTAATTCGGTATTAGAATCACTGTTTACTCAGAGGTTACCGCTCCCGATGAGATTTTTGCCAAATTTTTATTTATTAATATATCTTCGATCGGAGCTAATAATTTGGTGAAATTAGTTGCTATCGTATATATATTCTAGACGTATATGATCATACTAAAGTCTTTATCCCTTTTTAGTTCAGTATTAGAATCACATTTTACTTAGAAGGTACTACTCCCAATGAGATTTTTGCCAAATTATTATTTATTAATATTTCTTCGATCGGAGATCAGAAATGGTTTAAATTAGTTGCTATCGTATATATTCTAGACGTATATGATCATACTAAACTTTTTTATCCCTTTTCAGTTCGGTATTAGAATCACAGATTACTCATAGGGTACTACTCCCTATGGGGTTTTGCCAATTTTTATTTAGTAATATATCTTCGATCGGAGCTAAAAATTGGGTGAAATCAGTTGCTATCGTATATATATTCTAGACGTATATGATCATTCTAAAGTCTTTATCCCTTTTTAGTTTTGTATTAGAATAACAGTTTACTCAGAGGGTACTACTCCCTGTAGATTTTTGCCAAAATTTTATTTATTAATATATCTTCAATCGGAGCTCATAATTTGGTGAAATTAGTTGCTATCGTATATATTCTAGACGTATATGATCATACTAAAGGCTTTATTCCTTTTTAGTTCAGTATTAGAATCACAGTTTACTTAGAGGGTACTACTCCTTATCTGATTTTTTGCCAAATTTTTATATATTAATATTTCTACGATCGGAGCTCAGGTTGGATGAAATCAGTTGCTATCGTATATATTCTAGACTTATATGATCATACTAAAGTCTTTATCCCTTTTTAGTTTTGTATTAGAATCATAGTTTACTCAAAGGGTACTACTCCCTATGAAATTTTTGCCAAATTTTTATTTATCAATATATCTTTGATCGGAGCTCAGAATTTGGTGAAATTAGTTGCTATCGTATATATTCTAGATGTATATGATCATATTAAAGTCTTTATCCATTTTTAATCGGTATTAGAATCACTGTTTACTCAGAGGTTACCGCTCCCGATGAGATTTTTGCCAAATTTTTATTTATTAATATATCTTCGATCGGAGCTAATAATTTGGTGAAATTAGTTGCTATCGTATATATATTCTAGACGTATATGATCATACTAAAGTCTTTATCCCTTTTTAGTTCAGTATTAGAATCACATTTTACTTAGAAGGTACTACTCCCAATGAGATTTTTGCCAAATTATTATTTATTAATATTTCTTCGATCGGAGATCATAAATGGTTTAGATTAGTTGCTATCGTATATATTCTAGACGTATATGATCATACTAAACTTTTTAATCCCTTTTTAGTTCGGTATTAGAATCACAGATTACTCATAGGGTACTACTCCCTATGGGGTTTTGCCAATTTTTTATTTAGTAATATATCTTCGATCGGAGCTAAAAATTGGGTGAAATCAGTTGCTATCGTATATATATTCTAGACGTATATGATCATTCTAAAGTCTTTATCCCTTTTTAGTTTTGTATTAGAATAACAGTTTACTCAGAGGGTACTACTCCCTGTAGATTTTTGCCAAATTTTTATTTATTAATATATCTTCAATCGGAGCTCATAATTTGGTGAAATTAGTTGCTATCGTATATATTCTAGACGTATATGATCATACTAAAGGCTTTATTCCTTTTTTGTTCAGTATTAGAATCACAGTTTACTTAGAGGGTACTACTCCTTATATGATTTTTTGCCAAATTTTTATATATTAATATTTCTACGATCGGAGCTCAGGTTGGATGAAATCAGTTGCTATCGTATATATTCTAGACTTATATGATCATACTAAAGTCTTTATCCCTTTTTAGTTTTGTATTAGAATCATAGTTTACTCAAAGGGTACTACTCCCTATGAAATTTTTGCCAAATTTTTATTTATCAATATATCTTCGATCGGAGCTCAGAATTTGGTGAAATTAGTTGCTATCGTATATATTCTAGATGTATATGATCATATTAAAGTCTTTATCCCTTTTTAATTCGGTATTAGAATCACTGTTTACTCAGAGGGTACCGCTCCCGATGAGATTTTTGCCAAATTTTTATTTATTAATATATCTTCGATTGGAGCTAATAATTTGGTGAAATTAGTTGCTATCGTATATATATTCTAGACGTATATGATCATACTAAAGTCTTTATCCCTTTTTAGTTCAGTATTAGAATCACATTTTACTAAGAAGGTACTACTCCCAATGAGATTTTTGCCAAATTACTATTTATTAATATTTCTTCGATCGGAGATCAGAAATGGATTAAATTAGTTGCTATCGTATATATTCTAGACGTATATGATCATACTAAAGTTTTTATCCCTTTTTAGTACGGTATTAGAATCACAGATTACTCATAGGGTACTACTCCCTATAGGATTTTGCCAAATTTTTATTTATTAATATATCTTCGATCGGAGCTAATAATTTGGTGAAATTAGTTGCTATCGTATATATATTCTAGACGTATATGATCATACTAAAGTCTTTATCCCTTTTTAGTTCAGTATTAGAATCACATTTTACTTAGAAGGTACTACTCCCAATGAGATTTTTGCCAAATTATTATTTATTAATATTTCTTCGATCGGAGATCAGAAATGGATTAAATTAGTTGCTATCGTATATATTCTAGACGTATATGTTCATACTAAAGTTTTTATACCTTTTTAGTTCGGTATTAGAATCACAGATTACTCATTTGGTACTATCCCTATGTGATTTTGCCAATTTTTTATTTATTAATATATCTTCGATCGGAGCTAAAATTGGGTGAAATCAGTTGCTATCGTATATATATTCTAGACGTATATGATCATTCTAAAGTAATTATCCCTTTTTAGTTTTGTATTAGAATCACAGTTTACTCAGAGGGTACTACTCCCTATTAGATTTTTGCAAAATTTTTATTTATTAATATATCTTCGATCGGAGCTCATAATTTGGTGAAATTAGTTGCTATCGTAATATTCTAGACGTATATGATCATACTAAAGTCTTTATTCCTTTTTAGTTTAGTATTAGAATCACAGTTTACTTAGAGGGTACTACTCCTTATCTGATTTTTGCCAAATTTTTATATATTAATATTTCTACGATCGGAGTTCAGATTGGAAGAAATCAGTTGCTATCGTATATATTCTAGACGTATATGATCATACTAAAGTCTTTATCCCTTTTTAGTTTTGTATTAGAATCATAGTTTACTCAAAGGGTACTACTCCCTTTGAGATTTTTGCCAAATTTTTATTTATCAATATATCTTCGATCGGAGCTCGGAATTTGGTGAAATTAGTTGCTATCGTATATATTCTAGATATATATGATCATATTAAAGTCTTTATCCATTTTTAATTCGGTATTAGAATCACTGTTTACTCAGAGGTTACCGCTCCCGATGAGATTTTTGCCAAATTTTTATTTATTAATATATCTTCGATCGGAGCTAATAATTTGGTGAAATTAGTTGCTATCGTATATATATTCTAGACGTATATGATCATACTAAAGTCTTTATCCCTTTTTAGTTTAGTATTAGAATCACATTTTACTTAGAAGGTACTACTCCCAATGAGATTTTTGCCAAATTATTATTTATTAATATTTCTTCGATCGGAGATCATAAATGGTTTGATTAGTTGCTATCGTATATATTCTAGACGTATATGATCATACTAAACTTTTTATCCCTTTTTAGTTCGGTATTAGAATCACAGATTACTCATAGGGTACTACTCCCTATGGGGTTTTGCCAATTTTTTATTTATTAATATATCTTCGATCGGAGCTAAAAATTGGGTGAAATCAGTTGCTATCGTATATATATTCTAGACGTATATGATCATTCTAAAGTCTTTATCCCTTTTTAGTTTTGTATTAGAATAACAGTTTACTCAGAGGGTACTACTCCCTGTAGATTTTTGCCAAATTTTTATTTATTAATATATCTTCAATCGGAGCTCATAATTTGGTGAAATTAGTTGCTATCGTATATATTCTAGACGTATATGATCATACTAAAGGCTTTATTCCTTTTTTGTTCAGTATTAGAATCACAGTTTACTTAGAGGGTACTACTCCTTATCTGATTTTTTGCCAAATTTTTATATATTAATATTTCTACGATCGGAGCTCAGGTTGGATGAAATCAGTTGCTATCGTATATATTCTAGACTTATATGATCATACTAAAGTCTTTATCCCTTTTTAGTTTTGTATTAGAATCATAGTTTACTCAAAGGGTACTACTCCCTATGAAATTTTTGCCAAATTTTTATTTATCAATATATCTTCGATCGGAGCTCAGAATTTGGTGAAATTAGTTGCTATCGTATATATTCTAGATGTATATGATCATATTAAAGTCTTTATCCCTTTTTAATTCGGTATTAGAATCACTGTTTACTCAGAGGGTACCGCTCCCGATGAGATTTTTGCCAAATTTTTATTTATTAATATATCTTCGATCGGAGCTAATAATTTGGTGAAATTAGTTGCTATCGTATATATATTCTAGACGTATATGATCATACTAAAGTCTTTATCCCTTTTTAGTTCAGTATTAGAATCACATTTTACTAAGAAGGTACTACTCCCAATGAGATTTTTGCCAAATTACTATTTATTAATATTTCTTCGATCGGAGATCAGAAATGGATTAAATTAGTTGCTATCGTATATATTCTAGACGTATATGATCATACTAAAGTTTTTATCCCTTTTTAGTACGGTATTAGAATCACAGATTACTCATAGGGTACTACTCCCTATAGATTTTGCCAAATTTTTATTTATTAATATATCTTCGATCGGAGCTAATAATTTGGTGAAATTAGTTGCTATCGTATATATATTCTAGACGTATATGATCATACTAAAGTCTTTATCCCTTTTTAGTTCAGTATTAGAATCACATTTTACTTAGAAGGTACTACTCCCAATGAGATTTTTGCCAAATTATTATTTATTAATATTTCTTCGATCGGAGATCAGAAATGGATTAAATTAGTTGCTATCGTATATATTCTAGACGTATATGATCATACTAAAGTTTTTATACCTTTTTAGTTCGGTATTAGAATCACAGATTACTCATTTGGTACTACTCCCTATGTGATTTTGCCAATTTTTTATTTATTAATATATCTTCGATCGGAGCTAAAAATTGGGTGAAATCAGTTGCTATCGTATATATATTCTAGACGTATATGATCATTCTAAAGTCTTTATCCCTTTTTAGTTTTGTATTAGAATCACAGTTTACTCAGAGGGTACTACTCCCTATTAGATTTTTGCCAAATTTTTATTTATTAATATATCTTCGATCGGAGCTCATAATTTGGTGAAATTAGTTGCTATCGTAATATTCTAGACGTATATGATCATACTAAAGTCTTTATTCCTTTTTAGTTTAGTATTAGAATCACAGTTTACTTAGAGGGTACTACTCCTTATCTGATTTTTGCCAAATTTTTATATATTAATATTTCTACGATCGGAGTTCAGATTGGAAGAAATCAGTTGCTATCGTATATATTCTAGACGTATATGATCATACTAAAGTCTTTATCCCTTTTTAGTTTTGTATTAGAATTATAGTTTACTCAAAGGGTACTACTCCCTTTGAGATTTTTGCCAAATTTTTATTTATCAATATATCTTCGATCGGAGCTCGGAATTTGGTGAAATTAGTTGCTATCGTATATATTCTAGATATATATGATCATATTAAAGTCTTTATCCATTTTTAATTCGGTATTAGAATCACTGTTTACTCAGAGGTTACCGCTCCCGATGAGATTTTTGCCAAATTTTTATTTATTAATATATCTTCGATCGGAGCTAATAATTTGGTGAAATTAGTTGCTATCGTATATATATTCTAGACGTATATGATCATACTAAAGTCTTTATCCCTTTTTAGTTCAGTATTAGAATCACATTTTACTTAGAAGGTACTACTCCCAATGAGATTTTTGCCAAATTATTATTTATTAATATTTCTTCGATCGGAGATCAGAAATGGTTTAAATTAGTTGCTATCGTATATATTCTAGACGTATATGATCATACTAAACTTTTTTATCCCTTATCAGTTCGGTATTAGAATCACAGATTACTCATAGGGTACTACTCCCTATGGGGTTTTGCCAATTTTTTATTTAGTAATATATCTTCGATCGGAGCTAAAAATTGGGTGAAATCAGTTGCTATCGTATATATATTCTAGACGTATATGATCATTCTAAAGTCTTTATCCCTTTTTAGTTTTGTATTAGAATAACAGTTTACTCAGAGGGTACTACTCCCTGTAGATTTTTGCCAAATTTTTATTTATTAATATATCTTCAATCGGAGCTCATAATTTGGTGAAATTAGTTGCTATCGTATATATTCTAGACGTATATGATCATACTAAAGGCTTTATTCCTTTTTAGTTCAGTATTAGAATCACAGTTTACTTAGAGGGTACTACTCCTTATCTGATTTTTTGCCAAATTTTTATATATTAATATTTCTACGATCGGAGCTCAGGTTGGATGAAATCAGTTGCTATCGTATATATTCTTGACTTATATGATCATACTAAAGTCTTTATCCCTTTTTAGTTTTGTATTAGAATCATAGTTTACTCAAAGGGTACTACTCCCTATGAAATTTTTGCCAAATTTTTATTTATCAATATATCTTTGATCGGAGCTCAGAATTTGGTGAAATTAGTTGCTATCGTATATATTCTAGATGTATATGATCATATTAAAGTCTTTATCCATTTTTAGTCGGTATTAGAATCACTGTTTACTCAGAGGTTACCGCTCCCGATGAGATTTTTGCCAAATTTTTATTTATTAATATATCTTCGATCGGAGCTAATAATTTGGTGAAATTAGTTGCTATCGTATATATATTCTAGACGTATATGATCATACTAAAGTCTTTATCCCTTTTTAGTTCAGTATTAGAATCACATTTTACTTAGAAGGTACTACTCCCAATGAGATTTTTGCCAAATTATTATTTATTAATATTTCTTCGATCGGAGATCAGAAATGGTTTAGATTAGTTGCTATCGTATATATTCTAGACGTATATGATCATACTAAATTTTTATCCCTTTTCAGTTCGGTATTAGAATCACAGATTACTCATAGGGTACTACTCCCTATGGGTTTTTTCAATTTTTTATTTAGTAATATATCTTCGATCGGAGCTAAAAATTGGGTGAAATCAGTTGCTATCGTATATATATTCTAGACGTATATGATCATTCTAAAGTCTTTATCCCTTTTTAGTTTTGTATTAGAATAACAGTTTACTCAGAGGGTACTACTCCCTGTAGATTTTTTGCCAAATTTTTATTTATTAATATATCTTCAATCGGAGCTCATAATTTGGTGAAATTAGTTGCTATCGTATATATTCTAGACGTATATGATCATACTAAAGGCTTTATTCCTTTTTTGTTCAGTATTAGAATCACAGTTTACTTAGAGGGTACTACTCCTTATCTGATTTTTTGCCAAATTTTTATATATTAATATTTCTACGATCGGAGCTCAGGTTGGATGAAATCAGTTGCTATCGTATATATTCTAGACTTATATGATCATACTAAAGTCTTTATCCCTTTTTAGTTTTGTATTAGAATCATAGTTTACTCAAAGGGTACTACTCCCTATGAAATTTTTGCCAAATTTTTATTTATCAATATATCTTCGATCGGAGCTCAGAATTTGGTGAAATTAGTTGCTATCGTATATATTCTAGATGTATATGATCATATTAAAGTCTTTATCCCTTTTTAATTCGGTATTAGAATCACTGTTTACTCAGAGGGTACCGCTCCCGATGAGATTTTTGCCAAATTTTTATTTATTAATATATCTTCGATTGGAGCTAATAATTTGGTGAAATTAGTTGCTATCGTATATATATTCTAGACGTATATGATCATACTAAAGTCTTTATCCCTTTTTAGTTCAGTATTAGAATCACATTTTACTAAGAAGGTACTACTCCCAATGAGATTTTTGCCAAATTACTATTTATTAATATTTCTTCGATCGGAGATCAGAAATGGATTAAATTAGTTGCTATCGTATATATTCTAGACGTATATGATCATACTAAAGTTTTTATCCCTTTTTAGTACGGTATTAGAATCACAGATTACTCATAGGGTACTACTCCCTATGGGATTTTGCCAAATTTTTATTTATTAATATATCTTCGATCGGAGCTAATAATTTGGTGAAATTAGTTGCTATCGTATATATATTCTAGACGTATATGATCATACTAAAGTCTTTATCCCTTTTTAGTTCAGTATTAGAATCACATTTTACTTAGAAGGTACTACTCCCAATGAGATTTTTGCCAAATTATTATTTATTAATATTTCTTCGATCGGAGATCAGAAATGGATTAAATTAGTTGCTATCGTATATATTCTAGACGTATATGTTCATACTAAAGTTTTTATACCTTTTTAGTTCGGTATTAGAATCACAGATTACTCATTGGGTACTACTCCCTATGTGATTTTGCCAATTTTTTATTTATTAATATATCTTCGATCGGAGCTAAAAATTGGGTGAAATCAGTTGCTATCGTATATATATTCTAGACGTATATGATCATTCTAAAGTAATTATCCCTTTTTAGTTTTGTATTAGAATCACAGTTTACTCAGAGGGTACTACTCCCTATTAGATTTTTGCAAATTTTTATTTATTAATATATCTTCGATCGGAGCTCATAATTTGGTGAAATTAGTTGCTATCGTATATATTCTAGACGTATATGATCATACTAAAGTCTTTATTCCTTTTTAGTTTAGTATTAGAATCACAGTTTACTTAGAGGGTACTACTCCTTATCTGATTTTTGCCAAATTTTTATATATTAATATTTCTACGATCGGAGCTCAGATTGGTGAAATCAGTTGCTATCGTATATATTCTAGACGTATATGATCATACTAAAGTCTTTATCCCTTTTTAGTTTTGTATTAGAATCATAGTTTACTCAAAGGTACTTCCTATGAGATTTTTGCCAAATTTTTATTTATCAATATATCTTCGATCGGAGCTCAGAATTTGGTGAAATTAGTTGCTATCGTATATATTCTAGATGTATATGATCATATTAAAGTCTTTATCCCTTTTTAATTCGGTATTAGAATCACTGTTTACTCAGAGGGTACCGCTCCCGATGAGATTTTTGCCAAATTTTTATTTATTAATATATCTTCGATCGGAGACATAATTTGGTGAAATTAGTTGCTATCGTATATATATTCTAGACGTATATGATCATACTAAAGTCTTTATCCCTTTTTAGTTCAGTATTAGAATCACATTTTACTTAGAAGGTACTACTCCCAATGAGATTTTTGCCAAATTTTTATTTATTAATATTTCTTCGATCGGAGATCAGATATGGATTAAATTAGTTGCTATCGTATATATTCTAGACGTATATGATCATACTAAAGATTTATCCCTTTTTAGTTCGGTATTAGAATCACAGATTACTCATAGGGTACTACTCCCTATGGGATTTTGCCAATTTTTTATTTATTAATATATCTTCGATCGGAGCTAAAAATTGGGTGAAATCAGTTGCTATCGTATATATATTCTAGACGTATATGATCATTCTAAAGTCTTTATCCTTTTTTAGTTTTGTATTAGAATCAAAGTTTACTCAAAGGTACTACTCCCTATGAGATTTTTGCCAATTTTTATTTATCAATATATCTTCGATCGGAGCTCGGAATTTGGTGAAATTAGTTGCTATCGTATATATTCTAGACGTATATGATCATACTAAAGTTTTTATCCCTTTTTAGTACGGTATTAGAATCACTGTTTACTCAGAGGGTACCGTTCCCGATGAGATTTTTGCCAAATTTTTATTTATTAATATATCTTCGATCGGAGCTAATAATTTGGTGAAATTAGTTGCTATCGTATATATATTCTAGACGTATATGATCATACTAAAGTCTTTATCCCTTTTTAGTTCAGTATTAGAATCACATTTTACTAAGAAGGTACTACTCCCAATGATATTTTTGCCAAATTATTATTTATTAATATTTCTTCGATCGGAGATCAGAAATGGTTTAAATTAGTTGCTATCGTATATATTCTAGACGTATATGATCATACTAAACTTTTTATCCCTTTTAGTTCGGTATTAGAATCACAGATTACTCATAGGGTACTACTCCCTATGGGATTTTGCCAATTTTTTATTTAGTAATATATCTTCGATCGGAGCTAAAAATTGGGTGAAATCAGTTGCTATCGTATATATATTCTAGACGTATATGATCATTCTAAAGTCTTTATCCCTTTTTAGTTTTGTATTAGAATCACAGTTTACTTAGAAGGTACTACTCCCAATGATATTTTTGCCAAATTATTATTTATTAATATTTCTTCTATCGGAGATCAGAAATGGTTTAAATTAGTTGCTATCGTATATATTCTAGACGTATATGATCATACTAAAGTTTTATCCCTTTTAAGTTCGGTATTAGAATCACAGATTACTCATAGGGTACTACTCCCTATGTGATTTTGCCAATTTTTTATTTATTAATATATCTTCGATCGGAGCTCATAATTTGGTGAAATTAGTTGCTATCGTAATATTCTAGACGTATATGATCATACTAAAGTCTTTATTCCTTTTTAGTTTAGTATTAGAATCACAGTTTACTTAGAGGGTACTACTCCTTATCTGATTTTTGCCAAATTTTTATATATTAATATTTCTACGATCGGAGTTCAGATTGGAAGAAATCAGTTGCTATCGTATATATTCTAGACGTATATGATCATACTAAAGTCTTTATCCCTTTTTAGTTTTGTATTAGAATCATAGTTTACTCAAAGGGTACTACTCCCTTTGAGATTTTTGCCAAATTTTTATTTATCAATATATGTTCGATCGGAGCTCGGAATTTGGTGAAATTAGTTGCTATCGTATATATTCTAGATATATATGATCATATTAAAGTCTTTATCCATTTTTAATTCGGTATTAGAATCACTGTTTACTCAGAGGTTACCGCTCCCGATGAGATTTTTGCCAAATTTTTATTTATTAATATATCTTCGATCGGAGCTAATAATTTGGTGAAATTAGTTGCTATCGTATATATATTCTAGACGTATATGATCATACTAAAGTCTTTATCCCTTTTTAGTTCAGTATTAGAATCACATTTTACTTAGAAGGTACTACTCCCAATGAGATTTTTGCCAAATTATTATTTATTAATATTTCTTCGATCGGAGATCAGAAATGGTTTAAATTAGTTGCTATCGTATATATTCTAGACGTATATGATCATACTATACTTTTTTATCCCTTTTCAGTTCGGTATTAGAATCACAGATTACTCATAGGGTACTACTCCCTATGGGGTTTTGCCAATTTTTTATTTAGTAATATATCTTCGATCGGAGCTAAAAATTGTGTGAAATCAGTTGCTATCGTATATATATTCTAGACGTATATGATCATTCTAAAGTCTTTATCCCTTTTTAGTTTTGTATTAGAATAACAGTTTACTCAGAGGGTACTACTCCCTGTAGATTTTTGCCAAATTTTTATTTATTAATATATCTTCAATCGGAGCTCATAATTTGGTGAAATTAGTTGCTATCGTATATATTCTAGACGTATATGATCATACTAAAGGCTTTATTCCTTTTTAGTTCAGTATTAGAATCACAGTTTACTTAGAGGGTACTACTCCTTATCTGATTTTTTGCCAAATTTTTATATATTAATATTTCTACGATCGGAGCTCAGGTTGGATGAAATCAGTTGCTATCGTATATATTCTAGACTTATATGATCATACTAAAGTCTTAATCCCTTTTTAGTTTTGTATTAGAATCATAGTTTACTCAAAGGGTACTACTCCCTATGAAATTTTTGCCAAATTTTTATTTATCAATATATCTTTGATCGGAGCTCAGAATTTGGTGAAATTAGTTGCTATCGTATATATTCTAGATGTATATGATCATATTAAAGTCTTTATCCATTTTTAAATCGGTATTAGAATCACTGTTTACTCAGAGGTTACCGCTCCCGATGAGATTTTTGCCAAATTTTTATTTATTAATATATCTTCGATCGGAGCTAATAATTTGGTGAAATTAGTTGCTATCGTATATATATTCTAGACGTATATGATCATACTAAAGTCTTTATCCCTTTTTAGTTCAGTATAAGAATCACATTTTACTTAGAAGGGACTACTCCCAATGAGATTTTTGCCAAATTATTATTTATTAATATTTCTTCGATCGGAGATCAGAAATGGTTTAGATTAGTTGCTATCGTATATATTCTAGACGTATATGATCATACTAAACTTTTTATCCCTTTTCAGTTCGGTATTAGAATCACAGATTACTCATAGGGTACTACTCCCTATGGGGTTTTGCCAATTTTTTATTTAGTAATATATCTTCGATCGGAGCTAAAAATTGGGTGAAATCAGTTGCTATCGTATATATATTCTAGACGTATATGATCATTCTAAAGTCTTTATCCCTTTTTAGTTTTGTATTAGAATAACAGTTTACTCAGAGGGTACTACTCCCTGTAGATTTTTGCCAAATTTTTATTTATTAATATATCTTCAATCGGAGCTCATAATTTGGTGAAATTAGTTGCTATCGTATATATTCTAGACGTATATGATCATACTAAAGGCTTTATTCCTTTTTGTTCAGTATTAGAATCACAGTTTACTTAGAGGGTACTACTCCTTATCTGATTTTTTGCCAAATTTTTATATATTAATATTTCTACGATCGGAGCTCAGGTTGGATGAAATCAGTTGCTATCGTATATATTCTAGACTTATATGATCATACTAAAGTCTTTATCCCTTTTTAGTTTTGTATTAGAATCATAGTTTACTCAAAGGGTACTACTCCCTATGAAATTTTTGCCAAATTTTTATTTATCAATATATCTTCGATCGGAGCTCAGAATTTGGTGAAATTAGTTGCTATCGTATATATTCTAGATGTATATGATCATATTAAAGTCTTTATCCATTTTTAAATCGGTATTAGAATCACTGTTTACTCAGAGGTTACCGCTCCCGATGAGATTTTTGCCAAATTTTTATTTATTAATATATCTTCGATCGGAGCTAATAATTTGGTGAAATTAGTTGCTATCGTATATATATTCTAGACGTATATGATCATACTAAAGTCTTTATCCCTTTTTAGTTCAGTATTAGAATCACATTTTACTTAGAAGGGACTACTCCCAATGAGATTTTTGCCAAATTATTATTTATTAATATTTCTTCGATCGGAGATCAGAAATGGTTTAAATTAGTTGCTATCGTATATATTCTAGACCTATATGATCATACTAAACTTTTTTATCCCTTTTCAGTTCGGTATTAGAATCACAGATTACTCATAGGGTACTACTCCCTATGGGGTTTTGCCAATTTTTTATTTAGTAATATATCTTCGATCGGAGCTAAAAATTGTGTGAAATCAGTTGCTATCGTATATATATTCTAGACGTATATGATCATTCTAAAGTCTTTATCCCTTTTTAGTTTTGTATTAGAATAACAGTTTACTCAGAGGGTACTACTCCCTGTAGATTTTTGCCAAATTTTTATTTATTAATATATCTTCGATCGGAGCTCATAATTTGGTGAAATTAGTTGCTATCGTATATATTCTAGACGTATATGATCATACTAAAGGCTTTATTCCTTTTTAGTTCAGTATTAGAATCACAGTTTACTTAGAGGGTACTACTCCTTATCTGATTTTTGCCAAATTTTTATATATTAATATTTCTACGATCGGAGCTCAGGTTGGATGAAATCAGTTGCTATCGTATATATTCTAGACGTATATGATCATACTAAAGTCTTTATCCCTTTTTAGTTTTGTATTAGAATCATAGTTTACTCAAAGGGTACTACTCCCTATGAAATTTTTGCCAAATTTTTATTTATCAATATATCTTCGATCGGAGCTCAGAATTTGGTGAAATTAGTTGCTATCGTATATATTCTAGATGTATATGATCATATTAAAGTCTTTATCCATTTTTAAATCGGTATTAGAATCACTGTTTACTCAGAGGTTACCGCTCCCGATGAGATTTTTGCCAAATTTTTATTTATTAATATATCTTCGATCGGAGCTAATAATTTGGTGAAATTAGTTGCTATCGTATATATATTCTAGACGTATATGATCATACTAAAGTCTTTATCCCTTTTTAGTTCAGTATTAGAATCACATTTTACTTAGAAGGTACTACTCCCAATGAGATTTTTGCCAAATTATTATTTATTAATATTTCTTCGATCGGAGATCAGAAATGGTTTAAATTAGTTGCTATCGTATATATTCTAGACGTATATGATCATACTAAACTTTTTTATCCCTTTTCAGTTCGGTATTAGAATCACAGATTACTCATAGGGTACTACTCCCTATGGGGTTTTGCCAATTTTTATTTAGTAATATATCTTCGATCGGAGCTAAAAATTGGGTGAAATCAGTTGCTATCGTATATATATTCTAGACGTATATGATCATTCTAAAGTCTTTATCCCTTTTTAGTTTTGTATTAGAATAACAGTTTACTCAGAGGGTACTACTCCCTGTAGATTTTTGCCAAATTTTTATTTATTAATATATCTTCAATCGGAGCTCATAATTTGGTGAAATTAGTTGCTATCGTATATATTCTAGACGTATATGATCATACTAAAGGCTTTATTCCTTTTTAGTTCAGTATTAGAATCACAGTTTACTTAGAGGGTACTACTCCTTATCTGATTTTTGCCAAATTTTTATATATTAATATTTCTACGATCGGAGCTCAGGTTGGATGAAATCAGTTGCTATCGTATATATTCTAGACTTATATGATCATACTAAAGTCTTTATCCCTTTTTAGTTTTGTATTAGAATCATAGTTTACTCAAAGGGTACTACTCCCTATGAAATTTTTGCCAAATTTTTATTTATCAATATATCTTTGATCGGAGCTCAGAATTTGGTGAAATTAGTTGCTATCGTATATATTCTAGATGTATATGATCATATTAAAGTCTTTATCCATTTTTAAATCGGTATTAGAATCACTGTTTACTCAGAGGTTACCGCTCCCGATGAGATTTTTGCCAAATTTTTATTTATTAATATATCTTCGATCGGAGCTAATAATTTGGTGAAATTAGTTGCTATCGTATATATATTCTAGACGTATATGATCATACTAAAGTCTTTATCCCTTTTTAGTTCAGTATAAGAATCACATTTTACTTAGAAGGGACTACTCCCAATGAGATTTTTGCCAAATTATTATTTATTAATATTTCTTCGATCGGAGATCAGAAATGGTTTAGATTAGTTGCTATCGTATATATTCTAGACGTATATGATCATACTAAACTTTTTTATCCCTTTTCAGTTCGGTATTAGAATCACAGATTACTCATAGGGTACTACTCCCTATGGGGTTTTGCCAATTTTTTATTTAGTAATATATCTTCGATCGGAGCTAAAAATTGGGTGAAATCAGTTGCTATCGTATATATATTCTAGACGTATATGATCATTCTAAAGTCTTTATCCCTTTTTAGTTTTGTATTAGAATAACAGTTTACTCAGAGGGTACTACTCCCTGTAGATTTTTGCCAAATTTTTATTTATTAATATATATCTTCAATCGGAGCTCATAATTTGGTGAAATTAGTTGCTATCGTATATATTCTAGACGTATATGATCATACTAAAGGCTTTATTCCTTTTTTGTTCAGTATTAGAATCACAGTTTACTTAGAGGGTACTACTCCTTATCTGATTTTTTGCCAAATTTTTATATATTAATATTTCTACGATCGGAGCTCAGGTTGGATGAAATCAGTTGCTATCGTATATATTCTAGACTTATATGATCATACTAAAGTCTTTATCCCTTTTTAGTTTTGTATTAGAATCATAGTTTACTCAAAGGGTACTACTCCCTATGAAATTTTTGCCAAATTTTTATTTATCAATATATCTTCGATCGGAGCTCAGAATTTGGTGAAATTAGTTGCTATCGTATATATTCTAGATGTATATGATCATATTAAAGTCTTTATCCCTTTTTAATTCGGTATTAGAATCACTGTTTACTCAGAGGGTACCGCTCCCGATGAGATTTTTGCCAAATTTTTATTTATTAATATATCTTCGATTGGAGCTAATAATTTGGTGAAATTAGTTGCTATCGTATATATATTCTAGACGTATATGATCATACTAAAGTCTTTATCCCTTTTTAGTTCAGTATTAGAATCACATTTTACTAAGAAGGTACTACTCCCAATGAGATTTTTGCCAAATTACTATTTATTAATATTTCTTCGATCGGAGATCAGAAATGGATTAAATTAGTTGCTATCGTATATATTCTAGACGTATATGATCATACTAAAGTTTTTATCCCTTTTTAGTACGGTATTAGAATCACAGATTACTCATAGGGTACTACTCCCTATGGGATTTTGCCAAATTTTTATTTATTAATATATCTTCGATCGGAGCTAATAATTTGGTGAAATTAGTTGCTATCGTATATATATTCTAGACGTATATGATCATACTAAAGTCTTTATCCCTTTTTAGTTCAGTATTAGAATCACATTTTACATAGAAGGTACTACTCCCAATGAGATTTTTGCCAAATTATTATTTATTAATATTTCTTCGATCGAAGATCAGAAATGGATTAAATTAGTTGCTATCGTATATATTCTAGACGTATATGTTCATACTAAAGTTTTTATACCTTTTTAGTTCGGTATTAGAATCACAGATTACTCATTGGGTACTACTCCCTATGTGATTTTGCCAATTTTTTATTTATTAATATATCTTCGATCGGAGCTAAAAATTGGGTGAAATCAGTTGCTATCGTATATATATTCTAGACGTATATGATCATTCTAAAGTAATTATCCCTTTTTAGTTTTGTATTAGAATCACAGTTTACTCAGAGGGTACTACTCCCTATTAGATTTTTGCAAAATTTTTATATATTAATATATCTTCGATCGGAGCTCATAATTTGGTGAAATCAGTTGCTATCGTATATATTCTAGACGTATATGATCATACTAAAGTCTTTATCCATTTTTAGTTTTGTATTAGAATCATAGTTTACTCAAAGGGTACTACTCCCTATGAAATTTTTGCCAAATTTTTATTTATCAATATATCTTCGATCGGAGCTCAGAATTTGGTGAAATTAGTTGCTATCGTATATATTCTAGATGTATATGATCATATTAAAGTCTTTATCCCTTTTTATTCGGTATTAGAATCATTGTTTACTCAGAGGGTACCGCTCCCGATGAGATTTTTGCCAAATTTTTATTTATCAATATATGTTCGATCGGAGCTCGGAATTTGGTTAAATTAGTTGCTATCGTATATATTCTAGATATATATGATCATATTAAAGTCTTTATCCATTTTTAATTCGGTATTAGAATCACTGTTTACTCAGAGGTTACCGCTCCCGATGAGATTTTTGCCAAATTTTTATTTATTAATATATCTTCGATCGGAGCTAATAATTTGGTGAAATTAGTTGCTATCGTATATATATTCTAGACGTATATGATCATACTAAATTCTTTATCCCTTTTTAGTTCAGTATTAGAATCACATTTTACTTAGAAGGTACTACTCCCAATGAGATTTTTTCCAAATTACTATTTATTAATATTTCTTCGATCGGAGATCAGATATGGATTAAATTAGTTGCTATCGTACATATTCTAGACGTATATGATCATACTAAAGATTTTATCCCTTTTTAGTACGGTATTAGAATCACAGATTACTCATAGGGTACTACTCCCTATGGGATTTTGCCAATTTTTTATTTATTAATATATCTTCGATCGGAGCTAAAAATTGGGTGAAATCAATTGCTATTGTATATATATTCTAACGTATATGATCATTCTAAAGTCTTTATCGTTTTTTAGTTTTGTATTACAATCAAAGTTTACTCAAAGGGTACTACTCCCTATGAGATTTTTGCCAATTTTTTATTTATCAATATATCTTCGATCGGAGCTCGGAATTTGGTGAAATTAGTTCCTATCGTATATATTCTAGACGTATATGATCATACTAAAGTTTTTATCCCTTTTTAGTACGGTATTAGAATCACTGTTTACTCAGAGGGTACCGTTCCCGATGAGATTTTTGCCAAATTTTTATTTATTAATATATCTTCGATTGGAGCTAATAATTTAGTGAAATTAGTTGCTATCGTATATATATTCTAGACGTATATGATCATACTAAAGTCTTTATCCCTTTATAGTTCAGTATTAGAATCACATTTTACTAAGAAGGTACTACTCCCAATGATATTTTTGCCAAATTATTATTTATTAATATTTCTTCGATCGGAGATCAGAAATGGTTTAAATTAGTTGCTATCGTATATATTCTAGACGTATATGATCATACTAAACTTTTTATCCCTTTTCAGTTCGGTATTAGAATCACAGATTACTCATAGGGTACTACTCCCTTTGGGATTTTGCCAATTTTTTATTTAGTATTATATCTTCGATCGGAGCTAAAAATTGGGTGAAATCAGTTGCTATCGTATATATATTCTAGACGTATATGATCATTCTAAAGTCTTTATCCCTTTTTAGTTTTGTATTAGAATAACAGTTTACTTAGAAGGCACTACTCCCAATGATATTTTTGCCAAATTATTATTTATTAATATTTCTTCTATCGGAGATCAGAAATGGTTTAAATTAGTTGCTATCGTATATATTCTAGACGTATATGATCATACTAAAGTTTTTATCCCTTTTAAGTTCGGTATTAGAATCACAGATTACTCATAGGGTACTACTCCCTATGTGATTTTGCCAATTTTTTATTTATTAATATATCTTCGATCGGAGCTCATAATTTGGTGAAATTAGTTGCTATCGTAATATTCTAGACGTATATGATCATACTAAAGTCTTTATTCCTTTTTAGTTTAGTATTAGAATCACAGTTTACTTAGAGGGTACTACTCCTTATCTGATTTTTGCCAAATTTTTATATATTAATATTTCTACGATCGGAGTTCAGATTGGAATAAATCAGTTGCTATCGTATATATTCTAGACGTATATGATCATACTAAAGTCTTTATCCCTTTTTATTTTTGTATTAGAATTATAGTTTACTCAAAGGGTACTACTCCCTTTGAGATTTTTGCCAAATTTTTATTTATCAATATATGTTCGATCGGAGCTCGGAATTTGGTGAAATTAGTTGCTATCGTATATATTCTAGATATATATGATCATATTAAAGTCTTTATCCATTTTTAATTCGGTATTAGAATCACTGTTTACTCAGAGGTTACCGCTCCCGATGAGATTTTTGCCAAATTTTTATTTATTAATATATCTTCTATCGGAGCTAATAATTTGGTGATATTAGTTGCTATCGTATATATATTCTAGACGTATATGATCATACTAAAGTCTTTATCCCTTTTTAGTTCAGTATTAGAATCACATTTTACTTAGAAGGTACTACTCCCAATGAGATTTTTGCCAAATTATTATTTATTAATATTTCTTCGATCGGAGATCAGAAATGGTTTAAATTAGTTGCTATCGTATATATTCTAGACCTATATGATCATACTATACTTTTTATCCCTTATCAGTTCGGTATTAGAATCACAGATTACTCATAGGGTACTACTCCCTATGGGGTTTTGCCAATTTTTTATTTAGTAATATATCTTCGATCGGAGCTAAAAATTGTGTGAAATCAGTTGCTATCGTATATATATTCTAGACGTATATGATCATTCTAAAGTCTTTATCCCTTTTTAGTTTTGTATTAGAATAACAGTTTACTCAGAGGGTACTACTCCCTGTAGATTTTTGCCAAATTTTATTTATTAATATATCTTCAACCGGAGCTCATAATTTGGTGAAATTAGTTGCTATCGTATATATTCTAGACGTATATGATCATACTAAAGGCTTTATTCCTTTTTAGTTCAGTATTAGAATCACAGTTTACTTAGAGGGTACTACTCCTTATCTGATTTTTTGCCAAATTTTTATATATTAATATTTCTACGATCGGAGCTCAGGTTGGATGAAATCAGTTTCTATCGTATATATTCTTGACTTATATGATCATACTAAAGTCTTAATCCCTTTTTAGTTTTGTATTAGAATCATAGTTCACTCAAAGGGTACTACTCCCTATGAAATTTTTGCCAAATTTTTATTTATCAATATATCTTTGATCGGAGCTCAGAATTTGGTGAAATTAGTTGCTATCGTATATATTCTAGATGTATATGATCATATTAAAGTCTTTATCCATTTTTAAATCGGTATTTGAATCACTGTTTACTCAGAGGTTACCGCTCCCGATGAGATTTTTGCCAAATTTTTATTTATTAATATATCTTCGATCGGAGCTAATAATTTGGTGAAATTAGTTGCTATCGTATATATATTCTAGACGTATATGATCATACTAAAGTCTTTATCCCTTTTTAGTTCAGTATAAGAATCACATTTTACTTAGAAGGGACTACTCCCAATGAGATTTTTGCCAAATTATTATTTATTAATATTTCTTCGATCGGAGATCAGAAATGGTTTAGATTAGTTGCTATCGTATATATTCTAGACGTATATGATCATACTAAACTTTTTATCCCTTTTCAGTTCGGTATTAGAATCACAGATTACTCATAGGGTACTACTCCCTATGGGGTTTTGCCAATTTTTTATGTAGTAATATATCTTCGATCGGAGCTAAAAATTGGGTGAAATCAGTTGCTATCGTATATATATTCTAGACGTATATGATCATTCTAAAGTCTTTATCCCTTTTTAGTTTTGTATTAGAATAACAGTTTACTCAGAGGGTACTACTCCCTGTAGATTTTTGCCAAATTTTTATTTATTAATATATATCTTCAATCGGAGCTCATAATTTGGTGAAATTAGTTGCTATCGTATATATTCTAGACGTATATGATCATACTAAAGGCTTTATTCCTTTTTTGTTCAGTATTAGAATCACAGTTTACTTAGAGGGTACTACTCCTTATCTGATTTTTTGCCAAATTTTTAGATATTAATATTTCTACGATCGGAGCTCAGGTTGGATGAAATCAGTTTCTATCGTATATATTCTAGACTTATATGATCATACTAAAGTCTTTATCCCTTTTTAGTTTTGTATTAGAATCATAGTTTACTCAAAGGGTACTACTCCCTATGAAATTTTTGCCAAATTTTTATTTATCAATATATCTTCGATCGGAGCTCAGAATTTGGTGAAATTAGTTGCTATCGTATATATTCTAGATGTATATGATCATATTAAAGTCTTTATCCCTTTTTAATTCGGTATTAGAATCACTGTTTACTCAGAGGGTACCGCTCCCGATGAGATTTTTGCCAAATTTTTATTTATTAATATATCTTCGATTGGAGCTAATAATTTGGTCAAATTAGTTGCTATCGTATATATATTCTAGACGTATATGATCATACTAAAGTCTTTATCCCTTTTTAGTTCAGTATTAGAATCACATTTTACTAAGAAGGTACTACTCCCAATGAGATTTTTGCCAAATTACTATTTATTAATATTTCTTCGATCGGAGATCAGAAATGGATTAAATTAGTTGCTATCGTATATATTCTAGACTTATATGATCATACTAAAGTTTTTATCCCTTTTTAGTACGGTATTAGAATCACAGATTACTCATAGGGTACTACTCCCTATGGGATTTTGCCAAATTTTTATTTATTAATATATCTTCGATCGGAGCTAATAATTTGGTGAAATTAGTTGCTATCGTATATATATTCTAGACGTATATGATCATACTAAAGTCTTTATCCCTTTTTAGTTCAGTATTAGAATCACATTTTACATAGAAGGTACTACTCCCAATGAGATTTTTGCCAAATTATTATTTATTAATATTTCTTCGATCGAAGATCAGAAATGGATTAAATTAGTTGCTATCGTATATATTCTAGACGTATATGATCATACTAAAGTTTTTATACCTTTTTAGTTCGGTATTAGAATCACATATTACTCATTGGGTACTACTCCCTATGTGATTTTGCCAATTTTTTATTTATTAATATATCTTCGATCGGAGCTAAAAATTGGGTGAAATCAGTTGCTATCGTATATATATTCTAGACGTATATGATCATTCTAAAGTAATTATCCCTTTTTAGTTTTGTATTAGAATCACAAATTACTCAGAGGGTACTACTCCCTATTAGATTTTTGCAAAATTTTTATTTATTAATATATCTTCGATCGGAGCTCATAATTTGGTGAAATTAGTTGCTATCGTATATATATTCTAGACGTATATGATCATACTAAAGTCTTTATCTCTTTATAGTTCAGTATTAGAATCACATTTTACTAAGAAGGTACTACTCCCAATGATATTTTTGCCAAATTATTATTTATTAATATTTCTTCGATCGGAGATCAGAAATGGTTTAAATTAGTTGCTATCGTATATATTCTAGACGTATATGATCATACTAAACTTTTTATCCCTTTTCAGTTCGGTATTAGAATCACAGATTACTCATAGGGTACTACTCCCTATGGGATTTTGCCAATTTTTATTTAGTAATATATCTTCGATCGGAGCTAAAAATTGGGTGAAATCAGTTGCTATCGTATATATATTCTAGACGTATATGATCATTCTAAAGTCTTTATCCCTTTTTAGTTTTGTATTAGAATAACAGTTTACTTAGAAGGCACTACTCCCAATGATATTTTTGCCAAATTATTATTTATTAATATTTCTTCTATCGGAGATCAGAAATGGTTTAAATTAGTTGCTATCGTATATATTCTAGACGTATATGATCATACTAAAGTTTTTATCCCTTTTAAGTTCGGTATTAGAATCACAGATTACTCATAGGGTACTACTCCCTATGTGATTTTGCCAATTTTTTATTTATTAATATATCTTCGATCGGAGCTCATAATTTGGTGAAATTAGTTGCTATCGTAATATTCTAGACGTATATGATCATACTAAAGTCTTTATTCCTTTTTAGTTTAGTATTAGAATCACAGTTTACTTAGAGGGTACTACTCCTTATCTGATTTTTGCCAAATTTTTATATATTAATATTTCTACGATCGGAGTTCAGATTGGAAGAAATCAGTTGCTATCGTATATATTCTAGACGTATATGATCATACTAAAGTCTTTATCCCTTTTTAGTTTTGTATTAGAATTATAGTTTACTCAAAGGGTACTACTCCCTTTGAGATTTTTGCCAAATTTTTATTTATCAATATATGTTCGATCGGAGCTCGGAATTTGGTGAAATTAGTTGCTATCGTATATATTCTAGATATATATGATCATATTAAAGTCTTTATCCATTTTTAATTCGGTATTAGAATCACTGTTTACTCAGAGGTTACCGCTCCCGATGAGATTTTTGCCAAATTTTTATTTATTAATATATCTTCTATCGGAGCTAATAATTTGGTGATATTAGTTGCTATCGTATATATATTCTAGACGTATATGATCATACTAAAGTCTTTATCCCTTTTTAGTTCAGTATTAGAATCACATTTTACTTAGAAGGTACTACTCCCAATGAGATTTTTGCCAAATTATTATTTATTAATATTTCTTCGATCGGAGATCAGAAATGGTTTAAATTAGTTGCTATCGTATATATTCTAGACCTATATGATCATACTATACTTTTTTATCCCTTATCAGTTCGGTATTAGAATCACAGATTACTCATAGGGTACTACTCCCTATGGGGTTTTGCCAATTTTTTATTTAGTAATATATCTTCGATCGGAGCTAAAAATTGTGTGAAATCAGTTGCTATCGTATATATATTCTAGACGTATATGATCATTCTAAAGTCTTTATCCCTTTTTAGTTTTGTATTAGAATAACAGTTTACTCAGAGGGTACTACTCCCTGTAGATTTTTGCCAAATTTTTATTTATTAATATATCTTCAACCGGAGCTCATAATTTGGTGAAATTAGTTGCTATCGTATATATTCTAGACGTATATGATCATACTAAAGGCTTTATTCCTTTTTAGTTCAGTATTAGAATCACAGTTTACTTAGAGGGTACTACTCCTTATCTGATTTTTTGCCAAATTTTTATATATTAATATTTCTACGATCGGAGCTCAGGTTGGATGAAATCAGTTGCTATCGTATATATTCTTGACTTATATGATCATACTAAAGTCTTAATCCCTTTTTAGTTTTGTATTAGAATCATAGTTCACTCAAAGGGTACTACTCCCTATGAAATTTTTGCCAAATTTTTATTTATCAATATATCTTTGATCGGAGCTCAGAATTTGGTGAAATTAGTTGCTATCGTATATATTCTAGATGTATATGATCATATTAAAGTCTTTATCCATTTTTAAATCGGTATTTGAATCACTGTTTACTCAGAGGTTACCGCTCCCGATGAGATTTTTGCCAAATTTTTATTTATTAATATATCTTCGATCGGAGCTAATAATTTGGTGAAATTAGTTGCTATCGTATATATATTCTAGACGTATATGATCATACTAAAGTCTTTATCCCTTTTTAGTTCAGTATAAGAATCACATTTTACTTAGAAGGGACTACTCCCAATGAGATTTTTGCCAAATTATTATTTATTAATATTTCTTCGATCGGAGATCAGAAATGGTTTAGATTAGTTGCTATCGTATATATTCTAGACGTATATGATCATACTAAACTTTTTATCCCTTTTCAGTTCGGTATTAGAATCACAGATTACTCATAGGGTACTACTCCCTATGGGGTTTTGCCAATTTTTTATGTAGTAATATATCTTCGATCGGAGCTAAAAATTGGGTGAAATCAGTTGCTATCGTATATATATTCTAGACGTATATGATCATTCTAAAGTCTTTATCCCTTTTTAGTTTTGTATTAGAATAACAGTTTACTCAGAGGGTACTACTCCCTGTAGATTTTTGCCAAATTTTTATTTATTAATATATATCTTCAATCGGAGCTCATAATTTGGTGAAATTAGTTGCTATCGTTTATATTCTAGACGTATATGATCATACTAAAGGTTTTATTCCTTTTTTGTTCAGTATTAGAATCACAGTTTACTTAGAGGGTACTACTCCTTATCTGATTTTTTGCCAAATTTTTATATATTAATATTTCTACGATCGGAGCTCAGGTTGGATGAAATCAGTTGCTATCGTATATATTCTAGACTTATATGATCATACTAAAGTCTTTATCCCTTTTTAGTTTTGTATTAGAATCATAGTTTACTCAAAGGGTACTACTCCCTATGAAATTTTTGCCAAATTTTTATTTATCAATATATCTTCGATCGGAGCTCAGAATTTGGTGAAATTAGTTGCTATCGTATATATTCTAGATGTATATGATCATATTAAAGTCTTTATCCCTTTTTAATTCGGTATTAGAATCACTGTTTACTCAGAGGGTACCGCTCCCGATGAGATTTTTGCCAAATTTTTATTTATTAATATATCTTCGATTGGAGCTAATAATTTGGTCAAATTAGTTGCTATCGTATATATATTCTAGACGTATATGATCATACTAAAGTCTTTATCCCTTTTTAGTTCAGTATTAGAATCACATTTTACTAAGAAGGTACTACTCCCAATGAGATTTTTGCCAAATTACTATTTATTAATATTTCTTCGATCGGAGATCAGAAATGGATTAAATTAGTTGCTATCGTATATATTCTAGACGTATATGATCATACTAAAGTTTTTATCCCTTTTTAGTACGGTATTAGAATCACAGATTACTCATAGGGTACTACTCCCTATGGGATTTTGCCAAATTTTTATTTATTAATATATCTTCGATCGGAGCTAATAATTTGGTGAAATTAGTTGCTATCGTATATATGTTCTAGACCTATATGATCATACTAAAGTCTTTATCCCTTTTTAGTTCAGTATTAGAATCACATTTTACATAGAAGGTACTACTCCCAATGAGATTTTTGCCAAATTATTATTTATTAATATTTCTTCGATCGAAGATCAGAAATGGATTAAATTAGTTGCTATCGTATATATTCTAGACGTATATGTTCATACTAAAGTTTTTATACCTTTTTAGTTCGGTATTAGAATCACAGATTACTCATTGGGTACTACTCCCTATGTGATTTTGCCAATTTTTTATTTATTAATATATCTTCGATCGGAGCTAAAAATTGGGTGAAATCAGTTGCTATCGTATATATATTCTAGACGTATATGATCATTCTAAAGTAATTATCCCTTTTTAGTTTTGTATTAGAATCACAGTTTACTCAGAGGGTACTACTCCCTATTAGATTTTTGCAAAATTTTTATTTATTAATATATCTTCGATCGGAGTTCAGATTGGAAGAAATCAGTTGCTATCGTAATATTCTAGACGTATATGATCATACTAAATTCTTTATTCATTTTTAGTTTAGTATTAGAATCACAGTTTACTTAGAGGGTACTACTCCTTATCTGATTTTTGCCAAATTTTTATATATTAATATTTCTACGATCGGAGTTCAGATTGGAAGAAATCAGTTGCTATCGTATATATTATAGACGTATATGATCATACTAAAGTCTTTATCCCTTTTTAGTTTTGTATTAGAATTATAGTTTACTCAAAGGGTACTACTCCCTATGAAATCTTTGCCAAATTTTTATTTATCAATATATCTTCGATCGGAGCTCAGAATTTGGTGAAATTAGTTGCTATCGTATATATTCTAGATGTATATGATCATATTAAAGTCTTTATCCCTTTTTAATTCGGTATTAGAATCATTGTTTACTCAGAGGGTACCGCTCCCGATGAGACTTTTACCAAATTTTTATTTATCAATATATGTTCGATCGGAGCTCGGAATTTGGTGAAATTAGTTGCTATCGTATATATTCTAGATATATATGATCATATTAAAGTCTTTATCCATTTTTAATTCGGTATTAGAATCACTGTTTACTCAGAGGTTACCGCTCCCGATGAGATTTTTGCCAAATTTTTATTTATTAATATATCTTCGATCGGAGCTAATAATTTGGTGAAATTAGTTGCTATCGTATATATATTCTAGACGTATATGATCATACTAAATTCTTTATCCCTTTTTAGTTCAGTATTAGAATCACATTTTACTTAGAAGGTACTACTCCCAATGAGATTTTTGCCAAATTATTATTTATTAATATTTCTTCGATCGGAGATCAGAAATGGTTTAGATTAGTTGCTATCGTATATATTCTAGACGTATATGATCATACTAAACTTTTTTATCCCTTTTCAGTTCGGTATTAGAATCACAGATTACTCATAGGGTACTACTCCCTATGGGGTTTTGCCAATTTTTTATTTAGTAATATATCTTCGATCGGAGCTAAAAATTGGGTGAAATCAGTTGCTATCGTATATATATTCTAGACGTATATGATCATTCTAAAGTCTTTATCCCTTTTTAGTTTTGTATTAGAATAACAGTTTACTCAGAGGGTACTACTCCCTGTAGATTTTTGCCAAATTTTTATTTATTAATATATCTTCAATCGGAGCTCATAATTTGGTGAAATTAGTTGCTATCGTATATATTCTAGACGTATATGATCATACTAAAGGCTTTATTCCTTTTTTGTTCAGTATTAGAATCACAGTTTACTTAGAGGGTACTACTCCTTATCTGATTTTTTGCCAAATTTTTATATATTAATATTTCTACGATCGGAGCTCAGGTTGGATGAAATCAGTTGCTATCGTATATATTCTAGACTTATATGATCATACTAAAGTCTTGATCCCTTTTTAGTTTTGTATTAGAATCATAGTTTACTCAAAGGGTACTACTCCCTATGAAATCTTTGCCAAATTTTTATTTATCAATATTTCTTCGATCGGAGCTCAGAATTTGGTGAAATTAGTTGCTATCGTATATATTCTAGATGTATATGATCATATTAAAGTCTTTATCCCTTTTTAATTCGGTATTAGAATCACTGTTTACTCAGAGGGTACCGCTCCCGATGAGATTTTTGCCAAATTTTTATTTATTAATATATCTTCGATCGGAGACAATAATTTGGTGAAATTAGTTGCTATCGTATATATATACTAGACGTATATGATCATACTAAAGTCTTTATCCCTTTTTAGTCCAGTATTAGAATCACATTTTACTTATAAGGTACTACTCCCAATGAGATTTTTGCCAAATTACTATTTATTAATATTTCTTCGATCGGAGATCAGATATGGATTAAATTAGTTGCTATCGTATATATTCTAGACGTATATGATCATACTAAAGATTTTATCCCTGTTTAGTACGGTATTAGAATCACAGATTACTCATAGGGTACTACTCCCTATGGGATTTTGCCAATTTTTATTTATTAATATATCTTCGATCGGAGCTAAAATTTGGGTGAAATCAATTGCTATTGTATATATATTCTAGACGTATATGATCATTCTAAAGTCTTTATCCTTTTTTAGTTTTGTATTACAATCAAAGTTTACTCAAAGGGTACTACTCCCTATGAGATTTTTGCCAAATTTTTGTTTATCAATATATCTTTGATCGGAGCTCGGAATTTGGTGAAATTAGTTCCTATCGTATATATTCTTGATGTATATGATCATTTTAAAGTCTTTATCCCTTTTTATTTTGGTATTAGAATCACTGTTTACTCAGAGGGTACCGTTCCCGATGAGATTTTTGCCAAATTTTTATGTATTAAAATATCTTCGATTGGAGCTAATAATTTGGTGAAATTAGTTGCTATCGTATATATATTCTAGACGTATATGATCATACTAAAGTCTTTATCCCTTTATAGTTCAGTATTAGAATCACATTTTACTAAGAAGGTACTACTCCCGATGAGATTTTTGCCAAATTACTATTTATTAATATTTCTTCGATCGGAGATCAGAAATGGATTAAATTAGTTGCTATCGTATATATTCTAGACGTATATGATCATACTAAAGTTTTTATCCCTTTTTAGTACGGTATTAGAATCACAGATTACTCATAGGGTACTACTCCCTATGGGATTTTGCCAAATTTTTATTTATTAATATATCTTCGATCGGAGACAATAATTTGGTGAAATTAGTTGCTATCGTATATATATACTAGACGTATATGATCATACTAAAGTCTTTATCCCTTTTTAGTTCAGTATTAGAATCACATTTTACTTAAAAGGTACTACTCCCAATGAGATTTTTGCCAAATTACTATTTATTAATATTTCTTCGATCGGAGATCAGATATGGATTAAATTAGTTGCTATCGTATATATTCTAGACGTATATGATCATACTAAAGATTTTATCCCTGTTTAGTACGGTATTAGAATCACAGATTACTCATAGGGTACTACTCCCTATGGGATTTTGCCAATTTTTTATTTATTAATATATCTTCGATCGGAGCTAAAATTTGGGTGAAATCAATTGCTATTGTATATATATTCTAGACGTATATGATCATTCTAAAGTCTTTATCCTTTTTTAGTTTTGTATTACAATCAAAGTTTACTCAAAGGGTACTACTCCCTATGAGATTTTTGCCAATTTTTTATTTATCAATATATCTTCGATCGGAGCTCGGAATTTGGTGAAATTAGTTCCTATCGTATATATTCTTGATGTATATGATCATTTTAAAGTCTTTATCCCTTTTTATTTCGGTATTAGAATCACTGTTTACTCAGAGGGTACCGTTCCCGATGAGATTTTTGCCAAATTTTTATGTATTAAAATATCTTCGATTGGAGCTAATAATTTGGTGAAATTAGTTGCTATCGTATATATATTCTAGACGTATATGATCATACTAAAGTCTTTATCCCTTTATAGTTCAGTATTAGAATCACATTTTCTAAGAAGGCACTACTCCCGATGAGATTTTTGCCAAATTACTATTTATTAATATTTCTTCGATCGGAGATCAGAAATGGATTAAATTAGTTGCTATCGTATATATTCTAGACGTATATGATCATACTAAAGTTTTTATCCCTTTTTAGTACGGTTTTAGAATCACAGATTACTCATAGGGTACTACTCCCTATGGGGGATTTTGCCAAATTTTTATTTATTAATATATCTTCGATCGGAGCTAATAATTTGGTAAAATTAGTTGCTATCGTATATATATTCTAGACGTATATGATCATACTAAAGTCTTTATCCCTTTTTAGTTCAGTATTAGAATCACATTTTACTTAGAAGGTACTACTCCCAATGAGATTTTTGCCAATTTATTATTTATTAATATTTCTTCGATCGGAGATCAGAAATGGTTTAAATTAGTTGCTATCGTATATATTCTAGACGTATATGATCATACTAAACTTTTTATCCCTTTTCAGTTCGGTATTAGAATCACAGATTACTCATAGGGTACTACTCCCTATGGGATTTTGCCAATTTTTTATTTAGTAATATATCTTCAATCGGAGCTAAAAATTGGGTGAAATCAGTTGCTATCGTATATATATTCTAGACGTATATGATCATTCTAAAGTCTTTATCCCTTTTTAGTTTTTATTAGAATAACAGTTTACTTAGAAGGCACTACTCCCAATGATATTTTTGCCAAATTATTATTTATTATTATTTCTTCTATCGGAGATCAGAAATGGTTTAAATTAGTTGCTATCGTATATATTCTAGACGTATATGATCATACTAAAGTTTTTATCCCTTTTTAGTTCGGTATTAGAATCACAGATTACTCATAGGGTACTACTCCCTATGTGATTTTGCCAATTTTTTATTTATTAATATATCTTCGATCGGAGCTAAAAATTGGGTGAAATCAGTTGCTATCGTATATATATTCTAGACGTATATGATCATTCTAAAGTAATTATCCCTTTTTAGTTTTGTATTAGAATCACAGTTTACTCAGAGGGTACTACTCCCTATTAGATTTTGGCCAAATTTTTATTTATTAATATATCTTCGATCGGAGCTCATAATTTGGTGAAATTAGTTGCTATCGTATATATTCTAGACGTATATGATCATACTAAAGTCTTTATTCCTTTTTAGTTTAGTATTAGAATCACAGTTTACTTAGAGGGTACTACTCCTTATCTGATTTTTGCCAAATTTTTATATATTAATATTTCTACGATAGGAGCTCAGATTGGATGAAATCAGTTGCTATCGTATATATTCTAGACGTATATGATCATACTAAAGTCTTTATCCCTTTTTAGTTTTGTATTAGAATCATAGTTTACTCAAAGGGTACTACTCCCTATGAGATTTTTGCCAAATTTTTATTTATCAATATATCTTCGATCGGAGCTCGGAATTTGGTGAAATTAGTTGCTATCGTATATATTCTAGATGTATATGATCATATTAAAGTCTTTATCCATTTTTAATTCGGTATTAGAATCACTGTTTATTCAGAGGTTACCGCTCCCGATGAGATTTTTGCCAAATTTTTATTTATTAATATATCTTCGATCGGAGCTAATAATTTGGTGAAATTAGTTGCTATCGTATATATATTCTAGACGTATATGATCATAATAAAGTCTTTATCCCTTTTGTAGTTCAGCATTAGAATCACATTTTACTTAGAAGGTACTACTCCCAATGAGATTTTTGCCAAATTATTATTTATTAATATTTCTTCTATCGGAGATCAGAAATGGTTTAAATTAGTTGCTATCGTATATATTCTAGACGTATATGATCATACTAAACTTTTTATCCCTTTTCAGTTCGGTATTAGAATCACAGATTACTCATAGGATACTACTCCCTATGGGATTTTGCCAATTTTTTATTTAGTAATATATCTTCGATCGGAGCTAAAAATTGGGTGAAATCAGTTGCTATCGTATATATATTCTAGACGTATATGATCATACTAAAGTCTTTATCCCTTTTTAGTTCAGTATTAGAATCACATTTTACTTAGAAGGTACTACTCCCAATGATATTTTTGCCAAATTATTATTTATTAATATTTCTTCGATCGTAGATAAGAAATGGATTAAATTAGTTGCTATCGTATATATTCTAGACGTATATGATCATACTAAAGTTTTTATCCCTTTTTAGTTCGGTATTAGAATCACAGATTACTCATAGGGTACTACTCCCTATGGGATTTTGCCAATTTTTTATTTATTAATATATCTTCTATCAGAGCTAAAAATTGGGTGAAATCAGTTGCTATCGTATATATATTCTAGACGTATATGATCATTATAAAGTCTTTATCCTTTTTTAGTTTTGTATTACAATCAAAGTTTACTCAAAGGGTACTACTCCTATGAGATTTTTGCCAAATTTTTATTTATCAATATATCTTCGATCGAAGCTCGGAATTTGGTGAAATTAGTTGCTATCGTATATATTCTAGATGTATATGATTATATTAAAGTCTTTATCCCTTTTTAATTCAGTATTAGTATCACTGTTTACTCAGAGGGTACCGCTCCCGATGAGATTTTTGCCAAATTTTTATTTATTAAAAAATCTTCGATCGGAGCTCAGAATTTGGTGAAATTAGTTGCTATCGTATATATTCTAGATGTATATGATCATATTAAAGTCTTTATCCCTTTTTAATTCGGTATTAGATTCACAGTTTATTTAGAGGGTACTACTCCTTATCTGATTTTTGCAAACTTTCATATATTAATATTTCTACGATCAGAGCTCAGATTGGATGAAATCAGTTGCTATCGTATATATTCTAGACGTATATGATCATACTAAAGTCTTTATCCCTTTTTAGTTCAGCATTAGAATCACATTTTACTTAGAAGGTACTACTCCCAATGATATTTTTGCCAAATTATTATTTATTAATATTTCTTCGATCGGAGATCAGAAATGGATTAAATTAGTTGCTATCGTATATATCCTAGACGTATATGATCATACTAAAGTTTTTATCCCTTTTTAGTTCGGTATTAGAATCACAGATTACTCATAGGGTAATACTCCCTATGGGATTTTGCCAATTTTTTATTTATTAATATATCTTCGATCGGAGCTAAAAATTGGGTGAAATCAGTTGCTATCGTATTTATATTCTAGACGTATATGATCATTCTAAAGTCTTTATCCTTTTTAAGTTTTGTATTACAATCAAAGTTTACTCAAAGGGTACTACTCTCTATGAGATTTTTGCCAAATTTTTGTTTATCAATATATCTTCGATCGAAGCTTGGAATTTGGTGAAATTAGTTGCTATCGTATATATTCTAGATGTATCTGATCATATTAAAGTCTTTATCCCTTTTTAATTCAGTATTAGAATCACTGTTTACTCATAGGGTAATACTCCCTATGGGATTTTGCCAATTTTTTATTTATTAATATATCTTCGATCGGAGCTAAAAATTGGGTGAAATCAGTTGCTATCGTATATATATTCTAGACGTATATGATCATATTAAAGTCTTTATCCCTCTTTAATTCGGTATTAGATTCACAGTTTATTTAGAGGGTACACTCCCTATCTGAATTTTGTAAACTTTTATATATTAATATTTCTACGATCGGAGCTCAGATTGGATGAAATCAGTTGCTATCGTATATATTCTAGACGTATATGATCATACTAAAGTCTTTATCCCTTTTTAGTTTTGTATTAGAATAATAGTTTACTCAAAGGGTACTTCTCCCTATTAGATTTTTGCCAAATTTTTATTTATTAATATATCTTCGATCGGAGCTCATAATTTGGTGAAATTAGTTGCTATCGTATATATTCTAGACGTATATGATCATACTAAAGTCTTTATTCCTTTTTAGTTTAGTATTAGAATCACAGTTTACTTAGAGGGTACTACTCCTTATCTGATTTTTGCCAAATTTTTATATATTAATATTTCTACGAAAGGAGCTCAGATTGGATGAAATCAGTTGCTATCGTATATATTCTAGACGTATATGATCATACTAAAGTCTTTATCCCTTTTTAGTTTTGTATTAGAATTATAGTTTACTCAAAGGGTACTACTCCCTATAAGATTTTTGCCAAATTTTTATTTATCAATATATCTTCGATCGGAGCTCGGAATTTGGTGAACTTAGTTGCTATCGTATATATTCTAGATGTATATGATCATATTAAAGTCTTTATCCCTTTTGAATTCGGTATTAGAATCACTGTTTACTCAGAGGGTACCGCTCCCGATGAGATTTTTGCCAAATTTTTATTTATTAATATATCTTCGATCGGAGCTAATAATTTGGTGAAATTAGTTGCTATCGTATATATATTCTAGACGTATATGATCATACTAAAGTCTTTATCCCTTTTTAGTTCAGTATTAGAATCACATTTTACTTAGAAGGTACTACTCCCAATGATATTTTTGCCAAATTATTATTTATTAATATTTCTTCGATCGTAGATCAGAAATGGATTAAATTAGTTGCTATCGTATATGTTGCGTCCGGGATGAATTGGGTCGTGGGGACGGTTCTGTTTGTATGGTTGTGCGGGTTTTCGGGCGGTAACCCTTCGTCTGGAAGAGGTTGTGCCACTGACGAGTGTTCGGTTGATCCCGGAAAGATCTGTTTCTCGAAGTGCGGTTGTGTCTCAAGGGGACGTCTGAGTCTCAGAAGGCGGTGGTCTGTGCACAAGTCCGGATATCTGGGTGACGATTCCTGCGCAAAGGACCAATGCTAGCACGGAGAGGGGGGGTGGTGCTAGCGGAGCCCTCTCCGAAGCTTAAGTCACTATAGGGCTAAAAGAGTAATTTCTAGAGAGAGAATATTTCTAGAGAGAAGTCAGAGCTCAAAATACCAAAGTTGGGCAAATGAGATGATGTGTGAAAATGGGTGGCCAAGGCCTCCTATTTATAGGCTTCCTTGGGATCGGACCCGGTTTTAAAGCGGTTTGATGACGGTTCAAAAGCAAGCGGTAACCGTCATCCATGTTGGTAATGCGCGAACTTGACTTCTCTACACGTGACGGTAATCGCGGAAACGGTAATCGCACGATACCCGCAATGCAATCCGGACGTTCGGGTTGCTTTGAAATCTGGACTTCCGGGTTGCAAAGCAACCCGGAGGTCCGGTCCGGGTGTGCGTAAATGCATTTCCGGACCGTTTTTACCCCTTGGGAAACGTTTTTCAAGTTGTGATGTGATTTTCGGCGTGTTTGCGAGGCCCGAAACGTAAATACGAACTCGAATTGGACACATATCCATCACTTGCCCCCGAGTCAAGTAACGATTTAAAACCTTTCTTGAATCTATTTTTAAGTTAGGATACGCGTCCAATTTTGAGTTTGACGCTAACCTTCCGGTTTCGGTTATTGGTTGGACGTAGCAATCTTGATTTCGTCCGTCCCTTGATTTTCCGACCGAATGACTTTGTTTCCTGTCATCATGGTTAGTGCAAATAGGGAATGCGCATATGTAGCACGTAAGTACGGTTACCGTTAGGGATATAAATGATTAGCAATACACCATGCGAACATGCTTTTATCAACGTACATGCACAAGTAATGGTTATGGCAATATCGTAATTACGCGATGCAAGAGATATAATCCGTACATCTCTAATTTTAAAATGACTTAGCAAATATCAAATCATGCATCATGCGATATGAAAACATGCGCGTAGAATGACGGGTTTGATACGTGCAATATCAAAATAATCACGTATGTAGGAGTAGATATTTAGAAGAGAGGGTGGAGTATACCATAAGTGCTTAGTCGTGAGTGTAGACAAGTTACTCCTTTAATCCTTATCACCAAAGCATCTTTTGGGATATGTAACTACACAAATCCCCAATCATTCCTCCATCATCTTGGGAATTCATTATTCCTTCTTCTCTGCAGGTAATTCCTTCTTCATTTCCCGAAATTGTTTGTGTGTTCATAGTTTCTTCACCGTCGTAAAGCTTAGACATATCCCGAAAGTTTCGTGCTTGATCTTTGACTTGTTTTCAGAAATTGACACCACCAATCGACTCAGACTGTCACGAGGATTCCAGCACCGCCTTCGGAATCGCCAGGAGACGCCGGACGAGCCCTCACGCGTCGCCGCGTGAAATTTGCCTTGCCGGCGCGTGTAGCCCACGCGCCGCCTTCCCGTGTTCCGTTCGTCGCGGTCCTTACCTTTCTGAAATCGTCTCGATGAGAGGAATCCATTGTGATACTTTTCGTCACGTTTTGAGGTAATCTGGAAATTCGATTTTACAGGACAGCTTCGACTTGATTTCGAATGTCGCCGTATTGTTGTTCGTTTGAGCTATTTGTTGTTGTTGTCGTATGGAACTGCTTGTTGGTGCTTGTATGTCAAATATTTGCTGATTAGTTGCCGTTATTATCGCCGCTAGTGCATGACTTAGACGATTTTTCACTTCCGTGGATAGTTGAGGTAGAATTCCCCGTTTGGACATAGTGCCCCCGTGCCTTTGTGTAGAGGCTTTTTGGCCGGTATGCATAATTTTTCCCCTTGATGTGTTCGTTAGTTGATGGGAATTGCCAAACGTCTTTAGGAGTAGCCTTTTGTTGCCTTTGAAGCCTTAGGAAAATATTTTCCTTAAGTGTCGTCGTATTTGATCCTTGTGGTTTGTCCCATTAGATTCACCGTTTGCATGATAGCCTCTTAAGACGTTAATCCCTTTTACCGTATGTGCCGGCTTTGATACGCGTGTTGACTTTTGCTACGCGCGTTGACTTTTGCTACGTGCGTTGACTTTTGCTATGCGCGTTGACTTTCGCTATGCGTGTTGACTTCTGCTATGCGCGTTGACTTTTGCTATGCGCGTTGACTTTTGCTATGTGCGTTGACTTTTACTACACGCGTTGACTTCTGCTTGGTTTTTGCAGATTGTGGAGTCATGGTAACTTCTTGCGGAGCTTCCTTCCTTTTGATCAAGTTGTTGCAATGAGTAAGTCTATCCCTCCTCTATCGCAGACTCCCTTTAATTCTGATATAGAGGACGACTTGGAAGTAGACCCGGTTTTACCAGTAGATAGTGTTTTAGACACCGACGAGGGTGTAGCTGCTGGTCCTTTTGTTGGGGCGTCTCCTACTGGAGAGACTGAGGTGTTGGTTAGGTATTACACTAACCGCTTGGATAGATCCTTGTTCACCTTGTATGCGAGTGCTTCCGGACTCGACGCTTGTACCGAGGCCGTTTACCCCTTTGACATACTCCATGATAGTAATTTAGGAGATGCTACTCCTCCGCCCGTAGATATATCCGTTGTGTACACATCTCACGTTAGAGAGGGTTTACGGTTTCCCTATTGCTCTGACTTGATTGAGCTCTGTAGCGGTTATGGGATTTCCCCTTTAGATCTTGCGCCCAACGGGATTCGAGTATGGACTTGTTTCAGAGTGTTGCTTCACAAGCAGTCCTGGCGTTACTCCCGCACCCTCTTTCGCTGCTTCTATCATCTCCTTGAAAAGGTCTTTTCGGCTGAGGCTGCCAATTTCTTCCTTGTTGACCACCTGAGTGTGGTTTGGTTGGTTTTTCTTTGGATTTTCTTTTGCTTTTGCCGCAGAGATTTTTGCCTTGTTCTGGCTTCTGAACCTTTCGAGGTCCACGTATTCCTTAACTCTTGCAGCTAACTCCTTCATGGTTTCGGCTGGGCGTTTTGCCATTTTTTCTGCTAGGGCATAGCCTCTTCGTCCGAGGTTTCGAATGAATGCCTGGACAATCTCTCCTTCCGTCAGGTTCCCCTGAATATCAGAGATATTCTGATTGAAACGGACGTAGTAGTCGGCGAGAGATTCTTCGTTTTGTTGTTGGACGTCGTCCAGAGCACCTGACCCTTTTAGCAATGTACGCTCGCCCATGTATCATTGAATGAATTTAGCCTTCAGGTCCGCCCATAAAGTGATGCTTCCGCATGGCAGCGAGAAGAACCAGTGTGCTGCAGTTTCGGCAAGAGTTTGTGAAAACGTCATTGCGAAGTGATGCGGGTTTTTTGTTCTGCCTAGTAGAGAGGCCTCGTGCTTTTGCACGTGTTCTACTGGATCTCCTTTTCCACGGTAGAGGTCTCCTCCAATTCGATATAGTGCGTCTGGGACACGAATGTTCACCAGGTGGTCAGCGAACGGATGTGACGCCCTTTCTTCAAGAGCGTGCATACCCCTCATCTTTGCTTCCTTCATCTTCTTTTCCACCATTTCTTCTAACATCTCGGCAGTAAATCCTTTTGCAGGCTCAGCGTAACCTGTTGAAGGGTTTTGCCGGCCATTGTTGCGGTAGATGTCAGATTGATCTCTGCTCGTGGCCTGGAAGGGATCATTCCTTGTTGGGTGCTGAGGGTGGTAGAATAGGGGCTGTCTTTCATTCCTCCAATGATGGGCTCCTTGGGAAGGAGTGTATGACCGTGCAGCTTCATATCTTGCATGTTGGTTTCTGCCCTGGGAAGGATTGCCGTGGTGAGTAGTGTCTTGCGACACCTCTCTTGCTGGCGCGGCATGCTCTTGGTTAGTTGGAGGTGGTTGATCAGCATATCCTTGGTTTTTTAGAGACTCACGGAATGCGAGTAACTCTACGCAGCCATCATCACTGGAGTAACGGTGGGTGATGGATATATGTCCACTTAGGGTTGGTATTTACATTTCGGGCCTCGTAAACACGTCAAAAATTACATCTCGGTTTAAAAACGTCTCCCAAGGTGTCAAAACGGTCAGGAAACGCATTTACACGCGTCTGGACCGGACCTCCGGATTGCAATACGGGTATCGCGCGACTACTGTATCCGTGATTACCGTTGCGTGTAGAGAAGTCAAGTTCACTCATTACCAATATGATCATGCGGTTACCGCATGATCTTGAACCGTCACCAAACCGCTTTAAAACCGGGTCCGGTCCCAAGAAAGCCTATAAATAGGAGGCCTTGGCCACCCATTTTCAGACATCCTCTCATTTGCCCAACTTTGGTATTTTGAGCTCTGACTTCTCTCTAGAAATATTCTCTCTCTAGAAATTACTCTTTTGCCATTATAGTGACTTAAGCTTCGGAGAGGGCTCCGCTAGCACCACCCCCCCCCCCTCTCCGTGCTAGCATTGGTCCTTCGTGCAGGAATTGTCGCCCAGACGCCCGCATTTGTGCACAGACCACAGCCGTACCGAGACACAGACCTTTACGGGAGTAAAACCGAACACTCGCCAGTGGCCCAACCTCTTCCCTAGGAAGGGTTACAGCCCAAAAGCCCGCACAACCACGCAAACAGACGCGTCCTCACGACCTTGTTCATCCCGGACGCAACATTGGCGCCGTCTACGTGATTCGAACAAGAAGCTACCGTACCGCAAAATCATGACGAGTGATCACAACCCTCTAGAAGAGGTGAAAAACCTAAGGAAAAGGCCTGGGTGTCCCAGGAATTCCCCGGCAAACAAAAGAACAAGAGGCCAAGCTCCAGCTGGGAGCCAGTCGGGACCCTCCCACATCCCAAGAGCTACTTCCGTAGCTTCATCCATACTGACTGACAATGCGCCCAACGCACAGCACCGAGAGCCAAGGGACAAACATCACGCACATCCACCTGGTTTCGAACCAGAAATGCACGAAGATGAATCCCAAGCAGAAATGCCGCAAGGCGAACAAAGAACGGGGGCAAACCCGATGCCCACCGTTACTCCAGCGATGATGGCTGTGCTGGAAGAGTTACTCGCATTCCGCGAGTCTCTAAAAAACCAAGGATATGCGGCTCAGCCACCTCCGTCCAACCAACAATATGCTGCGCCAGCAAGAGAGATGTCGCAAGACACTACTCGCTACGGCAATCCTTTCCAGGGCAAGAACCAACACGCAAGATATGAAACTGCACGGTCATACACTCCTTTCCAAGGAGCCCATCAGTGGAGGAACGAAAGGCAGCCCCCATTATACCACCCACAGCAGCCAACGAGGGATCATCCTTTTCAGGCCACAAGCAGGGATCAATCTGACATCTACCACAACAATGGTCGGCAAAATCCTTCAACAGGTTATGCTGAACCGGTAAAAGGGTTTACCGCCGAGATGTTAGAAGAAATGGTGGAGAAGAAGATGAAGGAAGCAAAAATGAAGGGTATGCACGCTCTTGAAGAAAGGGCGTCACATCCGTTCGCTGAGCACTTGGTGAACAGTCGCGTCCCAGACGCACTGTATCGAATTGGAGGAGACCTCTACCGTGGAAAAGGAGATCCAGTTGAACACGTGCAAAAGCACGAGGCCTCTCTGCTAGGCAGAACGAAGAACCCACACCATTTCGCAATGACGTTTTCACAAACTCTTGTTGGGACTGCAGCACACTGGTTCTTCTCACTGCCATGCGGAAGCGTCACTTCATGGGCAGACCTGAAGGCCAAATTCATTCAACAGTACATGGGCGAGCGCACATTGTTGAAAGGGGCAAACGCTCTGGACGACGTCCAACAACAAAACGAAGAGTCTCTTGCCGACTACTACGTCCGCTTCAATCAGAACATCTCTGACATTCAGGGGAACCTGACAGAAGGAGAGATTGTTCGAGCGTTCATTCCAAACCTCGGACGAAGAGGCAATGCCCTAGCTGAAAAAATGGCAAAGCGCCCAGCGGAATCCATGGAGGAGTTAGCCGCAAGAGTCAAAGAATACATAGACCTCGAAAGGTTCAGAAGCCAGAACAAGGCAAAAATCGCTGCAGCAAAGGCAAAAGATAATCCAAAGCAGAACCAACCAAAACCACACTCAAGTGGTCAACAAGGAAGACATTGGCAACCTCAGCCGAAAAGACCTTTTCAAGGAGATTTTCAGAAGCCAAAGGAAGTAAATCTTGCCGACTGCATTCCTTTGAATGCCCCGCTGTCTGTAATTTTGAGAGAAATGAAGGACGCGAATATGTGGAAGGAGCCAAACAACTTCAGGAAAGGCCCACTGGGGAGAGACAAGGACAAGTGGTGTGAAAACCACGAGGTCTTCGGCCACGAGACCGATAGCTGTGTCAGTCTGCGCTTCCGAATTAACAACTTCGTCGTCAAAGGCGAATTGAAACAGTTTGTCGATCAAGGCAACAACCCCCCGAGAAAGGCTCAACCAGAGTCATCAAAAAGAGGAAACAAGGGAAAAGAGAAGGTCAATGACAACCCTCCGCCAGCCAAGCGAGGTGTAATCAACGTCATACACGGAGGGCCTGCCGCCGGAGGACAAGTATCTAATGCTCGGGACATTTATGCATCCCAAGCAGCAACACTGCCGAAGTACGGAAAGCGCAAGCAACCTGAGCAAGAAGACTCAGTCATCCAATTCTCCAGGGAAGACTTAAAGCATATCGTTTACCCCCACGATGACGCTTTAGTCATAACCATGGACATTGACGGGTACGATGTGAAAAGAATTCTTGTCGATGGCGGAAGCTCCGCTGACATTCTACATGTCAGAGTCCTAGAGCAACTGGGAAGATCTGTCAAGGACTTGTACCCAGGAACCTTCTCACTAGCCAGCTTCGCTGGAGCAGCTACACAACCCCTGGGTACAATCACACTTCCTTTCATCCTTGGTCAGGGGTGGAGAGCATTACATATCAACGTCACTTTCGTATTTGTAGAATCTCTCGGAGCCTACAACGGAATCTTGGGACGAACAACGATCAATCCCTATGTGATCGTGCCCTCCACCATCCACCAAAAGATGAAGTTCCCTACGGAACATGGGATTGGGGAAGTGCTAGGCGATCAGATAACCGCAAGGCGTTGTTACGTCAATGCCTTGAGAGCAAAGCACCAATTCCATGTGGCCATGATAAATTCCTTCAAAAGGCAGAAAGTTGTTGATGAAAGAAAGAAGCAACTGGTGGAACAAGCTGTCACAGTTTGGAACCCACAAGAAAGCATCCAGTTCTCGCCATGGCACCAGATATGGCTCGTTAGGCAGGGAGAAGACGAGCCAATCATGGAATACTTCATCAGATTCGCCTCCAACGCCTCAACAGCGAAAGCAACAAGAGAAGAAGTGATAAGTGTGTTCTATGCAAACATGAACGCCAAATCTTTCCTTCTCTTTGGACGAACTCATGGATGGAAAACAACAAAAACCATGGCAGATCTAAAGGATAAGCTTGAGACAGCAGTCTTATGCGAACAAGAACTGAGGTGCGGTACACCCCTCTGTTGGGACAAAGGAGTTCGAGCAAAAATGAACAAGCAGGAAGACGCAAGCATTGATATAGACAACATCTTCACACCGCTAAACACGGTTGCTGAATACATTTACGTCAACCTACTGGAAAACAAGCTCCCAAGTCCACTTGCCCCGAAGACAGCTTTCTTGGGCAACAACATCAGAGAATGGTGCAAGTACCACAAAACTTTGGGGCACAACACAAACATGTGTCTACCATTAAGGTGTGAAATTGAAGAATGCATCACGCTAGGTGCACTAAGGCGATTTGTTGCAACCGACTCCGCGACATCGTCATCAAACCAGCCATAATGAAACGGGAAAAACAACTATCTTTTAGATTACTTTGCGCATTCCTAGTATTTCTAGTATAATCAATGTAAATACGCGCAAGTATCTAATAAAGTCAATCTACATTTGTAGGTACACATCTATCTCTTGCACGCTATTTTTTGGACTAAACGCGAAGCAACTAAACTACGCGCTTATTATCTACATCAATAATCCAAGATATTAAGACACGTGCAAGCAAAATCTATCATGCATTATGACAACGTTTATCATCAACAACAACTTACCCATATGGATGACCACATAAAAAGGCATCATCATAGAATCAAACACTAGGAGTTAAGCCCAAGACACTTTCAAAAACAGCATATTGCAAATACACATAATGGATGATATTTGCATACCTACACCAACAAGGAGTTTATCTCTCCATTCACAAATCGACATCTACATCAAGAAGGTGTCAGCAACACAAAGCAATTGCGCTATGTTCACAGCCAACTTATATGACGTAAGGACAACTTGCGGATTATCTACAAAAAAAGGAACTTATAGCAATTCTCTACTCAAAGGGACGACTATCCAAAGAGCCGTCACTTAGAAGCAATATCTTGGATTAACACCAAGACCTGCTATCAAAGGGGGCATGTTTACTTCTAGAAAATGACATGCTGTGACATCTCATATTAGAGGCAAATCCTCATGTTCATAGCCATTCCCTGGATCCAGAACAGGATGGGCAAATACAATAACGGGGCTGATCACCCCATAAATTGCGAATGTCCTCTGTTTAGACGACAATCCCATATAACGAATTCCTGGTAAGGGTTCACTCTTCATGGCGGATGTCCTCTGTTTAGACGACAATCCCATATAACAAATTCCTGGTAAGGGTTCACTCTTCATGGCGGATGTCCTCTGTTTAGACGACAATCCCATATAACGAATTCCTGGTAAGGGTTCACTCTTCATGGCGGATGTCCTCTGTTTAGACGACAATCCCATATAACGAATTCCTGGTAAGGGTTCACTCTTCATGGCGGATGTCCTCTGTTTAGACGACAATCCCATATAACAAATTCCTGGTAAGGGTTCACTCTTCATGGCGGATGTCCTCTGTTTAGACGACAATCCCATATAACGAATTCCTGGTAAGGGTTCACTCTTCATGGAGGATGTCCTCTGTTTAGACGACAATCCCATATAACGAATTCATGGTAAGGGTTCACTCTTCATGGCGGATGTCCTCTGTTTAGACGACAATCCCACATAACGAATTCCTGGTAAGGGTTCACTCTTCATTGCGGAAGTCCTCTTGCTAGATGACAATTCCGTACTATAGATTTTCAAAATCGTGTTGCATGGTTCCTGGACGCAGAAAACATGCATCACAATTCATACTCTCAAAAGTGTTACATGGTCTCTGGACGCAGGAATCATGTATCACAAATATTTTGCAAAATATTTTGTCAAGTATTTTATCAAATATTTTATGTATCAAACACCTTTCCAAACATTTTATCAAACAAGGATTTCAAGGTTCGCAAAACTCTCTTTCAAAACCCAAAAAGTTTTTACGTATGCTTCCCCAACGCGGGTTGATACACGCTGGCAGGTGCGCACCCTGTTTAAAACTCATAAAATTTACAAGTAGAGTCTTGTACAACGTCGCCTTAGAGTGGAACTAAGAGACGGTATAAACTAGTATCTTGCTCAAGCCAAGATAACACATTTCAAACATACTACTTGTTAAGTCGCTATACGCGAATCACTTAACAAGTTTCGACGGATATAGTGTCAAGCTATGCAGGAAGATGTACAACATGCACAACGCATCGTACAAACAATCTTGAATCAAAAGTGGCTATCGGTCACGATTGCGGGGACTACGTTTACACTACTAGTCATCCGGGTTCAGGAAACACAGTAAGCGATAACGGTATGAAATATTACTAACAAGTTATCATGCAAACTGCTGTGTATAAAACAGGTTCATACGACGTAGTTCAAAGCGAACAAGTCACAAGCAACAATCAAACAACAACTCCAACAAGTTTCTAAACATAGAAGCCGGGGGGCAAACGGGCTCATAAACGAGTTCAACATATCGAAAAGATGACACAAATCAAAGGAGTCCATCATCCCTGACAAGGCTGGGCGGAACAGGCAAATGTTGCACATTAGTGCCGCCACCATCTTCTCCAAACAAAAATGCAAACTCAGATGTTGCAGTATCTAAGCGACGAAGCTCGGCAACTTGCCCAACAGCAGACTCCGCATATGGCCCTAACTTGTCAAAAGTAAAGCCAGGAGCAAGAATGCTCACTCTACGAATAAAGTCCCAAGCAAACTCGTTGAGCATAGGAGTGGCCTTCGTTGTAGCAGCAGCAGTAACTGCGCTATCAAATCCAGGAGTAGAAGGGAACTTGCTAAGTCCCTCTTCAATACCAGCCTTCATTTCTACCTCGCGCACTTTCCGACAGGCAACCTTGTGCTTGCCTGCGTTATCAGAAATTGCCTTCTCAATGGCGGCGTTCTCAGACTCAAGCTGAACAAGGCTGGCATGATCAGAATCATAACGAGCATCAAAATCCGTCTTCTTCAACGAAAGACGGCGCACTTCATCCTTAGCTTCCTCAAGCTCCTTGGACAAAGTAGCAGCCTTGTCAGCAATGGCACGCCTCTCCTGGACAAGCTCCAACATGAAGGAGGCCATGTGCACCATATCAGAAACAACCTGAAAACAAGGAGACAATAAGCATACGTGTTCGGGAAAAACGAACATAGCAAAGTGAAAAAAGATACTCACTGGAGTGAATCCAGACAAGGATCTCTCAACAAAAGTTCGTGCCTCCTCGTCACTCGAGGGTCGAATAACTCGATCACCAGGAGGAATGGATCGATGAAGAACACGCACGCCAACTTCAGGCATGCTCAGCTGGGAGTTCTTGGGAAAAGTAAGATCTCCTGCCACGTATGGCATCCACTTACCATCTGAAATATCACCATCCAAAGGACGAAGCAAATCCGCACGTCCAAGTGGCGGGATCGCTACATGCAAACCAAACAGCGTTATGCAAAAGCCAAAAACAAAGCGTACAAAGGCACAGAATCAAGTGTCCAGCTTATACCAGAAAGAAGAGAACGTTCCACCTCGGACCGCTCCTTCGAGCGGGGGGCAGACAACGCATCCTCGCAACCGTCAACTTCCTTCCCTTTATGACAGGAAGGAGTAGGAACGGTCACAGTAGTCTTCGGACGCTTCCAACTGCTCGAAGAACGCGCCCCAGTGGTGGACCGTTTGGAAGAGTCAGGAACAGCAACAACGCGGTCAGTAACAAGCGTCGTACGACCTGCAAGTAACATGCAAAGTTACAATCCAACCTAGAAAACACATAAGGAAGATTGTCCTTTTAAAACCATCTACCTTTTCCGCGTCCAGAAGCCGCCGATGCTCCAGAAGCAAGTGGGGGAACAATCCTCCCGCTAGAAGCAATCTTGCGAGCGGCCGCCGTCTGCAAAGACGAGCTTTTTCCGTCAAACCAACCTACAGTGCAACACGGTAAAAAGTTATAAAAATGATCAACATACCGAAGCTGCAGAAGGGAGCACATGGATCCCAGCATCAATCAATTCCTGATCGGATGCACGCAATGAGCAAGTAAAGCCGCGTGATTGTTGATAGTGATATATCTGTTTTATCACTTCCTTATCCGACAAGGAGAGTTCCCGAAAAGCAGGCGCGGGATCAAACTTCCGAACATACTCGACATCCCAAGCCGTCCCCGCATCATGAACAAAAAAGTAATGATGCCTCCAATGGTCGGCAGACCGATCCGCGGTAGCAACTACTCGGTAACTAGGATCCCACTTGGCTTCCCCAAGACCAAGTTCCTCAAAACCATCGCTCTGCAAGTTCGGCCAACGAACTTTCACACCGCACAATCCCGCCGAGTCTGAACTCTTAAGCTGGTAGAAGCAGCGAAAGAGGGTGCGGGAATAACGCTAGGACTGCTTGTGAAGCAACACTCTGAAACAAGTCCATACTCGAATCCCGTTGGGTGCAAGATCTAAAGGGGAAATCCCATAACCGCTACAGAGCTCAACCAAGTCAGAACAATAGGGAAACCGCAAACCCTCTCTAACGTGTGATGTGTACACGACGGATAAATCTGCAGGTGGAGGAGTGGTATCTCCTAAACTGCTATCAGGGAGTACCTCAAAGGGGTAAAAAGCCTCGGTACAAGCGTCGAGTCCGGAAGCACTCGCATACAAGGTGAATAGGGATCTATCCAAGCGGTTAGTATAATACCTAACCAACGCCTCAGTCTCTCCAGCAGGAGATGCCCCAACGAAAGGACCAGCAGCTACACCCTCATCGATGTCTAAAGCACTATCTGCCGGCAATGCCGGGTCTACTTCCAAGTCATCCTCTATATCGGAATTAAAGGGAGTCTGCGATAGAGGAGTGGTGGACTTACTCATTGTATCAACGCGATCAAAGGGAAGGAAGCTCTGCAAGAAGTTACTATGATCCCACAATCTGCAAGAAGCAAGCGAAGGTCAACGCGCGTATCAAAAGTCAACGCGCATATCAAAGTCAACGCGCGTATCAAAAGTCAACGCGCATTTCAAAGTCAACGCGCGTATCAAAGTCAACGCGCGTATCAAAGTCAACGCGCGTATCAAAGTCAACGTGCGTATCAAAGTCAACGCGTGTATCAAAGTCAACGCGCGTATAAAAGTCAACGCATGTATCAAAGTCAACGCATGTATCAAAGTCAATGCGCGTATCAAAGTCAACGCGCTTATCAAAAGTCAACGCACGTATCAAAGTCAACGCGCGTATCAAAGAGTCAACGCACGGTAAAGTTGGTACGTACCATAAAAGGGACTAACGTCTTAAGGAGCTATCATGCAAACGGTGGAACTAACGCGACAAACCACAAGGATCGAACATGGCAACGCTTAAGGGAAATATTTCTCTAAGGCGTCAAGACGACAAGTGACTATGCCTAAAGTTATTGGGCAATCCCCGTCAACCAAAAAACCCGCCAAGAGGAAAATTCTGCATATCGACCAAAAAAGCTTCTACACAAAGACACGGGGGCACTATATCCAAACGGGGAATTCTACCTCAACTATCCATGGAAGTGAAAAATCGCCTAAGTTATGGACAAACGACGATAATAACGGCAACCAATCAGAAATTACTCGACATACAAGCATCAACAAACAGTCCCACACGTCAACGGCGAAAAATAGCTCAAACGAACAACAATACGGTGACATTCGAAATCAAGTCGAAGCTGTCCTGTAAATTCGAATTTACAAATTACCTCAAAACGTGACGAAAAGTATCCCAATGGACTCCCCTCGTCGAGACGATTTCGGAAAGGTAAGGATCGCGACGAACAGAGGCCGGGAAGGTGGCGCGTGGGCTTCACGCGCCGGCAAGGATGTTTCTCGCGTGAGGGCGCGTCCGGCGTCTCCTGGCGATTCCGAAGGCGGCGCTGGAATCCTCGTGACAAACTGAGTCGAATGGTGGTGTCAATCTCTGAAAACAAGTCAAGGATCAAACTCGAAACTGCCGAGATGTGTCTAAGCTCTACGACGGCGAAGAAATTATGAACACACAAGCAATTTCGGGAAATGATGAATGAATTACCTGCAAAGAAGATGGAATGGTGAATTCCCAAGGTGCTGGAAGGATAATTGGGGATGTGTGTATTTACATATCCCAAGAGATGCTTTGTTGATAAGGATTAAAGGATTAACTTATCTACACTCACGCCTAAACACCTACGTACACTCCACCCTCTCTTCTAAATATCTACTCCTATGCATATCTTGATATTGCACGTATCAAACCCGACACTCTACACGTATGTTGCCATCGCATGATTCATGATTTGATAATCACTAAGTCATTTTAGAAGCATACGGTTTCTATTTCTTGCATCGCGTAATTACGATCTTGCCATGACCATTACTTATGCATGCATGTTGATAGGGGCATGTTCGCATAGTGTATTACCAATTGATCATGTCTTCAACGATAACCGTACTTGCACGTTACGTATGTACATTCCCTATTGCACTAACCGTGATGACAGGAAACAAAGTCATTCGGTCGGAAAATCAAAGGACGGACGAAATCAAGATGTCTACGTCCGACCAACGATCAAAACCGAAAGGTTAGCGTCAAACTCAAATTGGACATGTATCCAACTTAAAAATAGAGTCAAGAAAGGTTCTAAACCGTTACTTGACTCGGGGGCAAGTGATAAATATATGTCCAATTCGGGTTCGTACTTACATTTCGGTCCTCGTAAACACGTCAAAAATTACATCTCGGTTTAAAAACGTCTCCCAAGGTGTCAAAACGGTCCGGAAAAGCATTTACGCGCGTCCGGACCGGACCTCCGGGTTGCATTGCAACCCGGACGTCCGGGTTGCTTGTAATCCGGACGTCCGGATTGCAATACGGGTATCGCGCGACTACCGTATCCGTGATTACCGTTGCGTGTAGAGAAGTCAAGTTCGCACATTACCAATATGGATGACGGTTACCGCATGATCTTGAACCGTCACCAAACCGCTTTAAAACCGGGTCCGGTCCCAAGAAAGCCTATAAATAGGAGGCCTTGGCCACCCATTTTCAGACATCCTCTCATTTGCCCAACTTTGGTATTTTGAGCTCTGACTTCTCTCTAGAAATATTCTCTCTAGAAATTACTCTTTTGCCATTATAGTGACTTAAGCTTCGGAGAGGGCTCCGCTAGCACCACCCCCCCCCCCCTCTCCGTGCTAGCGTTGGTCCTTCGTGCAGGAATCGTCGCCCAGACGCCCGCATTTGTGCACAGACCACAACCGTACCGAGACGCAGACCTTTACGGGAGTAAAACCGAACACTCGCCAGTGGCCCAACCTCTTCCCGACGAAGGGTTACAGCCCAAAAGCCCGCACAACCACGCGAACAGACGCGTCCTCACGACCTTGTTCATCCTGGACGCAACAGTGGCCATTGGGTTTGCTCCTGTTCTTTGTTCGCCTTGCGGCTTTTCCGTCTGAGATTCCTCTTCATTCACCTCTGGCTCGAAACCAGGTAGAGGTGAGTGATGCTCGTTCCTTGGCTCTCTGTGCTGTGCGTCGGGCACATTGTTAGTTGGCAAGGATGAAGCTACGGAAGTAGCTCTTGGAATGTGGGAGGGTCCCGACTGACTTCCAGCTGGCATTTGGCCTCCTGTTCTTTTGTTTGCCGGGGACTTCTTGGGACGTCCAGGCCTTTTCCTTATGTTTCTTATGTTCACCTCTCCGGGAGGTTTGCGATCGCTCGTCATGATTTTGTGGTATGATAGCTTGTTTGTTCGAATCACGTAGACGGCGCCAATGTTGCGTCTGGGATGAATTGGGTCGTGGGGACGCTTCTGTTTGTATGGTTGTGCGGGTTTTCGGGCAGTAACCCTTCGTCTGGAAGAGGTTGTGCCACTGACGAGTGTTCGGTTTATCCCGGAAAGATTTGTGTCTCGAAGTGCGGTTGTGTCTCAAGGGGACGTCTGAGTCTCAGAAGGCGGTGGTCTGTGCACAAGTCCGGATGTCTGGGCGACGATTCCTGCGCAAAGGACCAATGCTAGCACGGAGAGGGGGGGTGGTGCTAGCGGAGCCCTCTCCGAAGCTTAAGTCACTATAGGGCTAAAAGAGTAATTTCTAGATAGAGAATATTTCTAGAGAGAAGTCAGAGCTCAAAATACCAAAGTTGGGCAAATGAGAGGATGTGTGAAAATGGGTGGCCAAGGCCTCCTATTTATAGGCTTCCTTGGGACCGGACCCGGTTTTAAAGCGGTTTGATGACGGTTCAAAAGCAAGCGGTAACCGTCATCTATGTTGGTAATGCGCGAACTTGACTTCTCTACACGTGACGGTAATCGCGGAAACGGTAATCGCACGATACCCGCAATGCAATCCGGACCTCCGGATTGCGAGCAACCCGGAGGTCCGGATTGCAAGCAACCCGGAGGTCCGGATTGCAAGTAACCCGGACCTCCGGATTGCTTTATGCAATCCGGAGGTCCGATCCGGGTGTGCGTAAATGCATTTCCGGACAGTTTTTACCCCTTGGGAGACGTTTTTCAAGTTGTGATGTTATTTTCGGCGTGTTTGCGAGGCCCGAAACGTAAATACGAACTCGAATTGGACACATATCCATCAGTATATATTCTAGACGTATATGATAATACAAAAGTTTTTATCCCTTTTTAGTTCGGTATTAGAATCACAGATTACTCATAGGGTACTACTCCCTATGGGATTTTGCCAAATTTTTATTTATTAATATATCTTCGATCGGAGCTAAAAATTGGGTGAAATCAGTTCCTATCGTATATATATTCTAGACGTATATGATCATTCTATAGTAATTATCCCTTTTTAGTTTTGTATTAGAATCACAGTTTACTCAGAGGGTACTACTCCCTATTAGATTTTTGCCAAATTTTTATTTATTAATATATCTTCGATCGAAGCTCATAATTTGGTGAAATTAGTTGCTATCGTATATATTCTAGACGTATATGATCATACTAAAGTCTTTATTCCTTTTTAGTTCAGTATTAGAATCACAGTTTACTTAGAGGGTACTACTCCTTAGCTGATTTTTGCCAAATTTTTATACATTAATATTTCTACGATCGGAGCTCAGATTGGATGAAATCAGTTGCTATCGTATATATTCTAGACGTATATGATCATACTAAAGTCTTTATCCTTTTTTAGTTTTGTATTAGAATCATAGTTTACTCAAAGGGTACTACTCCCTATGAGATTTTTGCCAAATTTTTATTTATCAATATATCTTCGATCGGAGTTCGGAATTTGGTGAACTTAGTTGCTATCGAATATATTCTAGATGTATATGATCATATTAAAGTCTTTATCCCTTTTTAATTTGGTATTAGAATCACTGTTTACTCAGAGGGTACCGCTCCCGATGAGATTTTTGCCAAATTTTTATTTATTAATATATCTTCGATCGGAGCTAATAATTTGATGAAATTAGTTGCTATCGTATATATATTCTAGACGTATATGATCATACTAAAGTCTTTATCCCTTTTTAGTTCAGTATTAGAATCACATTTTACTTAGAAGGTACTACTCCCAATGATATTTTTGCCAAATTATTATTTATTAATATTTCTTCGATCGGAGATCAGAAATGGATTAAATTAGTTGCTATCATATATGTTGCGTCCGGGATGAATTGGGTCGTGGGGACGCTTCTGTTTGTATGTTTGTGCGGGTTTTCGGGCGGTAACCCTTCGTCTGGAAGAGGTTGTGCCACTGACGAGTGTTCGGTTGATCCCGAAAAGATCTGTGTCTCGAAGTGCGGTTGTGTCTCAAGGGGACGTCTGAGTCTCAGAAGGCGGTGGTCTGTGCACAAGTTCGGATATCTGGGCGACGATTCCTGCGCAAAGGACCAATGCTAGCACGGAGAGGGGGGGGGGGTGGTGCTAGCGGAGCCCTCTCCGAAGCTTAAGTCACTATAGGGCTAAAAGAGTAATTTCTAGAGAGAGAATATTTCTAGAGAGAAGTCAGAGCTCAAAATACCAAAGTTGGGAAAATGAGAGGATGTGTGAAAATGGGTGGCCAAGGCCTCCTATTTATAGGCTTCCTTGGGACCGGACCCGGTTTTAAAGCGGTTTGATGACGGTTCAAAAGCAAGCGGTAACCGTCATCCATGTTAGTAATGCGCGAACTTGACTTCTCTACACGTGACGGTAATCGCGGAAACGGTAATCGCACGATACCCGCAATGCAATCCGGACCTCCGGATTGCGAGCAACCCGGAGGTCCGGATTGCGAGCAACCCGGAGGTCCGGATTGCGAGCAACCCGGAGGTCCAGATTGCGAGCAACCCGGAGGTCCGGATTGCAAGCAACCCGGAGGTCCGGATTGCAAGCAACCCGGACCTCCGGATTGCTTTATGCAATCCGGAGGTCCGATCCGGGTGTGCGTAAATGCATTTCCGGACAGTTTTTACCCCTTGGGAGACGTTTTTCAAGTTGTGATGTGATTTTCGGCGTGTTTGCGAGGCCCGAAACGTAAATACGAACTCGAATTGGACACATATCCATCAGTATATATTCTAGACGTATTTGATAATACAAAAGTTTTTATCCCTTTTTAGTTCGGTATTAGAATCACAGATTACTCATAGGGTACTACTCCCTATGGGATTTTGCCAAATTTTTATTTATTAATATATCTTCGATCGGAGCTAAAAATTGGGTGAAATCAGTTCCTATCGTATATATATTCTAGACGTATATGATCATTCTATAGTAATTATCCCTTTTTAGTTTTGTATTAGAATCACAGTTTACTCAGAGGGTACTACTCCCTATTAGATTTTTGCCAAATTTTTATTTATTAATATATCTTCGATCGGAGCTCATAATTTGGTGAAATTAGTTGCTATCGTATTTATTCTAGACGTATATGATCATACTAAAGTCTTTATTCCTTTTTAGTTCAGTATTAGAATCACAGTTTACTTAGAGGGTACTACTCCTTATCTGATTTTTGCCAAATTTTTATACATTAATATTTCTACGATCGGAGCTCAGATTGGATGAAATCAGTTGCAATCGTATATATTCTAGACGTATATGATCATACTAAAGTCTTTATCCTTTTTTAGTTTTGTATTAGAATCATAGTTTACTCAAAGGGTACTACTCCCTATGAGATTTTTGCCAAATTTTTATTTATCAATATATCTTCGATCGGAGTTCGGAATTTGGTGAACTTAGTTGCTATCGAATATATTCTAGATGTATATGATCATATTAAAGTCTTTATCCCTTTTTAATTCGGTATTAGAATCACTGTTTACTCAGAGGGTACCGCTCCCAATGAGATTTTTGCCAAATTTTTATTTATTAATATATCTTCGATCGGAGCTAATAATTTGGTGAAATTAGTTGCTATCGTATATATATTCTTGACGTATATGATCATACTAAAGTCTTTATCCCTTTTTAGTTCAGTATTAGAATCACATTTTACTTATAAGGTACTACTCCCAATGATATTTTTGCCAAATTATTATTTATTAATATTTCTTCGATCGGAGACCAGAAATGGATTAAATTAGTTGCTATCGTATATATTCTAGACGTATATGATCATACTAAAGTTTTTACCCCTTTTTAGTTTGGTATTAGAATCACAGATTACTCATAGGGTACTACTCCCTATGGGATTTTGCCAATTTTTTATTTATTAATATATCTTCGATCGGAGCTAAAAATTGGGTGAAATCAGTTGCAATCGTATATATATTCTAGACGTATATGATCATTCTAAAGGCTTTATCCTTTTTAAGTTTTGTATTACAATCAAAGTTTACTCAAAGGGTACTACTCCCTATGAGATTTTTGCCAAATTTTTATTTATCAATATATCTTCGATCGAAGCTCGGAATTTGGTGAAATTAGTTGCTATCGTATATATTCTAGATATATATGATCATATTAAAGTCTTTATCCCTTTTTAATTCAGTATTAGAATCACTGTTTACTCAGAGGGTACCGCTCCCGATGAGATTTTTGCCAAATATTTATTTATTAATATATCTTCGATCGGAGCTCAGAATTTGGTGAAATTAGTTGCTATCGTATATATTCTAGATGTATATGATCATATTAAAGTCTTTATCCCTTTTTAATTCGGTATTAGATTCACAGTTTATTTAGAGGATACACTCCTTATCTGATTTTTGCAAATTTTATATATTAATATTTCTACGATCGGAGCTCAGATTGGATGAAATCAGTTGCTATCGTATATATTCTAGACGTATATGATCATACTAAAGTCTTTATCCCTTTTTAGTTTTGTATGATAATCATAGTTTACTCAAAGGGTACTACTCCCTATGAGATTTTTGCCAAATTTTTATTTATCAATATATCTTCGATCGGAGCTCGGAATTTGGTGAACTTAGTTGCTATCGTATATATTCTTGATGTATATGATCATATTAAAGTCTTTATCCCTTTTTAATTCGGTATTAGAATCACTGTTTACTCAGAGGGTACCGCTCTCGATGAGATTTTTGCCAAATTTTTATTTATTAATATATCTTCGATCGGAGCTAATAATTTGGTGAAATTAGTTGCTATCGTATATATATTCTAGACGTATATGATCATACTAAAGTCTTTATCCCTTTTTAGTTCAGTATTAGAATCACATTTTACTTAGAAGGTATTACTCCCAATGATATTTTTGCCAAATTATTATTTATTAATATTTCTTCGATCGGAGATCAGAAATGGATTAAATTAGTTGCTATCGTATATATTCTAGACGTATATGATAATACTAAAGTTTTTATCCCTTTTTAGTTCGGTATTAGAATCACAGATTACTCATAGGGTACTACTCCCTATGGGATTTTGCCAATTTTTTATTTATTAATATATCTTCGATCGGAGCTAAATATCGGGTGAAATCAGTTGCTATCGTATATATATTCTAGACGTATATGATCATTCTATAGTAATTATCCCTTTTTAGTTTTGTATTAGAATCACAGTTTACTCAGAGGGTACTACTTCCTATTAGATTTTTGCCAAATTTTTATTTATTAATATATCTACGATCGGAGCTCATAATTTGGTGAAATTAGTTGCTATCGTATATATTTTAGAAGTATATGATCATACTAAAGTCTTTATTCCTTTTAGTTCAGTATTAGAATCACAGTTTACTTAGAGGGTACTACTCCTTATCTGATTTTTGCCAAATTTTTATATATTAATATTTCTACGATCGGAGCTCAGATTGGATGAAATCAGTTGCTATCGTATATATTCTAGACGTATATGATCATACTAAAGTCTTTATCCCTTTTTAGTTTTGTATTAGAATCATAGTTTACTCAAAGGGTACTACTCCCTATGAGATTTTTGCCAAATTTTTATTTATCAATATATCTTCGATCGGAGCTCGGAATTTGGTGAAATTAGTTGCTATCGTATATATTCTAGATGTATATGATCATATTAAAGTCTTTATCCCTTTTTAATTCTGTATTAGAATCACTGTTTACTCAGAGGTTACCGCTCCCGATGAGATTTTTGCCAAATTTTTATATATTAATATATCTTCGATCGGAGCTAATAATTTGGTGAAATTAGTTGCTATCGTATATATATTCTAGACGTATATGATCATACTAAAGTCTTTATCCCTTTTTAGTTCAGTATTAGAATCACATTTTACTTAGAAGGTACTACTCCCAATGAGATTTTTGCCAAATTATTATTTATTAATATTTCTTCGATCGGAGATCAGAAATGGATTAAATTAGTTGTTATCGTATATATTCTAGACATATATGATCAAACTAAACTTTTTATCCCTTTTTAGTTCAGTATTAGAATCACAGATTACTCATAGGGTACTACTCCCTATGGGATTTTGCCAATTTTTTATTTAGTAATATATCTTCGATCAGAGCTAAAAATAGGGTGAAATCAGTTGCTATCTGTAAACACCTAATTTTGGTACGCGCAACACGTATATAACACGTTCAAAAATGTTATGTGTAACGCGTTTAAAAAAAGGAAATATTTAAACATAGAAGGTCACAGGGTTGCTAAAAATAGGATTAGCTTAAATTAGGATAGAATATATGCATTAAATATCATGTAATATTCATAAAAATATATATTATATATTTATGACAATTTTCATAAATATATATATGTAATTTTCGGAATAAATAATGTGTATATTTAGAAAAATGTGTTTCCTAATATTGGGACCTAATTTAGCTATAAAAGGACCCATTGTCCATGTAAAAAAACACCACATCAATAATAATACATCAGTTCTTGAAAACCGTGCAGTTTTGTCTCCTAGTGAATAAAAGTTTTTTTTTCTTTTCTCTTTCTTCCTCCCGCTGCTGAAGGCTCCCCGCCAGCGCCGGAGTTTCGACCCACAGCACTCCGCCCCGCCCGTCGCCCTGCCTGGCTGTCCGCCGTCCCTACTCGACTTCCCATCGCTGCTGCTCCGATCCTGCCCGTTCCCTCCGTGCATCATGTCTGCTTTTTTTCGTTTTTTTTATTGTTATTATTTAATAATTTGTTTTTTGTTTATTCTTTATTATTATTATATTATGTTGGCTAGGTAATTAAAATGTAAATATAATTAGATAACATGTTTTTGTGAATATATGTGTATGATATGTAAATACTAAATTGTATCATGTTTGGAGCATGTTTAGTTTTGTTTAGATTTTATTTCAATTAGGAGAATTAGATGCTTAATAGTTTTTTTTAGGTTTATATTTATTGTTAATAATAGTTTTTACGTAAAAATTAGTTTATTTCTTTTTCATAACGTTAGATTAGTTTGACGTAACGAATGTTTAAATTTTAAAGAGTGGCAATTAAGTGAATTGAGTACCGAATGGGCGAGGTTAAAAATTATATTTTTAATTCGTAATAGAACCCCCGAACTCGGCTTTCTGATCGTAGACCGATTTTATACCTAGGTGCTTAATTAGTTATTCGCTTAGGTAATTTAGGATTCTAGTTAGCCTAATAATTAACTAGTGGCGACTCTTTCAAAATTGCACGTTTTCAAAACGTAAATCACCATAGGTCTGATTTTAGGTCCGACAATTTGGTGACTCTGCTGGGGACCATTTAGAGGGTTCGGGCTCAGTATGTTCACTTTTTGCCATGTTAGAATTTTGTAATTTTTATTTTTATTTCACAGATCTAACTTGTTTTTTTGTGATTTCAGGTGTGGAGTTAAGTTCTTATTATGACTAACTATTTTTCTTTGTTGTGTATGTATTATTTAAATTTGCACACACCCACTTTAGCGTAATCTCCAAAACGCCTAAATCCCAGGGCAACTAGGAACCCCGGAGAGTTAGTAAGGGTACGACCGCGCGGCCGAGCCGCTGGAACGACTCAGAACAACTCCACTCGCTTGTGAAGGTCTTATGATCCCTGTGATGGGGTGAGGAAACCACCTTGTCAGGAACCTATCAGTGGAACCTACCTTGTAGAGCAAAGCCACACATTTTTTTTTACCCCCTAACATGTTGTGTTTTATCCATGTTTTTTTGTTGTTGTAAAAGAGAGTCGTCAGGAAAACTGTAAGTTTTTTTTAACTGTGTAATTTTTATTCTCATGCGTTCATCTTCTTGCATTTAAAAAAAAAAATCAGCTAAGTGATCGGACATTTAGAAATTTTCTTTTCGAACATGCATTTTGTACGCATTGTTTTTTTTAAAAAACAACCTCTTACCTGATTTTTTTTTATTTCAAACTTGCGTTTCATACGTGATGGATATATGTCCAATTCGGGTTCGTATTTATATTTCGGGCCTCGTAAACGCGCCAAAATTACATCTCGGTTTGAAAACGTCTCCCAAAGGGTCAAAACGGTCCGGAAACGCATTTACGCGCGTCCGGACCGGACCTCCGGATTGCGCGAAGCAATCCGGACGTCCGGATTGCATTGTGGGTATCGTGCGATTACCGTTTCCGCGATTACCGTTACGTGTAGAGAAGTCAAGTTCGCGCATTGCCAATATGGATGACGGTTACCGCTTGATCTTGAACCGTCATCAAACCGCTTTAAAACCGGGTCCGGTCCCAAGAAAGCCTATAAATAGGAGGCCTTGGCCACCCATTTTCACACATCCTCTCATTTGCCCAACTTTGGTATTTTGAGCTCTGACTTCTCTCTAGAAATATTCTCTCTCTAGAAATTACGCTTTTACCCCTATAGTGACTTAAGCTTCGGAGAGGGCTCCGCTAGCACCACCCCCCCCCCTCTCCGTGCTAGGATTGGTCCTTTGTGCAGGAATCGTCGCCCAGACATCCGTATTTGTGCACAGACCACCGCCTCCTGAGACACAGCCATATCGAGACACAGACCTTTACGGGAGTCAACCAAACACTCGCCAGTGGCCCAACCTCTTCCCGACGAAGGGTTACAACCCGAAAACCCGCTCAACCATACGAACATACGCGTCCCCACGACCCAGTTCATCCAGGACGCAACATTGGCGCCGTCTACGTGATTCGAACAAAAAGCTACCATACCGCAAAGACAATGCACGAGACCGATGACACCAACTTGGAGTACGTTAACATAAAGGATGCCGCTTTTGAAGATGTCATTGATTTCTCATCAAAAGACAAGACGCGCGTTGCATAATACAACGCCTTGCCCATAACCTCGCAGAAGCCAATAAGAAGACAACTTGGATCCCTCTACATCCCTGTTGCCACTTCCAATACCTTCTTCACTCCAACAAGAAATGCATCCTCCGCACAATGCGACCAAAGATCCTTCCAATACAAAGGTGTCAACCCGTCACCTCCTTTGCCTCCAATCAACGAACAAGTTGAGACGATAGGGACAAAGTCTCGAGTCACAAGTCATCAAGACACACTGCACCAAAGAATAGAGGGGCAATACACGGAAGATACCTTCCAGCACCAACTGCCAAGGCACGAAGCTGCACGCTCATGCAACCTGTACGTGATAGCACAACACCAAAAGAGGCATGGAAACAGCCCCCAAAGCAGAATCAAGCAAAACCGCCCTCAAGCGGTCAGCAAGGAAGAAATTGGCAGCCTCAGCCAAAAAGACCTCTTCAAGGAGATTCCCATAAGACAAAAGGAGTAAAACTCACTGACTGCATTCCTTTGAAAGCACCGCCGTCCGTAATATTGAGAGAGATAAAAAATGCGAAAATATGGAAAGCGCCGAGAAATTTCAGAAAAGGCCCGTTGGGGAAAGACAAAGACAAGTGGTGTGAATACCACGAGGTCTTCGGCCACAAGACGAACAGTTGTGCCAGCCTACGTTTCCGCATAAACAGCTTCGTCCTCAAAGGCAAATTAAAGCAATTCACCAATCAAGGCGACAGCCCTCCAAAGAAGACTCAAGCAGAGGCATCCAAAATACACAAAGAAGGTTCTTCCACAAGAACAAGCCAAGACGATGCTGACATCTGTCACAAGAAGGGACGGAAAAAACCTGCTAGTGACGACGACGTCCCAATCACAACAAGAACCTTGAAGGCAATAATCGAAAAAGAGATACACGTTTCCTGGGAAAAGAGACAACCGCAACAAAAAAGGCCATTCCAGTCAAATGCCCAAAGGATCAAAGAGTACAATCTCGCCAAATGTGTTCCTTTAAACACACCGTTATCTGTCATCCTGAAGGAAATAAAAGAAACCAAGCTGTGGAAAAAACCCTCCAAATTCCACAAGGGACCATTAGGAGAAGATGAAAGCAAATGGTGTGAAAATCATGAAGTATACGGCCACGAAACCGAAAGCTGTGTTGGACTAAGGTTTCACATAAACAACTTGATCTTAGAAGGAAAAATGATGAAGTATATCGACCAAGGCAATAAACATCAAAGGAAGCCTTGTGTGAAATCTTCAGAAAAAGGCAAAGAAAAGGCGGATGATAATCCACCTATCGCCAAACGCCAGAAAAACAACGTCACTTATGGAACCAATTGTGACAACCTATACAATCTTTGGAGTATGAAGGCGGAAGAAGCAAATCTCAAACTCCCGGAAAACAAACTTCACCGTCCACTCGAGCCAACGACTGCCTTCCTTGGTAAGGATGTTGAAGAACAACACAAGCAAAGTAAAACTTGGGGGCATGACATCAACTTTTGTCCATCCCCAAAAGGGGAGATTGAAGAGCTCAAGACGCTAGATGCATTGAGAAACTATGTGGCACGTGGCAGAATCAACTAGCCAGCAAATCACCTATGAGGACGTCAAACACATCACCAATCCCTTTATCTTCCTTATCTCCTTTTTCGCATATCTATGTTAAATCTTTTAAAGATTAAGTACAACTCATGCTTATCAGCCTCAGTAATTTTCAAAAGAAGTGATCACTACGCTTTCTTATAATCCGTTGTGCGAACTCTAAATATCTAATAAAGGTTAAATCTACTTTCGTAGGTACATTATTATGACGCATATTACCTTGGAATAACGCCAAGTAACAACTACGCACATATTACTCGCGTCAAAAACACAAAGTTCCAAGCATTTTATACGCGCAAGACTAAAAATCGTGTCGCAATAATAAACAAGGCGGGGCATTACACAAGGACAGATCATGCACTATTAGAAGATGAAACAATATAAACAATCAGGAAACAGCGATACAACTGCCAAGCAACATGGGGGGCACCAAGCTGACAAGTGCTCGGCAATTCTACCTAACATATATACATGCCTATCATGATCTACACCTATCGTATCCGCACTCAGGGAAGTTTCCTACACAAACAAGGAATCCTTGTATCAGATTCCTTTACTTTAATTATTATATGCATAACAAAAAAGAAAATTTCATGACTTCATACTTTTGCAAACTTATAAAAATTGCGATTATCTGACAAAAGTAACTCTGCTCGTAGGTACATGCTACACTGCGATTACTACTCAGGAATTACGCCAAGTAGTAACCTATGCACAAAAATCTACTTCAACAATACAAGCTAAGCATTGTGTTCAATGATGGATTTATGGTTTACAACACCAACATATCTATTATCTACACCAACAAGGACTTTATTTCTCCATTCATAACATAGGCGTCTATCTCAAGAAGATGCCGGCAACACAAAGCCATCAAGCTATGTGCACAACCAACTTATTTACCGCAATGACAACCTGCAGATTATCTATCAAAACGACGACTATTCAGAGACGTCAGCTACAAACAATATCTTGGATTAACACCACGGCTTACTATTCTAAAAAATGACATGTTGTGACATCTCTGGTTAGAGGCAAATCCTCATGTTCATAGCCATTCCCTGGATTTAGAACAGGATGGGCATACGGGGCTGATCACCCCTTAAGTGACGAATGTCGTCTGTTTAGACGACACTCCCATTTTACGAATTCCTGGTAAGGGTTCACTCTTCATTGCGAATGTCCTCTGTTTAGACGACACTCCCATATTACGAATTCCTGGTAAGGGTTCACTCTTCATTGCGAATGTCCTCTGTTTAGACGACACTCCCATATTACGAATTCCTGGTAAGGGTTCACTCTTCATTGCGAATGTCCTCTGTTTAGACGACAATCCCATACTTCGAATTCCTGGTAAGGGTTCACTCTCTACGGCAAAGGTCCTCTTGTTAGATGACAATTCCGTACTACATATTTTAAAACCGTGTTGCATGGTTCCTGGACGCAGAAAACATGCATCACAATTCATACTCTCAAAAAGTGTTACATGGTCCCTGGACGCAGGAATCATGTATCACAATTATTTTACCAAATATTTTGTCAAATATTTTATCAAATATTTTATGCATCAAACACCTTTCCAAAAATTTTATCAACACGGTTTTTTGGGTGTATCACATTCAATGTCAAAATATTTTTTCAAATATTTTATCAACAAGCTTTTTAAGGTTCACAAAATGCTTCTTCAAAAACTAAAATATTTTTACGTATGCTTCCCCAACGCGGGTTGATACACGCTGGCAGGTGCGCACCCTGTTTAAAACTCATAAAATTTACAAGTCGAGTCTTGTACAACGTCGCCTTAGAGTGGAACTAAGAGACGGTATAAACTAGTATCTTGCTTAGCAAAGATAACACCTCTCAAATACTAAAATATTTTTACGTATGCTTCCCCAACACGGGTTGATACACGCTGGAAGGTGCGCACCTTGTTTAAAACTCATAAAATTTACAAGTCGAGTCTTGTACAACGTCGCCTTAGAGTGGAACTAAGAGACGGTATAAACTTGTATCTTGCTTAGCCAAGATAACACCTTTCAAATACACTACTTGTTGAGAAATATTGCTATACGCAAAAATACTTGGCAGGTTGCAACACATATAGTGGCAAGCTATTTAGGAAAGAAGGGCAATATGCATAATGCATCATGCAAACAAACAGGAGAGGATCTCAACTTATCAATCAGGAAGTGGCTATCGGTCACGACTTCAGGGACTATGTCTTCGTCACTAGTCATCCACATTCAATAAACACAGTAAGTGATAACGGTATGAAATATTACTAACAAGTTATCATGCAAACTACTATGTATAAAGCAGGTTCAAACGACGTAGTTCAAAGCAAACAAGTCATAAGCAACAGCTAAGGAACAACTACAACAAGTCTCCAAACATAGAAGCCGGGGGGCAAACAGACTCAGAAACGAGTTCAACATACCCAAAAGATGGCACAGATTAAAGAATGCCATCATCTCTGACAGGATTGGGCGGAACAAGCAGAAGTTGCCACCGTCTTCTCCAAACAAAACTTACAGTGTGCAAGTCGCAACATCCTATGCTCTTCCCATCTCGCCATGCCTTGGAGTCTAGCCAAGAGGGGCGATCACAACACTAAACAATGTGCGACGTACAGTCGCAACTACGGACATCATGTTCATCATCTAAGGATATATATCTTATCTTTCAAGTCCAAAGCATATGGACAACATAGATAACTCAAGGTATGAAATATTACTAACAAGTTATCACATAATTACTATTGAAAACAGGTCCAGGTGACGAAATATCATGCAAGCAAAAGCATGAACAAAGAATTATCAACATCAACCCATTCACAAAGGGTTCAACATGCTGGAAGCAGATAGCTCAACAGCAACCAAGAGTCAACATCATCTCTAAGGACTTATGGCAAAAAGTTTATAATGTCAACATCAAATGCAATGTCGTCATCCACATAGAAGACACTACAAGAATGATTGTTTCAACATTCAGCACAACATAGCTCTTCAACATAAGGGCGACAATCAGCAATCAACAAATACTTACCTCAGTAGGAGTAACGCTCCTCCTTGGGCCGGTCCCTCGACCGGGGGGCAGAAGACACCACTGCACAACCTTCAACTCTATTTCTTTTATCTCAAGAAGGAATTAGCACGGTCATGCTCGGCATAAAGAACTAAGAATCGCTCGAGGAACGCGCCCCTGCGTCGGATCTTTCGAGAATTATGCTAAAAACAGAAACTGTAGTCAGCTATAACTTGAAAAATTAACAAGTTCAAAGAAAAAACAATGAGACGTCTTACTCACAAGCTCTTTACCGCCACCGTGTCCAAAGACTCCAGAGTAGCGGGGCACTTGTATGAACATTCCTCTCAACAAATGGATTTCTATAACACATCAGCTATCCGCAAAGACAAGCTTTTTCTCATCAAGATGGAGATAGTGGACTTACTCATGGTAACAACCGTGGGAAGACTAATTCTGACGAGAGGACAGCAAGATCTGATATCCTGGAAAATGCTATCAACAATCCAGTCAGTGTGCAAACACGCACCAACACTTATTTAAGCACTTATGCAACAGACGCACCATGTGAGACAACCACGTACGTACATGACTTATTAGTCTTCGTGCAACAAGTAACAAGCATCACGCAAGGGGGGCAACCTCTTCAGCACATTAACCTTGCATGACAACACCGAGCTCATACTCGTAGCATACAAGATTACAATGGTGGAATATTTTCTAAGTACTTTACTCAGGATGATAGTCAGCATATCGCAAGCTGTCGGCATACAACCACGTGTCAGCATATTATCAGGAGTTGGCATATAACCTATGTTCGCATCAAGCGTACGGATACAGCATACATAGCCGGAAATGGTGAAAAGATTCTAGGTGCGGGGGCAAATACGCACACACAATATACGTACATACATGTCGACAAGGATGCATGTCGACAAGGAGAAAAATATTTTCTAAGTATTTCCATGTACGTACATACATGTCGACAAGGATGCATGTCGACAAGGAGAAAAATATTTTCTAAGTATTTCCATGTACGTACATACATGTCGACAAGGATGCATGTCAACAAGGAGAAAAATATTTTCTAAGTATTTCCATGTACGAACATACATGTCGACAAGGATGCATGTCGACAAGGAGAAAAATATTTTCTAAGTATTTCCATGTACGTACATACATGTCGACAAGGATGCATGTCGATAAGAAGAAAAATATTTTCTAAGTATTTCCATGTACGTACATACATGTCGACAAGGATGCATGTCGACAAGGAGAAAAATATTTTCTAAGTATTTCCATGTACGTACATACATGTCGACAAGGAGAAAAATATTTTCTAAGTATTTCCATGTACGTACATACATGTCGACAAGGATGCATGTCGATAAGAAGAAAAATATTTTCTGAGTATTTCCATGTACGTACATACATGTCGACAAGGATGCATGTCGACAAGGAGAAAAATATTTTCTAAGTATTTCCATGTACGTACATACATGTCGACAAGGAGAAAAATATTTTCTAAGTGTTTCCATGTACATACATACATGTCGACAAGGACGCATATCGACAAGGAAAATAAAATTTCTAAGTATTTCCATGTACGTACATACATGTCGACAAGGATGCATGTCGACAAGGAGAAAAATATTTTCTAAGTGTTTCCATGTACGTACATACATGTCGACAAAGATGGATTGCATACAGCGAGTAGCTATGCCTCCTAAACACACCTACGACGACATCTATGGTAACGAGTATTAGATATCGCTTAAATATTTCCTAAGTGTTTTAGCATACTTGCAGGCAATGCCCAACAGTCTATACCTGACGCTCAACCATTAGCGCCAACGCGCGTAGCAAAAGTCAATGCACATAGCAAAAGTCAACGCGCATAGCAAAAGTCAATGCGCATAGCAAAAGTCAACGCTTGTAGCAAAAGTCAACGCGCATAGCAAAAGTCAACGCATATAGCAAAGTTGGTACGTGCAGTAAAAATGACCAACATCTCAAGAAGCTATCATGCAAGCGATGCAACTAATATGACGAACCGCGAAGAGCAAATACGACAACACTTAAGGAAATATTTCTCTAAACAACAAACGACTACTTTCAAGAGACTCCTTGATGATAAGGATCAAAGGAGTAATGCACCTACAAGTACTTACGGTATACTCCGCCCTCTTCTAAGTATTTATCTCTACATACATGATTATTTTGATATTGCACGTATCAAATCCGTCACTCTACGCGTATGTTTCCATATCGCATGATGCATGTTTTGATAATCGCTAAGTTGTTTTAGAAGCATATGGTTTATATTCCTTGCATTGCATAATTACGATCTTGCCATGTCCATTACTTGTGCATGCATGTTGATAGAGGCATGTTCGCATGATACATTACTAATTGCTTATGTCTCCAACGATAACCATACTTACACACGCTATGTATGCGCATTTCCTATTGCACTAACCATGATGACAGGAAACAAAATCATTCGGTCGGAAAATCAAAGGACGGACGAAATCAAGATGTCTACGTCTGACTAACGATCAAAACCGAAAGGTTAGCGTCAAACTCAAATTGGACACGTATCCTAACTTAAAAATAGAGTCAAGAAAGGTTCTAAACCGTTACTTGACTCGGGGGCAAGTGATGGATATATGTCCAATTCAGGTTCGTATTTATATTTCGGGCCTCGTAAACGCGCCAAAATTACATCTCGGTTTGAAAACGTCTCCCAAAGGGTCAAAACGGTCCGGAAACGCATTTACGCGCGTCCAGACCGGACCTCCGGATTGCAATGCAATCCGGAAGTCCGGATTGCATTGCAGGTATCGTGTGATTACCGTTTCCGCGATTACCGTTACGTGTAGAGAAGTCAAGTTCGCGCATTGCCAATATGGATGACGGTTACCGCTTGATCTTGAACCGTCATCAAACTGCTTTAAAACCGGGTCCGGTCCCAAGAAAGCCTATAAATAGGAGGCCTTGGCCACCCATTTTCACACATCCTCTCATTTGCCCAACTTTGGTATTTTGAGCTCTGACTTCTCTCTAGAAATATTCTCTCTCTAGAAATTACTCTTTTACCCCTATAGTGACTTAAGCTTCGGAGAGGGCTCCGCTAGCACCACCCCCCCCCCCCTCTCCGTGCTAGCATTGGTCCTTTGTGCAGGAATCGTCGCCCAGACATCCGTATTTGTGCACAGACCACCGCCTCCTGAGACACAGCCATATCGAGACACAGACCTTTACGGGATTCAACCAAACACTCGCCAGTGGCCCAACCTCTTCCCGACGAAGGGTTACAACCCGAAAACCCGCTCAACCATACGAACATACGCGTCCCCACGACCCAGTTCATCCAGGACGCAACAATACGCATCATTTTTTTCTTAAAAAAATAACTCTTAAGGTAAGTTGTGATTTTGGTTAGCGCGTCGCGCATGCAAAAAACATTTTAGAAAAAATTGTGATTCCTTTTTAGCTATTAGAGCTTCTAATTTCGAACGTGCATTCCACATGCATCATTTCAAAAAAAATTTTTACCTGAATTGTTTTATTTTTAAATAATGCATCAAATATGCATTAAATTTTTTTAAAAAAAAATTTAGATAAATCGTAAGCTCTCTTAGTTTTAGAGCTCTTTATTTAAAAAAAACCTTTTACCTGATTTTTTTTGTGCATATCATATGCATTATTCTCGAAAAAACCTTTCAGGTAAATTGTAATTTTCTTAGTTGTGGAACTTTTGTTTTTAAGTTTGCATCTTGTATTTATTGTTGTGCATTTATGCATTCTTTTAAAAATAATTCACCTGATTTTTTTATCTTGAGCAACCAAGATGCATTTTTTTATTTCCTCGTTAAAAAAACAAAAAAACAAAAAATTAAATTCAGATAACTTGTGAATTTTTTTTTTTTAACTGTAGAACTTTCATTTCAAATATGCATCTCATGTGCGTCGCATGTGCATTGTTATAGGACATAATTTGTTGATAGACTGTACACATTCTTAGTCGTAGAAATTTTAAACATGCATTGAATTTGCATTATTAAAAAAAACTTTACCTGGATTTTTCATTTTGTACATATGTATCATTCAGGTAAACTGGTTGTGAGTTGTAACTTTCTTAACAGTAGAACTTTAACTTTCGAGCATGCATGAGCATTTAAAAAAAAAAAATCTCAAAGTGTCATTCGTTTTTATCCAAGGTGTATTGCACTTTTTCGGCAAGATCGTCTCAACATTCTCATGAGCAAGCGTTTAAAAAATGAGAGTTTTGATGCTAATTTTTGAAATAGTTTAAATGTTTAGTTGAGTGTGACTATTCGAGCTTAAACAAAGGACGAGAAAATTCTTTTGAAAAAAACTTCGTTTTGAACATCTATCGTGCGTTCGAGCCAGATAGTGCACTCAGCGAACTCATTAAACTCCAAGCTAGTGCAAAACACCTTAGATCATAAATTTTGATTCTTTCTCAAATATAATCAAAATTATGAAATGAATGACATTAGAAGTTTTCTGAAAAATCATGTATGACTCATTTGATTCTTTATACTAACTTTCGTGTTTGGTCTTTTAAGGTACCCTTGGTTAGGTATCCTGCACATACGAGCTGTGTCAGCCAAATGGGGCAACAAAAAAGAACGTGCAGCCATCCAGTTGCACGAAGAACAAATTGCGCACTCGGAATATCCGATGCTCAGATGACCACTTCGACGAGGTCGCATCCACGTGAAAGGTGACCGCTCCAAAGAACTTACATGCCAAAATTCCACCTATCATGTGTGGAATTCATATACGTCCCTAAATCAAGTCGTGCATCCGTTTTACGGTGAGGTCTAAACCGGTCGATGGTAACCAAGGGGCATCTCCTATTGAGATCAGTCATGTCCGGAGATGAGAAGATATCAAGAGATCATCAAGAGTCTCGTAAAGATTCAATATGCTGATCAATGAACATTTTTGGCAAATGAAGCATTATTGTTGGTGCCTTCCGTTAGAGGTCCAGGGGCTTGTACTTCCGGCAGGTGCTCATATACAAGTTGTGATTTCTAGATGGAGCAGGAAAATGAGGACATGCAGTAGGTCCAGTCGCATAGCGAGCACATTTCCCCACTAGAAAAAATCCAACACCCAGGTAAGAAAAGTTGTGATCATTTTTATCCCCGAAATTTGAGTTTTTCCTTAATCATTGTGCAGTTTGGATAATCATCCTAATCAAAGCCCCGAAGAGCACATCTCGTGCGTGACCCTTTGCTCGCCGCAAGCTGTCGAATTTATCCCAGATACCTCATGCGATATCTATGCCCAAATTTACCATTTGCGGACTACTGTGCCAAACTCAACACCATCCATGTGTGTTCATCAACCAGACCATTCATACAGAATGTGACGAGCCTAACCCGATTGGTGCTAGCTGTGGGGCATCCCCGGACGAGATTGAGCAATAGCCGGGGCACTTGAGAAGCCGAGATTAGAAATCACTGGCTAGGTCATTCATTGGACGTGGGGTCCATCCAGGGCATCGACACGACCGACGGTTTTTTCAATTTGCCACTAGGGGCATGCACATAATTGTTGTTGGTTATTTCCGTTAAATTTTCGTTTCCCAGAAAAAAAAAAAAGCAAAAAAGGCAAAAAAAAAAATTAGGGTCACAGCCGCCCTTTAATTGGCTACCGATACAAATAAAGAGAGTGCTCATGTAAATTTTGTGAGAGCAGTGAAAAAATAGAAGGGTCACAGTTGTCCCTAAATCAACTACAAATAAAAAGGGTCTCAGTCGTCCCTAAAACGACTATAAAGAAAGGGCCACAGCCACCCTTAAAATGGCTACACAAAAAGAGTGATCTCGCGAACCCGGTAAGGGAGGGAAAATAAAAGAAAGGGTCACAGTCGTCTCTCAAACGGCTACAGTCAAAGAGAGATCTCGAAACATCGATGGCGGATATTAAGTGAAAGGGCAACAACCACCCTCAAAATGGTTACATACAAAGAGTGTTTCCCGGATCAGAGACGAGGAATGAAGGGCCACAGCCACCCTCCAAATGGCTACAATAAAAAAGCTCCCGCAACATTGAAGACGGTGAGAAAAGGGTCCCAGCCACCATCAAACGGCTACAAATACTCCCGCATCGAGGCGAGAATAAAGAACGGGCATAGTCAACCCGAAATTGGCTATTAAAAAAAAGAGCTGCCGCAACAGCAAATGAGGAAAACAAAGATAGGGCCATAGCCACCCTTTAAACGGTTACCAAATAGAGAGTGCTTCCGCTAGGTTGAAAACCTGAAAGGGCAGCCTAGGCAAAATCAGGAAATGAGAAGCATGGTTGCAAGTTCAGAAATTGCTATCATGGCAAAAGGAGAGAAAATGAAAAACCGAGGGGCACGGTCGAAAATTTCTCAATCGGCCGTGGCAAAAGGAGAGAAAAAAAATTCTCAACAAAAAAATAAGAGAAAAAAGAAAAAAGAGAAAGATCCCGCTAGGTTGTCGCACCATGCGCAATTTAGGCAAAAATTAGGGACAAACACTCATGCCCAAGCAGCGTCTTCTAAAGTCAACTTCACGGCAAGCGGGACGGTTACCGTCTGTTCTCGCGAGTCACCACTCGAATGATAAGTAGGACAGTTACAGTCTGTTCCTACAAGTTGATTTCACGGCAAACGGGACGGTTACAGTCTGCTCTCGTGAGTCACCATTCAAAGATGAGTAGGACTGTTACAGTCTGTTCCTACAAATCAACTGACAATCAGGATCTGAAGTTTTTCCAGCTTCCTGAGAGTCAACCCCGACGAACGAAGCCTTAGTATTCAGCCTTCGCAAGTCACACCACTAGAGGCACTTCTCCAACGGACGCCACTAGAGGCTCTTCTCCGACATACGCCGCTAGAGGCATCGCCAAAGGGTCTCCGGTACGATCTGACGTAGAGGTCTTCCTCAACCAGAAATATCACCAGAGGTTTTCCGGTACGGTCTGACGTAGAGGTCTTCTGTTACCACTCGCCACTAGAGGCATCACCAAAGGTTCTCCGGTACGGTCTGACGTAGAGGTCTTTCGCCACCAGAGATATCACCAGAGGTTTTCCGGTACGGTCTGACGTGGAGGTTTTTCCGTTACCACTCGCCACTAGAGGCGTCACCAGAGGTTGTTGGTACTGTCTGACGTAGAGGTCTTCTGTTACCAATCATCACCAAAGGTTTTACTTTATTGCACGCCACTGGAGGCTTTTCCTTGTCGCTCGCCACTGGAGGCAACGTCGATTAAGGTTTTACTTTACTGCATGCCACTGGAGGCTTTACTTTTTTGCACTACCAATGGAGGCACCGCCAACAGGGGCACCGCCGACGGAGGTTCTATTTTCTGCACTACCAATGGAGGCACCGCCAACAGGGGCACCGCCGACGGAGGTTCTATTTTCCGCACGCCAACGGAGGCACCGCCAACGGAGGCACCGCCAACAGGGGCACCGCCGACCGAGACTTTTCTGCGATACCAATGGAGGCACTGTCAACAGGGGCACCGCCGACAGAAGTTTAACTTTTTCACATCGTTAATAAAGCCAAAGGCCACCTTGGAGACTTGAAGACCCGGAAGAAGATATACTTCCTAGCCAAAATTAGTGTTTACTCGTCTTTGGACAAACCCCCTCGAATGCATTCTACGGGAGTCCGTCCAAAGAGAGGCAAGCTGTAAACACCTAATTTTGGTACGCGCAACACGTATATAACACGTTCAAAAATGTTATGTGTAACGCGTTTAAAAAAAGGAAATATTTAAACATAGAAGGTCACAGGGTTGCTAAAAATAGGTTTAGCTTAAATTAGGATAGAATACATGCATTAAATATCATGTAATATTCAGAAAAATATATATTATATATTTATGACAATTTTCATAAATATATATATGTAATTTTCGGAATAAATAATGTGTATATTTAGAAAAATGTGTTTTCCTAATATTGGGACCTAATTTAGCTATAAAAGGACCCATTGTCCATGTAAAAAAACACCACATCAATAATAATACATCAGTTCTTGAAAACCGTGCAGTTTTGTCTCCTAGTGAATAAAAGTTTTTTTTCCCTTTCTCTTTCTTCCTCCCGCTGCTGAAGGCTCCCCGCCGGCGTCAGAGTTTCGACCCACAACACTCCGCCCCGCCCGTCGCCCTGCCTGGCTGTCCGCCGTCCCTACTCGACCTCCCATCGCTGCTGCTCCGATCCTGCCCGTCCCCTCTGTGCATCAGGTCTGCTTTTTTCGTTTTTTTTTTATTGTTATTATTTAATAATTTGTTTTTTGTTTAAATTTTCTGTTTATTCTTTATTAATATATTATGTTGGCTAGGTAATTAAAATGTAAATATAATTAGATAACATGTTTTTGTGAATATATGTGTATGATATGTAAATACTAAATTGTATCGTGTTTGGAGCATGTTCAGTTTTGTTTAGGTTTTATTTCGATTAGGAGAATTAGATGCTTAATAGTTTTTTTTAGGTTTATATTTATTGTTAATAATAGTTTTTGCGTAAAAATTAGTTTAGTTCTTTTTCATAACGTTTGATTAGTTTGACGTAACGAATGTTTAAATTTTAAAAAGTGGCCTAAAATCAGACCTATGGCGATTTACGTTTTGAAAACGTGCAATTTTGAAAGAGTCGCCACTAGTTAATTATTAGGTTAACTAGAATCCTAAATTACCTAAGTGAATAACTAATTAAACACCAAGGTATAAAATCGGTCTACGATCAGAAAGCCGAGTTCGGGGGTTCTATTACGAATTAAAAATATAATTTTTAACCTCGCCCATTCGGTACTCAATTCACTTAATTGCCACTTTTTTAAATTTAAACATTTGTTACGTCAAACTAATCTAACGTTATGAAAAAGAACTAAACTATTTTTTACGCAAAAACTATTATTAACAATAAATATAAACCTAAAAAAAACTATTAAGCATCTAATTCTCCTAATTGAAATAAAATCTAAACAAAACTAAACATGCTCCAAACATGATACAATTTAGTATTTACATATCATACACATATATTCACAAAAACATGTTATCTAATTATATTTACATTTTAATTACCTAGCCAACATAATATAATAATAATAAAGAATAAACAGAAAATTTAAACAGAAAACAAATTATTAAATAATAACAATAAAAAAACGAAAAAAGCAGACCTGATGCACGGAGGGGACGGGCAGGATCGGAGCAGCAGCGATGGAAGGTCGAGTAGGGACGGCGGACAGCCAGGCAGGGCGACGGGCGGGGCGGAGTGCTGTGGGTCGAAACTCCGGTGCCGACGGGGAGCCTTCAGCAGCGGGAGGAAGAAAGAGAAAGGGAAAAAAAAACTTTTATTCACTAGGAGACAAAACTGCACAGTTTTCAAGAACTGGTGTATTATTATTGATGTGGTGTTTTTTTACATGGACAAGGGGTCCTTTTATAGCTAAATTAGGTCCCAATATTAGGAAAACACATTTTTCTAAATATACACATTATTTATTCCAAAAATTACATATATATATTTATGAAAATTGTCATAAATATATAATATATATTTTTATGAATATTACATGATATTTAATGCATATATTCTATCCTAATTTAAGCTAAACCGATTTTTAGCAACCCTGTGACCTTCTATGTTTAAATATTTCCTTTTTTTAAACGCGTTACACATAACATTTTTGAACGTGTTATATACGTGTTGCGCGTACCAAAATTAGGTGTTTACACTATCGTATATATATTCTAGACGTATATGATCATTCTAAAGTGTTTATCCCTTTTTAGGTTTGTATTAGAATCACAGTTTACTCAGAGGGTACTACTCCCTGTAGATTTTTGCCAAATTTTTATTTATTTATATATCTTCGATCGGAGCTCATAATTTGGTGAAATTAGTTGCTATCGTATATATTCTAGACGTATATGATCATACTAAAGTCTTTATTCCTTTTTAGTTCAGTTTTAGAATCACAGTTTACTTAGAGGGTACTACTCCTTATCTGATTTTTGCCGAATTTTTATATATTAATATTTCTACGATCGGAGCTCAGATTGGATGAAATCAATTGCTATCGTATATATTCTAGACTTATATGATCATACTAAAGTCTTTATCCCTTTTTAGTTTTGTATTAGAATCATAGTTTACTCAAAGGGTACTACTCCCTATGAAATTTTTGCCAAATTTTTATTTATCAATATACCTTTGATCGGAGCTCGGAATTTGGTGAAATTAGTTGCTATCGTATATATTCTAGATGTATATGATCATATTAAAGTCTTTATCCCTTTTTAATTCGGTATTAGAATCACTGTTTACTCAGAGGGTACCGCTCCCGATGAGATTTTTGCCAAATTTTTATTTATTAATATATCTTCGATCGGAGCTAATAATTTGGTGAAATTAGTTGCTATCGTATATATATTCTAGACGTATATGATCATACTAAAGTGTTTATCCCTTTTTAGTTCAGTATTAGAATCACATTTTACTTAGAAGGTACTACTCCCAATGAGATTTTTGCCAAATTACTATTTATTAATATTTCTTCGATCAGAGATCAGATATGGATTAAATTAGTTGCTATCGTATATATTCTAGACTTATATGATCATACTAAAGTTTTTATCCATATTTAGTACGGTATTAGAATCACAGATTACTCATAGGGTACTACTCCCTTTGGGATTTTGCCAAATTTTTATTTATTAATATATCTTCAATCGGAGCTAAAAATTGGGTGAAATCAGTTGCTATCGTATATATATTCTAGACGTATATGATCATTCTAAAGTCTTTACCCTTTTTTAGTTTTGTATTACAATCAAAGTTTACTCAAAGGGTACTACTCCCTATGAGATTTTTGCCAAATTTTTATTTATCAATATATCTTCGATCGGAGCTCGGAATTTGGTGAAATTAGTTGCTATCGTATATATTCTAGATGTATATGGTCATATTAAAGTCTTTATCCCTTTTTAATTCAGTATTAGAATCACTGTTTACTCAGAGGTTACCGCTCCCGATGAGATTTTTGCCAAATTTTTATTTATTAATATATCTTCGATCGGAGCTCAGAATTTGGTGAAATTAGTTGCAATCGTATATATTCTAGATGTATATGATCATATTAAAGTCTTTATCCCTTTTTAATTCGGTATTAGATTCACAGTTTATTTAGAGGGTACTTCTCCTTATCTGATTTTTGCCAAATTTTTATTTATTAATATTTCAACGATCGGAGCTCATAATTGGATGAAATCAGATGCTATCGTATATATTCTAGACGTATATGATCATACTAAAGTCTTTATCACTTTTTAGTTTTGTATTAGAATCATAGTTTACTCAAAGGGAACTACTCCCTATGAGATTTTTGCCAAATTTTTATTTATTAATATATCTTGGATCAGAGCTCAGAATTTGGTGAAATTAGTTGCTATCGTATATATTCTAGATGTATATTGATGGGTTTGGCTATAGCCGTTAGGCCCTTTAACGGTGAGGAAACGGTGAATAGGCCCACTGGGCCCTAAAAGGAGATCAAGAAGACCAATGCGAAGGGTCTCGACAGAGGGAGTCCCGATGGTGAAAGGTCCCGACAGAGTCGGTCCCGATAGGCGAGCCAGGTGCTCCCGATGAGATGCCTTTAAGTAGTCCCCGATGACGAATCCCTGAGAACGATTGGCCCTGTCACGATGACGAGGGGCCCCGAGCGGTGACATAACGAGATAACTCTGGAGTCTCCGATGTTAGTCCGGACTTGCCATCAGAGGTTGAGGCCGAGATACGTGGGGCATGGCCGAGATACGCGGAGCGTAGTTGAGATACGCGGAGCGTGGCCGAGATACGCGGGGCGTGGCCGAGATAAGCGAGATCTGGCCTAGATAGGCGGGATCGTGCACGAGATACGCGGGATACGGGCTAACCACCCCAACGGTTCACCAGGTAACTGAGGTACCTCTCCGCCTATAAAAGGGCAGAGGTTACCCCAGGTCATTTACGTTGTGTGATACACTCTGAGATTACTGCTTGCCAGTCCATACGAGATACTCATTTAAGCATCGGAGAGGGATTCTGGGTCACCTCCCGGTCTATCCCCTCTTTGCAGGACCACGTGGAGCGAAGGAGCTAGGATCGCCGTCAAAGACCGTACCGGAGTTTCCACCGTGATCCAACATTGGCGCCGTCTGTGGGAAGCGTAACAAAAAGCTGATATGCCTTCTACTCGGTTAATGGTGGCTGGCAAGCAAAGAAGACAAGGACAATCTGGTGGTTCCCGTCATCCTGCTGCGACGACCTTGAATTCACCACCAGAGCATGTTGAGGACCAGAATCTCCCCGCGGAGGTCTCTCGGATAGGGGGGGGGCATAATGAAGCTCCTGAAGATACTGCTGCTCAACACCAGGGGAATAGGGAGCAGGTGGCTCCTCCAGCTGCGGACCTAACGAAGGCTGTGGCGGAAGCCATGCCAATGTTTTTGGCAGCTGTGGAGGCTCTCTTGGATCGAAGACAAGCTGCGAGGAGGCAAGAGGAGATGCCCCCGTTAGAAGAGGAAGCGCCCCCACCAGCAGAGGTTCGGAACGTGCGGGAGGTTCAGCCCCGAGGCCAGGGCATGAGTGGGGAGTCCGTTCAGCCAGAGAGATTCGTGGTTGATGGGCCAGGACCAGTACAGCACAGGACCATTCCCCTCAATGGTCCCATCACCCCCGATCAGGTGGTGAAAATCGTGAACATCTGCATGGGAGAGCAGAAGCCGCTGGTGTCGGAGCTGAGGGATCGATCTACTCATCCCTTCGTTCCTCGACTCATAGAAATCCTCGCCCCGCCAGGACTGGGTATCCCCACGATAAAGGAGTACGATGGCGAGGGAGATCCGGTTCGTCATGTCCAGAAGCACCTCATGGCGTGTCTGGGCAGAGCCATGAATGAAGATATTCTGTGTACGCTGTTCCCGAACACACTTGGCGAGAGAGCCCTGACCTGGTTCTTCAGTCTGCCCCCAGGCTGCATCACTTGCTGGGCTGATATGCACGACCGGTTCATTCAGCAATACCAAGGTCGCAGACGTTTGCTGAAGAGTGTGAGGTCCCTGACCCAGATGGTACAGAGGCCCGATGAGTCGCTGGCGCACTATTACCAGCGATACACTGCTAGCGTGGCGGAGATTGACGAGGAAATCTCGGAGGGTGAAACCATCCGCACCTTCATTCGGAACCTAACAGCCCCTTACGGTTCCGACCTGATGCACAGCGTGGCTGAGAAGGCTGTGTGGAATATGGAGGCACTGCAGAAGCGGGTAAAGCGGCAAATCGATGTCCAGGAATCGAAGATAGCTGCTGGAGAGCTTGAGCCCCCGAAGTCGAATAAGGGAAAGCAGTCGGTCAAACCCTTAGACGAGCGTAAGTCGAAGGATAAGACCGAAGGAAGTCGGGGTCAAGGTCGCTCTGATCAGAGGGATGATAGGCGTTCCTCGAAAAAGGACAGGCGAGAGGATCATAACATTCCTCTCAACAGCTCTATGGCGGAGGTGTTAACGGTCATGGAGCGACAGGGTATCTCTAGGCACCCCCCGAAGAAGGAAGGAGAATTTTTGGGTTCCCGCACCGATCGCTACTGTCGATTCCATCGCGCAAATGGCCACGACACCAATCATTGTCGGGAGCTGAAAAAGGAGATCGAAAAGCTGATCCAGAAGGGGAAGCTTAAGGAGTTTTTCGGGGATAAGCGGTGTCGATCCCGCTCTCGATCCCGATCACAGTCCCGTTCCCGATCCCGTGATCGGTCCCCAAAGAAGAAGAGGTCCGGCCCGGAGTCTTCCGGTGCCCGTAAGGAGAAGCGAGGCACAATCAAGGTGATTCACGGAGGGTTTGCCGCAGGGGGTGATACCTCGTCCTCCGGAGAGGTTTATGCCTCTAGAATTCCTACTGCTGTGGTGCTGGGTAAGAGGTCTCGATCCTGGACCCTGAAGGAAGAGATGGTGATCTCCTTTTTGTCGGAGGATCTCATAGGCGTGGAGAATCCGCACGATGATGCTCTGGTCGTGACCTTGGATGTGAACGGGTACGAGATGAAACGGATTCTGATCGACGGAGGGGAAACGGATTCTGATCGACGGAGGGAGCTCCTCCGATATTCTATTCATGGATGCACTAGAGGCGACGGGGAAAACGAAGAAGGACCTGAAGGAAGCGAACTTCCCGATGGTCGGATTCTCTGGCTCCACCTCCTATCCACTAGGGGTGATCACCCTACCGGTGGAGTTTGGTAGCGGATGGAAATCAGAGAGGAGGAACGTGGAGTTTGTAGTAGTTGATTCCGCAGGTACTTACAACGCGATCATCGGGAGAACTACCATCAACCCCCTGATGGCGGTTGCCTCGACTGTACACCAGAAGATGAAGTTCCGGACTGACCATGGAGTCGGAGAGGTCAAGGGCGACCGGGTGACTTCCCGAAAATGTTATGTCAATGCCACACGCAGGAGGAGACGAGAGGCCATGACTGTCCTCCAGACAGATGCTGATCCTAGAGAGGAGTTTGGGCGTCCCGCCCCCGTGGAGGGTCTGAAGGAGGTCGAGATTGATGGGCCTCAGAGAAAGGTGAAAATCGGGTCTGCTCTGACTGAGGAGACAGCCCGAAAATTGATTGAGCTGCTGAAGGAATTCAAGGAGCTATTTGCCTGGTCCCCGAGTGACATGCCAGGAATCAGCCCCGACGTGATTGTGCATGAGCTGAAGATTGATCCAGCGATCAAGCCTATCGCACAGAAGAGGCGTCCGATGGGCACAGACAAGAGGATTGCAATCCAACAAGAGGTGGGCAGATTGCTCGATGCTGGGTTTATCAAGGAGCTCCGATTCCAGACCTGGGTTGCTAATCCGGTACTGGTGTAGAAGAGCAACGGGAAGTGGCGAATGTGCGTTGATTTTCGCGATCTGAATAAGGCTTGCCCGATGGATTATTACCCGCTCCCGAGAATCGACCAGCTGGTGGATGCCACGTCGGGACATGAGCTGTTGAGCTTTATGGATGCATATTCGGGCTATAACCAGATTAAGATGGCTAAGGAAGATGCTCCTCACACAGCATTCTATGCAGACAGTGACATCTATCACTACGATGTCATGCCTTTTGGGTTGATCAACGCCGGGGCAACCTACCAGCGGATGGTGAACAAGCTGTTTGGAGATATGCTAGGGGAGACCATGGAGGCTTACGTGGATGATATGCTGGTAAAGTCCCGACGGGCTGAGGATCATGTTCACAACCTAGCCATGACGTTTGAGCGGATGAGGCTTCATCAGGTTCGTTTAAACCCGACAAAATGCGCCTTCGGAGTTCACTCAGGGAAATTTTTGGGCTTCATGGTAAGCCTAAGAGGAATTGAGGTGAATCCCGAGAAACTGAGGGCGATCGAGGAGATGCAGTCTCCGATAAACCATCGGGAGGTGCAAGTGCTGAATGGCCGACTGGCTGCAATGAATCGCTTCCTGTCCAAGGCAAGTGACCGATCAATGCCATTTTTTGAAGTCCTGAGGTCCAACAAGAAGTTTGAGTGGACCGCCAAGTGTGAAGAAGCGTTCCAAGCACTCAAGCAGCACCTTCGTGCTCTCCCACCGTTGGCGAAACCGGTTCCAGGCGAGCCGCTCTATCTTTACTTGGCTGTTTCTGAATTTGCCATTAGCTCTGTATTAGTGAAGGTTTTCGAGGGTAATCAAGTCCCCGTCTATTATGTATGCAAGGCGTTTTCCAAGTCTGAATTGAATTATCATGCCGTTGAGAAGTATCTCTTTGCGCTGATTATAACTGCTCGGAAGCTGAGGCCTTATTTCCATGCACACGAGATTACTGTGCTGACGAACCAACCTCTGAAGCATTTTTTGAACCGACCGGATGCGTCGGGGAGATTAGTGAAGTGGGCAGTCGGGCTAAGTGAGTTTCGCATACACTTTGCTCCGAGAACGGCTATTAAGGGCCAGGCATTGGCGGATTTCATAGCAGAGTCTACAGCCCCCGATCTAGAAGAAGCGGGCCCTGTAGAGGGGGCAACCATGGAGGTCCCGATGGCAGAACAACCAGAGATGGCAGAGCAATCAGAACAGCCAAACAAGGAAAATACTTGGGAGATGTACACGAATGGCTCCTCAAGTTCAGAAGGATCAGGAGCAGGCTTTGCATTGATACCACCAGGCGGAGGTGAACCACTTCGATATGCCTTGGCTTTAACGTTTAAAGCTACGAACAACGAAGCTGAGTACGAGGCCCTTATCACGGGCCTAAAAATTGCCAAAGGTACGGGAGTCGCTCACTTGAGAGTGAAGTGTGACGCGGCCCTGATTGTAAATCAGGTTCAAGGACGATACGAGGCGAAGAGCCTGATGATGAGGAAATACCTGCGCGAGGTGCAAGCCCTGAAGGAGAGTTTTAAAAGCTTTGACATCGAGGTGATCCCGAGGGAGGAAAACGTGGAGGCAGATGTCTTGAGCGAATTTGCCCTGGGGGCACCCTTGGAGGAAAACCGGAAGGTGCACTTCTTGGAGAAGGTGATCTTGTCGACCACCGACCCGACACAGGTGTGCGCTATCGAAGCAGGATCGGAGGAGGAGCCCACTTGGATGACCCCGATAGTCGCGTACCTGACTACGGGGGTAGTCCCCGATGACAAAGTAATAGCTGACAGGATATGTCGGATCGCGGCTAATTACGTGATGTTGGACAATAGCTATACAAGAAGGGCCGGTTCTCGACTCCGTACTTGAAGTGTGTGGCTGAGCCTGACACAAGTCGAATCCTGAAAGAGGTGCATGAAGGAGTCGCGGCTTGTCACGAAGGGGCTCGATCCATTATGAGGAAAGTGCTGAACTTGGGCTATTATTGGCCTACGATGAGCAAGGAGGCGACGGCGTTGGTCTGATCCTGTGACGCGTGCCAGAGGTACGCCCTGAGTATCGTGGCTCCGGCTGCTAATCTGACGTCCATCAAGAGCGCTTGGCCCTTCGTACAGTGGGGCATCGACTTGGTGGGACCTCTTCCACAAGCACAAGGTCAATGTAAGTATTTGCTTGTAGCTATCGATTACTTTTCGAAATGGATAGAGGCAAAGGCGTTGGCCAGAACAATGGGGAACCAGATTGTCAAGTTCCTCCAGACCCATATTGTTTCCAGATACGGGATTCCTAAGGTGGTGATCAGCGATAATGGTTCACCGTTCAACGGGTCTCAGGTGAAGGAGTATCTGGAGGAGTTGAATATCGAGCATCAGACAGCTTCTGTACGCCATGCTCAGACTAATGGCCAGGTGGAGTCAGCCAACAAAATCGTGATGGATGGCCTGAAGAAGAGGGTCTATGCCTTGAAGGGCAAGTGGCTGAACGAGCTGGAAAACGTGCTTTGGGCCGTTAGAACAACACCCAAACAAGCAAGTGGGGAGACTCCGTTTGGCCTTGTTTATGGCACGGAGGCTGTAGCTCCCGTAGAGGTAGCTGTGGCGTCCCATCGGATGAGATATTACCAGCCTTTGACGAATGATGAAATGAGACGTCTGGATTTGGACTTGCTCGAAGAGAAGAGGCGGGAAGCCGATGAAATCCAGGCTCGAATGCGTTTGGCGACGGCCAGGTATTACAATTGGCGAGTTAAGTTCCGACAATTCTTTGTCGGGAAGCTGGTTTGGCGTCGGAATGAGTTTACCCTTTTGGATCGGATCAACAAGATGTCACCAAAATGGGAAGGACCTTACAAGGTCGTGGGGATGCCAGCTCCGAATGCGTACAAGTTGGAAGACCTCGATGGCAGAGTATTGAAGGATTCTTTTAGTGGCGAACACTTGAAGCAGTGTCATGCTCGATGAAAGTCGCCTTAAGTGGTGCACGAGGAAAGTCGCCTTAAGTGGTGCACGATGTTAAGTCACCTTAAGTGGTGCACGAGATTAAGTCGCCTTAAGTGGTGCACGATGTAAAGTGGCCTTAAGTGGTGCACGATGAAAGTCGCCTTAAGTGGTGCACGATGAAAGTCGCCTTAAGTGGTGCACGATGTTAAGTCGCCTTAAGTGGAGCACGATGAAAGTCGCCTTAAGTGGTGCACGATGTTAAGTCGCCTAAAGTGGTGCACGAGATTAAGTCACCTTAAGTGGCGCACGATGTAAAGTCGCCTTAAGTCGTGCACGATGAAAGTCGCCTTAAGTGGTGCACGATGAAAGTCGCCTTAAGTGGTGCACGATGTTAAGTCGCCTTAAGTGGTGCACAAGATTAAGTCGCCTTAAGTGGCGCACGAGATTAAGTCGCCTTAAGTGGTGCACGAGATTAAGTCGCCTTAAGTGGTGCACGATGTAAAGTCGCCTTAAGTGGTGCACGATGAAAGTCGCCTTAAGTGGTGCACGATGTTAAGTCGCCTTAAGTGGTGCACGAGATTAAGTCACCTTAAGTGGCGCACGATGTAAAGTCGCCTTAAGTGGTGCACGATGAAAGTCGCCTTAAGTGGTGCACGAGATTAAGTCGCCTTAAGTGGTGCACGATGAAAGTCGCCTTAAGTGGTGCACGATGTTAAGTCGCCTTAAGTGGTGCCCGATGTAAAGTTGCCTTAGGTGGTGCACGAGATTAAGTCGCCTTAAGTGGTGAACGAGGTTAAGTCGCCTTAAGTGGTGCACGAGATTAAGTCGCCTTAAGTGGAATAAAGCGATTGAACTTGATCCTTGGCAGCGTCGAGGGGAGCAGGGTCCACGAGGTCTGAGGCAGAAGACTCCGCAGCAAGATGATCGGATCTTGGAAGATTGACCGCGGGAGGATCGGACTCTTGGGGTCAGCCGATGAAGAGCCGACTATCGAGGAATATTGGAGGAGTCTTCTCGGATTTTGTGGCTATCCTCGAAGTATCGAGGAATCGCAGACGAGAAGATCCGTGTCAAGGAATTTTGTCAAGAGAAAAGCCTCCGATACTGATATCGGGAGGTCGGGAGTTGAAAGACACGACGAACTACAAGTCCCTCATGTCTTGAGGGAAAATGATGGGTTTGGCTATACCCGTTAGGCCCTTTAACGGTGAGGAAACGGTGAATAGGCCCACTGGGCCCTAAAAGGAGGTCAAGAAGACCAATGCGAAGGGTCCCGACAGAGGGAGTCCCGATGGTGAAAGGTCCCGTCAGAGTCGGTCCCGATAGGCGAGCCAGGTGCTCCCGATGAGATGCCTTTAAGTAGGCCCCGATGACGAATCCCTGAGAACGATTGGCCCTGTCACGATGACGAGGGGCCCCGAGCGGTGACATAACGAGATAACTCTGGAGTCCCCGATGTTAGTCGGGACTTGCCATCAGAGGTTAAGGCCGAGATACGCGGGGCGTGTACGAGATACGCGGAGCGTAGTTGAGATACGCGGAGCGTGGCCGAGATACGCGGAGCGTGGCCGAGATAAGTGAGATATGGCCTATATAGGCGGGATCGTGCACGAGATACGCGGGATACGGGCTAACCACCCCAACGGTTCACCAGGTAACTGAGGTACCTCTCCGCCTATAAAAGGGCAGAGGTCACCCCAACTCATTTACGTTGTGTGATACACTTTGAGATTACTGCTTGCCAGTCCATACGAGATACTCATTTAAGCATCGGAGAGGGATTTTGGGTCACCGCCCGGTCTATCCCCTCTTTGCAGGACCACGTGGAGCGAAGGAGCTAGGATCGCCGTCAAAGACCATACCGGAGTTCCACCGTGATCCAACATATATGATCATATTAAAGTCTTTATCCCTTTTTAAATCGGTATTAGAATCACAGTTTACTTAGAGGGTACCGCTCCTGATGAGATTTTTGCCAAATTTTTATTTATTAATATATCTTCGATCGGAGCTAATAATTTCGTGAAATTAGTTGCTATTGTATATATTCTAGACGTATATGATCATACTAAAGTCTTTCTCCCTTTTTAGTTCAGTATTAGAATTATATTTTACTTAGAAGGTACTAATCCCAATGAGATTTTTGCCAAATTTTATTTATTAATATTTTTTTTTTATCGGAGCTCAGAAATGGATTAAATTAGTTGCTATCGTATATATTCTAGACATATATGATCATACTAAAGTTTTTATCACATTTTAGTTCGATATTAGCTAGAATCACTAATTACTCATAGGGTACTACTCCCTATGGGATTTTGCCAATTTTTTATTTATTCATATATCTTCGATCGGAGCTCAAAATTGGGTGAAATCAGTTACTATCGTATATATATTCTAGACGTATATGATCATACTAAAGACTTTATCCCTTTTCAGTTTTGTATTAGAATCACAATTTACTCAGAGGGTACTACTCCCTATTAGATTTTTGCCAAATTTTTATTTATTAATATATCTTCGATCGGAGCTCATAATTTGGTGAAATTAGTTGTTATCGTATATATTCTAGACGTATATGATCATAATAAAGTATTTATTCCTTTTTAGTTAAGTAATAGAATCACAGTTTACTTAGAGGATACAATTCCTTATGAGATTTTTGCCAAATTTTTATTTATTAATATTTCTACGATCAGAGCTCAGAATTGGATGAAATCAGATGCTATCGTATATATTCTAGACGTATATGATCATCATACTAAAGTCTTTATCCTTTTTTAGTTTTGTATTAGAATCATAGTTTACTCAAAAGGAACTACTTTTGCCAAATTTCTATTTATTAATATATCTTCGATCGGAGCTAAGAATTTGGCGAAATTAATTGCTATCGTATATATTCTAGATGTATATGATCATATTAAAGTCTTTATCCCTTTTTAATTCGCTATTAGAATCACAGTTTACTCAGAGGGTACCGCTCCTGATGAGATTTTTGCCAAATTTTTATTTGTTAATATATCTTCGATCAGAGCTAATAATTTGGTGAAATTAGTTGTTATTGTATATATATTCTAGATGTATATGATCATACTAAAGTCTTTATCCATTTTTATTTCAGTATTAGAATCATATTTTACTTAGAAGGTACTACTCCCAATGAGATTTTTGCCAAATTTTATTTATTAATATTTTTTTGACCGAAGCTCAGAAATGGATTAAATTAGTTGCTATCGTATATATTCTAGACATATATGATCATACTAAAGTTTTTATCCATTTTTAGTTCGATATTAGAATCACTGATTACTCATAGGGTACTACTCCCTATGGGATTTTGCCAATTTTTTATTTATTAATATATCTTCTATCGGAGCTCAATATTGGGTGAAATCAGTTGCTATCGTATATAAATTCTAGACGTATATGATCATACTAAAGTCTTTATCCCTTTTCAGTTTTGTATTAGAATCACAGTTTACTCAAAGGGTACTACTCCCTATTAGATTTTTGCCAAATTTTTATTTATTAATATATCTTCGATCGGAGCTCATAATTTGGTGAAATTAGTTGCTATCGTATATATTCTAGACGTATATGATCATAATAAAGTATTTATTCCTTTTTAGTTAAGTATTAGAATCACAGTTTACTTAGAGGATACAACTCCTTATGAGATTTTTGCCAAATTTTTATTTATTAATATTTCTACGTCAGAGCTCAGAATTGGATGAAATCAGATGCTATCGTATATATTCTAGACGTATATGATCATCATACTAAAGTCTTTATCCTTTTTTAGTTTTGTATTAGAATCATAGTTTACTCAAAAGGAACTACTCCCAATGAGATTTTTGCCAAATTTCTATTTATTAATATATCTTCGATCGGAGCTAAGAATTTGGCGAAATTAATTGCTATCGTATATATTCTAGATGTATATGATCATATTAAAGTCTTTATCCCTTTTTAATTCGCTATTAGAATCACAGTTTACTCAGAGGGTACCGCTCCTGATGAGATTTTTGCCAAATTTTTATTTGTTAATATATCTTCGATCGGAGCTAATAATTTGGTGAAATTAGTTGTTATTGTATATATATTCTAGATGTATATGATCATACTAAAGTCTTTCTCCATTTTTAGTTCAGTATTAGAATCATATTTTACTTAGAAGGTACTACTCCCAATGAGATTTTTGCCAAATTTTATTTATTAATATTTTTTTGACCGAAGCTCAGAAATGGATTAAATTAGTTGCTATCGTATATATTCTAGACATATATGATCATACTAAAGTTTTTATCCCTTTTTAGTTTGATATTAAAATCACTGATTACTCATAGGGTACTACTCCCTATGGGATTTTGCCAATTTTTTATTTATTAATATATCTTCTATCGGAGCTCAATATTGGGTGAAATCAGTTGCTATCGTATATAAATTCTAGACGTATATGATCATACTAAAGTCTTTATCCCTTTTTAGTTTTGTATTAGAATCACAGTTTACTCAAAGGGTACTACTCCCTATTAGATTTTTGCCAAATTTTTATTTATTAATATATCTTCGATCGGAGCTCATAATTTGGTGAAATTAGTTGCTATCGTATATATTCTAGACGTATATGATCATAATAAAGTATTTATTCCTTTTTAGTTAAGTATTAGAATCAAAGTTTACTTAGAGGATACAACTCCTTATGAGATTTTTGCCAAATTTTTATTTATTAATATTTCTACGATCGGAGCTCAGAATTGGATGAAATCAGATGCTATCGTATATATTCTAGACGTATATGATCATCATACTAAATTCTTTATCCTTTTTTAGTTTTGTATTAGAATCATAGTTTACTCAAAAGGAACTACTCCCAATGAGATTTTTGCCAAATTTCTATTTATTAATATATCTTCGATCGGAGCTAAGAATTTGGCGAAATTAATTGCTATCGTATATATTCTAGATGTATATGATCATATTAAAGTCTTTATCCCTTTTTAATTCGCTATTAGAATCACAGTTTACTCAGAGGGTACCGCTCCTGATGAGATTTTTGCCAAATTTTTATTTGTTAATATATCTTCGATCGGAGCTAATAATTTGGTGAAATTAGTTGTTATTGTATATATATTCTAGATGTATATGATCATACTAAAGTCTTTATCCATTTTTAGTTCAGTATTAGAATCATATATTACTTAGAAGGTACTACTCCCAATGAGATTTTTGCCAAATTTTATTTATTAATATTTTTTTGACCGAAGCTCAGAAATGGATTAAATTAGTTGCTATCGTATATATTCTAGACATATATGATCATACTAAAGTTTTTATCCCTTTTTAGTTCGATATTAGAATCACTGATTACTCATAGGGTACTACTCTCTATGGGATTTTGCCAATTTTTTATTTATTAATATATCTTCTATCAGAGCTCAATATTGGGTGAAATCAGTTGCTATCGTATATAAATTCTAGACGTATATGATCATAATAAAGTCTTTATCCCTTTTCAGTTTTGTATTAGAATCACAGTTTACTCAAAGGGTACTACTCCCTATTAGATTTTTGCCAAATTTTTATTTATTAATATATCTTCGATCGGAGCTCATAATTTGGTGAAATTAGTTGCTATCGTATATATTCTAGACGTATATGATCATAATAAAGTATTTATTCCTTTTTAGTTAAGTATTAGAATCACAGTTTACTTAGAGGATACAACTCCTTATGAGATTTTTGCCAAATTTTTATTTATTAATATTTCTACGATCGGAGCTCAGAATTGGATGAAATCAGATGCTATCGTATATATTCTAGACGTATATGATCATCATACTAAAGTCTTTATCCTTTTTAGTTTTGTATTAGAATCATAGTTTACTCAAAAGGAACTACTCCTAATGAGATTTTTGCCAAATTTCTATTTATTAATATATCTTCGATCGGAGCTAAGAATTTGGCGAAATTAATTGCTATCGTATATATTCTAGATGTATATGATCATATTAAAGTCTTTATCCCTTTTTAATTCGCTATTAGAATCACAGTTTACTCAGAGGGTACCGCTCCTGATGAGATTTTTGCAAAATTTTTATTTGTTAATATATCTTCGATCGGAGCTAATAATTTGGTGAAATTAGTTGTTATTGTATATATATTCTAGATGTATATGATCATACTAAAGTCTTTATCCATTTTTAGTTCAGTATTAGAATCATATTTTACTTAGAAGATACTACTCCCAATGAGATTTTTTCCAAATTTTATTTATTAATATTTTTTTGACCGAAGCTCAGAAATGGATTAAATTAGTTGCTATCGTATATATTCTAGACATATATGATCAAACTAAAGTTTTTATCCCTTTTTAGTTCGATATTAGAATCACTGATTACTCATAGGGTACTACTCCCTATGGGATTTTGCCAATTTTTTATTTATTAATATATCTTCTATCGGAGCTCAATATTGGGTGAAATCAGTTGCTATCGTATATAAATTCTAGACGTATATGATCATACTAAAGTCTTTATCCCTTTTCAGTTTTGTATTAGAATCACAGTTTACTCAAAGGGTACTACTCCCTATTAGATTTTTGCCAAATTTTTATTTATTAATATATCTTCGATCGGAGCTCATAATTTGGTGAAATTAGTTGCTATCGTATATATTCTAGACGTATATGATCATAATAAAGTATTTATTCCTTTTTAGTTAAGTATTAGATTCACAGTTTACTTAGAGGATACAACTCCTTATGAGATTTTTGCCAAATTTTTATTTATTAATATTTCTACGATCGGAGCTCAGAATTGGATGAAATCAGATGCTATCGTATATATTCTAGACGTATATGATCATCATACTAAAGTCTTTATCCTTTTTTAGTTTTGTATTAGAATCATAGTTTACTCAAAAGGAACTACTCCTAATGAGATTTTTGCCAAATTTCTATTTATTAATATATCTTCGATCGGAGCTAAGAATTTGGCGAAATTAATTGCTATCGTATATATTCTAGATGTATATGATCATATTAAAGTCTTTATCCCTTTTTAATTCGCTATTAGAATCACAGTTTACTCAGAGGGTACCGCTCCTGATGAGATTTTTGCAAAATTTTTATTTGTTAATATATCTTCGATCGGAGCTAATAATTTGGTGAAATTAGTTGTTATTGTATATATATTCTAGATGTATATGATCATACTAAAGTCTTTATCCATTTTTAGTTCAGTATTAGAATCATATTTTACTTAGAAGATACTACTCCCAATGAGATTTTTTCCAAATTTTATTTATTAATATTTTTTTGACCGAAGCTCAGAAATGGATTAAATTAGTTGCTATCGTATATATTCTAGACATATATGATCAAACTAAAGTTTTTATCCCTTTTTAGTTCGATATTAGAATCACTGATTACTCATAGGGTACTACTCCCTATGGGATTTTGCCAATTTTTTATTTATTAATATATCTTCTATCGGAGCTCAATATTGGGTGAAATCAGTTGCTATCGTATATAAATTCTAGACGTATATGATCATACTAAAGTCTTTATCCCTTTTCAGTTTTGTATTAGAATCACAGTTTACTCAAAGGGTATTACTCCCTATTAGATTTTTGCCAAATTTTTATTTATTAATATATCTTCGATCGGAGCTCATAATTTGGTGAAATTAGTTGCTATCGTATATATTCTAGACGTATATGATCATAATAAAGTATTTATTCCTTTTTAGTTAAGTATTAGATTCACAGTTTACTTAGAGGATACAACTCCTTATGAGATTTTTGCCAAATTTTTATTTATTAATATTTCTACGTCGGAGCTCAGAATTGGATGAAATCAGATGCTATCGTATATATTCTAGACGTATATGATCATCATACTAAAGTCTTTATCCTTTTTTAGTTTTTTATTAGAATCATAGTTTACTCAAAAGGAACTACTCCCAATGAGATTTTTGCCAAATTTCTATTTATTAATATATCTTCGATCGGAGCTAAGAATTTGGCGAAATTAATTGCTATCGTATATATTCTAGATGTATATGATCATATTAAAGTCTTTATCCCTTTTTAATTCGCTATTAGAATCACAGTTTACTCAGAGGGTACCGCTCCTGATGAGATTTTTGCCAAATTTTTATTTGTTAATATATCTTCGATCGGAGCTAATAATTTGGTGAAATTAGTTGTTATTGTATATATATTCTAGATGTATATGATCATACTAAAGTCTTTATCCATTTTTAGTTCAGTATTAGAATCATATTTTACTTAGAAGGTACTACTCCCAATGAGATTTTTGCCAAATTTTATTTATTAATATTTTTTTGACCGAAGCTCAGAAATGGATTAAATTAGTTGCTATCGTATATATTCTAGACATATATGATCATACTAAAGTTTTTATCCCTTTTTAGTTCGATATTAGAATCACTGATTACTCATAGGGTACTACTCTCTATGGGATTTTGCCAATTTTTTATTTATTAATATATCTTCTATCAGAGCTCAATATTGGGTGAAATCAGTTGCTATCGTATATAAATTCTAGACGTATATGATCATAATAAAGTCTTTATCCCTTTTCAGTTTTGTATTAGAATCACAGTTTACTCAAAGGGTACTACTCCCTATTAGATTTTTGCCAAATTTTTATTTATTAATATATCTTCGATCGGAGCTCATAATTTGGTGAAATTAGTTGCTATCGTATATATTCTAGACGTATATGATCATAATAAAGTATTTATTCCTTTTTAGTTAAGTATTAGAATCACAGTTTACTTAGAGGATACAACTCCTTATGAGATTTTTGCCAAATTTTTATTTATTAATATTTCTACGATCGGAGCTCAGAATTGGATGAAATCAGATGCTATCGTATATATTCTAGACGTATATTATCATACTAAAGTCTTTATCCCTTTTTAGTTTGTATTAGAATCATAGTTTACTCAAAGGGAACTACTCCCTATGAGATTTTTGCAAATTTTTGTTTATTAATATATCTTCGATCGGAGCTCATAATTTGGTGAAATTAGTTGATATCGTATATATATTCTAGACGTATATGATCATAATAAAGTCTTTATTCCTTTTTCGTTCAATATTAGAATCACAGTTTACTTAGAGGGTACTACTTCTTATGAGATTTTTGCCAAATTTTTATTTATTAATATTTCTACGATCGAAGCTCAGAATTGGATGAAATCAGATGCTATCGTATATATTCTAGATGTATATGATAAACTAAAGTCTTTATCCCTTTTTAGTTTTGTATTAGAATCATAGTTTACTCAAAGGGAACTACTCCCTATGAGATTTTTGCCAAATTTCTATTTATTAATATATCTTCGATCGGAGCTCAGAATTTGGCGAAATTAATTGCTATCGTATATATTCTAGATGTATATGGTAATATTAAAGTCTTTAACCCTTTTTAATCTTGTATTAGACTCACAGTTTACTCAGAGGGTACCGCTTCAGATGAGATTTTTGCCAAAAAAAATTTTATTAATATATCTTCGATCGGAGCTAATAATTTGGTGAAATTAGTTGCTATTGTATATTAGGGCTGAGCATGGGACGGATGGGCGGACTTTTTTTAGAAAATGGCCCAAGCCCTAAAACTAGGGCCACTTAATGGCTGTCCCGAGCCCTATCCCGAGCCCTAGCTAGTAGGAAAAGGCCCGCCCGTCACGGGCCTACAGGGACTAGGGACAAATGGGACAAACTCAAATTCCCATCCAAGTTAAAAAAAAAAAAAAAAAAATCATACTCAATTTACTTAAACCATAACCAAACACAGAACAACAACAACGTTCTACAGATACCACAAAGTTCACCATAAAACACCAAAATCACTCAAACATTTTGTCACTTGTAAGAACACCAAGTTCAACACATAACTTGGTTCTCTGAAATTGTTCACCAAAGACTCCAAAACTAAGTTTTACCAAGACACTAACACAAAGTCACTAACAATTCTAACATAACAAGTTATAAATGCAAATCCCAAATCAAATGGAACTTCATACCGAGCTATCACTAAAGTTAACTTAACTAACTATAGTTTATAGCTGATTAGTTAGCAAAAAGGGACGGGACGGGTCTTTTGGGACTTCGTAAAAAAAACCCTAGTCCTAGCCCTAGCCCTACTTGAGAAGAAAAGTCCCGTCCATTAGGGCTTGGGCACATTTTTGGGACGGGCTTTCTGGGACGGGCCAGGGCGGGACGGGCGGGATTTTGAGTCTCTCGGGATATTTGCTCACCCCTATTGTATATATATTCTAGATGTATATGATCATACTAAAGTCTTTATCCATTTTTAGTTCAGTATTAGAATCATATTTTGCTTAGAAGGTACTACTCCCAATGAGATTTTTGCCAAATTTTATTTATTAATATTTTTTTGATCGGAGCTCAGAAATGGATTAAATTAGTTGCTATCGTATAAATTCTAGACATATATGATCGTACTAAAGTTTTTATCCCTTTTTAGGTTGATATTAGAATCGCTGAGTACTCATAGGGTACTACTCCCTATGGGATTTTGCCAATTTTTTATTTATTAATATATCTTCTATCGGATCTCAAAATTGGGTAAAATCAGTTGCTATCGTATATAAATTCTAGACGTATATGATCATACTAAAGTCTTTAGCCCTTTTCAGTTTTGTATTAGAATCACAGTTTACTCAAAGGGTACTACTCCCTATTAGATTTTTGCCAAATTTTTATTTATTAATATATCTTCGATCGGAGCTCATAATTTGGTGAAATTAGTTGCTATCGTATATATTCTAGACGTATATGATCATAATAAAGTATTTATTCCTTTTTAGTTAAGTATTAGAATCACAGTTTACTTAGAGGATACAACTCCTTATGAGATTTTTGCCAAATTTTTATTTATTAATATTTCTACGTCGGAGCTCAGAATTGGATGAAATCAGATGCTATCGTATATATTCTAGACGTATATGATCATCATACTAAAGTCTTTATCCTTTTTTAGTTTTGTATTAGAATCATAGTTTACTCAAAAGGAACTACTCCCAATGAGATTTTTGCCAAATTTCTATTTATTAATATATCTTCGATCGGAGCTAAGAATTTGGCGAAATTAATTGCTATCGTATATATTCTAGATGTATATGATCATATTAAAGTCTTTATCCCTTTTTAATTCGCTATTAGAATCACAGTTTACTCAGAGGGTACCGCTCCTGATGAGATTTTTGCCAAATTTTTATTTGTTAATATATCTTCGATCGGAGCTAATAATTTGGTGAAATTAGTTGTTATTGTATATATATTCTAGATGTATATGATCATACTAAAGTCTTTATCCATTTTTAGTTCAGTATTAGAATCATATTTTACTTAGAAGGTACTACTCCCAATGAGATTTTTTCCAAGTTTTATTTATTAATATTATTTTGACCGAAGCTCAGAAATGGATTAAATTAGTTGCTATCGTATATATTCTAGACATATATGATCAAACTAAAGTGTTTATCCCTTTTTAGTTCGATATTAGAATCACTGATTACTCATAGGGTACTACTCCCTATGGGATTTTGCCAATTTTTTATTTATTAATATATCTTCTATCGGAGCTCAATATTGGGTGAAATCAGTTGCTATCGTATATAAATTCTAGACATATATGATCATACTAAAGTCTTTATCCCTTTTCAGTTTTGTATTAGAATCACAGTTTACTCAAAGGGTACTACTCCCTATTAGATTTTTGCCAAATTTTTATTTATTAATATATCTTCGATCGGAGCTCATAATTTGGTGAAATTAGTTGCTATCGTATATATTCTAGACGTATATGATCATAATAAAGTATTTATTCCTTTTTAGTTAAGTATTAGATTCACAGTTTACTTAGAGGATACAACTCCTTATGAGATTTTTGCCAAATTTTTATTTATTAATATTTCTACGTCGGAGCTCAGAATTGGATGAAATCAGATGCTATCGTATATATTCTAGACGTATATGATCATCATACTAAAGTCTTTATCCTTTTTTAGTTTTTTATTAGAATCATAGTTTACTCAAAAGGAACTACTCCCAATGAGATTTTTGCCAAATTTCTATTTATTAATATATCTTCGATCGGAGCTAAGAATTTGGCGAAATTAATTGCTATCGTATATATTCTAGATGTATATGATCATATTAAAGTCTTTATCCCTTTTTAATTCGCTATTAGAATCACAATTTACTCAGAGGGTACCGCTCCTGATGAGATTTTTGCCAAATTTTTATTTGTTAATATATCTTCGATCGGAGCTAATAATTTGGTGAAATTAGTTGTTATTGTATATATATTCTAGATGTATATGATCATACTAAAGTCTTTATCCATTTTTAGTTCAGTATTAGAATCATATTTTACTTAGAAGGTACTACTCCCAATGAGATTTTTGCCAAATTTTATTTATTAATATTTTTTTGACCGAAGCTCAGAAATGGATTAAATTAGTTGCTATCGTATATATTCTAGACATATATGATCATACTAAAGTTTTTATCCCTTTTTAGTTCGATATTAGAATCACTGATTACTCATAGGGTACTACTCTCTATGGGATTTTGCCAATTTTTTATTTATTAATATATCTTCTATCAGAGCTCAATATTGGGTGAAATCAGTTGCTATCGTATATAAATTCTAGACGTATATGATCATAATAAAGTCTTTATCCCTTTTCAGTTTTGTATTAGAATCACAGTTTACTCAAAGGGTACTACTCCCTATTAGATTTTTGCCAAATTTTTATTTATTAATATATCTTCGATCGGAGCTCATAATTTGGTGAAATTAGTTGCTATCGTATATATTCTAGACGTATATGATCATAATAAAGTATTTATTCCTTTTTAGTTAAGTATTAGAATCACAGTTTACTTAGAGGATACAACTCCTTATGAGATTTTTGCCAAATTTTTATTTATTAATATTTCTACGATCGGAGCTCAGAATTGGATGAAATCAGATGCTATCGTATATATTCTAGACGTATATGATCGTCATACTAAAGTCTTTATCCTTTTTTAGTTTTGTATTAGAATCATAGTTTACTCAAAAGGAACTACTCCCAATGAGATTTTTGCCAAATTTCTATTTATTAATATATCTTCGATCGGAGCTAAGAATTTGGCGAAATTAATTGCTATCATATATATTCTAGATGTATATGATCATATTAAAGTCTTTATCCCTTTTTAATTCGCTATTAGAATCACAGTTTACTCAGAGGGTACCGCTCCTGATGAGATTTTTGCCAAATTTTTATTTGTTAATATATCTTCGATCGGAGCTAATAATTTGGTGAAATTAGTTGTTATTGTATATATATTTTAGATGTATATGATCATACTAAAGTCTTTATCCATTTTTAGTTCAGTATTAGAATCATATTTTACTTAGAAGGTACTACTCCCAATGAGAATTTTTCCAAATTTTATTTATTAATATTTTTTTGACCGAAGCTCAGAAATGGATTAAATTAGTTGCTATCGTATATATTCTAGACATATATGATCAAACTAAAGTTTTTATCCCTTTTTAGTTCGATATTAGAATCACTGATTACTCATAGGGTACTACTCCCTATGGGATTTTGCCAATTTTTTATTTATTAATATATCTTCTATCGGAGCTCAATATTGGGTGAAATCAGTTGCTATCGTATATAAATTCTAGACATATATGATCATACTAAAGTCTTTATCCCTTTTCAGTTTTGTATTAGAATCACAGTTTACTCAAAGGGTACTACTCCCTATTAGATTTTTGCCAAATTTTTATTTATTAATATATCTTCGATCGGAGCTCATAATTTGGTGAAATTAGTTGCTATCGTATATATTCTAGACGTATATGATCATAATAAAGTATTTATTCCTTTTTAGTTAAGTATTAGATTCACAGTTTACTTAGAGGATACAACTCCTTATGAGATTTTTGCCAAATTTTTATTTATTAATATTTCTACGTCGGAGCTCAGAATTGGATGAAATCAGATGCTATCGTATATATTCTAGACGTATATGATCATCATACTAAAGTCTTTATCCTTTTTTAGTTTTTTATTAGAATCATAGTTTACTCAAAAGGAACTACTCCCAATGAGATTTTTGCCAAATTTCTATTTATTAATATATCTTCGATCGGAGCTAAGAATTTGGCGAAATTAATTGCTATCGTATATATTCTAGATGTATATGATCATATTAAAGTCTTTATCTTTTTTTAATTCGCTATTAGAATCACAGTTTACTCAGAGGGTACCGCTCCTGATGAGATTTTTGCCAAATTTTTATTTGTTAATATATCTTCGATCGGAGCTAATAATTTGGTGAAATTAGTTGTTATTGTATATATATTCTAGATGTATATGATCATACTAAAGTCTTTATCCATTTTTAGTTCAGTATTAGAATCATATTTTGCTTAGAAGGTACTACTCCCAATGAGATTTTTGCCAAATTTTATTTATTAATATTTTTTTGACCGAAGATCAGAAATGGATTAAATTAGTTGCTATCGTATATATTCTAGACATATATGATCATACTAAAGTTTTTATCCCTTTTTAGTTCGATATTAGAATCACTGATTACTCATAGGGTACTACTCTCTATGGGATTTTGCCAATTTTTTATTTAATAATATATCTTCTATCAGAGCTCAATATTGGGTGAAATCAGTTGCTATCGTATATAAATTCTAGACGTATATGTTCATAATAAAGTCTTTATCCCTTTTCAGATTTGTATTAGAATCACAGTTTACTCAAAGGGTACTACTCCCTATTAGATTTTTGCCAAATTTTTATTTATTAATATATCTTCGATCGGAGCTCATAATTTGGTGAAATTAGTTGCTATCGTAATATTCTAGACGTATATGATCATAATAAAGTATTTATTCCTTTTTAGTTAAGTATTAGATTCACAGTTTACTTAGAGGATACAACTCCTTATGAGATTTTTGCCAAATTTTTATTTATTAATATTTCTACGTCGGAGCTCGGAATTGGATGAAATCAGATGCTATCGTATATATTCTAGACGTATATGATCATCATACTAAAGTCTTTATCCTTTTTTAGTTTTTTATTAGAATCATAGTTTACTCAAAAGGAACTACTCCCAATGAGATTTTTGCCAAATTTCTATTTATTAATATATCTTCGATCGGAGCTAAGAATTTGGCGAAATTAATTGCTATCGTATATATTCTAGATGTATATGATCATATTAAAGTCTTTATCCCTTTTTAATTCGCTATTAGAATCACAGTTTACTCAGAGGGTACCGCTCCTGATGAGATTTTTGCCAAATTTTTATTTGTTAATATATCTTCGATCGGAGCTAATAATTTGGTGAAATTAGTTGTTATTGTATATATATTTTAGATGTATATGATCATACTAAAGTCTTTATCCATTTTTAGTTCAGTATTAGAATCATATTTTACTTAGAAGGTACTACTCCCAATGAGAATTTTTCCAAATTTTATTTATTAATATTTTTTTGACCGAAGCTCAGAAATGGATTAAATTAGTTGCTATCGTATATATTCTAGACATATATGATCAAACTAAAGTTTTTATCCCTTTTTAGTTCGATATTAGAATCACTGATTACTCATAGGGTACTACTCCCTATGGGATTTTGCCAATTTTTTATTTATTAATATATCTTCTATCGGAGCTCAATATTGGGTGAAATCAGTTGCTATCGTATATAAATTCTAGACATATATGATCATACTAAAGTCTTTATCCCTTTTCAGTTTTGTATTAGAATCACAGTTTACTCAAAGGGTACTACTCCCTATTAGATTTTTGCCAAATTTTTATTTATTAATATATCTTCGATCGGAGCTCATAATTTGGTGAAATTAGTTGCTATCGTATATATTCTAGACGTATATGATCATAATAAAGTATTTATTCCTTTTTAGTTAAGTATTAGATTCACAGTTTACTTAGAGGATACAACTCCTTATGAGATTTTTGCCAAATTTTTATTTATTAATATTTCTACGTCGGAGCTCAGAATTAGATGAAATCAGATGCTATCGTATATATTCTAGACGTATATGATCATCATACTAAAGTCTTTATCCTTTTTTTGTTTTTTATTAGAATCATAGTTTACTCAAAAGGAACTACTCCCAATGAGATTTTTGCCAAATTTCTATTTATTAATATATCTTCGATCGGAGCTAAGAATTTGGCGAAATTAATTGCTATCGTATATATTCTAGATGTATATGATCATATTAAAGTCTTTATCCCTTTTTAATTCGCTATTAGAATCACAATTTACTCAGAGGGTACCGCTCCTGATGAGATTTTTGCCAAATTTTTATTTGTTAATATATCTTCGATCGGAGCTAATAATTTGGTGAAATTAGTTGTTATTGTATATATATTCTAGATGTATATGATCATACTAAAGTCTTTATCCATTTTTAGTTCAGTATTAGAATCATATTTTACTTAGAAGGTACTACTCCCAATGAGATTTTTGCCAAATTTTATTTATTAATATTTTTTTGACCGAAGATCAGAAATGGATTAAATTAGTTGCTATCGTATATATTCTAGACATATATGATCATACTAAAGTTTTTATCCCTTTTTAGTTCGATATTAGAATCACTGATTACTCATAGGGTACTACTCTCTATGGGATTTTGCCAATTTTTTATTTAATAATATATCTTCTATCAGAGCTCAATATTGGGTGAAATCAGTTGCTATCGTATATAAATTCTAGACGTATATGTTCATAATAAAGTCTTTATCCCTTTTCAGTTTTGTATTAGAATCACAGTTTACTCAAAGGGTACTACTCCCTATTAGATTTTTGCCAAATTTTTATTTATTAATATATCTTCGATCGGAGCTCATAATTTGGTGAAATTAGTTGCTATCGTATATATTCTAGACGTATATGATCATAATAAAGTATTTATTCCTTTTTAGTTAAGTATTAGAATCACAGTTTACTTAGAGGATACAACTCCTTATGAGATTTTTGCCAAATTTTTATTTATTAATATTTCTACGATCGGAGCTCAGAATTGGATGAAATCAGATGCTATCGTATATATTCTAGACGTATATGATCATCATACTAAAGTCTTTATCCTTTTTTAGTTTTGTATTAGAATCATAGTTTACTCAAAAGGAACTACTCCCAATGAGATTTTTGCCAAATTTCTATTTATTAATATATCTTCGATCGGAGCTAAGAATTTGGCGAAATTAATTGCTATCGTATATATTCTAGATGTATATGATCATATTAAAGTCTTTATCCCTTTTTAATTCGCTATTAGAATCACAGTTTACTCAGAGGGTACCGCTCCTGATGAGATTTTTGCCAAATTTTTATTTGTTAATATATCTTCGATCGGAGCTAATAATTTGGTGAAATTAGTTGTTATTGTATATATATTTTAGATGTATATGATCATACTAAAGTCTTTATCCATTTTTAGTTCAGTATTAGAATCATATTTTACTTAGAAGGTACTACTCCCAATGAGAATTTTTCCAAATTTTATTTATTAATATTTTTTTGACCGAAGCTCAGAAATGGATTAAATTAGTTGATATCGTATATATTCTAGACATATATGATCAAACTAAAGTTTTTATCCCTTTTTAGTTCGATATTAGAATCACTGATTACTCATAGGGTACTACTCCCTATGGGATTTTGCCAATTTTTTATTTATTAATATATCTTCTATCGGAGCTCAATATTGGGTGAAATCAGTTGCTATCGTATATAAATTCTAGACATATATGATCATACTAAAGTCTTTATCCCTTTTCAGTTTTGTATTAGAATCACAGTTTACTCAAAGGGTACTACTCCCTATTAGATTTTTGCCAAATTTTTATTTATTAATATATCTTCGATCGGAGCTCATAATTTGGTGAAATTAGTTGCTATCGTATATATTCTAGACGTATATGATCATAATAAAGTATTTATTCCTTTTTAGTTAAGTATTAGATTCACAGTTTACTTAGAGGATACAACTCCTTATGAGATTTTTGCCAAATTTTTATTTATTAATATTTCTACGTCGGAGCTCAGAATTAGATGAAATCAGATGCTATCGTATATATTCTAGACGTATATGATCATCATACTAAAGTCTTTATCCTTTTTTAGTTTTTTATTAGAATCATAGTTTACTCAAAAGGAACTACTCCCAATGAGATTTTTGCCAAATTTCTATTTATTAATATATCTTCGATCGGAGCTAAGAATTTGGCGAAATTAATTGCTATCGTATATATTCTAGATGTATATGATCATATTAAAGTCTTTATCCCTTTTTAATTCGCTATTAGAATCACAATTTACTCAGAGGGTACCGCTCCTGATGAGATTTTTGCAAAATTTTTATTTGTTAATATATCTTCGATCGGAGCTAATAATTTGGTGAAATTAGTTGTTATTGTATATATATTCTAGATGTATATGATCATACTAAAGTCTTTATCCATTTTTAGTTCAGTATTAGAATCATATTTTACTTAGAAGGTACTACTCCCAATGAGATTTTTGCCAAATTTTATTTATTAATATTTTTTTGACCGAAGATCAGAAATGGATTAAATTAGTTGCTATCGTATATATTCTAGACATATATGATCATACTAAAGTTTTTATCCCTTTTTAGTTCGATATTAGAATCACTGATTACTCATAGGGTACTACTCTCTATGGGATTTTGCCAATTTTTTATTTAATAATATATCTTCTATCAGAGCTCAATATTGGGTGAAATCAGTTGCTATCGTATATAAATTCTAGACGTATATGTTCATAATAAAGTCTTTATCCCTTTTCAGTTTTGTATTAGAATCACAGTTTACTCAAAGGGTACTACTCCCTATTAGATTTTTGCCAAATTTTTATTTATTAATATATCTTCGATCGGAGCTCATAATTTGGTGAAATTAGTTGCTATCGTATATATTCTAGACGTATATGATCATAATAAAGTATTTATTCCTTTTTAGTTAAGTATTAGAATCACAGTTTACTTAGAGGATACAACTCCTTATGAGATTTTTGCCAAATTTTTATTTATTAATATTTCTACGATCGGAGCTCAGAATTGGATGAAATCAGATGCTATCGTATATATTCTAGACGTATATGATCATCATACTAAAGTCTTTATCCTTTTTTAGTTTTGTATTAGAATCATAGTTTACTCAAAAGGAACTACTCCCAATGAGATTTTTGCCAAATTTCTATTTATTAATATATCTTCGATCGGAGCTAAGAATTTGGCGAAATTAATTGCTATCGTATATATTCTAGATGTATATGATCATATTAAAGTCTTTATCCCTTTTTAATTCGCTATTAGAATCACAGTTTACTCAGAGGGTACCGCTCCTGATGAGATTTTTGCCAAATTTTTATTTGTTAATATATCTTCGATCGGAGCTAATAATTTGGTGAAATTAGTTGTTATTGTATATATATTCTAGATGTATATGATCATACTAAAGTCTTTATCCATTTTTAGTTCAGTATTAGAATCATATTTTACTTAGAAGGTACTACTCCCAATGAGAATTTTTCCAAATTTTATTTATTAATATTTTTTTGACCGAAGCTCAGAAATGGATTAAATTAGTTGCTATCGTATATATTCTAGACATATATGATCAAACTAAAGTTTTTATCCCTTTTTAGTTCGATATTATAATCACTGATTACTCATAGGGTACTACTCCCTATGGGATTTTGCCAATTTTTTATTTATTAATATATCTTCTATCGGAGCTCAATATTGGGTGAAATCAGTTGCTATCGTATATAAATTCTAGACATATATGATCATACTAAAGTCTTTATCCCTTTTCAGTTTTGTATTAGAATCACAGTTTACTCAAAGGGTACTACTCCCTATTAGATTTTTGCCAAATTTTTATTTATTAATATATCTTCGATCGGAGCTCATAATTTGGTGAAATTAGTTGCTATCGTATATATTCTAGACGTATATGATCATAATAAAGTATTTATTCCTTTTTAGTTAAGTATTAGATTCACAGTTTACTTAGAGGATACAACTCCTTATGAGATTTTTGCCAAATTTTTATTTATTAATATTTCTACGTCGGAGCTCAGAATTGGATGAAATCAGATGCTATCGTATATATTCTAGACGTATATGATCATCATACTAAAGTCTTTATCCTTTTTTAGTTTTTTATTAGAATCATAGTTTACTCAAAAGGAACTACTCCCAATGAGATTTTTGCCAAATTTCTATTTATTAATATATCTTCGATCGGAGCTAAGAATTTGGCGAAATTAATTGCTATCGTATATGTTGGATCACGGCGGAACTCCGGTTACGGTGACGGATTCCTTAGCTCCTCGCAATCCTGCAGAAGGGGATAGAGGGCAGTGGCCCAGAATCCCTCTCCGATGCTTAACGTAAGTATGGTGGCCAACAGCGCAAGTAAGCAATAAATGTGTGTGTAAAACGTAACCCTAATCTGGGATAACTTCCCTCCTTTTATAGAGGAAAGGTTACCCCAGTTACCTGGTTAGGCCGTTGGATCGTGATCCGTTATCCCACATATTTCGCCGTGTATCTGGCCACGTATCTCATGCGGTTATTCGCATCCCCCAAATCTCGCCCATTATGCCATTACTGTAATCGTGGCGAGATTTCCGGGATTGTGCTTTTACTGGCGAGCCTCGATCGTTATCGGAGGCTCCCAAATTAAGTCGTTTAAGGATTCGGTTTCGGGGAGTGGCTTCAACTCCCATATCGGGACCGACTACGTCCAGGTCCGATATTTTCAGTGCCCTCCCCTATCGGGGCCATACTTGCTCGGGGCCTTTCGATGTCGGAGCCTCCTTCTGTCGGAGCCCTTAGCCCTCCAGCTCCTAGCCCAACGGGCCTAAATGCCGTTTGTCAATCGTTAAGGGGCCTAACGGCCTCCGCCGGGGCCCATCATCTGCCCCCAAGACGTGAGGGACTTTTAGTGCGTCGCGTCTTCCAACATCGGGCTTTTCGTATTTTTATCGGAGGCCTTTGTGTGGAATGTCGGAGGCCATTGCCTTGATCTTTTCGAGATCTTCTGGGATCTTGTTTGTACTCAAAAGGATTTCTTGATCAGACCAGCATTTAATGCTGATGGGAGATGAGGGAACGTTTCGGACTCTGCACGCTTGTCTGCTGGAAAAACACTTTTCAACCGTTCCAATGCGTCATTATTTCTTGTCTTATTCGTCCCATGCGTCCTGACGGTTCAGATTAAAACCGTTCGCATTTTCCGAATTCGCACGTTTCCCCTTGGACGATCATGATTGAATCGTTTCGAATTCTGTGGCTCAGATTGCCCACCCCTTCAGTTCCCTTTTTTCTTATAAAACCCTAACTCTACACACTGTTTTACCTTTCTTTTACCTCCCGTTCTTTGCGATCCCAAGAGCTGTGATTCTCCAGATTTCAAGTTTTCACCGGCGATTCAAGTTTTTACCAGTGTTTCAGGCACTTCATCAAGCTTCTTTGATCAGGACCATTCCAACCACTATGTCTGGTAAGGCTTTTCATCCTACTACTCTGCTTCTTTTTATCTTCGGTTTCCTTTAGGTTTCAATTTTGTCCTTCTTTCCTTCCTTCGACGATTTTCAGCCGAGGGATCTGCTACTGTCGGCCAACCCTTCGTCTTCAAGTACCTCAAGAACACCCTCGCCCCCATTAGCTTTGATAGGGCTCTTAGAGAGTGTGGCATTTTTGAATCCTCCTTCGGGGCCCGCTACCCCTATGACAAATTCGATTCTCGTGAGCCTGAGATTACCCTCCCCAAAGGAGATGAGGTCTTCATCTCCCCAGGGCAGATCAGTGCAGGAATTCGACTGCCCTTCTGTCCGAGTTGGGTTGAGTTGTGCAATCATTACAAGACGTACCCTACGACCTTCTCTCCACACGCAATCCGTACATGGATTGCTTTCCAAGTGTGGTGTGACATTAATAGGGAAGACTGGAGCTATTCCCTGGAGCTTTGGCGGGTTTTGTACAAGATGACCTGCAACAAGGATGGAATCTGCTCCTTCACCCCCCGCCAGCCCGAAGGGACCGAGGAGCAGTATAGGGAGTTAGGCTGGGACAGGAAGACGTCCTGGAGGCCCTGCAAGGAACGGGCCGTCATCTCCGACAAGGGGAATGATAATGCTAACTGGAAGGGGCAGTATTTCTTCATCCAGCCTGGTCCCATCGAGTGGCCGAAGACTGTCGTGGAGGCTGATCCCCCCGTGCCTTTTCGTTCGTGGTCGGAACAGACCAAGAGAGCCTTGATGCTTATTCAGGCTCGCCGCTGGGAGAAGGGTTACCAACCCTTTGAAGCTACCTCCGTCACCGACCAGCAGCGGCTCAAAGTTGGGGTTATGCTGATCGACCCTACTTCCGGAGGAAAAATTCGCGACGGTGTTTCCAATGTAATTCTCTGGGTAATTTTCTAATTGTTTCTTTTTCACTGCTTACAGCTCCTCGAGCATCGCTGACTGCCCGTCTATTTCAGGAGGACACCGATGCCTCCCACTCACTGAAGCGTAAGAAGAAGTCTTCCCACCGGAAGATTTCTGCCCCATCGGGGCCATCCAAGAAGAGGGCGAGGACCTCGGAGGCTCCTAGGTCTGCCCCCACCTCCGAGGGGGGGACTAATGCAGACGTGGTCAGGACCGCCTTCGGCGTTCGCTCCGAAAAAGAAGGTAAGGCAGTTTTTCGTGCTATAAAGAGATATAGGGAGTTAGTACCTCGGGATCTTCAGGCCTCCGATATGGAAGGACGAGTTAGGGATGTCAAGAATATCCTTCGAGGGGAGACTCCGCATGTCCTCGAAGCGGGCTATTATGATTTTTTCGGCAAGGAGAGATATATGGAGCGTCGTCTAATCTGGCACACCGATATCAAACTAATCCCTCGATTTATTCGCCCCGCTGCAGGTCCTGCGGACGTCGCCCCTGCTATGCCTGCCTCAGACTCCGCGCCTGCAGCGGAGCCGGTGGTAGAAGATACCCCGACGGAAGCTCGGGGTGAGTTTGGTCGGGTGACCAGTCTGGAGGACTCCCCTTCGGATGACCGAACTGAGGAGGAAGGTCTCACCCTCCGAGGGAAGTCGAGGCTGACTCCCGTGAAGTCATCTGGTGGGAAGGCTTCTCCACTTCCTACCACGCCAGCGTCGTCTTTCGCCCCGCCATCTTCGCCACCACCATCTTCGCCAGCTAGGGGTGCAACCCCCGAAGCTCGAGTGAGTGAGGAGGCTGAAGAGCCTCGCCTGGTAGTACCCCCGTTCCCTTTGGACGGGGACTACTATCGGGCCTTCTCTTCGGACCAGGGCTCCGAGCCTTGGAGACCGGTGGAGTCCCTCCAGGGGGTCCCTCTACATCGGGGGTGCCAGGAGAAGAACCTGGCCTTGCACTTGGTGTCGGGTTCGGTTCCGCCCTCTTTGAGGCGTCCCCTTTCTCTGGAAGGGGACGACATCGATGCTGATATTCGGGCGATGGCTGTTCGTCGGGTAGAGGTAAATGAATTTTTCTTTTGTTCATCTGGGGGCGTTCCGATTTATGAGTACTAAGCTACTTTTTCTTTTCAGGAAATCGCGGACCAGGATCGTTGCTTCGGCTACATCCTGTCTTTGCGAGAGGCTTTGGAGCGAGAGCGGGCCCACTCCAACCTCGAGAGCCTGACCAAGCTCCAGGAGGACCTAGCTGCCTCCGAGGCGTCAAGGCTCAAGGCGGAAGAGGAGAAAAGGCGGGTCGAGGAGAGTTGGCAGCGGGCCAGAGAGGTTGGTCAGCAGGCCGAGGAGGGCAGGATTAAGCTTGCTGGAGAGGTTCAATCTCAGCAGAGACAGATTCTAAGTCTTGAGAGTTCGCTCAAGCGGGAGCAGGAGGCGGCCATGGCGGATCGGGGCCAGTTTGCTTTCGAGAAGGCAGCATTGCAGGAAACTGCGGAGCGGCTGAAGCTCGAGAAGCAGAGGGCTATCGCGGAGCTAGAAGAGGCGAGGGCGGATCACTCCGCCCAATTAACAAGCGCGAAGGTCCAAGGCCGCGAGGAGTACCGAAGCTCGGAGGACTTCAAGGAGGATGCGGCGAAACATTGCCAAGAGGACTTGCAGAACGCCATCCTCGATATCGTTGAAGAGCTTCATGAGACTTATGGGGACTCCATCGACTTGAGAAAGTCCAAGACTCTCGGCCCAGCCGCAGAAGCGTATTTCAACCTTCCTTCCGAAAGCTCCTCCGAAGACGCCGATGAGTCTGCCCCTCCAAAGCCTTCCGAAGATTCAGCCCCTGGTGTTTAAAATCTTAAGTCCTTGTATTTCTTTTTTATTGTCCTTTTTGTATCGAACCTTTTGGGCCTTCGAGCCTTTGATGAATGTTTTCTTTTTCGGTCATGCTCTTCGTAACTCTTCTATCGGACCCTAAGAACTTTTAGGCCTTCCGTCGTCCTATGACGCTTTTAAATCGAACCTTAATAACCTAAGGATTTTTGGACGTCCAAAGACGCTTTTTAATCGGACCTTAAAAACTTAAGGATTTTCGGACGTCCAAAGACGCTTTTTAATCGGACCTTAAAAACTTAAGGATTTTCGGACGTCCAAAGACGCTTTTTAATCGGACCTTAAAAACTTAAGGATTTTCGGACGTCCAAAGACGCTTTTTAATCGGACCTTAAAAACTTAAGGATTTTCGGACGTCCAAAGACGCTTTTTAATCGGACCTTAAAAACTTAAGGATTTTCGGACGTCCAAAGACGCTTTTTAATCGGACCTTAAAAACTTAAGGATTTTCGGACGTCCAAAGACGCTTTTTAATCGGACCTTAAAAACTTAAGGATTTTTGGACACTTTGATCAGAAGTAACCTCTTTATTGATTGATGTCTTTAACATGGCATGCACCACTCAGGGCGACTTAATTACATCGTTGCGCCGCTACGGACGACTTATTTGTCAAACATGACATTTCTTTAAATGTTCACCACTAAAGGTGTTTCGTAATACTCTACCGTCAAGGTCTTCTAGCTTGTAAGCATTTGAGGCTGGCATGCCCACGATCTTGTAAGGCCCTTCCCATTTCGGAGACAGCTTGTTGATCCGATCTTGGAGAGTGAACTCGTTCCGTCGTAGGACCAGCTCCCCCGAATAGAACTGTCGCGACCTGACCTTCCGGTTATAGTACCTGGCCGTCGCCAGACGCATCCGAGCTTGCGTTATGTCGGCCTCTAGCCGTTTTTCCTCTAACAAGGATAACTCCAGGCGCCTGGTTTCGTCGTTCGTCAGAGGCCCTATCTTGGCTTTTCCTGGACTCGTCGAAGGCTCATAGCTTCTGGTTCGATGGGACGCCACAGCGATTTCCACAGGAGCGACTGCCTCCGTCCCGTAAACAAGTGCAAACGGGGTTTCGCCTGTTGATCGTTTGGGTGTCGTTCGGACCGCCCACAACACGTTCTCCAGCTCGTCTAGCCACTTTCCGTCCAAAGCGTAGACCCTCTTCTTCAAGCCCTCCATCACGATTTTGTTGGCGGCCTCTACCTGCCCATTGGTCTGGGCGTGACGAACGGATGCTGTTCGATGCTCAATATTGAACTCGTCTAGGAATCTCTCCAACTGGGCCCCATTAAACGGAGGGCCGTTGTCGCTGATGATCACCTTCGGCACCCCATATCTTGACAAGATTCGGGTCTGGAGGAACTTAATGATATGTCCCGCTGTTGTTTTGGCTAAGGGCTTAGCCTCGATCCACTTCGAGAAGTAATCAATCGCAACCAGCAGATGTGTGCACTGGCTCTTTGCTTTCGGAAGGGGTCCCACCAGGTCAATGCCCCACTGTGCGAAGGGCCAAGCACTCCCAATGGGCGTCAGATCAGCGGCGGGGGCTGTGATGTTCGAGGCGTATCTCTGACACGCGTCACAGGATCGAACAAGCGCTGTTGCCTCCTTATTCATCGTAGGCCAATAGTATCCCAAGTTCAGCGCCTTTCTCAGGATGGATCGGGCGCCTTCGTGACAGGCTGCGACTCCTTCATGCAGTTCTCTTAGAATTCGGGTCGTGTCAGGTTCTGCTACGCATTTCAGGAAAGGTGTCGAGAGTAAACCCTTCTTGTACAACTGGTTATCCACCATCGCGTAGTTAATTGACATTCGTCGCAGTCGCTCTGCTGCCACTTTGTCTTCAGGCAGTGCCCCCGTAGTTAGGTACACAATTATCGGGGTCATCCACGTGGGCTCTTCTTCTGACCCTGTCCCGATAGTGCATACTTCCGATGGATCGGTCGTCGACAGAATCACCCTTTCCAAGAAGTGTACCCTCCGAGTCTCTTCCAAAGGTGCCCCCAAGGCAAATTTGCTCAAGGCATCGGCCTCCACATTCTTTTCTCTTGGGATTGCCTCTATATCAAAGCTTTTGAAGCTCTCCTTTAATGTTCGAGCCTCCTGAAGATATTTCTTCATGATTGGATTCTTTGCCCCATACTGTCCCCGAATCTGGTTTACAATCAGGCTTGCATCACACTTCACCCTCAGATGTTCGATTCCAGTGCCCCTAGCGATCTTCAACCCTGTTATAAGAGCTTCATACTCTGCCTCGTTATTGGTGGCTTTAAATGTCAGGGCCAATGCATATCGAAGCGGCTCCGCCCCACCTGGTGGAATCAATACGAATCCTGCACCCGATCCGTCTGAGCTTGAGGAGCCATCTGTGTACAACTCCCAGGTGTTCTTCTTATTTGGCTCTTCCGTCGGGACCTCGTCAGTCTTCCCGGTGGTTGCCCCCTCTACTGTTTCCGTTACTTCAGGATCGGGAATAGTAGATTCAACTATAAAGTCAGCCAATGCCTGCCCTTTGATAGCTGTTCTCGGAGCGAAATGAATTCGAAACTCGCTAAGTTCCACGGCCCACTTTACTAGTCTCCCCGACGCGTCGGGTCGGTTCAAGAAGTGTTTCAATGGCTGATCAGTCAACACCGTAATTTCATGCGCATGGAAGTAGGGCCGTAACTTTCGAGCAGTAATAATCAACGCAAAGAGATACTTCTCAATCGGAGGATAATTCATTTCACTCTTGGCAAACGCCTTGCTTACATAATAGACAGGAATCTGATTGCCTTTGACAGCTTTGACTAGAACAGAGCTTATTGCAAATGCAGAAATGGCCAAATAAAGATAGAGCGGCTCGCCTGGAGTTGGCTTCGCCAGTGGCGGGAGGTCGCGGAGGTGTTGTTTGAGCGTTTGGAACGCCTTCTCACATTCAGTAGTCCATTCGAACTGTCGGTTGGCCCTTAACACCTTGAAAAATGGCATCGATCGGTCACTGGCCTTGGATAAGAAGCGATTCATGGAAGCCAGTCGACCGTTCAACACTTGCACCTCCCTATGGTTGGTCGGGGATTGCATCTCTTCTATCGCCCTCAGTTTCTCGGGATTCACCTCGATCCCCCTCTGGCTCACCATGAAGCCTAAGAACTTCCCAGAATGGACTCCGAAAGCGCATTTGGCTGGATTCAGACGGACCTGGTGGAGCTTCATCCTCTCGAAGGCCATAGCCAAATTACCGACATGATCCGATGCTCGTCGAGATTTCACCAACATGTCATCTACATAAGCCTCCATAGTGTCTCCGATCATATCCCCGAATAATTTGTTCACCATTCTCTGATAGGTCGCCCCCGCATTTACCAGGCCAAAAGGCATGACATCGTACTGGAAGACCTCGCTGTCAGCGTAGAAGGCGGTGTGTTGGGCATCCTTCTCCGCCATCTTTATCTGGTTATAACCAGAATAAGCATCCATAAAGCTCAGCAACTCATGCCCCGATGTAGCATCCACCAGTTGATCGATCCGCGGGAGCGGATAACAGTCCTTCGGACAGGCCTTGTTTAGGTCGCGGAAGTCGACACACATCCTCCACTTCCCGTTGCTCTTCCTTACCAGCACTGGGTTGGCAACCCACGTCTGAAATCGGATCTCCCTAATGAATCCGGCGTCGAGCAGCCTGCCCACCTCTTGCTGAATGGCAATCCTCTTATCTGCCCCCATCGGACGTCTCTTCTGCGCTATCGGCTTGATTACAGGGTCAATATTCAGTTCGTGCTCGATCACGTCTCGGCTGATTCCTGGCATATCACTCGGGGACCAGGCAAACAGCTCCTTAAATTCTTGCAAGAGCGCAATCAACTCCTGGGCCCTTTCGTCGGACAGGGCAGATCCGATTTTTACCTTCCTCTCGGGCCCATCTATCTCGACTTCCTTTAGGTCCTCCATGGGGGCGGGACGCCCAAACTCCTCTCGAGGGTCGGTGTCTGTCTGGAGCACTGACATGGCCTCCTTCCTTGATCTCCTGGTGGCGTTGACATAGCATCGTCTCGACGCCACCTGGTCGCCTTTCACCTCGCCTACCCCATTCTCAGTCGGGAACTTCAGTTTTTGGTGGACGGTCGAGGCTACCGCCATTAGAGGGTTGATGGTGGTTCTTCCAATGATTGCATTGTACGTTCCTGTGGATTCGACCACCACGAACTCCACATCTCGCTTCTCCATTTTCCAGCCACTGCCGAACCACACGGGCAGTGTGATAACCCCTAACGGATAAGAGGTTGTGCCACAAAATCCTACCATCGGGAAGTTAACCTCCCGCAAATCTTTCTTCTTCTTTCCCATCTGCTCCAGGGCGTCGGAGAAGAGGATGTCGGAGGAGCTCCCTCCATCAATGAGGATTCTCTTTACCTCGAACCCTCCTACATCCAGCGTTACTACTAGGGCATCTTCGTGGGGGGCCTCCACTCCCTCCAGATCCTTCGCCGAGAAGGTGATCTCCATCTCTTCCTTCGGAGTCCACGACCGCGATCTTTTTCCCAAAACCACCGCGACTGGCACTTGGTTGGCATAACGCTCCCGAGAGGCCGACGTGTCACCTCCCGCAGCGAACCCTCCATGGATCACGTTAATAATCCTCTTCTGTCGGGACCCTGAGGGACCTTCCGGAGGCTCTGTGGCAGAAGACCTCCTTTTTCTTGGGGACCTCGATCGAGACTTGGACCTTGACCGGGAGCGAGAACGGGGCTTGCAGCGTGAGTCTCCCACGAACTCCTTTAGCTTTCCCCTCTGGATAAGCTTCTCTATTTCCTTCTTCAACTCCCGACACTGGTCGGTGTCGTGTCCGGGAGCCCGATGGAATCGGCAGTATCGGTCGGTGCGAGAGCCCAACTTTTCTCCTTCTTTCTTCTTGGGGAAACGGGCCAGGCCTTGTTTCTCCATTACCGCCAGGACTTCTTTTAAGGGTCTGTTGAGAGGAGTAAACTCCTCCTTCTGACCATCCCTCCGGTTCGGACGCCTATCCTCCCTCCGATCAGAGCGTCCACGACTTCGGCTGCCTTCGGAGCTATCTTTTTTGTGTCGGTTATCCGATGATTTGGAGAACTGCTTTCCTTCGCGCCCCTTAGGAGGAGCCAGCTCTCCGGCAGCGATTTTTGATTCTTGGACGTCGATTTGCTGCTTTACCCTCGCCTGGAGCGCCTCCATGTTCCAGACGCTTTTGGCCGCGACGCTGTGGAGTAAGTCGGAGCCATAGGGAGGGCTGAGGTTATTTATGAAGATACGAATGGCCTCGCCCTCCGATATCTCCTCGTCTAGCTCGGTCATGTTAGCCGTGTAACGCTGGTAGTACTGAGCTAACGACTCGTCAGGCTTCTGGACCACCTCGTGTAGGGTCCTAACACTCTTCAGTAATCGTCGACGCCCCTGGTACTGAGCGATGAATCGCTGGTGCATGTCCTTCCAACAGGTTATACATCCAGTGGGCAGACTGTAGAACCATGTCATCGCCTTTTCTCCCAAAGTACTCGGGAACAATGCACAGATAACGTCTTCGTCCGGGGTCCTGCCCATGCAAGCTGTCAGGTGCTTCTGCACGTGGCGGACCGGGTCCGCAACTCCGTCGTATTCATCTATCTTTGGGATACCCAAGCCTGGCGGGGCCAGGGTGTGGATCAACCTGGGAACGAAAGGATGGGTTTCCTGACTTCCCAACTCTGACATCATGGGTTTCTGATCTCCCATACAAATACCCACAATCTTCACTACCTGGTCGGGGGTGAGGGGACCATTCAATGGGATTGTTCTTTGTTGCACGGGCCCTGGTCCATCGACCACGAAGTTCTCCACCGGTGCTGGGTTAGGGGGAACGGGCTGTTCCCTCCTCGGAGGGGGCGGTGGCAGGTTGTCAGCCGCCTCCCCTCTAGGAGCATCTCGCCGCGGGGGGAGTGGTGGCATGTCGGTTTGCCTTCTAGCAGCTTCTCTTCGATCCAGGAGGGCCTCCATGGCCTCCATGAATAGGGGCATGGCCTCTGCCACTACCCTGGCCAGTTCCGGATTCGGGGGAGGTGCTTCGTTCCGGCGAGTGCTGTCACCTTCATCTCTCAGATCCTGATGTTGGGCAGCATCCTCCGGGTGGGTGCTGGTGGCCGGCACCTGCTTGCCTGAACGTTGTGGTCTGTTGCCAGCCATGATATGGAATCAGAGGAAAGCAAACTTACTTTTGACTTTTTGTTGCGATTCCCACAGACGGCGCCAATGTTGGATCACGGCGGAACTCCGGTTACGGTGACGGATTCCTTAGCTCCTCGCAATCCTGCAGAAGGGGATAGAGGGCAGTGGCCCAGAATCCCTCTCCGATGCTTAACGTAAGTATGGTGGCCAACAGCGCAAGTAAGCAATAAATGTGTGTGTAAAACGTAACCCTAATCTGGGATAACTTCCCTCCTTTTATAGAGGAAAGGTTACCCCAGTTACCTGGTTAGGCCGTTGGATCGTGATCCGTTATCCCACATATTTCGCCGTGTATCTGGCCACGTATCTCATGCGGTTATTCGCATCCCCCAAATCTCGCCCATTATGCCATTACTGTAATCGTGGCGAGATTTCCGGGATTGTGCTTTTACTGGCGAGCCTCGATCGTTATCGGAGGCTCCCAAATTAAGTCGTTTAAGGATTCGGTTTCGGGGAGTGGCTTCAACTCCCATATCGGGACCGACTACGTCCAGGTCCGATATTTTCAGTGCCCTCCCCTATCGGGGCCATACTTGCTCGGGGCCTTTCGATGTCGGAGCCTCCTTCTGTCGGAGCCCTTAGCCCTCCAGCTCCTAGCCCAACGGGCCTAAATGCCGTTTGTCAATCGTTAAGGGGCCTAACGGCCTCCGCCGGGGCCCATCAGTATATATTCTAGATGTATATGATCATATTAAAGTCTTTATCCCTTTTTAATTCGCTATTAGAATCACAGTTTACTCAGAGGGTACCGCTCCTGATGAGATTTTTGCCAAATTTTTATTTGTTAATATATCTTCGATCGGAGCTAATAATTTGGTGAAATTAGTTGTTATTGTATATATATTCTAGATGTATATGATCATACTAAAGTCTTTATCCATTTTTAGTTCAGTATTAGAATCATATTTTACTTAGAAGGTACTACTCCCAATGAGATTTTTTCCAAGTTTTATTTATTAATATTATTTTGACCGAAGCTCAGAAATGGATTAAATTAGTTGCTATCGTATATATTCTAGACATATATGATCAAACTAAAGTTTTTATCCCTTTTTAGTTCGATATTAGAATCACTGATTACTCATAGGGTACTACTCCCTATGGGATTTTGCCAATTTTTTATTTATTAATATATCTTCTATCGGAGCTCAATATTGGGTGAAATCAGTTGCTATCGTATATAAATTCTAGACATATATGATCATACTAAAGTCTTTATCCCTTTTCAGTTTTGTATTAGAATCACAGTTTACTCAAAGGGTACTACTCCCTATTAGATTTTTGCCAAATTTTTATTTATTAATATATCTTCGATCGGAGCTCATAATTTGGTGAAATTAGTTGCTATCGTATATATTCTAGACGTATATGATCATAATAAAGTATTTATTCCTTTTTAGTTAAGTATTAGATTCACAGTTTACTTAGAGGATACAACTCCTTATGAGATTTTTGCCAAATTTTTATTTATTAATATTTCTACGTCGGAGCTCAGAATTGGATGAAATCAGATGCTATCGTATATATTCTAGACGTATATGATCATCATACTAAAGTCTTTATCCTTTTTTAGTTTTTTATTAGAATCATAGTTTACTCAAAAGGAACTACTCCCAATGAGATTTTTGCCAAATTTCTATTTATTAATATATCTTCGATCGGAGCTAAGAATTTGGCGAAATTAATTGCTATCGTATATATTCTAGATGTATATGATCATATTAAAGTCTTTATCCCTTTTTAATTCGCTATTAGAATCACAGTTTACTCAGAGGGTACCGCTCCTGATGAGATTTTTGCCAAATTTTTATTTGTTAATATATCTTCGATCGGAGCTAATAATTTGGTGAAATTAGTTGTTATTGTATATATATTCTAGATGTATATGATCATACTAAAGTCTTTATCCATTTTTAGTTCAGTATTAGAATCATATTTTACTTAGAAGGTACTACTCCCAATGAGATTTTTGCCAAATTTTATTTATTAATATTTTTTTGACCGAAGCTCAGAAATGGATTAAATTAGTTGCTATCGTATATATTCTAGACATATATGATCATACTAAAGTTTTTATCCCTTTTTAGTTCGATATTAGAATCACTGATTACTCATAGGGTACTACTCTCTATGGGATTTTGCCAATTTTTTATTTATTAATATATCTTCTATCAGAGCTCAATATTGGGTGAAATCAGTTGCTATCGTATATAAATTCTAGACGTATATGATCATAATAAAGTCTTTATCCCTTTTCAGTTTTGTATTAGAATCACAGTTTACTCAAAGGGTACTACTCCCTATTAGATTTTTGCCAAATTTTTATTTATTAATATATCTTCGATCGGAGCTCATAATTTGGTGAAATTAGTTGCTATCGTATATATTCTAGACGTATATGATCATAATAAAGTATTTATTCCTTTTTAGTTAAGTATTAGAATCACAGTTTACTTAGAGGATACAACTCCTTATGAGATTTTTGCCAAATTTTTATTTATTAATATTTCTACGATCGGAGCTCAGAATTGGATGAAATCAGATGCTATCGTATATATTCTAGACGTATATGATCATCATACTAAAGTCTTTATCCTTTTTTAGTTTTGTATTAGAATCATAGTTTACTCAAAAGGAACTACTCCCAATGAGATTTTTGCCAAATTTCTATTTATTAATATATCTTCGATCGGAGCTAAGAATTTGGCGAAATTAATTGCTATCGTATATATTCTAGATGTATATGATCATATTAAAGTCTTTATCCCTTTTTAATTCGCTATTAGAATCACAGTTTACTCAGAGGGTACCGCTCCTGATGAGATTTTTGCCAAATTTTTATTTGTTAATATATCTTCGATCGGAGCTAATAATTTGGTGAAATTAGTTGTTATTGTATATATATTCTAGATGTATATGATCATACTAAAGTCTTTATCCATTTTTAGTTCAGTATTAGAATCATATTTTACTTAGAAGGTACTACTCCCAATGAGAATTTTTCCAAATTTTATTTATTAATATTTTTTTGACCGAAGCTCAGAAATGGATTAAATTAGTTGCTATCGTATATATTCTAGACATATATGATCAAACTAAAGTTTTTATCCCTTTTTAGTTCGATATTAGAATCACTGATTACTCATAGGGTACTACTCCCTATGGGATTTTGCCAATTTTTTATTTATTAATATATCTTCTATCGGAGCTCAATATTGGGTGAAATCAGTTGCTATCGTATATAAATTCTAGACATATATGATCATACTAAAGTCTTTATCCCTTTTCAGTTTTGTATTAGAATCACAGTTTACTCAAAGGGTACTACTCCCTATTAGATTTTTGCCAAATTTTTATTTATTAATATATCTTCGATCGGAGCTCATAATTTGGTGAAATTAGTTGCTATCGTATATATTCTAGACGTATATGATCATAATAAAGTATTTATTCCTTTTTAGTTAAGTATTAGATTCACAGTTTACTTAGAGGATACAACTCCTTATGAGATTTTTGCCAAATTTTTATTTATTAATATTTCTACGTCGGAGCTCAGAATTGGATGAAATCAGATGCTATCGTATATATTCTAGACGTATATGATCATCATACTAAAGTCTTTATCCTTTTTTAGTTTTTTATTAGAATCATAGTTTACTCAAAAGGAACTACTCCCAATGAGATTTTTGCCAAATTTCTATTTCTTAATATATCTTCGATCGGAGCTAAGAATTTGGCGAAATTAATTGCTATCGTATATATTCTAGATGTATATGATCATATTAAAGTCTTTATCCCTTTTTAATTCGCTATTAGAATCACAGTTTACTCAGAGGGTACCGCTCCTGATGAGATTTTTGCCAAATTTTTATTTGTTAATATATCTTCGATCGGAGCTAATAATTTGGTGAAATTAGTTGTTATTGTATATATATTCTAGATGTATATGATCATACTAAAGTCTTTATCCATTTTTAGTTCAGTATTAGAATCATATTTTACTTAGAAGGTACTACTCCCAATGAGATTTTTGCCAAATTTTATTTATTAATATTTTTTTGACCGAAGCTCAGAAATGGATTAAATTAGTTGCTATCGTATATATTCTAGACATATATGATCATACTAAAGTTTTTATCCCTTTTTAGTTCGATATTAGAATCACTGATTACTCATAGGGTACTACTCCCTATGGGATTTTGCCAATTTTTTATTTATTAATATATCTTCTATCGGAGCTCAATATTGGGTGAAATCAGTTGCTATCGTATATAAATTCTAGACGTATATTATCATACTAAAGTCTTTATCCCTTTTCAGTTTTGTATTGGAATCACAGTTTACTCAAAGGGTACTACTCCCTATTAGATTTTGCCAAATTTTTATTTATTAATATATATTCGATCTGAGCTCATAATTTGGTGAAATTAGTTGCTATCGTATATATTCTAGACGTATATGATCATAATAAAGTATTTATTCCTTTTTAGTTAAGTATTAGAATCACAGTTTACTTATAGGATACAACTCCTTATGAGATTTTTGCCAAATTTTTATTTATTAATATTTCTACGATCAGAGCTCAGAATTGGATGAAATCAGATGCTATCGTATATATTCTAGACGTATATGATCATACTAAAGTCTTTATCCCTTTTTAGTTTGTATTAGAATCATAGTTTACTCGAAGGGAACTACTCCATATGAGATTTTTGCCAAATTTTTGTTTATTAATATATCTTCGATCGGAGCTCATAATTTGGTGAAATTAGTTGATATCGTATATATATTCTAGACGTATATGATCATAATAAAGTCTTTATTCCTTTTTCGTTCAATATTAGAATCACAGTTTACTTAGAGGGTACTACTTCTTATGAGATTTTTGCCAAATTTTTATTTATTAATATTTCTACGATCGAAGCTCAGAATTGGATGAAATCAGATGCTATCGTATATATTCTAGATGTATATGATAAACTAAAGTCTTTATCCCTTTTTAGTTTTGTATTAGAATCATAGTTTACTCAAAGGGAACTACTCCCTATGAGATTTTTGCCAAATTTCTATTTATTAATATATCTTCGATCGGAGCTCAGAATTTGGCGAAATTAATTGCTATCGTATATATTCTAGATGTATATGGTCATATTAAAGTCTTTAACCCTTTTTAATCCGGTATTAGAATCACAGTTTACTCAGAGGGTACCGCTCCAGATGAGATTTTTGCCAAAAATTTTTTTATTAATATATCTTCGATCGGAGCTAATAATTTGGTGAAATTAGTTGCTATTGTATATATATTCTAGATGTATATGATCATACTAAAGTCTTTATCCATTTTTAGTTCAGTATTAGAATCATATTTTGCTTAGAAGGTACTACTCCCAATGAGATTTTTGCCAAATTTTATTTATTAATATTTTTTTGATCGGAGCTCAGAAATGGATTAAATTAGTTGCTATCGTATAAATTCTAGACATATATGATCGTACTAAAGTTTTTATCCCTTTTTAGGTTGATATTAGAATCGCTGAGTACTCATAGGGTACTACTCCCTATGGGATTTTGCCAATTTTTTATTTATTAATATATCTTCTATCGGATCTCAAAATTGGGTAAAATCAGTTGCTGTCGTATATAAATTCTAGACGTATATGATCATACTAAAGTCTTTAGCCCTTTTCAGTTTTGTATTAGAATCACAGTTTACTCAAAGGGTACTACTCCCTATTAGATTTTTGCCAATTTTTATTTATTAATATATCTTCGATCTGTAATAATTTGGTGAAATTAGCTGCTATCGTATATATTCTAGACGTATATGATCATAACAATGTATTTATTCATTTTTAGTTCAGTATTAGAATCACAGTTTACTTAGAGGGTACTACTCCTTATGAGATTTTTGCCAAATTTTTATTTATTAATATTTCTAAGATCGGAGCTCCGAATTGGATGAAATCAGATGCTATCGTATATATTCTAGACGTATATGATCATACTAAAGTCTTTATCCCTTTTTAGTTTGTATTAGAATCATAGTTTACTCAAAGGGAACTACTCCCTATGAGATTTTTGCCAAATTTTTATTTATTAATATATCTTCGATCGGAGCTCATAATTTGGTGAAATTAGTTGATATCATATATATTCTAGACGTATATGATCATAATAAATTCTTTAATCCTTTTTAGTTCAATATTAGAATCATAGTTTACTTAGAGGGTACTACTCCTTATGAGATTTTTGCCAAATTTTTATTTATTAATATTTCTAGGATCGGAACTCAGAATTGGGACTTGCTACCACACTTTCAAAGTTGTCATGCTTTTGCAAATAATTTTAGAGAGTTGGCTATTTAAGACTATAGTGTTTTTAACTCAAAATTAAAACCGTTAGACTGTATTATTATTTTTTACCAATTCCGTCTTTATAATTAAATCATTATTATATCACGGAAAAGAGTAAATTATTATATATTATATATATGAAAAAAAATTCTAATATATAAGATGGTGATAACTAATATATTAATTGAGATGCACATGCCCCCGAAAAATGAATTGTGTTAGATGAATAATTTATTACGGGGAATTCTAAAGTACAAATGTGTTTAAATAGTTTTATGAATTTATTAGCTAAAAAAACTATCGAATTGTGTAAACCGTTTAGCCAGGTGAACCCTCGAGGTAAAATGAGTCAATAGGCTCACTCGGACCAACTTACAAACTTTTTAGATTGAAAAAATAATATTTAAATGCATTTTTCATCTATCGTTCACCCAGTCCAACCGTTCACAAAACATAATAGTTTTAAAAAAAATCATAAAACTATCAAAGTTCATTTTCTTTTTAGGGTTCACCTTGCCAAAACATTTTCCCAACCCAATATAATTTTTTTAGAAAAAAATTATAAATCTACTTAAACCTAAAAAAAACATGTTACATATAGTATTTACAACATACATTATTCTAATAATAAATTATTTATGTCGTGATAGGTAGTCATAAACATGTGTTATATATATGGTTAAGTAAGAAAATATTTACTTCTTCATGTACTCGGAGCCAATCAAGTTTAAGTACATAAATTTTTTCAGCATATAAGATCTACAAATTAATTTCATCTAAAATAAATAAATGTATAATTTCATCTATGTATATATATATATATATATATATATATATCAGCCTCTTATAGCTTGGAATTGAAAAATATAACTCGAACGACTTAAATCTACAAATCACCTCTATTATTCATCTAGTTAAATCCACCATCAGTAAGTCCAAGATAATATTGTTTCTTCATTTCATTTTATAGAAGAATGAGGTACATATTTATTTTATCAAAATCAAACGATAACACATTTGTACGAGTACAAATAGAGCTTATATAACACTATTGAGATAAATGGTTATGATTTATTATATAATATAATAATAATTAAGTAAATAATATAGTTTTTATATTAAATATGTAATATATTTTATTTAACAGTGAATGTAAGCAAAAAAAATCGATTAGGATGGTAATTAAATATAAAATAATTTTGAAGGTAATTTTAAATTAATTAATTGAAAAAATTGAATTGGTTCGAATTAACTATAATTAAAAGAACATATTTATTTGTGTAAAATTATATATATATAAAAATAGATTGATAACATGATATACAATAATTAATTCATAAAAAAAATAAGAACATGTAAATAATAATAACCATAAAAAATGAAATAAATAGGAACGACTCAATAATAATTAAAATTTAAAAAACAATAATAAGTCAAAAAATAAAAAATTACATACATTAATCGTCATAAATCAATGATATATATATAAAAATCAATTAATGAAAAAGTGAAAATTGAAAAAAAAAAGTAAGAGATTGTATCAATAAAAAATATCAATGGTTCACAAATCAAATGTAAATAAGCTGGATAGTAATTTAGCCACTCCTTTTTAGGAAGAAAAATGAATTTGCAAGTTAGTCCCTCCTAAAAAGTTGAACTTATCTCTATATCTCTCCAAGTTGGTGGGTCCCATTAAAAAAAGCACCAATGTTTTTAAAGGATTGTAGGCATTTCCCTCAGAATTGGATGAAATCAGATGCTATCGTATATATTCTAGACGTATATGATCATACTAAAGTCTTTATCCCTTTTTAGTTTTGTATTAGAATCATATTTTACTCAAACGGAACTACTCCCTATGAGATTTTTGCCAAATTTCTATTTATTAATATATCTTCGATCGGAGCTCAGAATTTGGCGAAATTAATTGCTATCGTATATATTCTAGATGTATATGATCATATTAAAATCTTTATCCCTTTTCAGTATTAGAATCACAGTTTACTCAGAGGGTACCGCTCCATATGAGATTTTTTCCAAATTTTTATTTATTAATATATCTTCGATCGGAGCTAATAATTTGGTGAAATTAGTTGCTATTGTATATATATTCTAGATGTATATGATCATACTAAGTCTTTATCCATTTTTAGTTCAGTATTAGAATCATATTTTACTTAGAAGGTACTACTCCCAATGAGATTTTTGCCAAATTTTATTTATTAATATTTTTTTGATCGGAGCTCAGAAATGGATTAAATTAGTTGCTATCGTATATATTCTAGACATATATGATCGTACTAAAGTTTTTATCCCTTTTTAGTTTGATATTAGAATCACTGATTACTCATAGGGTACTACTCCCTATGGGATTTTTCCAATTTTTTATTTATTAATATATCTTCTATCGGAGCTCAAAATTGGGTAAAATCAGTTGCTATCGTATATAAATTCTAGACGTATATGATCCTACTAAAGTCTTTAGCCCTTTTCAGTTTTGTATTAGAATCACAATTTACTCAAAGGGTACTACTCCCTATTAGATTTTTGCCAAATTTTTATTTATTAATATATCTTCGATCTGAGCTCATAATTTGGTGAAATTAGTTGCTATCGTATATATTCTAGACGTATATGATCATAATAAAGTATTTATTCCTTTTTAGTTCAGTATTAGAATCACAGTTTACTTACAGGGTACTACTCCTTATTATTTTTGCCAAATTTTTATTTATTAATATTTCTACGATCGAAGCTCAGAATTGGATGAAATCAGATGCTATCGTATATATTCTAGACGTATATGATCATACTAAAGTCTTTATCCCTTTTTAGTTTGTATTAGAATCATAGTTTACTCAAAGGGAACTACTACCTATGAGATTTTTGACAAATTTTTATTTATTAATATATCTTCGATCGGAGCTCATAATTTGGTGAAATTAGTTGATATAGTATATATTCTAGACGTATATGATCATAATAAATTCTTTATTCCTTTTTAGTTTAATATTAGAATCACAGTTTACTTAGAGGGTACTACTCCTTATGAGATTTTTGCCAAATTTTTATTTATTAATATTTCTACGATCGGAACTCAGAATTGGATGAAATCAGATGCTATCGTATATATTCTAGACGTTTATGATCATACTAAAGTCTTTGTCCCTTTTTAGTTTTGTATTAGAATCATAGTTTACTCAAAGGGAACTACTCCCTATGAGATTTTTGCCAACTTTCTATTTATTAATATATCTTCGATCGGAGCTCAGAATTTAGCGAAATTAATTGCTATCGTATATATTCTAGATGTATATGATCATATTAAAGTCTATATCCCTTTTTAATTCGGTATTAGAATCACAGTTTACTCAGAGGGTAACGCTCCTGATGAGATTTTTTCCAAATTTGTATTTATTAATATATCTTCGATCGGTGCTAATAATTTGGTGAAATTAGTTGCTATTGTATATATATTCTAGATGTATATAATCATACTAAAGTATTTATCCATTTTTAGTTCAGTATTAGAATCATATTTTACTTAGAAGGTACTACTCCCAATGAGATTTTTGCCAAATTTTATTTATTAATATTTTTTAGATCGGAGCTCAGAAATGGATTAAATTAGTTGCTATCGTATATATTCTAGACATATATGATCGTTCTAAAGTTTTTATCTCTTTTTAGTTTGATATTAGAATCACTGATTACTCATAGGGTACTACTCCCTATGGGATTTTGCCAATTTTTTATTTATTAATATATCTTCTATCGGAGCTCAAAATTGGGTAAAATCAGTTGCTATCGTATATAAATTCTAGACGTATATGATCATACTAAAGTCTTTAGCCCTTTTCAGTTTTGTATTAGAATCACAGTTTACTCAAAGGGTACTACTCCCTATTAGATTTTTGCCAAATTTTTATTTATTAATATATCTTCGATCTGAGCTCATAATTTGGTGAAATTAGTTGCTATCGTATATATTCTAGACGTATATGATCATAATAAAGTATTTATTCCTTTTTAGTTCAGTATTAGAATCACAGTTTACTTACAGGGTACTACTCCTTATTATTTTTGCCAAATTTTTATTTATTAATATTTCTACGATCGAAGCTCAGAATTGGATGAAATCAGATGCTATCGTATATATTCTAGACGTATATGATCATACTAAAGTTTTTATCCCTTTTTAGTTTGTATTAGAATCATAGTTTACTTAAAGGGAACTACTCCCTATGAGATTTTTGCCAACTTTCTATTTATTAATATATCTTCGATCGGAGCTCAGAATTTAGCGAAATTAATTGCTATCGTATATATTCTAGATGTATATGATCATATTAAAGTCTATATCCCTTTTTAATTCGGTATTAGAATCACAGTTTACTCAGAGGGTAACGCTCCTGATGAGATTTTTTCCAAATTTGTATTTATTAATATATCTTCGATCGGTGCTAATAATTTGGTGAAATTAGTTGCTATTGTATATATATTCTAGATGTATATAATCATACTAAAGTATTTATCCATTTTTAGTTCAGTATTAGAATCATATTTTACTTAGAAGTGTATTACTCCTAATGAGATTTTTGCCAAATTTTATTTATTAATATTTTTTTGATCGGAGCTCAGAAATGGATTAAATTAGTTGCTATCGTATATATTCTAGACATATATGATCATACTAAAGTTTTTATCCCTTTTTAGTTCAATATTAGAATCACTGATTACTCATAGGGTACTACTCCCTATGGGATTTTGCCAATTTTTTTTTTATTAATATATCTTCTATCGGAGCTCAAAATTGGGTGAAATCGGTTGCTATCGTATATGATCTAGACGTATGTGATCATACTAATATCTTTATCCCTTTTTAGTTTTGTATTACAATCATAGTTTACTCAAAGGGTACTACTCCCTATGAGATTTTTGCCAAATTTTTATTTATTAATATATCTTCGATCGGAGCTCAGAATTTGGTGAAATTAGTTGCTATCGTATATATTCTAGATGTATATGATCATATTAAAGTCGTTATACCTTTTTAATTCGGTATTAGAATCACATTTTACTCAGAGGGTATCACTCCCGATGAGATCTTTGCCAAATTTTTATTTATTAATATATCTTCGATCGGAGCTAATAATTTGGTGAAATTACTTGCTATTTTATATATATTCTAGACATATATGATCATACTAATGTCTTTATCCCTTTTTTATTCAGTATTAGAAGAATATTTTACTTAGAAGGTACTACTCCCAATGAGATATTTGCAAAAATTTATTTATTAATATTTTTTTGATCGGAGCTCAGAAATGGATTAAATTAGTTGCTATCGTATATATTCTAGACATATATGATCATACTAAAGTTTTTATCCCTTTTTAGTTCGATATTAGAATCACTGATTACTCATAGGGTACTACTCCCTATGGGATTTTGCCAATTTTTCATTTATTAATATATCTTCTATCGGAGCTCAAAATTGGGTGAAATCAGTTGCTATCGTATATAAATTCTAGACGTATATGATCATACTAAAGTCTTTATCCCTTTTCAGTTTTGTATTTGAATCACAGTTTACTCAAAGGGTACTACTCTATATTAGATTTTTGCCAAATTTCTATTTATTAATATATCTTCGATCGGAGCTCAGAATTTGGCGAAATTAATTGCTATCGTATATATTCTAGATGTATACGATCAGATTTGTTGGATCACGGTCGAAGCTCCGTTACGTTCTTGACGGAAACTTGAACTCCTGGGCTCCGCTTAATCCTGCAAAAGGGGATGACCTGGGTGGTGAACCAGAATCCCTCTCCGATGCTTAAATGAGAGTATGAACGATGGGGTGGATAGCAGTAATCTAAGTCCGTATTAGAATGTGTGTTTTCTGAGGTAACTTCCTCCTTTATATAGGAGGGGAAGTTACCTCAGTTACCTGTAACCGCGCCTGGCAGTTTTACCCACGTTCTGTATATCTCGTTCGGGATTCCGTGTATCTCGCCCCATGCTCCGCGTATCTCGCCCACGCTCCGCATATCTCGGGCACGCCCTGCGTATCTCGGGGGATTTTATCCGTATCTTAACCGTTTCCCCACTACTCTATTTAGTAGGCGGGTTTCTAGGTCTTATCCTCTGATCACAAGTCCCAATCCATATCGGGGACTCCAGAGTTATCTCATTCTAGGTCACCACCCAGGACCCCTCGTCCCACGGGACAGGGCCAGCTTTCTCGGGGCTTTATTATCGGGGCCTTCTCAAAGGCATATCGGGGCCTACTCAGAGGCTTCTCGTCGGGAGCATTCAACTCATATATCGGGACCGATCTCGTCGGGACCCTTCATACTGGGCTTCTGGACCTTCCAGGTCTTTCACAAGGCCCACTGGGCTTACCCGCCGTTTATTGGCTGTTAACGGGGCTAACGATATCATCGGAACCCATCATTTGCCCCCAAGAAATGGGGGACTTGCAGTCCGTCGTGTCTTCTAATTCCGGACCTCCCGACCTCATCGTCAAAGGCTTTCATCTTCGAACCTCCCGATATTACCATCGGAGGCTTTTACCTTGGGTACAACTATTGAATTACAGAACTTCTCACTCGCAATACCTCGAGACTCCAAGGACAGTTGCCAAATCCGAGGAGACTCCTCGGTTACTCCACCATTAAATGCAAGGGATGATGAAACGACGCCTACGCAGGCGTGACTGTTGCTTTATGAAAAAGCAGTATTACGTCACTAATGTCTCTTCCGTACTGTCCCCTATAATCTCGGCGATCCAGATTGAGTCGTTTCATCTTCAACGGTCCAGATTTGAATCTGTCCAGCTGTCTTTCATCTATAAAATCCAAAACCCTGGCACTATTCACTCCTTCCTTGCCGTTCTTATTTCTGCAAACTCTGCCATTGTCAAGCCTCGAAGCTTTTCTCTCCCAGTCTCGTTTGATTCTCCGGCGACTCAAGGCTTCCAGCCGTCAAGATCTTCTCTTCATCTTCTCCGATCAACCACTCGCTATGTCTGGTAAGACTTTCCTTTTTGCCTCCGTGATTTACTGAATTTTATCTTCTTTTCCTTTCCTGAGTTTTCCCATTATGGCCGTTTTTAGACGAGGCCAGTTCTGGAGGAAGGAACCTCTTTACCTTTGAGCTTGCTACTAACGAAATCTCAGAGACTCTGTACGAAGCTGCTCTCCGGGAAGGCTGCATCACTTCAGCCTGGGACCCTCGCTTTCCCTATGATTCCCACCAAACCACCAGAAGGAAGCACATAGTTACCCGCCCCCGAGAAGGAGAGGTGTTCATCTCCACAGGGCAGATAAACGCTGGGATCCGATTCCCTCTCTGCGGGAATCTGGTTGAGATGTGTAACTTCTATCAGACGCATCCAACCACCTTCTCCCCACACGCTATCCGCGTGTGGAACGCCTTCCAGGTCCTGTGCCTCCGCCAACAATGGACGTACAGCTTGCTGCTCTTCCGTACCTTCTACGGAATGAAGTGTAACAAGGCTGGAGTCTGCTCCTTTACCCCCCGACTCCCCAAATGGACCAGGGAGCAACTCGCTCGCTTCGGCTGGGATGGCGAGACTTGGAAGTTTAACAAGGATCGGGGTTTCATTCGCGACTCAGGGTCCGACAACAGTGGATGGAAGAAGTACTACTTCTTCGTCCAGAACAGCTCCGTCCCGTGGCCCCGATGGGAGGTTACCGCGGACCCTGCCCCCAAGTTTGAAGTCTACACCAAAGACGACTTCAATACCCTCCAACTGGTCCAGCTTTATCGTTGGGGGGAATCCTTCGCTCCCCTCGACGCCAACAAGCTCGTGGAGGGGGACCTGATCCAGATCGGGGTCCAACTCCTCGATTCAATTTCTGACAACTTGGTTCTTTGGGTAACACTTCTAACTGCCTTTTACTTTCATTTTTGCAGCCAAGAAGGCATCTCTGCTGACCCATCTCGTGTTGAAGCAGGGGGAGACCGACGCTGTCCAAGGCTCCAAGCGAAAGCGGAAGTCCTTGAAGAGGGGAGCCTCTTCTTCTGCAGCTCCTCCGACTGAGGAGCAAGTCGCGTTGGCCAAGCGGGCCAGAAGAGAGGAGGTGGACAAAGCCTTCGGTGTCACCACTGCCGAGGAAGGTAAGCGCGTTCGCCGAGCTATTAAAAAATATAGGAGGTTGGTTCCTGAGGAGTTTATCCCCTCTGACCGGGAGTCGCGGGTCAGAGAAATCAAATATATACTTCGAGGGGAAACCCCCCGCGTCCTCGAGGCTGGCTATTACAACTTCTTTGGAAAGGACCAGCACGTCCCACGCGGTATCATCTGGTGCCCTAATAACACACTTTCTGACTTTATTCGTCCCGCCACCGCAGGTCCATCGGAGGCTCTTACTCCGACAACAGCTGCAACTCCAACGAGGGCTGCGACTCCACAGGAGCCAATAGCTGTGAATACCCCGACGGAAGCTCAGTTCCGTCAGGTGACTAACCTGGATGCTTCCCCCTCTTCCGAGGAGCCGAATGAAGGGCTAATTCCCTGCCAGAGGCCAGGGCAGAGCATCCTAAGGCCAGCTGTGGAGGACGTGTCCCGGAGTCCTCCCTTGGATTTCCGCTCTCCTACTCCAGAGCCTCCGACCGAGGCTTCCAAGGTCATCCCTCCTCTTCCTGTGGATGGGAACCTTTACAAGGTTTACACCCCTGATCAAGAGACGGTTCCCTGGAACCCAATCGAGTCTCTTCAAGGGGTCCCACTCCATCGGGGAGACCTTCAGCCAGAATTGGCCCTGCATCTGCTGGCAGGGTCAATTCCACCAGCCTTGAGACGCCCGATCTCCTTGGCTGGCGAAGATATCGAGGCGGATCTTTGCGACATGGCTATCCGTCGGATGGAGGTAAAACTTTACTCTCGCTTTTGTTCTTGCCTTCGTTGTTCTTGCCTTCAATTATCGGACCTTAATCTCTTTTCCTTTTGCCTTAGGAAACTGCGAACCAACAGCGCTGCTTTGGTTACATCCTCGCTCCGAAGGATGCTTTGGAGGAGGAGCGGGCCAGGTTGGACCCCAAAGCCTTGGCCAAGCTCCAGGAGGACCTTGCCGACGCTGCGGAGGCATGGGAGAAATAGCCAAGGAGCAGTCCCTCCTTGGCCAGAAGGCTATGGACTTGCAAAAGCAGGTCCATGATCATGAAGCCGTGCTGCGTCGGGAGCGGAGGATGCTCAAAGAGGAACAGCAGTGGCATGAGGCAGAGAAGAGGCAACTCGCCCTCGAGAAGAGCATTCTCGAGGAAGCTAAGGCGGGACTCGAGGCCGAGAAGGCTGAATTTCCTGCCCAGCTGGCGGAGGCGAAGGCTAAGGGTCGCGAGAAGGGTCGCGAGGAGGGTCGCGAGGAGTATCGGAACTCCGATGATTTCAAGGCGGATGCCGTGGGGTTCTGCAAAACCGAGGTGGAGAACGTTCTGTTTAATGCCGTCGAGGAGCTTTACACGGTATACGAGGATGCCATTGACTTCAAGAAGTCCGAGACCCTCGCCCCCTTCGCGGAGAAATACTTCAGCCTCCCCGCGGAAAGTGATGAGGCCGATGCCCCTGAAGGTGCCGCGGACCCGACTCCACAAACTGCGGAGCCTTCTGCCCTGGACCCCGCGAATCCTGCTCCCCCGAAGCTGCAGAGGACCCAACTTCCAACAAGGACCAGGCTTAATGCTTCATTCTTTAAGTCCTTGTAATTTCCTCTTTGTATCGGAACCTCCATGCCTTCGAGCCTTTATATAAAAAATTCCTTTCATCTATTTTGGTCTCGACCATTATTGCACTTCTTAAAGCGACTTGACTCGTTACTTAAAACGTTCTGATGCATCACTCGGGACTTCACCACTTAAGGTTTCTCATCCATGCCGTTCAAGGCAATTTCACACATCACTTAAGATGATTTTATACATCCTTCCGATGCTTCACAAGGACTTACCACTTAAGGTTTCTCGTCCATACCATTTAAGGTGATTTCATACGTCCTTCGCGACGTTTTTCTCGGGACCTCACCACTTAAGGTTTCTCGTCCCCGCCATTCAAGGCAATTTTCGCGCATCACTTAAGATGATTTTATCGTACCATTTAAGGCTTTTATCACGTCATTCCATACGACTTAATCATACCCCTTAAGGCTTTTTGCTGCATCATAAAGACGACTTACGCGGACCCCTTAGGGCTTTTATTCATACCTAGGCTTTTTGTTGCATCATAAAGACGACTTAATCATAACTCGTAAGGCTTTTGTTCTTACCTCGGAAGGATTTTTATCGCGCCATAAAGACGACTTACTCGTACCTCGGAAGGCTTTTAATCGTACCACGAAAGGCTTTTAATCATACCTCGAAAGGCTTTTATCGCGTCCTTTAGGACGTCTTACCAACAGTTAGAATAAATCTAAAAGCAATTTGATCGGAAGCAACTTCTTTTATTCATTAACGACTCAAAGCTGGCTTACATCGGATCAATCGATAGATAACTTGCGCCATTCGCGGCGACTTAACATCATGCACCTCTTAAGGCGACTTAGGATCAGACATGATACTTCTTCAAGTGTGCGCCACTGAAAGAATGTTTCAACGTCTTGCCATCAAGGTCTTCTAACTTGTACGCATTCGGGGCTGGCGTCCCTACAATCTTGTAAGGTCCTTCCCATTTCGGTGACAGCTTGTTGATCCGATCTTGATGGACGAACTCATTCCTCCGCCAGACAAGTTCTCCAACGAAGAATTGTCGGGACTTGACCCGCCGATTATAGTACCTGGCTGTTGCCAGACGCATCCGGGCCTGAACTTCATCAGCCTTCCATCTTTTCTCTTCAAGCAAGTCCAAGTCCAGACGTCTCATTTCTTCGTTCGTCAGAGGCTCATAATACCTCCTGTGATGGGACGCCACCGCTATCTCCACGGGAGCCACTGCCTCCGTGCCATAAACGAGGCCAAACGGAGTCTCCCCCGTCGATTGCTTGGGTGTTGTTCTAACAGCCCATAGCACGTTTTCAAGCTCATCTAGCCAATGACCCTGTAAGGCATAGACCCTCTTCTTCAAGCCATCCATTACGATCTTGTTGGCTGATTCGACTTGCCCATTTGTTTGAGCGTGGTGGACCAAGGCTGTCCGATGCTCGATGTTCAATTCCTCCAGATACTCCTTCAACTGAGCCCCATTGAACGGAGGGCCATTATCGCTGATCAACACTTGAGGAACCCCGTACCGGGATATAATTTGGGTCTGGAGAAACTTGAGGATCTGCTGGCCCGTCATCTTGGCCAACGCCTTAGCCTCTATCCACTTAGAAAAGTAATCAATGGCAACAAGTAAGTACTTGCACTGACCTTTTGCTTGTGGAAGGGGTCCCACAAAGTCAATGCCCCACTGCTCGAAGGGCCAAGCACTCCTGATGGACATCAAGTCCGCGGCAGGAGCCACGATATTCGGAGCGTACCTCTGGCACGCATCACAAGATTGGACCATCGCTGTCGCTTCCTTGTTCATCGAAGGTCAATAGTAGCCTAAATTCAGCGCTTTCCTCACAATGGATCGGGCCCCTTCATGACAGGCCGCGACTCCTTCGTGCAACTCTCTCAGGATCCGATTCGTATCAGGCTCCGCCACACATTTCAGAAAAGGCTTTACATGCCCCCTCTTGTATAACTGGTTGTCCACCATCACGTAGTTGCTCACGATTCGACGCAACCTAACAGCTGCCACTTCATCATCGGGGAGTGCCCCCGTAGTCAGGTATGTGACTATCGGGGTCATCCAGGTGGATTTCTCTTCTTCCTCCGATCCTACCTCAATAGCACACACCTCCGATGGATCAATGGTTGAGATGATTACCCTCTCCAGAAAATGCACCTTCCGATTCTCCTCGGGGACTACTCCCAGAGCAAACTTGCTTAAGGAATCTGCCTCCGCGTTTTCTTCCCTCGGGATTGCCTCAATGTCGAAGCTTTTGAAGCTTCCCTTCAAAGTCTGCACCTCGTGCAAATACTTCCTCATTGTCGGGTTCTTCGCCTCGTAATTCCCCTGGACTTGATTCACGATCAGGCTAGCATCACACTTCACCTTTAAATGATCGACTCCCGTACCCTTGGCGATTTTAAGGCCCGTGATGAGAGCCTCATACTCAGCTTCATTGTTGGTGGCCCTAAACGTCAAGGCCAAGGCATATCGCAGGGGCTCGCCTCCACCGGGCGGTATCAATACAAATCCTGCCCCCGATCCTTCTACACTTGATGAACCATCAGTGTACATCTCCCAGGTGTTCTCCTCATTTGGCTGTTCTGATTGTTCTGCTATCGGTACCTCCATGGCTGCCCCCTCTACAGGACCCGCTTCTTCCAGATCGGGTGCTGTAGACTCTGCTATGAAGTCCGCCAATGCCTGGCCCTTAATAGCTGTTCTCGGGGCAAAGTGAATATGAAACTCCGTAAGCTCGACTGCCCATTTCACCAATCTCCCCGACGCCTCCGGTCGGTTCAAAAAGTGCTTCAAGGGCTGATTAGTTAGCACCGTAATCTCGTGGGCATGGAAGTAAGGCCTCAGCTTTCGAGCAGCAATAATCAACGCAAAGAGATACTTCTTAATAGCGGGATAATTCATTTCAGATTTGGCAAACGCCTTGCTTACAAAATAAACAGGAACTTGGTTGCCCTTGACAATCTTTATTAATACAGAACTAACAGCAACTTCAGAAACAGCCAAATAGAGATAAAGCGGCTCGCCTGGAACCGGTTTCGCCAACGGCGGAAGGGTACGGAGGTGTTGCTTGAGCGCCTGGAATGCCTCCTCGCACTTGTCGGACCACTAAAACTTCTTGTGAGCCCTTAGCACATCAAAAAATGGCATGGCTCGGTCACTCGCCTTGGATAAGAAACGATTCATCGCGGCTAATCGGCCGTTCAACACCTGAACCTCCCGATGGGTCTTCGGAGACTACATCTCCTCCATTGCTTTTAGCTTCTCGGGATTCACCTCGATTCCTCTTTGGCTCACCATAAAACCCAGAAACTTCCCTGAATTCACTCCGAAAGCGCACTTGTCCGGATTCAAACGAACCTGATGAAACCTCATCCGCTCAAACGCCACCGCCAAGTTGCGGACATGGTCTCCCGCCTGTCGGGACTTCACCAACATGTCATCCACATAAGCCTCCATGGTCTTTCCCAGCATGTCCCCGAACAATTTGTTCACCATCCTCTGGTAAGTCGCTCCAGCATTGACCAGCCCAAAGGGCATAACGTCATAGTGATAGACATCACTATCAGCATAGAAGGCTGTGTGGGGGGCATCCTCCTTCGTCATCTTGATCTGGTTATAACCAGAATAAGCATCCATGAAGCTCAGCAGCTCATGTCCAGACGTGGCATCCACCAGCTGGTCTATTCTCGGGAGTGGATAACAGTCTTTTGGGCAAGCCTTGTTCAAGTTGCGGAAATCGACACACATCCACCACTTCCCGTTACTCTTCCTCACCAGGACCGGGTTAGCGATCCAAGTCTGGAATCGGAGCTCCTTAATGAACCCAGCATCGAGCAGCCTGCCCACCTCCTGCTGGATCGCGATCCTCTTATCCGCGCCCATCGGACGCCTCTTCTGCACGATAGGCTTCGCGGGATCAATCTTCAACTCGTGCACTATCACATCGGGGCTGATTCCTGGCATATCGCTCGGGGACCAGGCAAACAGCTCCTTGAACTCCTTCAGAAGCTCGATCAGTTCTCGGGCCCTTTCCTCCGACATAGCAGACCCGATCTTCACTTTCCTTTGAGGTCCGTCAATCTCAACCTCTTTCAGATCCTCCATGGGGGCGGGACGCCCAAATTCCTCTCGAGGATCAGCATCAGTCTGAAGGACAGCCATGGCTTCCCTCCTTCTCCTCCGGGTGGCATTAACATAACACCTTCTGGATGCCACCTGGTCACCTTTGACCTCCCCAACTCCATTATCCGTCGGGAACTTCATCTTCTGGTGGACAGTCGAGGCGATTGCCATTAGAGGATTGATGGCTGTCCTTCCGATGATAGCATTGTATGTACCAGCAGACTCCACCACAACGAAATCCACGTTCCGCCTTTCCATTTTCCACCCACTACCGAATTCCACCGGTAAGGTGATCATTCCCAGCGGATAAGAAGTATAACCAGAGAATCCCACCATCGGGTAGTTCAACTGCGTCAGGTCCTTCTTCCTCTTTCCCATGGCTTCCAGGGCGTCCATGAACAAAATGTCGGAGGAGCTCCCTCCATCTATCAGGATCCGCTTCTTCTCGAATCCATCCACATCCAGGGTCACGACCAAGGCATCATCGTGGGGGCTCTCCACGCCTATCAGATCCTCTGCTGAGAAAGAGATCACCATTTCTTCCTTTACAGTCCACGATTGGGACCTCTTTCCTAGCACCACCGCAGCAGAAATACAGGAAGCATAATTCTCTCGAGATGCGGAGGTATCACCTCCCGCCGCCATTCCTCCATGAATGACATTGATGGTTCCCCGCCTCTCCTTACGGGCACCGGAGGATTCCGGCTCAACCTTCTTCTTCTTTGGAGATCGGTCGCGGGACTTGGAACGAGACCGCGATCGAGTTTTGGAACGGGATCGGCACCGTCCCCTACTAACAAACTCCTTAAGCTTCCCCTTCTGGATCAGCTTCTCTATCTCCTTCTTCAGCTCCCGACAGTTATCCGTGTCGTGACCATTGGCTCGGTGGTACCGACAGTAACGATCGGAGCGACCTCCCAAGAATTCACCTTCTTTCCTCGGGGGGTATCGGGCGAGACCCTGCCGATCCATCACCGCTAGCACGGCAGTCATCGAACTGTTGAGAGGAACAGGGCGACCCTCTCGGTTATCCTTCCTCGGAGGACGTTTGTCCTCCCTTCTATCGGGGCGACCACGGCTCCTACTTCCCTCCGATTTGTCGTTCCCTTTGCGATCGTCCGACAACTTGGACGAGTGCTTTCCTCTTCCTGACTTCGGAGGATCAAGCTCTCCGGCAGCAATCTTCGACTCCTGCACGTCGATTTGCTGCTTCACCCTTGCTTGCAAAGCCTCCATACTCCACACAGCCTTCGCGGCCACACTATGCATCAGATCGGAACCATACGGAGCAGTCAGGTTTCGAAGGAAGGTGCGGATGGTCTCTCCCTCCGATATCTCCTCGTCGATCTCCGTGGCACTAGCAGTGAACCGTTGGTAGTAATACGCCAACGATTCGTCAGACCTCTGCACCACCTGGGTCAAAGACCTCACGCTCTTCAAGAGGCGCCTACGACCCTGATACTGCTTGATGAAGCGGTCGTGCATATCGGCCCAGCTAGTAATACTTCCTGGTGGTAGGCTGAAAAACCACGTCATGGCCCTTTCTCCCAATGTGATCGGGAACAGCGAACACACGAGGTCATCATTCGCGGTCCTACCCATACAGGCCTGGACATGCCTCTGAACATGGCGGACCGGGTCCCCTTCACCATCGTACTCCTTGATGGTCGGAATACCTAGCCCTGGCGGGGCGACAGTATCTATCAGTCGTGGAACAAAAGGATGAGTAGATCGGTCCCTCAGCTCCGATGTCATATGCTTCTGGTCGCCCATGCAGATGTTGACGATTTTCACCACCTGATCGGGGGTGATGGGGCCATTCAGGGGAATGGTCCTGTGTTGCACTGGTCTGGGACCGTTGACCACGAACTTTTCCGAGTGCGCGGGTTCCTTACCCCTATTCCTGGACTGAACCTCCTGTTCCTCTTGAACCTCCCTTGGAGGAGGCGGAGGCAACTCTTCCCGTGGAGGTAACTCTTCTCCCCTCTTGGCAGCCTCTCTCTTGTCCAGCAAAGCCTCCATGGCCGCCAGGAACATGGGCATAGCATCTGCTACTGCCTTAGCCAACTCCGGGTTTGAGGAAGCACCTACCTCCCTCCGCGGGATTTCCTCCCTGTGCACCACCAGATTTGGAGGAGCATCCACCTCCCTTCTCGGAATATCCTCCCTGTTCACCGCCGTGTCTCGGACTGAGACCTCATAATCTTCACCATGCCCTCTGTTTGAGAAACAGCAGGGTGATCACCTTGTTCAGCAGCATGCTCTGGCAACGCGGAATTCACGGTTCCAGCAGGGCAAGAACTGCTCGCCGGGACTTGCTTCTTCTGCTTGCCACCACCAGCCATCGATCTAGTAGAAACTATTGTGACTTTTGTAAGTTTCCCACAGACGGCGCCAATGTTGGATCACGGTCGAAGCTCCGTTACGTTCTTGACGGAAACTTGAACTCCTGGGCTCCGCGTAATCCTGCAAAAGGGGATGACCTGGGTGGTGACCCAGAATCCCTCTCCGATGCTTAAGTGAGAGTATGAACGATGGGGTGGATAGCAGAAATCTAAGTTCGTATTAGAATGTGTGTTTTCTGAGGTAACTTCCTCCTTTATATAGGAGGGGAAGTTACCTCAGTTACCTGTAACCGCGCCTGGCAGTTTTACACACGTTCCGTATATCTCGTTCGGGATTCCGTGTATCTCGCCCCACGCTCCGCGTATCTCGCCCACGCTCCGCATATCTCGGGCACGCCCTGCGTATCTCGGGGGAGTTTATCCGTATCTCAACCGTTTCCCCACTACTCTATTTAGTAGGCGGGTTTCTTGGTCTTATCCTCTGATCACAAGTCCCAATCTATATCGGGGACTCCAGAGTTATCTCATTCTAGGTCACCACCCAGGACCCCTCGTCCCACGGGACAGGGCCAGCTTTCTCGGGGCTTTATTATCGGGGCCTTCTCAAAGGCATATCGGGGGCTACTCAGAGGCTTCTCGTCGGGAGCATTCAGCTCATATATCGGGACCGATCTCGTCGGGACCCTTCATACTGGGCTTCTGGACCTTCCAGGTCTTTCACAAGGCCCATTGGGCTTACCCGTCGTTTATTGGCTGTTAACGGGGCTAACGATATCATCGGAACCCATCAAGATTAAAGTCTTTATCCATTTTTAATTCGGTATTAGAATCACAGTTTACTTAGAGGGTACCGCTCCTGATGAGATTTTTTGCCAATTTTTTTATTTATTAATATATCTTCGATCGGAGCTAATAATTTGGTGAAATTAGTTGCTATTGTATATATTTTCTAGATGTATATGATCATACTAAAGTCTTTATCCATTTTTAGTTCAGTATTAGAATCATATTTTACTTAGAAGGTACTACTCCCAATGAGATTTTTGCCAAATTTTATTTATTAATATTTTTTGATCGGAGCTCAGAAATGGATTAAATTAGTTGCTATCGTATATATTCTAGACATATATGATCATACTAAAGTTTTTATCCCTTTTTAGTTCGATATTAGAATCACTGATTACTCATAGGGTACTACTCCCTATGGGGTTTTGCCAATTTTTTTATTTATTAATATATCTTCTATCGGAGCTCAAAATTGGGTGAAATCAGTTGCTATCGTATATAAATTCTAGACGTATATGATCATACTAAAGTCTTTATCCCTTTTCAGTTTTGTATTTGAATCACAGTTTACTCAAAGGGTACTACCCCTATTAGATTTTTGCCAAATTTTTATTTATTAATATATCTTCGATCTGAGCTCATAATTTGGTGAAATTGGTTGCTATCGTATATGATCATAATAAAGTATTTATTCATTTTTAGTTCAGTATTAGAATCACAGTTTACTTAGAGGGTACTACTCCTTATGAGATTTTTGCCAAATATTTATTTATTAATATTTCTACGATCAGAGCTCAGAATTTGATGAAATCAGTTGCTATCGTATATGATCTAGACGTATATGATCATACTAAAGTCTTTATCCCTTTTTAGTTTTGTATTACAATCATAGTTTACTCAAAGGGTACTACTCCCTATGAGATTTTTGCCAAATTTTTATTTATTAATATATTTTCGATCGCAGCTCAGAATTTGGTGAAATTAGTTGCTATCGTATATATTTTAGATGTATATGATCATATTAAAGTCTTTATCCCTTTATAATTCGGTATTAGAATCACAGTTTACTCAGAGGGTATCACTCCTGATGAGATCTTTGCCAAATTTTTATTTATTAATATATCTTCGATCGGAGCTAATACTTTGGTTAAATTAGTTGCTATTTTATATGTATTCTAGACGAATATGATCATACTAAAGTCTTTATCCCTTTTTAGTTCAGTATTAGAATCATATTTTACTTAGAATGTACATTTCCCAATGAGATTCTTGCCTTATTTATTAATATTTTTTCGATCGGAGCTCAGAAATGGATTAAATTAGTTGCTATCGTATATTCTAGATATATATGATCATGCTAAAGTTTTTATCCCTTTTAGTTCGGTATTAGAATCACTGATTACTCATAGGGTACTACTCCCTATGGGATTTTGCCAATATTTTATTTGTTAATATATCTTCGATCGGAGCTCAAAATTAGGTAAAATCAGTTGCTATCGTATATATATTCTAGACGTATATGATCATACTAAAGTCTTTATCCCTTTTCAGTTTTGTATTAGAATCACAGTTTACTCAGAGGGTACTACTCCCTATTGGATTTTGGCCAAATTTTTATTTATTAATACATCTTCGATCAGAGCTCATAATTTGGTGAAATTAGTTGCTATCATATATATTCTAGACGTATATGATTATAATAAAGTCTTTATTCCTTTTTAGTTCAATATTAGAATCACAGTTTACTTAGAGGGTACTACTCCTTATGAGATTTTTGCCAAATTTTTATTGATTAATATTTCTACGATCGGAGCTCAGAATTGGATGAAATCAGTTGCTATCGTATATATTCTAGACGTACATGATCATTCTAAAGTCTTTATCCCTTTTTAGTTTTGTATTAGAATCATAGTTTACTCAAAGGGTACTACTCCCTATGAGATTTTTGCCAAATTTTTATTCATTAATATATCTTCGATCGGAGCTCAGAATTTGGTGAAATTAGTTGCTATCGTATATATTCTAGATGTATATGATCATATTAAAGTCTTTATCCCTTTTTAATTCGGTATTAGAATAACAGTTTACAAAGAGGGTACCGCTCCCGATGAGATCTTTGCCAAATTTTTATTTATTAATATATCTTCGATCGGAGCTAATAATTTGGTGAAATTATTTACTATTGTATATATATTCTAGACGTATATGATCATACTAAAGTATTTATCCATTTTTAGTTCAGTTTTAGAATCATATTTTACTTAGAAGGTACTACTCCCAATGAGATTTTTGCCAAATTTTATTTACTATTATTTTTTCGATCGGAGCTCAAAAATGGATTAAATTAGTGCTATCGTATATATTATAGACATATATGATCATGCTAAAGTTTTTATCCCTTTTTAGTTCGGTATTAGAATAACTGATAACTCATAGGGTACAACTCCCTATGGGATTTTGCAAAAATTTTTATTTATTAATATATCTTCGATCGGAGCTCAAAATTGGGTGAAATCAGTTGCTATCGTATATATATTCTAGATGTATATGATCATACTAAAGTCTTTATCATTTTTCAGTTTTGTATTAGTATCACAGTTTACTCAGAGGGTACTACTCCCTATTAGATTTTTGCCAAATTTTTATTTATTAATATATCTTCGATCAGAGCTCATAATTTGGTGAAATTAGTTGCTATCGTATATATTCTAGACGTATATGCTCATAATAAAGTCTTTATTCCTTTTTAGTTCAATATTGGAATCACAGTTTACTAAGAGGGTACTACTCCTTATGAGATTTTTGCCAAATTTTTATTTATTAATATTTCTACGATCAGAACTCAGAATTTGGTGAAATCGGTTGCTATCGTATATATTCAAGACGTATATGATCATACTAAAGTCTTTATCCCTTTTTTGTTTTGTATTAGAATCATAGTTTGCTAAAAGGGTACTACTCCCTATGAGATTTTTGCCAAATTTTTATTTATTAATATATCTTCGATCGGAGCTCAGAATTTGGTGAAATTAGTTGCTATCGTATATATTCTAGAAGTATATGATCATATTAAAGTCTTTATCCCTTTTTAATTCGGTATTAGAATCACAGTTTACTCAGAGGGTATCACTCCTGATGAGATCTTTGCCAAATTTTTATTTATTAATATATCTTCGATCGGAGCTAATACTTTGGTTAAATTAGTTGCTATTTTATATGTATTCTAGACGAATATGATCATACTAAAGTCTTTATCCCTTTTTAGTTCAGTATTAGAATCATATTTTACTTAGAATGTACATTTCCCAATGAGATTCTTGCCTTATTTATTAATATTTTTTCGATCGGAGCTCAGAAATGGATTAAATTAGTTGCTATCGTATATTCTAGATATATATGATCATGCTAAAGTTTTTATCCCTTTTAGTTCGGTATTAGAATCACTGATTACTCATAGGGTACTACTCCCTATGGGATTTTGCCAATATTTTATTTGTTAATATATCTTCGATCGGAGCTCAAAATTAGGTAAAATCAGTTGCTATCGTATATATATTCTAGACGTATATGATCATACTAAAGTCTTTATCCCTTTTCAGTTTTGTATTAGAATCACAGTTTACTCAGAGGGTACTACTCCCTATTGGATTTTGGCCAAATTTTTATTTATTAATACATCTTCGATCAGAGCTCATAATTTGGTGAAATTAGTTGCTATCATATATATTCTAGACGTATATGATTATAATAAAGTCTTTATTCCTTTTTAGTTCAATATTAGAATCACAGTTTACTTAGAGGGTACTACTCCTTATGAGATTTTTGCCAAATTTTTATTGATTAATATTTCTACGATCGGAGCTCAGAATTGGATGAAATCAGTTGCTATCGTATATATTCTAGACGTACATGATCATTCTAAAGTCTTTATCCCTTTTTAGTTTTGTATTAGAATCATAGTTTACTCAAAGGGTACTACTCCCTATGAGATTTTTGCCAAATTTTTATTCATTAATATATCTTCGATCGGAGCTCAGAATTTGGTGAAATTAGTTGCTATCGTATATATTCTAGATGTATATGATCATATTAAAGTCTTTATCCCTTTTTAATTCGGTATTAGAATAACAGTTTACAAAGAGGGTACCGCTCCCGATGAGATCTTTGCCAAATTTTTATTTATTAATATATCTTCGATCGGAGCTAATAATTTGGTGAAATTATTTACTATTGTATATATATTCTAGACGTATATGATCATACTAAAGTATTTATCCATTTTTAGTTCAGTTTTAGAATCATATTTTACTTAGAAGGTACTACTCCCAATGAGATTTTTGCCAAATTTTATTTACTATTATTTTTTCGATCGGAGCTCAAAAATGGATTAAATTAGTGCTATCGTATATATTATAGACATATATGATCATGCTAAAGTTTTATCCCTTTTTAGTTCGGTATTAGAATAACTGATAACTCATAGGGTACAACTCCCTATGGGATTTTGCAAAAATTTTTATTTATTAATATATCTTCGATCGGAGCTCAAAATTGGGTGAAATCAGTTGCTATCGTATATATATTCTAGATGTATATGATCATACTAAAGTCTTTATCATTTTTCAGTTTTGTATTAGTATCACAGTTTACTCAGAGGGTACTACTCCCTATTAGATTTTTGCCAAATTTTTATTTATTAATATATCTTCGATCAGAGCTCATAATTTGGTGAAATTAGTTGCTATCGTATATATTCTAGACGTATATGCTCATAATAAAGTCTTTATTCCTTTTTAGTTCAATATTGGAATCACAGTTTACTAAGAGGGTACTACTCCTTATGAGATTTTTGCCAAATTTTTATTTATTAATATTTCTACGATCAGAACTCAGAATTTGGTGAAATCGGTTGCTATCGTATATATTCAAGACGTATATGATCATACTAAAGTCTTTATCCCTTTTTTGTTTTGTATTAGAATCATAGTTTGCTAAAAGGGTACTACTCCCTATGAGATTTTTGCCAAATTTTTATTTATTAATATATCTTCGATCGGAGCTCAGAATTTGGTGAAATTAGTTGCTATCGTATATATTCTAGAAGTATATGATCATATTAAAGTCTTTATCCCTTTTTAATTCGGTATTAGAATCACAGTTTACTCAGAGGGTACCGCTCCTGATGAGATCTTTGCCAAATTTTTATTTATTAATATATCTTCGATCGGAGCTAATAATTTGGTGAAATTATTTGCTATTGTATATATATTCTAGACGTATATGATCATACTAAAGTCTTTATCCATTTTTAGTTCAGTTTTAGAATCATATTTTACTTAGAAGGTACTACTCCCAATGAGATTTTTGCCAAATTTTATTTACTATTATTTTTTCGATCGGAGCTCAAAAATGGATTAAATTAGTGCTATCGTATATATTATAGACATATATGATCATGCTAAAGTTATTATCCCTTTTTAGTTCGGTATTAGAATAACTGATAACTCATAGGGTACAACTCCCTATGGGATTTTGCAAAAATTTTTATTTATTAATATATCTTCGATCGGAGCTCAAAATTGGGTGAAATCAGTTGCTATCGTATATATATTCTAGATGTATATGATCATACTAAAGTCTTTATCATTTTTCAGTTTTGTATTAGTATCACAGTTTACTCAGAGGGTACTACTCCCTATTAGATTTTTGCCAAATTTTTATTTATTAATATATCTTCGATCAGAGCTCATAATTTGGTGAAATTAGTTGCTATCGTATATATTCTAGACGTATATGCTCATAATAAAGTCTTTATTCCTTTTTAGTTCAATAATGGAATCACAGTTTACTAAGAGGGTACTACTCCTTATGAGATTTTTGCCAAATTTTTATTTATTAATATTTCTACGATCAGAACTCAGAATTTGGTGAAATCGGTTGCTATCGTATATATTCAAGACGTATATGATCATACTAAAGTCTTTATCCCTTTTTAGTTTTGTATTAGAATCATAGTTTACTCAAAGGGTACTACTCCCTATAAGATTTTTGCCAAATTTTTTATTTATTAATATATCTTCGATCGGAGCTCAGAATTTGGTGAAATCAGTTGCTATCGTATATATTCTAGATGTATATGATCATAATAAAGTCTTTATCCCTTTTTAATTCGGTATTAGAATCACAGTTTACTCAAAGGGTACCGCTCCCAATGAGATCATTCCCAGATTTTTATTTTTTAATATATCATCGATCGGAGCTAATAATTTGGTGAAATTTGTTGCTATTGTATATATATTCTAGACGTAGATGATCATACTAAAGTCTTTATCCCTTTTTAGTTCGGTATTAGAATTATATTTTACTTAGAAGGTACTACTCCCAATGAGATTTTTGCCAAATTTTATTTATTAATATTTTATCGATCGGAGCTCAGAAATGGATTAAATTAGTTGCTATCGTATATATTCTAGAGATATATGATCATGCTAAAGTTTTTATCCCCTTTTAGTTCGTTATTAGAATCACTGATTACTCATAAGGTACTATTCCCTATGGGATTTTGTTAATTTTTTTTATTAATATATCTTCGATCGGAGCTCAAAATTGGGTGAAATCAGTTGCTACCGTATATATATTCTAGACGTATATGATCATACTAAAGTCTTTATCCCTTTTCAGTTTTGTATTAGAATCACAGTTTACTCAGAGGGTACTACTCCCTATTAGATTTTTGCCAAATTTTTATTTATTAATATATCTTCTATCGGAGCTCATAATTTGGTGAAATTAGTTGTTATCGTATATATTCTAGACGTATATGATCATAATAAAGTCTTTATTCCTTTTTATGTCAATATTAGAATCACAGTTTACTTAGAGGGTACTACTCCTTATGAGATTTTTTCCATATTTTTATTTATTAATATTTCTACGATCGGAGCTTAGAATTGGATGAAATCAGTTGCTATCGTATATATTCTAAACGTATATGATCATACTAAAGTCTTTATCCCTTTTTAGGTTTGTATTAGAATCATAGTTTACTCAAAGGGTACTACTCCCTATTAGATTTTTGCCAAATTTTTATTTATTAAAATATCTTCAATCGGAGCTCAGAATTTGGTGAAATTTGTTGCTATCGTATATATTCTAGATGTATATGATCAGATTAAAGTCTTTATCCCTTTTTAATTCGGTATTAGAATCACAGTTTACTCAGAGGGTACCGCTCCCGATGAGATATTTGCCAAATTTTTATTTATTATTATATCTTCGATCGGAGCTCAAAATTTGGTGAAATCAGTTGCTATCGTATATATATTCTAAACGTATATGATCATACTAAAGTATTTATCCCTTTTCAGTTTTGTATTAGAATCACAGTTTACTCAGAGGGTACTACTCCCTAATAGATTTTTGCCAAATTTTTATTTATTAATATATCTTCGATCGGAGCTCATAATTTGGTGAAATTAGTTGCTATCGTATATATTCTAGACGTATATGATTATAATAAAGTCTTTATTCCTTTTTAGTTCAATATTAGAATCACAGTTTACTTAGAGAGTACTACTCCTTATGAGATTTTTGCCAAATTTTTATTTATTAATATTTCTACGATCGGAGCTCAGAATTGGTTGAAATCAGTTGCTATCGTATATATTCTAGACGTATATGACCATACTAAAGTCTTTATCCCTTTTTAGTTTTGTATTGGAATCATAGTTTACTTAAAGGGTACTACTCCCTATGAGATTTTTGCCAAATTTTTATTTATTAATATATCTTCGATCGGAGCTCAGAATTTGGTGAAATTAGTTGTTATCCTATATATTTTAGATGTATATGATCATAATAAATCTTTATCCCTTTTTAATTCGGTATTAGAACCACAGTTTACTAAGAGGGTACCGCTCCCGATGAGATCTTTTCCAAATTTTTATTTATTAATATATCATCGATCGGAGCTAATAATTTGGTGAAATTTGTTGCTATTGTATATATATTCTAGAGGTATATGATCATACTAAAGTCTTTATCCCTTTTTAGTTCAGTATTAGAATCATATTTTACTTAGAAGGTACTACTCCCAATGAGATTTTTGCCAAATTTTATTTATTAATGTTTTTTTCGATCGGAGCTCTGAAATGGATTAAGTTAGTTGATATCGTATATATTCTAGACATATATGATCATGCTAAAGTTTTTATCCCTTTTTAGTTCGGTATTAGAATCACTGATTACTCATAGGGTACTATTCCCTATGGGATTTTGTTAATTTTTTATTTATTAATATATCTTCGATCGGAGCTCAAAATTGGTTGAAATCAGTTGCTATCGTATATATATTCTAGACGTATATGTTCATAATAAAGTCTTTATCCATTTTCAGTTTTGTATTAGAATCACAGTTTACTCAGAGGGTCCCTATTAGATTTTTGCCAAATTTTTATTTATTAATATATCTTTGATCGGAGCTCATAATTTGGTGAAATTAGTTGATATCGTATATATTCTAGATGTATATGATCATAATAAAGTCTTTATTCCTTTTTAGTTCCATATTAGAATCACAGTTTACTAAGAGGGTACTACTCCTTATGAGATTTTTACCATATTTTTATTTATTAATATTTCTACGATCGGTGCTCAGAATTGGATGAAATCAGTTGGTATCGTATATATTCTAGACGTATATGATCATACTAAAGTCTTTATCCCTTTTTAGTTTTGTATTAGAATCATAGTTTACTCAAAGGGTACTACTCCCTATGAGATTTTTGCCAAATTTTTTATTTATTAATATATCTTCGATCGGAGCTCAGAATTTGGTGAAATCAGTTGCTATCGTATATATTCTAGATGTATATGATCATAATAAAGTCTTTATCCCTTTTTAATTCGGTATTAGAATCACAGTTTACTCAAAGGGTACCGCTCCCAATGAGATCATTCCCAGATTTTTATTTTTTAATATATCATCGATCGGAGCTAATAATTTGGTGAAATTTTTTGCTATTGTATATATATTCTAGAGGTATATGATCATACTAAAGTCTTTATCCCTTTTTAGTCCAGTATTAGAATCATATTTTACTTAGAAGGTACTACTCCCAATGAGATTTTTGCCAAATTTTATTTATTAATGTTTTTTTCGATCGGAGCTCTGAAATGGATTAAGTTAGTTGATATCGTATATATTCTAGACATATATGATCATGCTAAAGTTTTTATCCCTTTTTAGTTCGGTATTAGAATCACTGATTACTCATAGGGTACTATTCCCTATGGTATTTTGTTAATTATTTATTTATTAATATATCTTCGATCGGAGCTCAGAATTGGGTGAAATTAGTTGCTATCGTATATATATTCTAGACGTATATGTTCATACTAAAGTCTTTATCCATTTTCAGTTTTGTATTAGAATCACAGTTTACTCAGAGGGTACTACTCCCTATTAGATTTTTGTCAAATTTTTATTTATTAATATATCTTTGATCGGAGCTCATAATTTGGTGAAATTAGTTGCTATCGTATATATTCTAGATGTATATGATCATAATAAAGTCTTTATTCATTTTTAGTTCCATATTAGAATCACAGCTTACTAAGAGGGTAGTACTCCTTATGAGATTTTTACCATATTTTTATTTATTAATATTTCTACGATCAGAGCTCAGAATTGGATGAAATCAGTTGGTATCGTATATGTTGGATCACGGTGGAACTCCGGTACGGTCTTTGACGGCGATCCTAGCTCCTTTGCTCCACGCAATCCTGCAAGAGGGGATAGACCGGGCGGTGACCCAGAATCCCTCTCCGATGCTTAAATGAGTACTTCGTCCGGACTGGCAAGCAGTAATCTCAAGTAATGTATTTCAACGTAAGTGATCTGAGGTGACCTCTTGCCCTTTTTTAGGCGAAGAGATACCTCAGTTACCTGGTGAACCGTTGGGGGTGGTTAGCCCGTATCCCGCGTATCTCGGATGTGATCCCGCCTATCTAGGCTATGATCTCGCTTATCTCGGCCACGCCCCGCGTATCTCGGCCACGCTCCGTGTATCTTAACCACGTTCCGCGTATCTCGGCCACGCCCCGCGTATCTCGGCCTTATCCTCTGATAACGAGTCCCGACTCCGGTCGGGGACTCCAGAGTCATCTCGTTGTGTCACCGCTCGGGGCCCCTCGTCATCGTGACAGGGCCTATTATTCTCAGGGATTCGTCATCGGGGCCTACTCAGAGGCTTCTCGTCGGGAGCGTTCAGCTCGCCTGTCAGGTCCGACTCTGTCGGGACCTCTCATCCTCGGATTTTCTTCGTCGGGATCCTTAGCCTAGGCCATCTTGGCCTTCGTAGGGCCCACCGGGCCTATTTGCCGTTTCTTCACTGTTAATAGGGCCTAACGGCTGCAGTCGAACCCATCATTTGCCCCCAAGACATGAGGGACTTTTAGTTCGTCGTGTCTTCCAACTCCCAACCTCCCGACATTGGAATCGGGGATCTTTCCCTTGGCATAGTCACTCAATACTAGTCTTCTCCTTCACGTTTCCTCGATGCTTTGTGGATAACTGCCAAATCCGAGGGGACTTTTCGATTCCCCAGTTCATTAAATGCAGCAGCTAGTGAAGCGACGTCTTCGGCACTCGTGCCTGATTTTTCGCGCCTGATTTTTTTCTGAAAAGTGCTTTTCAGGCCATTTCATCATTACGCCCGTTGCCCTTCTGCACGTTCCATCTCAACGGTCCAGATTAAAACTCTTCAACTTCGACGACTCGGATCGAAGTGTCCCTTCAACTGTCCTCTTCGCCTATAAAACCCTAACCGTGGGTGTTGGATCACTTTTACCGTCATCGAATTTTCAGGAGCTCTCTACAACCTTTGTGAATTCAAGCTTTTGCGATTCCGAAGACCATTAGTGCTTTTCCGACCATCTTTCCGGAAACGCCCAGTTCATTCCTTCAACCTCCAATTCGTCATGTCTGGTAAGGATTTCTTCTTCGTTGCTTGTTCATCTTTTCCTTGTTTGCAGCTTTCCGAAAATCCCACTGTGCCTTCCTTGCCCTTGCTACTTTTCAGACAGTGGATTCAGCTCTGAGGGGAGAAAGCCCTTCAACTTTGATTATGCTCTGAATGAAATCTCCAACACCGCTTATGATGTAGCTCTCCGAGAGGGGTGCATCACTTCTACTTGGGAACCTCGTTTCCCGTATCCCTGGCCTCGCCCCTCGGGTAACCTTGAGGTTACTCGTCCCCGAAAAGGGGAGGTATTTGTCTCTACAGGGCAAGTATCAGCGGGGATCAGATTCCCCTTCTGTGGTAATCTGGTCGATATGTGCCAGCATTACAAAACTCATCCGACCACCTTCTCTCCGCATGCCATTCGCCTGTGGAACGCTTTCCAGGTCCTCTGCTTCCGACAACGGTGGGTATACAGCCTCAAGCTCTTCAGGACCTTCTACGGGATGAAGTGCAACGAGGCGGGGGTTTGCGACTTCTACCCCCGAATGCCGAAGTGGAACAAGGCACAACTTGGACGGTGAAACTGGACCAATGACACCTGGAAGGTGGTCAAGGGTCGGGGACTCCTGGTTGATACGGGGTCCGATAACAGCAGTTGGAAAAGGAGCTACTTCTTCATCCAACATTCTTCGATCCCATGGCCCCGATGGGAGGTGGAAGCGGACTCTCCTCCCACTTTCCACACCTACACTGATGAAGACTTCCAGACTCTTCAACTTATCCAGCTTTATCGATGGGGGGAGTCCTACACTCCCCTCGACGCCAATTCTCTTGTGGAGCGGGACCTGGTGAACGCCGGGATCCGACTCCTCGACATAATCTCCGGGGGGCAGCTCTTCGACGGCCCCTCCAATGTGGTTCCTTGGGTAAATCTCTAACTCTTTTCTTTTACTGTTTGCAGCCAAGAGGGTATCCGTGCTGACCGATCTGTTCCTTAAGCAGGGGGAGACCGATGCCGTCCGTCCTTCGCGGAAGAGGAAGTCCGCCAAGAAGGCTGCTGCTCCATCGGGGTCTCCTTTTGCGGAGCAACCTAAGCGGAAGCGCGTGGAGCTGGACCAACTCTTCGACGTCCAGAATGCTGAAGAAGTTAAAAAGCTCCGACTCGCTATTAAATCGTATAGGAGGATGGTCCCGAAGGATTTGATTCCTTCGACCAGGGAGGCCCGTATTGCTGACGTTAGACGAACCTTCGAGGCGAAACTCCTCGTGTCCTGAAGGCGGGCTACTACCACTACCACAGGAAGGATCAATATGTCTCCCGACTTATTGTTTGGTGTAAGAATCCTGATGAACTCCCTGATTACATTTCTGAAGCCTCTCGTCCTCTAGGTGCAGGTCGCTCAGGGGCTCCATCAGGTGCTGAAGCTTCCGCGGGTGCACCGTCTTCAATAGGGGTGCCTCCCCCAACTGGGGAGAAAACCCCGACCGGCGAGCAATTTCGTCGGGTGGAAACCTTGGACTCCTCCGAGGAGACTGATGAGGGTGGCTCCCTTCGTTATCGTCGGAGGACGGGGCAGTCCCCCTTGAAACCAACCTCTCAGGGGCTGCCCCCTTCATCTTCTCCGCAGCCGCGACAGCCGTCGCCCATCCACAACTTCACTCCTTCCCCTGCCCGGGTCGAGCCGGAGGCGCGCCCCTCCACGACTCGTGTTGGCCCTCCTCCTGTCCCTCTTGACGGGAGTTTCTACAGGGCCTTCAACCCCACGCAGGTGGATGCTCCCTGGACTCCAATCCAAACTCTGCAAGGGGTCCAGCTTCGACAAGGGGACCAGCATGAGGACCTAGCTCTGCATCTGCTGGCAGGCTCGATCCCGCCCACCATGCGGTACCCGATTTCCCTGAATCGGACGGCGATGCTTCGGGATGTTCGAGAGATGTCCCTGCGTCGGATAGAGGTAAAACTTCGCTTCTCCCTCTTTGTTGGTAAATCTGGTTGTTTGTCCCTTAACACTTTTTCTTTCTTCTATCGTAGGAGCTCGGGGACTTCAACCGTCTTTTTGGGTACCTCATCGCCTATGATGAGTCCCGGGAGCGGGACCGGGCGGTCATCGACAAGCTTAAGGAGGATCTTGCGGCCTCCAAGTCTTCGCGGGGGAAACTTGCCAAGGAGCAGGTCATCCTCGACCAAAAGGTTCAGGACCTCCAAAAGCATGTCGGGGATTTCGAGGGGCTCCTGAGGCGGGAGCGACAGGAGCGGCAGGCTGCTGAGGACAAGCTGGTCCTCGAGAAGAAGGCTCTGGAGGAGCAAGTCGCGGGGGTTCCTGCGCAGCTAGTCGCGGCCGAGGCCAAGGGCCGGGAGGATTATCGGAGGTCTGACGACTTCCAGGCTGATGCTATGAAGTTCTTCGGCGCGGAGGTGGAGAACACTCTCTTTAATGTGGTCTTGGAGCTCCACCTGGAGTATGGCGACGCCATCAACTTCGACAAGTCTCCTTCTCTCGCTCCCTTCGCGAAGAAATACTTTGCTCTTTCTGAGGAGAGTGACGGGGGGAGTACCCCCGCAATTGTCGAAGACGCAGCAGAGCTTCCAAGTGCGGATGCCCCGATAGTCGATCCTCCCGCAGCTGACCCTGTGGAACCTTCCGCCGCCGACCTCGTGGACCCCGCTCCCTCAGATGCCGCTGACAAGGACCAAGCCTAACTGCTTATCTCTAGAGTCCTTGTATTTTCCTCGCTTTTGTAATCGTTGGGCCTTTGAGCCCTTATCAATTTATCAGACTTTCTTAGTTCCGATCTTTTCGATGCACTTCTCCAAGTGGCTTTACTATACTTGCTTAGGTCGATACTTCGACACTTAAGACATTTTCGTACGTCACTCCCGACGATTTACTAATTTGCACCACTTAAGGCGACTTATCATCATGCACCACTTAAGGCGACTTTTCTCGTGCTTAGAATAAATCTAAAAAACATGCATCACTCAAGACGACTTAATATCGTGCACCACTTAAGGCGAATTTTCATCATGCACCACTTAAGGCGATTTTTCAATACTTAGAATAAATCTAAAACACATGCATCACTTAAGACGACTTAATCTCGTGCATCACTTAAGACGACTTAATATCGTGCACCACTTAAGGCGACTTTTCATCATGCACCACCTAAGGCGACTTTTCTCGTGCACCACTCAAGGCGACTTTTCTCGTGCACCACTCAAGGCGACTTTTCTCGTGCACCACTCAAGGCGACTTTTCTCGTGCACCGCTTAAGGCGACTTTATAAAGCTTAGAGTAAATCTAAGAATAATTCTGATCGGAAGCAACCTCTTTATTCATTGATGGCACAAATTTGGCTTACATCGAATTAAACGATAAACAGCATACACCACTTAAGGCGATTTTACATCGGGCACCACTTAAGGCGACTTTCATCGGGCACCACTTAAGGCGACTTTCATCAAGCATGGTGTTTCTTCAAGTGTTCGCCACTAAAAGAATGCTTCAATACTCTGCCATCGAGGTCTTCCAATTTGTACGCATTTGGAGCTGGCATCCCCACGACCTTATAAGGTCCTTCCCATTTTGGTGACATCTTGTTGATTCGATCCAAAAGGGTAAACTCGTTGCGACGCCAAACCAGCTCCCCGACGAAGAATTGTCGGGACTTTACTCGTCGATTGTAGTACCTGGCCGTCGCCAAACGCATTCGAGCTTGGACTTCATCGGCTTCCCGCCTCTTCTCTTCGAGCAAGTCCAAGTCCAGACGTCTCATCTCATCATTCGTCAGAGGCTCGTAATATCTCATCTGATGGGACGCCACAGCTACCTCCACGGGGGCGACAGCCTCCGTGCCATAAACGAGGCCAAACGGAGTCTCCCCCGTTGATCGTTTGGGTGTCGTTCTAACAGCCCAAAGCACGTTTTCCAGTTCGTTCAGCCATTTGCCCTTCAAGGCATAGACCCTCTTCTTCAGGCCATCCATCACGATTTTGTTGGCTGATTCCACCTGACCGTTAGTTTGAGCATGGCTTACGGAAGCTGTCCGATGCTCGATGTTCAACTCCTCCAGATACTCCCTCACCTGAGAGCCGTTAAACGGTGGACCATTGTCGCTGATCACCACCTTAGGAATCCCGTATCTGGACACAATATGGGTCTGGAGGAACTTGACGATCTGGTTCCCCGTCGTTCTGGCCAACGCCTTTGCCTCTATCCATTTCGAAAAATAATCGATAGCTACAAGTAAATACTTACATTGACCTTGTGCTTGTGGAAGAGGTCCCACCAAGTCGATGCCCCATTGCGCGAAGGGCCAAGCGCTCTTGATGGATGTCAAATTAGCGTCCGGAGCCACGATACTCGGGGCGTACCTTTGGCACGCGTCACAGGATCGGACCAACGCCGTCGCTTCCTTGCTCATCGTAGGCCAATAATAGCCCAAGTTCAGCACTTTCCTCATAATGGATCGAGCTCCTTCATGACAAGCCGCGACCCCTTCATGCACCTCCTTCAGGATTCGATTTGTATCGGGTTCTGCCACACACTTCAAGTACGGAGTCGAGAACAGCCCTTCTTGTACAGCTGATCGTCTAGCATCACGTAATTAGCCGCGATCCGACGTATCCTGTCAGCTACTACCTTATCATCGGGGACTGCCCCCGTAGTCAGGTATGCGACTATCGGGGTCATCCAAGTGGGCTCCTCCTCCGGTTTTGCCTCAATGGTACACACCTGTGTCGGGTCGGTGGTCGATAAGATCACCTTCTCCAAGAAATGCACCTTCCGATTTTCTTCTAAGGGTGCCCCCAGGGCAAATTTGCTCAAGGCGTCTGCCTCTACGTTTTCCTCCCTCGGGATTGCCTCGATGTCGAAGTTTTTAAAGCTTTCCTTCAGGGCTTGTACCTCGCGCAGGTACTTCTTCATTATCGGACTCCTCGCTTCATATCGCCCTTGAACCTGGTTCACGATTAAAGCTGCGTCACACTTCACTCTCAAGTGATCGACTCCAGTGCCTTTAGCAATTTTCAGGCCCGTGATAAGAGCCTCATACTCCGCTTCGTTGTTTGTGGCCTTGAGTGTTAAAGCCAGGGCATATCGGAGCGGCTCACCTCCACCTGGTGGTATTAACAAAAAGCCTGCTCCTGATCCGTCTGAACTCGAGGAGCCATCCGTGTACATCTCCCAGGTATTTCCCTCGTTTGGCTGTTCTGATTGCTCTGCCCTCTCTGGTTGCTCTTCTGTCAGGACCTCTGTCGGGACCGACCTCTGTCGGGACCGACCTTTGTCGGGACCTCTATGGCTGCCCCCTCTACAGGGCCCGCTTCTTCCAGATCGGGGTTTGTAGATTCTGCTATGAAATCCGCCAACGCCTGGCCCTTAATAGCCGTTCTTGGAGCAAAGTGTATGCGAAACTCACTAAGCTCTACTGCCCATTTTACTAATCTCCCCGACGCATCTGGTCGGTTCAAAAAATGCTTCAAAGGCTGGTTCGTCAACACAGTAATCTCGTGTGCGTGGAAATAAGGCCTTAGCTTCCGAGCAGTAATAATCAACGCAAAGAGATACTTCTCAACGGCAGGATAATTTAATTCAGACTTGGCAAACGCCTTGCTTACATAATAGACGGGGACTTGATTACCCTCGACAACCTTCACTAACACAGAGCTAATGGCAAATTCAGAAACAGCCAAGTAGAGATAGAGCGGCTCGCCTGGAACCGGTTTCGCCAACGGCGGGAGGCTGCGAAGGTGTTGCTTGAGTGCTTGGAACGCTTCTTCACACTTGGCGGTCCACTCAAACTTCTTGTTGGCCCTCAGGACTTCAAAAAATGGCATTGATCGGTCACTAGCTTTGGACAGGAAGCGATTCATTGCAGCTAGTCGGCCGTTCAGTACCTGCACCTCCCGATGGTTTATCGGAGACTGCATCTCCTCAATCGTCCTCAGCTTCTCGGGATTCACCTCAATTCCTCTTTGGCTCACCATAAAGCCCAAAAATTTCCCTGAGTGGACTCCGAAGGCGCATTTCGTCGGGTTTAAGCGAACCTGATGAAGCCTCATCCGCTCAAACGCCATGGCTAGGTTGTGCACATGATCCCCCACTTGTCGGGATTTCACCAGCATGTCATCCACGTAAGCCTCCATGGTCTCCCCAAGCATATCTCCGAATAGCTTGTTCACCATCTGCTGGTAGGTTGCCCCAGCATTGATCAACCCGAAAGGCATGACATCGTAGTGATAGATGTCACTGTCTGCATAGAATGCTGTGTGAGGAGCGTCTTCCTTAGCCAACTTGATCTAGTTATAGCCCGAATATGCATCCATGAAGCTCAACAGCTCATGTCCCGACGTGGCATCTACCAGCTGGTCGATTCTCGGGAGTGGGTAGCAGTCCTTCGGGCAAGCCTTATTCAGGTCGCGGAAATCCACACACATCCGCCATTTCCCATTAGTCTTCTTCACCAGCACTGGATTAGCGACCCAAGTCTGGAATCGGAGTTCTTTAATAAACCCAGCATCGAGCACGAACTCCACGTTCCTCCTTTCTGATTTCCACCCACTACCAAACTCCACTGGTAAGGTGATTTCTCCTAGCGGATAGGAGGTTGAACCAGAGAACCCGACCATCGGGAAGTTTGCCTCCTTCAGATCTTTCTTCGTTTTTCCCATAGCCTCCAGCGCGTCCATAAATAAAATATCAGTGGAGCTTCCTCCGTCGATCATAATTCGCTTCATCTCGTACCCGTCTACATCCAAGGTTACAACCAAGGCGTCATCGTGCGGAGTCTCCACGCCTATGAGATCCTCCGACGAAAAGGAGATCACCATTTCTTCCTTCAGGGTCCAGGATCGGGACCTCTTACCCAGCACCACCGCCGTAGGAATTCTAGAGGCATAAACCTCTCGAGAGGATGAAGTATCACCTCCAGCAGCAAACCCTCCGTGAATCACATTGATAGTGCCCCGTCTCTCCTTACGAGCACCGGATGACTCTGGGTCGGTTCTCTTCTTCTTTGGGGACCGATCGCGGGATCGGGAACGGGACCGCGATCGGGACCGAGAGCGGGATCGACACCGCTTATCCCCGACGAACTCCTTGAGCTTCCCCTTCTGGATCAGTTTCTCGATCTCCTTCTTCAGCTCCCGACAATGGTTGGTATCGTGACCATTTGCGCGGTGAAATCGGCAGTAGCGATCCGTGCGGGATCCTAAGAATTCTCCATCCTTCTTTGGGGGGTACCTGGAGATACCTTGTCGTTCCATGACCGTTAGTACCTCCGCCATGGAGCAGTTGAGAGGAATGTCGAGATCCTCCCGCTTGTCCTTCCTTAAAGAACGCCTATCATCCCTCCGACCAGAGCGTCCTCGATCCCGACTGCCCTCGGGTTTGCCCTTTGACTTACGATCGTCGAAAGGTTTAACCGACTGCTTCCCTTTATTCGATTTCGGGGGCTCCAACTCTCCAGCGGCTATCTTCGACTCCTGGACATCGATTTGCCGTTTCACCCTTTTCTGTAGTGCCTCCATATTCCACATGGCTTTCTCAGCCACGCTATGCATTAGGTCGGAACCATAGGGGGCCGTTAGGTTCCGAATGAATGTACGGATGGTTTCACCCTCCGAGATCTCCTCATCAATCTCCGCCACACTGGCAGTGTATCGCTGGTAATAGTGTGCCAGCGATTCGTCGGGCCTCTGTACCACCTGGGTCAGGGACCTCACACTCTTCAGCAAACGTCTACGACCCTGGTACTGCTGAATGAACCGGTCGTGCATATCTGCCCAGCAAGTGATGCAGCCTGGGGGTAGACTAAAGAACCAGGTCAGGGCTCTTTCCCCAAGTGTGTTCGGGAACAGCGTGCACACTATATCTTCATTCGGGGCTCTTCCCAGACACGCCATGAGGTGCTTCTGGACATGACGAACCTGATCTCCTTCGCCATCATATTCCTTTATCGTGGGGATACCCAGCCCTGGCGGGGCTAGGATGTCTATGAGTCGAGGAACGAAGGGATGAGTAGCTCGATCCCTCAGCTCCGACACCAGCGGCTTCTGCTCTCCCATGCAGATGTTCACGATCTTTACCACCTGATCGGGGGTGATGGGACCATTCAAGGGAATGGTCATGTGCTGTACTGGTCCTGGCCCATCAACCACGAATCTCTCTGGCTGAATGGACGCCCTACTCCTGTCCTGGCCTCGGGGCGGAGCCTCCTGTACGTTCCGAACCTCTGCTGGTGGGGGCGCTTCTTCTAACGGGGGAATCTCCTTTTGCCTCCTTGCGGCCTCTCTCCGATCTAAGAGAGCCTCCACGGCTGCCAAAAACATGAGCATGGCTTCTGCCACAGCTCTTGTCATGTCCGTAGCTGGGGGAGCCTCCTGCTCTCTATTGCCCTGGTGCTGAGCGGCAATCTCTTCGGGACCTTCATTATGCCCCCCTGTCTGGGAGAGCTCAGCAGCGGGATGGTTCTTGTTTTCCTCCTGTTCTGGTAGTGAATTCAGAGTTGTTGCAGCGGGGTGATGAGAGCCACCAGATTGTCCTTGCCTTCTTTGCTTGCCAGCCGCCATTGAACGAGTAGAAGGCATATCAGCTTTTTGTTTGATTCCCACAGACGGCGCCAATGTTGGATCACGGTGGAACTCCGGTACGGTCTTTGACGGCGATCCTAGCTCCTTCGCTCCACGCAATCCTGCAAGAGGGGATAGACCGGGCGGTGACCCAGAATCCCTCTCCGATGCTTAAATGAGTACTTCGTCCGGACTGGCAAGCAGTAATCTCAAGTAATGTATTTCAACATAAGTGATCTGAGGTGACCTCTTGCCCTTTTATAGGCGAAGAGATACCTTAGTTACCAGGTGAACCGTTGGGGGTGGTTAGCCCGTATCCCGCGTATCTCGGATGTGATCCCGCCTATCTAGGCCATGATCTCGCTTATCTCGGCCACGCCCCGCGTATCTCGGCCATGCTCCGTGTATCTTAACCACGTTCCGCGTATCTCGGCCACGCCCCGCGTATCTCGGCCTTATCCTCTGATAACGAGTCCCGACTCCCGTCGGGGACTCCAGAGTCATCTCGTTGTGTCACCGCTCGGGGCCCCTCGTCATCGTGACAGGGCCTATTATTCTCAGGGATTCGTCATCGGGGCCTACTCAGAGGCTTCTCGTCAGGAGCGTTCAGCTCGCCTGTCAGGTCCGACTCTGTCGGGACCTCTCATCCTCGGACTTTCTTCGTCGGGATCCTTAGCCTGGGCCATCTTGGCCTTCGTTTAGGGCCCACCGGGCCTATTTGCCGTTTCTTCACTGTTAATAGGGCCTAACGGCTGTAGTCGAAACCATCAGTATATATTCTAGACGTATATGATCATACTAAAGTCTTTATCCCTTTTTAGTTTTGTATTAGAATCATAGTTTACTCAAAGGGTACTACTCCCTATGAGATTTTTGCCAAATTTTTATTCATTTATATATCTTCGATCGAAGCTCAGAATTTGGTGAAATTTGTTGCTATGATATATATTCTAGATGTATATGATCATATTAAAGTCTTTATCCCTTTTTAATTCGATATTAGAATCACAGTTTACTCAGAGGGTACCGCTCCCGATGAGATCTTTGCCAAATTTTTATTTATTAATATATCTTCGATCGGAGCTAATAATTTGGTGAAATTAGTTGCTATTGTATATATATTCTAGATGTATATGATCATACTAAAGTCTTTATCCCTTTTTAGTTCAGTATTAGAATCATATTTTACTTAGAAGGTACTTCTCCCAATGAGAATTTTGCCAAATTTTATTTATTAATATTTTTTCGATCGGAGCTCAGAAATCGATTAAATTAGTTGCTATCGTATATATTATAGACATATATGAACATGCTAAAGTTTTTATCCCTTTTTAGTTCGGTTTTAGACTCACTGATTACTAATAGGGTACTATTCCCTATGGGATTTTGTTAATTTTTTATTTATTAATATATCTTCGATCGGAGCTCAAAATTGGGTGAAATTAGTTGCTATCGTATATATATTCTAGACGTATATGATCATACTAAAGTCTTTATCCATTTTCAGTTTTGTATTAGAATCACAGTTTACTCAGAGGGTACTACTCCCTAATAGATTTTTGCAAAATTTTTATTTATTAATATATCTTTGATCGGAGCTCATAATTTGGTGAAATTAGTTGCTATCGTATATATTCCAGACGTATATGATCATAATAAAGTCTTTATTCTTTTTTAGTTCAATATTAGAATCACAATTTACTTAGAGGGTACTACTCCTTATGAGATTTTTGCCAAAATTTTATTTATTAAAATTTCTACAATCGGAGCTCAGAATTGAATGAAATCAGTTGCTATCGTATATATTCTAGACGTATATGATCATACTAAAGTCTTTATCCCTTTTTAGTTGTGTATTAGAATCATAGTTTACTCAAAGGGTAATACTCCCCATGAGATTTTTGCCAAATTTTTATTTATTAATATATCTTCGATCGGAGCTCAGAATTTGGTGAAATTAGTTGCTATCGTATATATTCTAGATGTATATGATCATATTAAAGTCTTTATCCCTTTTTAATTCGGTATTAGAATCACAGTTTACTCAGAGGGTACCGCTCCCGATGAGATCTTTCCCAAATTTTTATTTATCAATATATCATCGATCGGAGCTAATAATTTGGTTAAATTTGTTGCTAATGTATATATATTCTTGACGTATATGATCATACTAAAGTCTTTATCCCTTTTTAGTTCATTATTATAATCATATTTTACATAGAAGGTACTACTCCCAATGAGATTTTTGCCAAATTTTATTTATTAATATTTTTTCGATCGGAGCTCTGAAATGGATTAAGTTAGTTGCTATCGTATATATTCTAGACACATATGTCATGCTAAAGTTTTTATCCCTTTTTAGTTCGGTATTAGAATCACTGATTACTCATAGGGTACTATTCCCTATGGGATTTTGTTAATTTTTGATTTATTAATATATCTTCGATCGGAGCTCAAAATTGGGTGAAATCAGTTGCTATCGTATATATATATTCTAGACGTATATGATCATACTAAAGTCTTTATCCCTTTTCAGTTCTGTATTAGAATCAAAGTTTACTCAGAGGGTACTACTCCCTAATAGATTTTTGCCAAATTTTTATTTATAAATATATCTTCGATCGGAGCTCTAATTTGGTGAAATTAGTTGCTATCGTATATATTCTAGACGTATATGATCATATTAAAGTCTTTATCCCTTTTTAATTCGGTATTAGTATCTTTACTCAGAGGGTACCGCTCCCGATGAGATCTTTCCAAAAATTTTATTTTTTAATATATCTTCGATCGGAGCTAATAATTTGGAGAAATTAGTTTCTATTGTATATATATTCTAGACGTATATGATCATACCAAAGTATTTATCCCTTTTTAGTTCAGTATTAGAATCATATTTGACTTAGAAGGTACTACTCCCAATGAGATTTTTGCCAAATTTTATTTATTAATATTTTTTCGATCAGAGCTCAAAAATGGATTAAGTTAGTTGATATCGTATATATTCTAGACATATATGATCATGCTAAAGTTTTATCCCTTTTTAGTTCGGTATTAGAATCATTGATTACTCATAGGGTACTATTCCCTATGGGATTTTGTAAATTTTTTATTTATTAATATATCTTCGATCGGAGCTCAAAATTGGGTGAAATCAGTTGCTATCGTATATATATTCTAGAAGTATATGTTCATACTAAAGTCTTTATCCATTTTCAGTTTTGTATTAGAATCACAGTTTACTCAGAGGGTACTACTCTCTATTAGATTTTTGCTAAATTTTTATTTATTAATATACCTTTGATCGGAGCTCATAATTTGGTGAAATTAGTTGCTATCGTATATATTCTAGATGTATATGATCATAATAAAGTCTATATTCCTTTTTAGTTCCATATTAGAATCACAATTTACTAAGAGGGTACTACTTCTTATGAGATTTTTACCAAATTTTTATTTATTAATATTTCTACGATCGGAGCTCAGAATTGGATGAAATCAGTTGGTATCGTATATATTCTAGACGTATATGATCATACTAATGTCTTTATCCCTTTTTAGTTTTGTATTAGAATCATAGTTTACTCAAAGGGTACTACTCCCTATGAGATTTTTGCCAAATTTTTATTTATTAATATATCTTCGATCGGAGCTCAGAATTTGGTGAAATTAGTTGCTATCGTATATATTCTAGATGTATATGATCATAATAAAGTATTTATCCCTTTTTAATATATTAGAATCACAGTTTACTCAGAGGGTCCCGCTCCCGATGAGATCATTCCCAAATTTTTATTTATTAATATATCATCGATCGGTGCTAATAATTTGGTGAAATTTGTAGCTATTGTATATATATTCTAGAGGTATATGATCATACTAAAGTCTTTATCCCTTTTTAGTACAGTATTAAAATCATATTTTACATAGAAGGTACTACTCCCAATGAGATTTTTGCCAATTTTTATTTATTAATATTTTTTCAATCGGAAGCTCTAAAATGGATTAAGTTAGTTGCTATCGTATATATTCTAGACATATATGTCATGCTAAAGTTTTTATCCCTTTTTAGTTCGGTATTAGAATCACTGATTACTCATAGGGTACTATTCCCTATGGGATTTTGTTAATTTTTGATTTATTAATCTTCGATCGGAGCTAAAAATTGGGTGAAATCAGTTGCTATCGTTTATATATTCTAGACGTATATGTTCATACTAAAGTCTTTATCCCTTTTTAGTTTGTATTAGAATCATAGTTTACTCAAAGGGTACTACTCCCTATTAGATTTTTGCCAAATTTTTATTTATTAATATATTTTTGATCGGATCTCATAATTTGGTGAAATTAGTTGCTATCTTTTATATTCTAGATGTATATGATCATAATAAAGTCTTTATTCCTTTTTAGTTCCATATTAGGATCACAGTTTACTAAGAGGGTACTACTCCTTATGAGATTTTTACCATATTTTTATTTATAAATATTTCTACGATCAGAGCTCAGAATTGCATGAAATTAGTTGGCATCGTATATATTCTAGACGTATATGATCATACTAAAGTGTTTATCCCTTTTTAGTTTTGTGTTAGAATCATAGTTTACTCAAACGGTACTACTCCCTATGAGATTTTTGCCAAATTTTTATTTATTAATATATCTTCGATCGGAGCTCAGAATTTGGTTAAATTTGTTGCTATCATATATATTCTAGATGTATATGATCATATTAAAGTCTTTAGCCCTTTTTAATTCGGTATTAGAATCACAGTTTACTCAGAGGGTACTGCTCCCGATGAGAGCTTTGCCAAATTTTTATTTATTAATATATCTTCGATCGGAGCTAATAATTTGGTGAAATTAGTTGCTATTGTATATATATTCTAGACGTATATGATCATTGATGGATATATGTCCAATTCGGGTTCGTATTTATATTTCGGGCCTCGTAAACGCGCCAAAATTACATCTCGGTTTGAAAACGTCTCCGAAAGGGTCAAAACGGTCCGGAAACGCATTTACGCGCGTCCGGACCGGACCTCCGGATTGCATTGCGGGTATCGTGCGATTACCATTTCCGCGATTACCGTTACGTGTAGAGAAGTCAAGTTCGCGCATTGCCAATATGGATGACGGTTACCGCTTGATCTTGAACCGTCATCAAACCGCTTTAAAACCGGGTCCGGTCCCAAGAAAGCCTATAAATAGGAGGCCTTGGCCACCCATTTTCACACATCCTTTCATTGGCCCAACTTTGGTATTTTGAGCTCTGACTTCTCTCTAGAAATATTCTCTCTAGAAATTACTCTTTTACCCCTATAGTGACTTAAGCTTCGGAGAGGGCTCCGCTAGCACCACCCCCCCCCCCTATCCGTGCTAGCATTGGTCCTTTGTGCAGGAATCGTCGCCCAGACATCCGTATTTGTGCACAGACCACCGCCTCCTGAGACACAGCCATACCGAGACACAGACCTTTACGGGAGTCAACCAAACACTCGCCAGTGGCCCAACATCTTCCTGACGAAGGGTTACAACCCGAAAACCCGCTCAACCATACGAACATACGCGTCCCCACGACCCAGTTCATCCAGGACGCAACATTGGCGCCGTCTACGTGATTCGAACAATAAGCTACCATACCGCAAAGACAATGCACGAGACCGATGACACCAACTTGGAGTACGTTAACATAAAGGATGCCGCTTTTGAAGATGTCATTGATTTCTCATCAAAAGACAAGACGCACGTTGCATACCACAACGCCTTGCCCATAACCTCGCAGAAGCCGATAAGAAGACAACTTGGATCCCTCTACATCCCTGTTGCCACATCCAATACCTTCTTCACTCCAACAAGAAATGCATCCTCCGCACAATGTGACCAAAGAGCCTTCCAATACAAAGGTGTCAACCCGTCACCTCCTTTGCCTCCAATCAACGAACAAGTTGAGACGCTAGGGACAAAGTCTCAAGTCACAAGTCATCAAGACACACTGCACCAAAGAATAGAGGGGCAATGCACGGAAGATACCTTCCAGCACCAACAGCCAAGGCACGAAGCTGCACGCTCATGCAACCTGTACGTGATAGCACAACACCAAAAAGAGGCATGGAAACAGCCCCCAAAGCAGAATCAAGCAAAACCGCCCTCAAGCGGTCAGCAAGGAAGAAATTGGCAGCATCAGCCAAAAAGACCTCTTCAAGGAGATTCCCAGAAGACAAAAGGAGTAAAACTCACTGACTGCATTTCTTTGAAAGCATCGCCGTCCGTAATATTGAGAGAGATAAAAAATGCGAAAATATGGAAAGCGCCGAGAAATTTCAGAAAAGGCCCGTTGGGGAAAGACAAAGACAAGTGGTGTGAATACCACGAGGTCTTCGGCCACAAGACGAACAGTTGTGCCAGCCTACGTTTCCGCATTAACAGCTTCGTCCTCAAAGGCAAATTAAAGCAATTAACCAATCAAGGCGACAACCCTCCAAAGAAGACTCAAGCAGAGTCATCCAAAATACACAAAGAAGGTCCTTCCACAAGAACAAGCCAAGACGATGCTGACATCTGTCACAAGAAGGGACGGAAAAAACCTGCTAGTGACGACGACGTCCCAATCACGGGATTGACAACAAGAACCTTGAAGGCAATAATCGAAAAAGATATACACGTTTCCTGGGAAAAAAGACAACCGCAACAAAAAAGGCCATTCCAGTCAAATGCCCAATGGATCAAAGAGTCCAATCTCGCCAAATGTGTTCCTTTAAACACACCGTTATCTGTCATCCTGAAGGAAATAAAAGAAACCAAGCTGTGGAAAAAACCCTCCAAATTCCACAAGGGACCATTAGGAGAAGATGAAAGCAAATGGTGTGAAAATCATGAAGTATACAGCCACGAAACCGAAAGCTGTGTTGGACTAAGGTTTCACATAAACAACTTGATCTTAGAAGGAAAAATGATGAAGTATATCGACCAAGGCAATAAACATCAAAGGAAGCCTTGTGTGAAATCTTCAGAAAAATGCAAAGAAAAGGCGGATGATAATCCACCTATCGCCAAACGCTAGAAAAACAACGTCACTTATGGAACCAATTGTGACAACCTGTACAATCTTTGGAGTATGAAGGCGGAAGAAGCAAATCTCAAACTCCCGGAAAACAAACTTCACCGTCCACTCGAGCCAACGACTGCCTTCCTTGGCAAAGATGTTGAAGAACAACACAAGCAAAGTAAAACTTGGGGGCATGACATCAACTTTTGTCCATCCCCAAAAGGGGAGATTGAAGAGCTCAAGACGCTAGATGCATTGAGAAACAATGTGGCACGTGGCAGAATTAACTAGCCAGCAAATCACCTATGAGGACGTCAAACACATCACCAATCCCTTTATCTTCCTTATCTCCTTTTTCGCATATCTATGTTAAATCTTTTAAAGATTAAGTACAACTCATGCTTATCAGCCTCAGTAATTTTCAAAATAAGTGATCACTAGACGCTAGCTTTCTTGTAATACGTTGTGCGAACTCTAAATATCTAATAGAGGTTAAATCTACTTTCGTAGGTACATTATTATGACGCATATTACCTTGGAATAACGCCAAGTAACAACTACGCACATAATACTCGCGTCAACAACACAAAGTTCCAAGCATTTTATACGCGCAAGACTAAAAATCGTGTCGCAATAATAAACAAGGCGGGGCATTACACAAGGACAAATCATGCACTATTAGAAGATGAAACAATATGAACAATCAGGAAACAGCGATACAACTGCCAAGCGACTTGGGGGGCACCATGCTGACAAGTGCTCGGCAATTCTACCTAACATATATACATGCCTATCATGATCTACACCTATCGTATCCCCACTCAGGGAAGTTTCCTACACAAACAAGGAATCCTTGTATCAGATTCCTTTACTTTAATTATTATATGCATAACTAAAAAGAAAATTTCATGACTTCATACTTTTGCAAACTTATAAAAATTGCGATTATCTGACAAAAGTAACTCTGCTCGTAGGTACATGCTACACTGCGATTACTACTCAGGAATTACGCCAAGTAGTAACTTATGCACAAAAATCTACTTCAACAATACAAGCTAAGCATTGTGTTCAAGGAGGGATTTATGGTATACAACACCAACATATCTATTATCTACACCAACAAGGAGTTTATTTCTCCATTCATAACATAGGCGTCTATCTCAAGAAGATTCCGGCAACACAAAGCCATCAAGCTATGTGCACAACCAACTTATATACCGCAATGACAACCTGCGGATTATCTATCAAAACGACGACTATTCAGAGACGTCAGCTACAAACAATATCTTGGATTAACACCAAGGCTTACTATTCATACTTCTAAAAAATGACATGTTTTGACATCTCTGGTTAGAGGCAAATCCTCATGTTCATAGCCATTCCCTGGATTCAGAACAGGATGGGCATACGGGGCTGATCACCCTTTAAGTGACGAATGTCCTCTGTTTAGACGACACTCCCATTTTACGAATTCCTGGTAAGGGTTCACTCTTCATTGCGAATGTCCTCTGTTTAGACGACACTCCAATTTTACGAATTCCTGGTAAGGGTTCACTCTTCATTGCGAATGTCCTCTGTTTAGACGACACTCCCATATTACGAATTCCTGGTAAGGGTTCACTCTTCATTGCGAATGTCCTCTGTTTAGACGACAATCCCATACTTCGAATTCCTGGTAAGGGTTCACTCTCTACGGCAAAGGTCCTCTTGTTAGATGACAATTCCGTACTACAGATTTTAAAACCGTGTTGCATGGTTCCTGGACGCAGAAAACATGCATCACAATTCATACTCTCAAAAAGTGTTACATGGTCCCTGGACGCAGGAATCATGTATCACAATTATTTTACCAAATATTTTGTCTAATATTTTATCAAATATTTTATGTATCAAACACCTTTCCAAAAATTTTATCAACACGGTTTTTTGGGTGTATCACATTCAATGTCAAATATTTTTTCAAATATTTTATCAACAAGCTTTTTAAGGTTCACAAAATGCTTCTTCAAAAACTAAAATGTTTTTACGTATGCTTCCCCAACGCGGGTTGGTACACGCTGGCAGGTGCGCACCCTGTTTAAAACTCATAAAATTTACAAGTCGAGTCTTGTACAACGTCGCCTTAGAGTGGAACTAAGAGACGGTATAAACTTGTATCTTGCTTAGCCAAGATAACACCTTTCAAATACACTACTTGTTGAGAAATATTGCTATACGCAAAAATACTTTGCAGGTTGCAACACATATAGCGGCAAGCTATTCAGGAAAGAAGGGCAATATGCATAATGCATCATGCAAACAATCAGGAGAGCATCTCAACTTATCAATCAGGAAGTGGCTATCGGTCACGACTTCAGGGACTATGTCTACTAGTCATCCACATTCAATAAACACAGTAAGTGATAACGGTATGAAATATTACTAACAAGTTATCATGCAAACTACTATGTATAAAGCAGGTTCAAACGACGTAGTTCAAAGCGAACAAGTCATAAGCAACAACTAAGGAACAACTACAACAAGTCTCCAAACATAGAAGCCGGGGGGAAAATAGACTCAGAAACGAGTTCAACATATCCAAAAGATGGCACTGATTAAAGAATGCCATCATCTCTGACAGGACTGGGCGGAACAAGCAGAAGTTGCCACCGTCTTCTCCAAACAAAACCTACAGTGTGCAAGTCGCAACATCCTATGCTCTACCCATCTCGCCATGCCTTGGAGTCTAGCCAAGAGGGGCGATCACAACACTTAACAATGTGCGACGTACAGTCGCAACTGCGGACATCATGTTCATCATCTAAGGATATATATCTTATCTTTCAAGTCCAAAGCATATGGACAACATAGATAACTGAAGGTATGAAATACTACTAACAAGTTATCACATAATTACTATTGAAAACAGGTCCAGGTGACGAAATATCATGCAAGCAAAAGCATGAACAAAGAATTATCAACATCAACCCATTCACAAAGGGTTCAACATGCTGGAAGCAGATAGCCCAACAGCAACCAAGAGTCAACATCATCTCTAAGGACTTATGGCAAAAAGTTTATAATGTCAACATCAAATGCAATGTCGTCATCCACATAGAAGACACGACAAGAATGATTGTTTCAACATTCAGCACAACATAGCTCTTCAACATAAGGGCGACAATCAGCAATCAACAAATACTTACCTCAGTAGGAGTAACGCTCCTCCTTGGGCCGGTCCCTCGACCGGGGGGCAGAAGACACCACTGCACAACCTTCAACTCTATTTCCTTTATCTCAAGAAGGAATTAGCACGGTCATGCTCGGCATAAAGAACTAAGAATCGCTCGAGGAACGCGCCCCTGCGTCGGATCTTTCGAGAATTATGCTAAAAACAGAAACTGCAGTCAGCGATAACTTGAAAAATTAACAAGTTCAAAGAAAAAAAAATGAGACGTCTTACTCACAAGCTCTTTACCGCCACCGTGTCCAAAGACTCCAGAGTAGCGGGGGCACTTGTATGAACATTCCTCTCAACAAATGGATTTCTATAACACATCAGCTATCCGCAAAGACAAGCTTTTTCTCATCAAGATGGAGATAGTGGACTTACTCATGGTAACAACCGTGGGAAGACTAATTCTGACAAGAGGACAGCAAGATCTGATATCCTGGAAAATGCTATCAACAATCCAGTCAGTGTACAAACACGCACCAACACTTATTTAAGAACTTATGCAACAGACGCTCCATGTGAGACAACCACGTACGTACAAGACTTATTAGTCTTCGTGCAACAAGTAACAAGCATCACGCAAGGGGGGCAACCTCTTCAACACATTAACCTTGCATGACAACACCGAGCTCATACTCGTAGCATACAAGATTACAATGGTGGAATATTTTCTAAGTACTTTGCTCAGGATGATAGTCAGCATATCGCAAGCTGTCGGCATACAACCACGTGTCAGCATATTATCAGGAGTTGGCATATAACCTATGTTCGCATCAGGCGTACGGATACAGCATACATAGCCGGAAATGGTGAAAAGATTCTAAGTGCGGGGGCAAATACGCACACACAATATATGATGGATAAATGTCCAATTCGAGTTCGTATTTACATTTCGGGCCTCGTAAACGTGTCGAAAATTACATCTCGGTTTAAAAACACCTCCCACGGTATCAAAATGGTCCGGAGGCGCGTTTACGCGCGTCCGGGTTGCATAGCAATTCGGAGGTCCGGGTCGTGCGGCAATCCGGACCTCGCCGAATTGCCCAAATTCGACGAGGTCCGGATTGCCTTACGGGTATCGCGCGACTACCGTATCCGCGATCACCGTTGCGTGTAGAGAAGTCAAGTTCGCACATTACCAATATGGATGACGGTTACCGCATGATCTTGAACCGTCATCAAACCGCTCTAAAACCGGGTCCGGTCCCAAGAAAGCCTATAAATAGGAGGTCTTGGCCACCCATTTTCACACATTCTCTCATTTGCCCAACTTTGGTATTTTGAGCTCTGACTTCTCTCTAGAAATTCTCTCTCTCTAGAAATTACCTTTTTGCCCTTATAGTGACTTAAGCATCGGAGAGGGCTCCACTAGCACCACCCCCCCCTCTCCGTGCTAGCATTGGTCCTTGGTGAGGGATCCGACGTTTGAGACACAACCTTGCCAAGTCACAACCTTACCGAGTCACAACATTACCGAGTCCCAGCCATACCGAGACACAATCTTCATACGGGAACAAGTCTGAACACTCGTTAGTGGCCCAACCTCCGACAGAAGGATCACAGCCCGCACAACCACAGACGCATCCTCACGACCTTGTTCAAATCCGGACGCAACATTGGCACCGTCTGAGCGATTCGAACAACAAGCTACCGTACCGCAGAAATCATGACGAGTGATCACAACACTCCCGAAGTGGTGAAAAACCCAAGGAAAAAGCCCGAGCGCCCTAGGAAATCCCCAGCAAACAAAAGAGCAGGAGGCCAAGCTCCAGCTGGGAGCCAGTCGGGACCCTCCCACATCCCAAGAGCTACTTTAGCTTCATCCATACCGACTGACAATGTGCCCAACGCACAGCACAGAGAGCCAAGGGACAAACATCACGCATATCCACCTGGTTTCGAACCAGAAACGCACGAAGATGAATCCCAAATGTCGCAAGGCGAACAAAGAACAGGGAAAAACCCGATGCCCACCGTTACTCCAGCGATGATGGCTGCGTTGGAAGAGTTACTCGCATTCCGCGAGTCTCTAAAAAACCAAGGATACGCAGCTCAGCCACCTCCGGCCAACCAACAGTATGCTGCGCCAGCAAGAGAGATGTCGCAAGACACTACTCGCTACGGCAATCCTTTCCAGGGCAGGAACCAACACGCAAGATATTAACCTACACGGTCATACACTCCTTTCCAAGGAGCCCAACAATGGAGGAACGAAAGGCAGCCCCGATTCTACCACCCACAGCAGCCAACAAGAGATGATCCTTTTCAGGCCACAAGCAGGGATCAATCTGACATCTACCACGACAATGGGCAGCAAAATCCTTCAACAGGATATGCCGAACAGGTAAAAGGGTTTACCGCTGAGATGTTAGAAGAAACGGTGGAGAAGAAGATGAAGGAAGCAAAAATGAAGGGTATACACGCTCTTGAAGAAAGGGCGTCACATCCATTTGCTGACCACGTGATGGACAGTCGCGTCCCAGACGCACTGTATCGAATTGGAGGGGACCTCTACCGAGGAAAAGGAGACCCAGTTGAACACGTGCAAAAGCACGAGGCCTCTCTGCTAGGCAGAACGAAGAACCCACACCATTTCGCAATGACGTTTTCACAAACTCTTGCCGGGACAGCAGCACACTGGTTCTTCTCACTGCCACGCGGAAGCGTCACTTCATGGGCAGACCTAAAGGCCAAGTTCATTCAACGATACATGGGCGAACGCACATTGTTGAAAGGGGCAAACGCTCTGGACGACGTTCAACAACAAAACGAAGAGTCTCTTGCCGACTACTACGTCCGCTTCAATCAAAACATCTCTGACATTCAGGGAAACCTGACTGAAGGAGAAATTGTCCGAGCATTCATTCGAAACCTCGGACGAAGAGGCAATGCCCTAGCTGAAAAAATGGCAAAGCGCCCAGCGGAATCCATTGAAGAATTAGCCGCAAGAGTCAAAGAATACATAGACCTTGAAAGATTCAGAAGCCAGAACAAGGTAAAAATCGCTGCAGCAAAGGCAAAAGATAATCCAAAGCAGAACCAACCAAAACCACACTCAAGTGGTCAACAAGGAAGACATTGGCAACCTCAGCTGAAAAGACCTTTCCAAGGGGATTTTCAGAAGCCAAAGGAAGTAAATCTTGCCGACTGCATCCCTCTGAATGCCCCGCTGTCTGTAATTTTGAAAGAAATGAAGGACGCGAATATGTGGAAGGAGCCAAACAACTTCAGGAAAGGCCCATTGGGAAGAGACAAGGACAAGTGGTGTGAAAACCACGAAGTCTTCGGCCATGAGACCGATAGCTGCGTCAGTCTACGCTTCCGAATCAACAACTTCGTCCTCAAGGGCGAATTGAAGCAATTTGTTGATCAGGGCAACAACCCCCCGAGAAAGGCTCAACCAGAGTCGTCAAAAAGAGGAAACAAGGGAAAAGATAAGGTCAATGACAACCCTCCGCCAACCAAGCGAGGTGTAATCAACGTCATACACGGAGGGCCTGCCGCCGGTGGACAAGTATCTAATGCTCGGGACATTTATGCATCCCAAGCAGCAACACTGCCAAAGTACGGAAAGCGCAAACAACCCGAACAAGAAGACACAGTCATCCAATTATCCAGGGAAGACTTAAAGCATATCGTTTACCCCCACGATGATGCTGCTTTAGTCATTACCATGGACATTGACGGGTACGATGTGAAAAGAATTCTTGTGGATGGTGGAAGTTCTGCTGACATTCTACATGTCAGAGTCCTGGAGCAACTAGGAAAATCTGTCAAAGACTTGTCCCCGGGAACCTTTTCATTAGTCAGCTTCGCAGGAGCAGCTACACAACCCCTGGGTACAATCACACTTCCTGTCATCCTTGGCCAGGGGTGGAGAGCATTGCATGTCAACGTCACTTTCGTAGTTGTATAATCTCTCGGAGCCTACAACGGAATCTTGGGACGAACAACGATCAATCCCTATGTGATCGTGCCCTCCACCGTCCACCAAAAGATGAAATTCCCAACAAAACATGGGATTGGGGAAGTGCTCGGCGATCAGATAACCGCAAGACGTTGTTACGTCAATGCCTTGAGAGCAAAGCACCAATACCATGTGGCCATGATAAATTCCTTCAAGAGGCATAAAGTTGTTGATGAGAGAAAGAAGCAATTGATGGAACAAGCTGTTACAGTTTGGAATCAACAAGGAAGCATCCAGTTCTCACCATGGCACCAGATTTGGCTCGTTAAGCGGGGAGAAGACGAGCCAATCATGGAATATTTCATCAGATTTGCCTCCAACGCCTCAACCGCGAAAGCAACAAGAGAAGAAGTGATAAGCGTGTTCTATGCAAACATGAACACCAAATCTTTCCTTCTCTTTGGACGAACTCATGGATGGCAAACAACAAAAACCATGGCAGATCTAAAGGATAAGCTTGAGACAGCAGTTTTATGCGAACAAGAACTGAGGTGGGGTACACCCCTCAGTTGGGACAAAGGAGTTCGAGCAAGAATGAACAAGCAGGAAAACGCAAGCATTGATATCAACAAATCTTCACACCTCTAAACACGGTGGCCGAAGACATTTACGTCAACCTGCTGGAAAACAAGCTCCCAAGTCCGCTTGTCCCGGAGACAGCTTTCTTGGGCAACAACATCAGAGAATGGTGCAAAAACTTGGGGGCACAACACAAACATGTGTCCACCATTAAACTGGGAAATTGAAGAATGCATCACACTAGGTGCATTGAGGCGATTTGTTGCAACCAACTACGCGGCATCGTCATCAAACCAGCCATAATGAAACGGGAGAAACAACTATCTTTTAGATTACTTTGCGCATTCCTAATACTTCTAGTATAATCAATGTAAATACACGCAAGTATCTAATAAAATCAATCTACATTTGTAGGTACACATCTATCTCTTGCACGATATTTTTTGGATTAAACGCGAAGCAACTAAACTACGCGCTCATTGTCTACATCAATAATCCAAGAAATTGTGACACGTGCAAGCAAAATCTATCACGCGTTATGACAACGTTTATCTTCAACAACAATTTACCCATATGGATGACCACATAAAAAGACATCATCATAGAGTCAAACACTTGGAGTTAAGCCCAAGAACTTTCAAAAACAATATATTGCAAATACACACAATGGATGATATTTGCATACTTATACCAACAAGGAGTTTATTTCTCCATTCACAAATCAACATCTACATCAAAGAGGCGCTGGCAACACAAAGCAATGACGCAGTGTTCACAAGCCAACTCATAAGACGCAAGGACAACTTGCGGATTATCTACAAAAAAGCAACTTATAGCAATGTCTTGGATTAACACCAAGACCTATTATCAAAACGACGACTATTCAGAGGCGTCAGCTACAAGAAATGTCTTGGATTAACACCAAGACCTATTATCAAAACGACGACTATTCAGAGGGCGTCGACTACAAGCAATGTCTTGGATTAACACCAAGACCTATTATCAAAACGACGACTATTCAGAGGCGTCAGCTACAAGCAATGTCTTGGATTAACACCAAGACCTACTTCCAAAATACCTTGGAATAACGCCAAGGCCTACTATCAAAAAAGCATGTTGCGGTATCCTCTTTTTTAAAAAAAGACAAGCCCCATGTTTACTTCTAAAATGACATGCTGTGACATCTCAGGTTTGAGGCAAATCCTCATGTTCATAGCCATTCCTTGGATTCAGAACAGGATGGGCATACGGGGCTGATCACCCCTTAAATGACGGAAGTTCTCTGTTTAGACAACGACCCCACTCTATAATAAGGGTGTATATCCTGTTTAGGGTTCACTCTGCATAGCGGATGTCCTCTGTTTAGATGACAATCCCATGTTACGAATTCCTTGTATGGGTTCACTCTGCATAGCGGATGTCCTCTGTTTAGACGACAATCCCATGTTACGAATTCCTTGTATGGGTTCACTCTGCATAGCGGATGTCCTCTGTTTAGACGACAATCCCATGTTACGAATTCCTTGTATGGGTTCACTCTGCATAGCGGATGTCCTCTGTTTAGACGACAATCCCATGTTACGAATTCCTGGTATGGGTTCACCCTTTACAGCGGAAGTCCTCTTACTAGACGACAATTCCATACTACAGACTTTCAAAGTCGTGATGCGTGATTCCTGGACGCAGGAAACATGCATCACAATTCATAATCTCAAAAGTGCTACATGGTCCCTGGACGCAGGAATCATGTATCACAAATATTTTTACCAAATATTTTGTCGAATACTTTATAAAATATCTTATGTATCAAACTCTTGGCCAAACATTTTTTCAAACGAGGGCTTCAATGTTCACAAAACATTCTTTCAAAACCCAAATATGTTTTACGTATGCTTCCCCAACGCGGGTTGATACACGCTGGCAGGTGCGCACCCTGTTTAAAACTCATAAAATTTACAAGTAGAGTCTTGTACAACGTCGCCTTAGAGTGGAACTAAGAGACGGTATAAACTAGTATCTTGCTCAAAGCAAAGATAACACATTGCAAAATACTACTTGTTAAGTCGCTATACGCGAATCACTTGACAAATTTCGACTGATATAGTGTCAAGCTATGCAAGAAGACGTACAACATGCACAACGCATCGTACAAACAATCTTGAATCAAAAAGTGGCTATCAGTCACGATTACGGGGACTACGTTTACACTACTAGTCATCCGGGTCCAGGAAACACAGTAAGCGATAACGTTATGAAATATTACTAACAAGTTATCATGTTAACTGTTGTGTATAAAACAGGTTCATACGACGTAGTTCAAAGCGAACAAGTCACAAACAACAACTCCAACAAGTTTCTAAACATAGAAGCCGGGGGGGCAAACGAGCTCATAAACGAGTTCAACACATCGAAAAGATGACATAAATCAAAGGAGTCCATCATCCCTGACAGGGCTGGGCGGAACAGGCAGATGTTGCACATTAGTGCCGCCACCATCTTCTCCAAACAAAAATGCAAACTCAGATGTTGCAGTATCTAAGCGACGAAACTCGGCAACTTGCCCAACAGCAGACTCCGCATATGGCCCTAACTTGTCAAAAGGAAAGCCAGGAGCAAGAATACTCACTCTACGAATAAAGTCCTCAGCAAACTCGCTGAGCATAGGAGTGGCCTTCGCTGTGGCAGCAGCAGTAACTGCGCTATCAAATCCAGGGGTAGAAGGGAACTTGCTAAGTCCCTCTTCAATGCCAGCCTTCATCTCTGCCTCACGAACTTCCCGGAAGGCAACCTTGTGCTTGCCTGCGTTATCAGAAATTGCCTTCTCAATGGCGGCGTTCTCAGATTCAATATGAACAAGGCTGGCATGATCAGACTCATAACGAGCATCAAAATCCGTCTTCTTCAATGAAAGACGGCGCACTTCATCCTTAGCTTCCTCAAGCTCCTTGGACAAAGTGGCAGCTTTGTCAGCAATGGCACGGTTCTCCTGAACAAGCTCTAACATGAAAGAGGCCATGTGTACCTTGTCGGAAACAACCTGAAAACAAGGACACAATAAACATACATGTTCGGGAACAACAAACATAGCGAAGTGGAAAAAAGATACTCACTGGAGTGAATCCAGACAACGATCTCTCAACAAATGTTCGTGCCTCCTCGTCACTCGAGGGTCGGACAACTCGATCACCAGGAGGAATAGATCGATGAAGAACACGCACGCCAACTTCAGGCATGCTCAGCTGAGAGTTCTTGGGAAAAGTAACATCTCCTGCCACGTACGGCATCCACTTACCATCTGAAATATCACCATCCAAAGGACGAAACAAATCCGCACGTCCAAGTGGCGGGATCGCTACATGTAAACCAAGCAGCGTTATACAAAAGCCAAAAATAAAGCATATAAAGGCACAGAATCAAGTGTCCAGCTTATACCAGAAAGAAGAGAACGTTCAACCTCGGACCGCTCCTTCGAGCGGGGGGCAGACAACGCATCCTCGCTACCGCCAACTCCTTTCCCTTTATGGCAGGAAGGAGTAGGAACGGTCACAGTAGTCTTCGGACGCTTTGAACTGCTCGAAGAACGCGCCCCAGTGGTGGACCGTTTGGAAGAGTCAGGAGCAGCAACAACGCGGTCAGTAACAAGCGCCGTACGACCTGCAAGTAGCATACAAAGTTACAACCCAACTGAGAAAATTATTCTCTCAAAAAAGATATCTACCTTTACCGCGTCCAGAAGCCGCTGATGATCCAGAAGCAAATGAAGGAACGATCCTCCCGCTAGAAGCAATCTTGCGAGCGGCCGCCGTCTGCAAAGACGAGCTTTTTCCGTCAAACCAACCTACAGTGCAACACGGTAGAAAGTTATAAAAATGATCGACATACCGAAGTTGCAGAAGGGAGCTCATGGATCCCAGCATCAATCAATTCTTGATCGGATGCACGCAACGAGCAAGTAAAGCTGTGCGATTGTTGACAACGATATATCTGCTTTATCACTTCCTTATCCGACGTGGAGAGTTCCCGAAAAGCAGGTGCGGGGTCAAATTTCTGAACGTACTCGACGTCCCAAGTCGTCCCCGCATCATGAACAAAGAAGTAATGATGCCTCCATGGTCGGCAGACCGATCCGCGGTAGCGACTAATCAGTAACTAGGATCCCACTTGGCTTCCCCAAGACCAAGTGCCTCAAAACCATCGCTCTGCAAGTTCGGCCAACGAACTTTCACACCGCATAATCCCGCTAAGTCTGAACTCTTAAGCTGGTAGAAACAGCGAAAGAGGGTGCGAGAATAACACCAGGATTGCTTGTGAAGCAACACTCTGAAACAAGTCCATACTCTAATCCCGTTGGGTGCAAGATCTAAAGGGGAAATCCCATATCCGCTACAGAGATCAACCAAGTCGGAACAGTAGGGAAACCGCAAACCCTCTCTAACGTGTGATGTGTACACGACGGATAAATCTACAGGCGGAGGAGTAGCATCTCCCAGACTGCTATCAGGAAGTACCTCAAAGGGGTAAAAAGCCTCGGTACAAGCATCGAGTCCGGAAGCACTCGCATACAAGGTAAACAGGGATCTATTCAAGCGGTTAGTATAATACCTAACCAACGCCTCAGTCTCTCCAGCGGGATGTACCCCAACAGCTGTCCCCTCATCGGTATCTAAAGCACTATCTGCCGGCAAAACCGGGTCTACGTCCAAGTCATCCTCTATATCGGAATTAAAGGGAGTCTGCAATAGAGGAGTGGTGAACTTACTTATTGTATCACCGCGATCAAAGGGAAGGAAGCTCCGCGAGAAGTTACTACAATCCCACAACCTGCAAGAAGCAATCAACATCAATGCGCGTATCAAGGTTAACGCGCGTATCAACATCAATGCGCGTATCAAAGTTAACGCGCGTATCAACATCAATGCGCGTATCAAAGTTAACGCGCGTATCAACATCAATGCGCGTATCAAGGTTAACGCGCGTATCAACATCAATGCGCGTATCAAAGTTAACGCGCGTATCAACATCAATGCACGTATCAAGGTTAACGCGCGTATCAACATCAATGCGCGTATCAAGGTTAACGCGCGTATCAACATCAATGCGTGTATCAAAAGTCAACGCACGTATCAAAAGTCAACGCACGTATCAAAAGTCAACGCACGTGACCAAGTTCCACGCACATAGTAAAGTTGATACGCACCATGGAAGGAACTAACGTCCTAAGGGGCTATCATGCAAACGGGGGATTAACGCGAAAAACCGAAAGAATCGAACGCGGCAACGCTTAAGGAAAATTTTTCTCTAAGGCAACAAGACGACAAGTGACTATGCCTAAAGTTATTGGGCAATCCCCGTCAACCAAAAAACCCGCCAAGAAGGAAAATCATGCATATCAACCAAAAAAGCTTCTACGCGAAGATACGGGGAATTCTACATCAAATACCACGAAAATGGAAAATCGCCTAAATTATGGACAAACGACGATAATGATGGCAATCAATCAGCAATTACTCGACGTATAAACATCAACAAGCAGTCCCACATGTCGACAACGAAAAATGACTTAAACAAACAACAACGCGGTGACATCGACATTCAAGTCGAAGCTGTCCTAAGAATTCGAGTTTCCAAATTACTTCAAAACGTGACGGAAGGTATTCCAATGGACTACCCTCGTCGAGACGATTCCGGAAAGGTAAGGACCGCAACGAGGCGAGGCCGGGAAGGCGGCGCGTGGGCCACACGCTCCGGCGAAGGGGCTCCAATCGCGGCGGCGCGTGAGGGCGCGTGCGGGGTCTTCTGGCGGCTCCGAAGGTGGCGCTGGAATCCTTGGGACGAACCAAGTCGAATGATAGTGTCAACTTCCAAAAACAAGCCAAAAATCAGACTCGAAACTGTCAAAACGTATCTAGGCTCCACGACGGCAAAGAAATTTTGCACACAAAAGCAATTTCGGGAAAGGGTGAATGAATTACCTGCAAAGGGAATGGAATGGTGAACTCCCAAGGTGCTGGAAGGATAAATGGGGATGTGTGTATTTACTAATACCAAAGAGATGCTTTATGGATAAGGATCGAAGGATTAGTTTACCTACACTCAAGACTAAACCCCTACGGTATACTCTACCCTCTCCTCTTAAAATATCTACTCCTATGCATGTCTTGACATTGCACGTATCAAATCCATTACTATACACGTATGTTGCAATCACATGATTCATGATTCGGTAATCACTTAGTCATTTTAGATTTCTATTTCTTGCATTGCGTAATTACAATCTTGCCATGACTATTACTTATGTACGCATGTGGATAGAGACATGTTCGCATAGCGCATTACCGATTGCTCATGTCTCCGACGATAATCATATTCGCGCATATACATTTCCTATTGCATTAACCATGATGATAGGAAACAAAGCCATTTGGTCGGAAAATCAAGCGACGGACGAAATCAAGATGCTTGCGTCCGACCAACGATCAAAACCGAAAGGTTAGCGTCAAACTCAAATTGGACAAATATCCTAACTTAAAATAGAGTCAAGAAAGGTTCTAAACCGTTACTTGACTCGGGGGCAAGTGATGGATAAATGTCCAATTCGAGTTCGTATTTACATTTCGGGCCTCGTAAACGTGTCGAAAATTACATCTCGGTTTAAAAACACCTCCCACGGTATCAAAACGATCCGGAGGCGCGTTTACGCGCGTCCGGACCGGACCTCCGGGTTGCGCAAAGCAACCCGGAGGTCCGGGTTGCTTGCAATCCGGAGGTCCGGGTCGTGCGGCAATCCGGACCTCGCCGAATTGCCCAAATTCGACGAGGTCCGGATTGCCTTACGGGTATCGCGCGACTACCGTATCCGCGATCACCGTTGCGTGTGGAGAAGTCAAGTTCGCACATTACCAATATGGATGACGGTTACCGCATGATCTTGAACCGTCATCAAACCGCTCTAAAACCGGGTCCGGTCCCAAGAAAGCCTATAAATAGGAGGTCTTGGCCACCCATTTTCACACATTCTCTCGTTTGCCCAATTTTGGTATTTTGAGCTCTGACTTCTCTCTAGAAATTCTCTCTCTAGAAATTACCTTTTTGCCCTTATAGTGACTTAAGCATCGGAGAGGGCTCCGCTAGCACCACCCCCCCCCCCCCCTCTCCGTGCTAGCATTGGTCCTTGGTGCAGGATCCGACGTTTGAGACACAACCTTGCCGAGTCACAACCTTACCGAGTCACAACCTTACCGAGTCCCAGCCATACCGAGACACAATCTTCATACGGGAACAAGTCTGAACACTCGTTAGTGGCCCAACCTCCGACAAAAGGATCACAGCCCGCACAACCACAGACGCATCCTCACGACCTTGTTCAAATCCGGACGCAACAATATACGTACATACATGTCGACAAGGATGCATGTCGATAAGAAGAAAAATATTTTCTAAGTATTTCCATGTACGTACATACATGTCGACAAGGATGCATGTCGACAAGGAGAAAAATATATTCTAAGTATTTCCATGTACGTACATACATGTCGACAAGGATGCATGTCGACAAGGAGAAAAATATTTTCTAAGTATTTCCATGTACGTACATACATGTCGACAAGGATGCATGTCGATAAGAAGAAAAATATTTTCTAAGTATTTCCATGTACGTACATACATGTCGACAAGGATGCATGTCGACAAGGAGAAAAATATATTCTAAGTATTTCCATGTACGTACATACATGTCGACAAGGATGCATGTCGACAAGGAGAAAAATATTTTCTAAGTATTTCCATGTACGTACATACATGTCGACAAGGATGCATGTCGATAAGAAGAAAAATATTTTTTAAGTATTTCCATGTACGTACATACATGTCGACAAGGAGAAAAATATTTTCTAAGTGTTTCCATGTACGTACATACATGTCGACAAGGACGCATATCGACAAGGAGAAAAATATTTTCTAAGTATTTCCATGTACGTACATACATGTCGACAAGGATGCATGTCGACAAGGAGAAAAATATTTTCTAAGTGTTTCCATGTACGTACATACATGTCGACAAAGATGGATTGCATACAGCGAGTAGCTATGCCTCCTAAACACACCTACGACGACATCTATGGTAACGAGTATTAGATATCGCTTAAATATTTCCTAAGTGTTTTAGCATACTTGCAGGAAATGCCCAACAGTCTATACCTGACGCTCAACCATTAGCGCCAACGCGCGTAGCAAAAGTCAATGCGCATAGCAAAAGTCAATGCGCATAGCAAAAGTCAACGCGCATAGCAAAAGTCAATGCGCATAGCAAAAGTCAACGCGCATAGCAAAAGTCAACGCGCATAGCAAAAGTCAACGCGCGTTGATAAAGTCAACGCGCATAGCAAAAGTCAACGCACATAGCAAAGTTGGTACGTGCAGTAAAAAGGACCAACATCTCCAGAAGCTATCATGCAAGCGATGCAACTAATATGACGAACCGCGAAGAGCAAATACGACAACACTTAAGGAAATATTTCTCTAAACAACAAACGACTACTTCCAAGAGACTCCTTGATGATAAGGATCAAAGGAGTAATGCACCTACAAGTACTTACGGTATACTCCGCCCTCTTCTAAGTATTTATCTCTACATACATGATTATTTTGATATTGCACGTATCAAATCCGTCACTCTACGCGTATGTTTCCATATCGCATGATGCATGTTTTGATAATTGCTAAGTTGTTTTAGAAGCATACGGTTTATATTCCTTGCATTGCATAATTACGATCTTGCCATGTCCATTACTTGTGCATGCATGTTGATAGAGGCATGTTCGCATGATACATTACTAATTGCTTATGTCTCCAACGATAACCATACTTATACACGCTATGTATGCGCATTCCCTATTGCACTAACCATGATGACAGGAAACAAAATCATTCGGTCGGAAAATCAAAGGACGGACGAAATCAAGATGTCTACGTCTGACTAACGATCAAAACTGAAAGGTTAGCGTCAAACTCAAATTGGACACGTATCCTAACTTAAAAATAGAGTCAAGAAAGGTTCTAAACCGTTACTTGACTCGGGGGCAAGTGATGGATATATGTCCAATTCGGGTTCGTATTTATATTTCGGGCCTCGTAAACGCGCCAAAATTACATCTCGGTTTGAAAACGTCTCCCAAAGGGTCAAAACGGTCCGGAAACGCATTTACGCGCGTCCGGATTGCATTGCAACCCGGACCTCCGGGTTGCTTGCAATCCGGACCTCGCCGAATTGCCCAAATTCGACGAGGTCCGGATTGCATTGCGGGTATCGTGCGATTACCGTTTCCACGATTACCGTTACGTGTAGAGATGTCAAGTTCGCGCATTGCCAATATGGATGACGGTTACCGCTTGATCTTGAACCGTCATCAAACCGCTTTAAAACCGGGTCCTGTCCCAAGAAAGCCTATAAATAGGAGGCCTTGGCCACCCATTTTCACACATCCTCTCATTGGCCCAACTTTGGTATTTTGAGCTCTGACTTCTCTCTAGAAATATTCTCTCTCTAGAAATTACTCTTTTACCCCTATAGTGACTTAAGCTTCGGAGAGGGCTCCGCTAGCACCACCCCCCCTCTCCGTGCTAGCATTGGTCCTTTGTGCAGGAATCGTCGCCCAGACATCCGTATTTGTGCACAAACCACCGCCTCCTGAGACACAGCCATACCGAGACACAGACCTTTACGGGAGTCAACCAAACACTCGCCAGTGGCCCAACCTCTTCCTGACGAAGGGTTACAGCCCGAAAACCCGCTCAACCATACGAACATACGCGTCCCCACGACCCAGTTCATCCAGGACGCAACAATCATACTAAAGTCTTTATCCCTTTTTAGTTCAGTATTAGAATCATATTTTACTTAGAAGGTACTACTCCCAATGAGATTTTTGCCAAATTTAATTATTAATATTTTTTCGATCGGAGCTCAGAAATGGATTAAATTAGTTGCTATCGTATATATTATAGACATATATGATCATGCTAAAGTTTTTATCCCTTTTTAGTTCGGTTTTAGAATCACTGATTACCCATAGAGTACTATTCCCTATGGGATTTTGTTAATATTTTATTTATTAATATATCTTCGATCGGAACTCAAAATTGGGTGAAATCAGTTGCTATCGTATATATATTCTAGACGTATATGATCATACTACAGTCTTTATCCCTTTTTAGTTTTGTATTAGAATCATAGTTTACTCAAAGGGTAATACTCCCCATGAGATTTTTGCCAAATTTTTATTTATTAATATATCTTCGATCGGAGCTCAGAATTTGGTGAAATTAGTTGCTATCGTATATATTCTAGATGTATATGATCATATTAAAGTCTTTATCCCTTTTTAATTCGGTATTAGAATCACAGTTTACTCAGAGGGTACCGCTCCCGATGATATCTTTCCCAAATTTTTATTTATTAATATATCATCAATCGGTGCTAATAATTTGGTGAAATTTGTTGCTATTGTATATATATTCTTGATGTATATGATCATACTAAAGTCTTTATCCTTTTTTAGTTCAGTATTAGAATCATATTTTACTTAGAAGGTACTACTCCCAATGAGATTTTTGGCAAATTTTATTTATTATTATTTTTTCGATCGGAGCTCTGAAATGGATTAAGTTAGTTGCTATCGTACATATTCTAGACATATATGTCATGCTAAAGTTTTTATCCCTTTTTAGTTCAGTATTAGAATCACTGATTACTCATAGGGTACTATTCCCTATGGGATTTTGTTAATTTTTGATTTATTAACCTTCGATCGGAGCTCAAAATTGGGTGAAAGCAGTTGCTATCGTATATATATATATTCTAGACGTATATGTTCATACTAAAGTCTTTATCCCTTTTTAGATTTGTATTAGAATCATAGTTTACTCAAAGGGTACTACTGCCTATGAGATTTTTGCCAAATTTTTATTTATTAATATATCTTCGATCGGAGCTCAGAATTAGTTGCTATCGTATCTATTCTAGATGTATATGATCATAATAAAGTCTTTATCTCTTTTTAATTCGGTATTAGAATCATAGTTTACTCAGAGGGTACCGCTCCCGATGAGATCTTTCCCAAATTTTTATTTATTAATATATCATCGATCGGAGCTAATAATTTGGTGAAATTTGTTGCTATTGTATATATATTCTAGAGGTATATGATCATACTAAAGTCTTTATCCCTTTTTAGTTCAGTATTAGAATCATACTATTGCCAAATTTTATTTATTAATATTTTTTCGATCGGAGCTCTGAAATGCATTAAGTTAGTTGATATCGTATATATTCTAGACATATATGATCATACTAAAGTTTTTATCCCTTTTTAGTTCGGTATTAGAATCACTGATTACTCATAGGGTACATTTCCCTATGGGATTTTGTTAATTTTTTATTTATTAATATATCTCCGATCGGAGCTTAAAATTGGGTGAAATCAGTTGCTATCGTATATATATTCTAGACATATATGTTCATACTAAAGTCTTTATCCCTTTTCAGTTTTGTATTGGAATCATAGTTTACTCAGAGGGTACTACTCCCTATTAGATTTTTGCCAAATTTTTATTTATTAATATATCTTTGATTGGAGCTCATAATTTGGTGAAATTAGTTGCTATCGTATATATTCTAGATGTATATGATCATAATAAATTCTTTGTTCCTTTTTAGTTCCATATAATCACAGTTTACTAAAAGGGTACTACTCCTTATGAGATTTTTACCAAATTTTTATTATTATTAATATTCTACGATCGGAGCTCAGAATTGGATGAAATCAGTTGGTATTGTATATATTCTAGACGTATATGATCATACTAAGGTCTTTATCCCTTTTTAATTTTGTATTAGAATCATAGTTTACTCAAAGGGTACTACTCCCTATGAGATTTTTGCCAAATTTTTATTTATTAATATATCTTCGATCAGAGCTCAGAATTTGGTGAAATTTGTTGCTATCGTATATATTCTAGATGTATATGATCATATTAAAGTCTTTATCCCTTTTAATTCGGTATTAGAATCACAGTTTACTCAGAGGGTACCGCTCCCGATGAGATCTTTGCCAAATTTTTATTTATTAATATATCTTCGATCGGAGCTAATAATTTGGTGAAATTAGTTGCTATAGTATATATATTCTAGACGTATATGATCATACTAAAGTCTTTATCCCTTTTAAGTTCAGTATTAGAATCATATTTTACTTAGAAGGTACTACTCTCAATTAGAATTTTGCCAAATTTTATTAATTAATATTTTTTTCGATCGGAGCTCAGAAATGGATTAAACTAGTTGCTATCGTATATATTATAGACATATATGATTATGCTAAAGTTTTTATCCCTTTTTAGTTCGGTTTTAGAATCACTGATTACCCATAGAGTACTATTCCCTATGGGATTTTGTTAATATTTTATTTATTAATATATCTTCGATCGGAACTCAAAATTGAGTGAAATCAGTTGCTATCGTATATATATTCTAGACGTATATGATCATACTACAGTCTTTATCCCTTTTTAGTTTTGTATTAGAATCATAGTTTACTCAAAGGGTAATACTCCCCATGAGATTTTTGCCAAATTTTTATTTATTAATATATCTTCGATCGGAGCTCAGAATTTGGTGAAATTAGTTGCTATCGTATATATTCTAGATGTATATGATCATATTAAAGTCTTTATCCCTTTTTAATTCGGTATTAGAATCACAGTTTACTCAGAGGGTACCGCTCCCGATGATATCTTTCCCAAATTTTTATTTATCAATATATCATCGATCGGAGCTAATAATTTGGTTAAATTTGTTGCTAATGTATATATATTCTTGACGTATATGATCATACTAAAGTCTTTATCCCTTTTAAGTTCAGTATTAGAATCATATTTTACTTAGAAGGTACTACTCTCAATTAGAATTTTGCCAAATTTTATTAATTAATATTTTTTTCGATCGGAGCTCAGAAATGGATTAAACTAGTTGCTATCGTATATATTATAGACATATATGATCATGCTAAAGTTTTTATCCCTTTTTAGTTCGGTTTTAGAATCACTGATTACCCATAGAGTACTATTCCCTATGGGATTTTGTTAATATTTTATTTATTAATATATCTTCGATCGGAACTCAAAATTGGGTGAAATCAGTTGCTATCGTATATATATTCTAGACCTATATGTTCATACTAAAGTCTTTATCCCTTTTCAGTTTTGTATTGGAATCATAGTTTACTCAGAGGGTACTACTCCCTATTAGATTTTTGCCAAATTTTTATTTATTAATATATCTTCGATCGGAGCTCAGAATTAGTTGCTATCGTATCTATTCTAGATGTATATGATCATAATAAAGTCTTTATCTCTTTTTAATTCGGTATTAGAATCATAGTTTACTCAGAGGGTACCGCTCCCGATGAGATCTTTCCCAAATTTTTATTTATTAATATATCATCGATCGGAGCTAATAATTTGGTGAAATTTGTTGCTATTGTATATATATTCTAGAGGTATATGATCATACTAAAGTCTTTATCCCTTTTTAGTTCAGTATTAGAATCATATTTTACTTAGAAGGTACTACTCCCAATGAGATTTTTGCCAAATTTTATTTATTAATATTTTTTCGATCGGAGCTCTGAAATGCATTAAGTTAGTTGATATCGTATATATTCTAGACATATATGATCATACTAAAGTTTTTATCCCTTTTTAGTTCGGTATTAGAATCACTGATTACTCATAGGGTACATTTCCCTATGGAATTTTGTTAATTTTTTATTTATTAATATATCTCCGATCGGAGCTTAAAATTGGGTGAAATCAGTTGCTATCGTATATATATTCTAGACATATATGTTCATACTAAAGTCTTTATCCCTTTTCAGTTTTGTATTGGAATCATAGTTTACTCAGAGGGTACTACTCCCTATTAGATTTTTGCCAAATTTTTATTTATTAATATATCTTTGATTGGAGCTCATAATTTGGTGAAATTAGTTGCTATCGTATATATTCTAGATGTATATGATCATAATAAATTCTTTGTTCCTTTTTAGTTCCATATAATCACAGTTTACTAAAAGGGTACTACTCCTTATGAGATTTTTACCAAATTTTTATTTATTAATATTCTACGATCGGAGCTCAGAATTTGATGAAATCAGTTGGTATTGTATATATTCTAGACGTATATGATCATACTAAGGTCTTTATCCCTTTTTAATTTTGTATTAGAATCATAGTTTACTCAAAGGGTACTACTCCCTATGAGATTTTTGCCAAATTTTTATTTATTAATATATCTTCGATCAGAGCTCAGAATTTGGTGAAATTTGTTGCTATCGTATATATTCTAGATGTATATGATCGTATTAAAGTCTTTATCCCTTTTAATTCGGCATTAGAATCACAGTTTACTCAGAGGGTACCGCTCCCGATGAGATCTTTGCCAAATTTTTATTTATTAATATATCTTCGATCGGAGCTAATAATTTGGTGAAATTAGTTGCTATAGTATATATATTCTAGACGTATATGATCATACTAAAGTCTTTATCCCTTTTAAGTTCAGTATTAGAATCATATTTTACTTAGAAGGTACTACTCTCAATTAGAATTTTGCCAAATTTTATTAATTAATATTTTTTTCGATCGGAGCTCAGAAATGGATTAAACTAGTTGCTATCGTATATATTATAGACATATATGATTATGCTAAAGTTTTTATCCCTTTTTATTTCTGTTTTAGAATCACTGATTACTCATAGGGTACTATTCCCTATGGGATTTTGTTAATTTTTTATTTATTAATATATCTTCGACCGGAGCTCTAAATTGGGTGAAATCAGTTGCTATCGTATATATATTCTAGACGTATATGATCATACTAAAGTCTTTATCCCTTTTCAGTTTTGTATTAGAATCACAGTTTACTCAGAGGGTACTACTCCCTAATAGATTTTTGCCAAATTTTTATTTATTAATATATCTTCGATCGGAGCTCATAATTTGGTGAAATTAGTTGCTATCGTATATATTCTAGACGTATATGATCATAATAAAGTCTTTATTCCTTTTTAGTTCAATATTAGAATCACAGTTTACTTAGAGGGTACTACTCCTTATGAGATTTTTGCCAAATTTTTATTTATTTATATTTCTACGATCGGAGCTCAGAATTGGATGAAATCAGTTGCTATCGTATATATTCTAGACGTATATGATCATACTAAAGTCTTTATCCCTTTTTAGTTTTGTATTAGAATCATAGTTTACTCAAAGGGTACCGCTCCCGATGAGATCTTTCCCACGTTTTTATTTATTAATACATCATCGATCGGAGCTAATAATTTGGTGAAATTTGTTGCTATTGTATATATATTCTAGACGTATATGATCATACTAAAGTCTTTATCCCTTTTTAGTTCAGTATTTGAATCATATTTTACTTAGAAGGTACTACTCCCAATGAGATTTTTGCCAAATTTTATTTATTAATATTTTTTCGATCGGAGCTCTGAAATGGATTAAGTTAGTTGCTATCGTATATATTCTAGACATATATGTCATGCTAAAATTTTTATCCCTTTTTAGTTCGGTATTAGAATCACTGATTACTCATAAGGTACTATTCCCTATGGGATTTTGTTAATTTTTGATTTATTAATCTTCGATCGGAGCTCAAAATTGGGTGAAATCAGTTGCTATCGTATATATATTCTAGATGTATATGTTCATACTAAAGTCTTTATACCTTTTTAGTTTTGTATTAGAATCATAGTTTATTCAAAGGGTACTATTCCCTATGAGGTTTTTGCCAAATTTTTATTTATTAATATATCTTCGATCGGAGCTCAGAATTTGGTGAAATTGTTGCTATCGTATATATTCTAGATGTATATGATCATATTAAAGTCTTTATCCCTTTTTAATTCGGTATTAGAATCACAGTTTACTCAGAGGGTACAGCTCCCGATGAGAGCTTTGCCAAATTTTAATTTATTAAATATCTTCGATCGGAGCTAATAATTTGGTGAAATTAGTTGCTATTGTATATATATTCTAGACGTATATGATCATACTAAAGTCTTTATCCCTTTTTAGTTCAGTATTAGAATCATATTTTACTTAGAAGGTACTACTCCCAATGAGATTTTTGCCAAATTTTATTTATTAATATTTTTTCGATCGGAGCTCAGAAATGGATTAAATTAGTTGCTATCGTATATATTATAGACATATATGATCATGCTAAAGTTTTTATCCCTTTTTAGTTCGTTTTTAGAATCACTGATTACTCATAGGGTACTATTCCCTATTGGATTTTGTTAATTTTGTATTTATTAATATATCTTCGATCAGAACTCAAAATTGGGTGAAATCAGTTGCTATCGTATATATATTCTAGACGTATATGATCATACTAAAGTCTTTATCCCTTTTCAGTTTTGTATTAGAATCACAGTTTACTCAGGGGGTACTACTCCCTAATAGATTTTTGCCAAATTTTTATTTATTAATATATCTTCGATTGGAGCTCATAATTTGGTGAAATTAGTTGCTATCGTATATATTCTAGACGTATATGATCATAATAAAGTCTTTATTCTTTTTTAGTTCAATATTAGAATCACAGTTTACTTAGAGGGTACTACTCCTTATGAGATTTTTGCCTAATTTTTATTTATTAATATTTCTACGATCGGAGCTCAGAATTGAATGAAATCAGTTGCTATCGTATATATTCTAGATGTATATGATCATACTAAAGTCTTTATCCCTTTTTAGTTTTGTATTAGAATCATAGTTTACTCAAAGGGTAATACTCCCCATGAGATTTTTGCCAAATTTTTATTTATTAATATATCTTCGATCGGAGCTCAGAATTTGGTGAAATTTGTTGCTATCGTATATATTCTAGATGTATATGATCATATTAAAGTCTTTATCCCTTTTTAATTCAGTATTAGAATCACAGTTTACTCAGAGGGTACCGCTTCCGATGAGATCTTTCCCAAATTTTTATTTATTAATATATCATCGATCGGAGCTAATAATTTGGTGAAATTTGTTGCTATTGTATATATATTCTAGACGTATATGATCATACTAAAGTCTTTATCCCTTTTTAGTTCAGTATTAGAATCATATTTTACTTAGAAGGTATTACTCCCAATGAGATTTTTGCCAAATTTTATATATTAATATTTTTTCGATCGGATCTCTGAAATGGATTAAGTTAGTTGATATCGTATATATTCTAGACATATATGATCATGCTAAAGGTTTTATCCCTTTTTAGTTCGGTATTAGAATCACTGATTACTCATAGGGTACTATTCCTTATGGGATTTTGTTAATTTTTTAGTTATTAATATATCTCCGATCGTAGCTTAAAATTGGGTGAAATCAGTTGCTATCGTTATATATTCTAGACCTATATGTTCAGACTAAAGTCTTTATCCCTTTTCAGTTTTGTATTAGAATCACAGTTTACTCAGAGGGTACTACTCCCTATTAGATTTTTTCAAATTTTTATTTATTAATATATCTTTGATTGGAGCTCATAATTTGGTGAAATTAGTTGCTATCGTATATATTCTAGATGTATATGATCATAATAAAGTCTTTATTCCTTTTTAGTTCCATATTAGAATCACAGCTTACTAAGAGGGTACTACTCCTTATGAGTTTTTTACCAAATTTTTATTTATTAATATTTCTACGATCGGAGCTCAAAATTGGATGAAATCATTATGTATTGTATATATTCTAGACGTATATGATCATACTAAGGTCTTTACCCCTTTTTAGTTTTGTATTAGAATCATAGTTTACTCAAAGGGTACTACTCCCTATGTGATTTTTGCCAAATTTTTATTTATTAATATATCTTCGATCGGAGCTCAGAATTTGGTGAAATTTGTAGCTATCGTATATATTCTAGATGTATATGATCATATTAAAGTCTTTATCCCTTTTAATTCGGTATTAGAATCACAGTTTACTCAGAAGGTACCGCTCCCGATGAGATCTTTGCCAAATTTTTATTTATTAATATATCTTCGATCGGAGCTAATAATTTGGTGAAATTAGTTGCTATAGTATATATATTCTAGACGTATATGATCATACTAAAGTCTTTATCCCTTTTCAGTTTTGTATTAGAATCACAGTTTACTCAGGGGGTACTACTCCCTAATAGATTTTTGCCAAATTTTTATTTATTAATATATCTTCGATCGGAGCTCATAATTTGGTGAAATTAGTTGCTATCGTATATATTCTAGACGTATATGATCATAATAATGTCTTTATTCCATTTTAGTTCAATATTAGAATCACAGTTTACTTAGAGGGTACTACTCCTTATGAGATTTTTGCCAAATTTTTATTTATTTATATTTCTACGATCGGAGCTCAGAATTGGATGAAATCAGTTGCTATCGTATATATTCTAGACGTATATGTACATACTAAAGTCTTTTTCCCTTTTTAGTTTTGTATTAGAATCATAGTTTACTCAAAGGGTACCGCTCCCGATGAGATCTTTCCCAAATTTTTATTTATTAATATATCATCGATCGGATCTAATAATTTGGTGAAATTTGTTACTATTGTATATATATTCTAGACGTATATGATCATACTAAAGTCTTTATCCCTTTTAAGTTCAGTATTAAAATCATATTTTACTTAGAAGGTACTACTCTCAATTAGAATTTTGCCAAATTTTATTAATTAATATTTTTTTCGATCGGAGCTCAGAAATGGATTAAACTAGTTGCTATCGTATATATTATAGACATATATGATTATGCTAAAGTTTTTATCCCTTTTTATTTCTGTTTTAGAATCACTGATTACTCATAGGGTACTATTCCCTATGGGATTTTGTTAATTTTTTATTTATTAATATATCTTCGACCGGAGCTCTAAATTGGGTGAAATCAGTTGCTATCGTATATATATTCTAGACGTATATGATCATACTAAAGTCTTTATCCCTTTTCAGTTTTGTATTAGAATCACAGTTTACTCAGAGGGTACTACTCCCTAATAGATTTTTGCCAAATTTTTATTTATTAATATATCTTCGATCGGAGCTCATAATTTGGTGAAATTAGTTGCTATCGTATATATTCTAGACGTATATGATCATAATAAAGTCTTTATTCCTTTTTAGTTCAATATTAGAATCACAGTTTACTTAGAGGGTACTACTCCTTATGAGATTTTTGCCAAATTTTTATTTATTTATATTTCTACGATCGGAGCTCAGAATTGGATGAAATCAGTTGCTATCGTATATATTCTAGACGTATATGATCATACTAAAGTCTTTATCCCTTTTTAGTTTTGTATTAGAATCATAGTTTACTCAAAGGGTACCGCTCCCGATGAGATCTTTCCCACGTTTTTATTTATTAATACATCATCGATCGGAGCTAATAATTTGGTGAAATTTGTTGCTATTGTATATATATTCTAGACGTATATGATCATACTAAAGTCTTTATCCCTTTTTAGTTCAGTATTAGAATCATATTTTACTTAGAAGGTACTACTCCCAATGAGATTTTTGCCAAATTTTATTTATTAATATTTTTTCGATCGGAGCTCTGAAATGGATTAAGTTAGTTGCTATCGTATATATTCTAGACATATATGTCATGCTAAAATTTTTATCCCTTTTTAGTTCGGTATTAGAATCACTGATTACTCATAAGGTACTATTCCCTATGGGATTTTGTTAATTTTTGATTTATTAATCTTCGATCGGAGCTCAAAATTGGGTGAAATCAGTTGCTATCGTATATATATTCTAGATGTATATGTTCATACTAAAGTCTTTATCCCTTTTTAGGTTTTGTATTAGAATCATAGTTTATTCAAAGGGTACTATTCCCTATGAGGTTTTTGCCAAATTTTTATTTATTAATATATCTTCGATCGGAGCTCAGAATTTGGTGAAATTTGTTGCTATCGTATATATTCTAGATGTATATGATCATATTAAAGTCTTTATCCCTTTTTAATTCGGTATTAGAATCACAGTTTACTCAGAGGGTACAGCTCCCGATGAGAGCTTTGCCAAATTTTAATTTATTAAATATCTTCGATCGGAGCTAATAATTTGGTGAAATTAGTTGCTATTGTATATATATTCTAGACGTATATGATCATACTAAAGTCTTTATCCCTTTTTAGTTCAGTATTAGAATCATATTTTACTTAGAAGGTACTACTCCCAATGAGATTTTTGCCAAATTTTATTTATTAATATTTTTTCGATCGGAGCTCAGAAATGGATTAAATTAGTTGCTATCGTATATATTATAGACATATATGATCATGCTAAAGTTTTTATCCCTTTTTAGTTCGTTTTTAGAATCACTGATTACTCATAGGGTACTATTCCCTATTGGATTTTGTTAATTTTGTATTTATTAATATATCTTCGATCAGAACTCAAAATTGGGTGAAATCAGTTGCTATCGTATATATATTCTAGACGTATATGATCATACTAAAGTCTTTATCCCTTTTCAGTTTTGTATTAGAATCACAGTTTACTCAGGGGGTACTACTCCCTAATAGATTTTTGCCAAATTTTTATTTATTAATATATCTTCGATTGGAGCTCATAATTTGGTGAAATTAGTTGCTATCGTATATATTCTAGACGTATATGATCTTAATAAAGTCTTTATTCTTTTTTAGTTCAATATTAGAATCACAGTTTACTTAGAGGGTACTACTCCTTATGAGATTTTTGCCAAATTTTTATTTATTAATATTTCTACGATCGGAGCTCAGAATTGAATGAAATCAGTTGCTATCGTATATATTCTAGATGTATATGATCATACTAAAGTCTTTATCCCTTTTTAGTTTTGTATTAGAATCATAGTTTACTCAAAGGGTAATACTCCCCATGAGATTTTTGCCAAATTTTTATTTATTAATATATCTTCGATCGGAGCTCAGAATTTGGTGAAATTTGTTGCTATCGTATATATTCTAGATGTATATGATCATAATAAAGTCTTTATCCCTTTTTAATTCAGTATTAGAATCACAGTTTACTCAGAGGGTACCGCTTCCGATGAGATCTTTCCCAAATTTTTATTTATTAATATATCATCGATCGGAGCTAATAATTTGGTGAAATTTGTTGCTATTGTATATATATTCTAGACGTATATGATCATACTAAAGTCTTTATCCCTTTTTAGTTCAGTATTAGAATCATATTTTACTTAGAAGGTATTACTCCCAATGAGATTTTTGCCAAATTTTATATATTAATATTTTTTCGATCGGATCTCTGAAATGGATTAAGTTAGTTGATATCGTATATATTCTAGACATATATGATCATGCTAAAGTTTTTATCCCTTTTTAGTTCGGTATTAGAATCACTGATTACTCATAGGGTACTATTCCTTATAGGATTTTGTTAATTTTTTAGTTATTAATATATCTCCGATCGTAGCTTAAAATTGGGTGAAATCAGTTGCTATCGTTTATATATTCTAGACCTATATGTTCAGACTAAAGTCTTTATCCCTTTTCAGTTTTGTATTAGAATCACAGTTTACTCAGAGGGTACTACTCCCTATTAGATTTTTTCAAATTTTTATTTATTAATATATCTTTGATTGGAGCTCATAATTTGGTGAAATTAGTTGCTATCGTATATATTCTAGATGTATATGATCATAATAAAGTCTTTATTCCTTTTTAGTTCCATATTAGAATCACAGCTTACTAAGAGGGTACTACTCCTTATGAGTTTTTTACCAAATTTTTATGTATTAATATTTCTACGATCGGAGCTCAAAATTGGATGAAATCATTATGTATTGTATATATTCTAGACGTATATGATCATACTAAGGTCTTTACCCCTTTTTAGTTTTGTATTAGAATCATAGTTTACTCAAAGGGTACTACTCCCTATGAGATTTTTGCCAAATTTTTATTTATTAATATATCTTCGATCGGAGCTCAGAATTTGGTGAAATTTGTTGCTATCGTATATATTCTAGATGTATATGATCATAATAAAGTCTTTATCCCTTTTTAATTCAGTATTAGAATCACAGTTTACTCAGAGGGTACCGCTTCCGATGAGATCTTTCCCAAATTTTTATTTATTAATATATCATCGATCGGAGCTAATAATTTGGTGAAATTTGTTGCTATTGTATATATATTCTAGACGTATATGATCATACTAAAGTCTTTATCCCTTTTTAGTTCAGTATTAGAATCATATTTTACTTAGAAGGTATTACTCCCAATGAGATTTTTGCCAAATTTTATATATTAATATTTTTTCGATCGGATCTCTGAAATGGATTAAGTTAGTTGATATCGTATATATTCTAGACATATATGATCATGCTAAAGTTTTTATCCCTTTTTAGTTCGGTATTAGAATCACTGATTACTCATAGGGTACTATTCCTTATAGGATTTTGTTAATTTTTTAGTTATTAATATATCTCCGATCGTAGCTTAAAATTGGGTGAAATCAGTTGCTATCGTTTATATATTCTAGACCTATATGTTCAGACTAAAGTCTTTATCCCTTTTCAGTTTTGTATTAGAATCACAGTTTACTCAGAGGGTACTACTCCCTATTAGATTTTTTCCAAATTTTTATTTATTAATATATCTTTGATTGGAGCTCATAATTTGGTGAAATTAGTTGCTATCGTATATATTCTAGATGTATATGATCATAATAAAGTCTTTATTCCTTTTTAGTTCCATATTAGAATCACAGCTTACTAAGAGGGTACTACTCCTTATGAGTTTTTTACCAAATTTTTATGTATTAATATTTCTACGATCGGAGCTCAAAATTGGATGAAATCATTATGTATTGTATATATTCTAGACGTATATGATCATACTAAGGTCTTTACCCCTTTTTAGTTTTGTATTAGAATCATAGTTTACTCAAAGGGTACTACTCCCTATGAGATTTTTGCCAAATTTTTATTTATTAATATATCTTCGATCGGAGCTCAGAATTTGGTGAAATTTGTAGCTATCGTATATATTCTAGATGTATATGATCATATTAAAGTCTTTATCCCTTTTAATTCGGTATTAGAATCACAGTTTACTCAGAGGGTACCGCTCCCGATGAGATCTTTGCCAAATTTTTATTTATTAATATATCTTCGATCGGAGCTAATAATTTGGTGAAATTAGTTGCTATAGTATATATATTCTAGACGTATATGATCATACTAAAGTCTTTATCCCTTTTCAGTTTTGTATTAGAATCACAGTTTACTCAGGGGTACTACTCCCTAATAGATTTTTGCCAAATTTTTATTTATTAATATATCTTCGATCGGAGCTCATAATTTGGTGAAATTAGTTGCTATCGTATATATTCTAGACGTATATGATCATAATAATGTCTTTATTCCTTTTTAGTTCAATATTAGAATCACAGTTTACTTAGAGGGTACTACTCCTTATGAGATTTTTGCCAAATTTTTATTTATTTATATTTCTACGATCGGAGCTCAGAATTGGATGAAATCAGTTGCTATCGTATATATTCTAGACGTATATGTACATACTAAAGTCTTTTTCCCTTTTTAGTTTTGTATTAGAATCATAGTTTACTCAAAGGGTACCGCTCCCGATGAGATCTTTCCCAAATTTTTATTTATTAATATATCATCGATCGGAGCTAATAATTGGTGAAATTTGTTACTATTGTATATATATTCTAGACGTATATGATCATACTAAAGTCTTTATCCCTTTTTAGTTCAGTATTAGAATCATATTTTACTTAGAAGGTACTAATCCCAATGATATTTTTGCCTAATTTTATTTATTAATATTTTTTCAATCGGAGCTCTAAAATGGATTAAGTTAGTTGCTATCGTATTTATTCTAGACATATATGTCATGCTAAAGTTTTTATCCCTTTTTAGTTATGTATTAGAATCACTGATTACTCATAGGGTACTATTCCCTATGGGATTTTGTTAATTTTTGATTTATTAATCTTCGATCGGAGCTCAAAATTGGGTGAAATCAGTTGCTATCGTATATATATTCTAGACTTATATGTTTATACTAAAGTCTTTATCTCTTTTAAGATCAGTATTAGAATCATATTTTACTTAGAAGGTACTAATCCCAATGAGAATTTTGCCAAATTTTATTAATTAATATTTTTTCGATCGGAGCTCAGAAATGGATTAAACTAGTTGCTATCGTATATATTATAGACATATATGATCATGCTAAAGTTTTTATCCCTTTTTATTTCGGTTTTAGAATCACTGATTACTCATAGGGTACTATTCCCTATGGGATTTTATTAACTTTTTATTTATTAATATATCTTCGATCGGAGCTCAAAATTGGGTGAAATCAGTTGCTATCGTATATATATTCTAGACGTATATGATCATACTAAAGTCTCTATCCCTTTTCAGTTTTGTATTAGAATCACAGTTTACTCAGGGGTACTACTCCCTAATAGATTTTTGCCAAATTTTTATTTATTAATATATCTTCGATCGGAGCTCATAATTTGGTGAAATTAGTTGCTATCGTATATATTCTAGACGTATATGATCATAATAAAGTCTTTATGCCTTTTTAGTTCAATATTAGAATCACAGTTTACTTAGAGGGTACTACTCCTTATGAGATTTTTGCCAAATTTTTATTTATTTATATTTCTACGATCGGAGCTCAGAATTGGATGAAATCAGTTGCTATCGTATATATTCTAGACGTATATGTACATACTAAAGTCTTTATCCCTTTTTAGTTTTGTATTAGAATCATAGTTTACTCAAAGGGTACCGCTCCCGATGAGATCTTTCCCAAATTTTTATTTATTAATATATCATCGATTGGAGCAAATAATTTGGTGAAATTTGTTACTATTGTATATATATTCTAGACGTATATGATCATACTAAAGTCTTTATCCCTTTTTAGTTCAGTATTAGAATCATATTTTACTTAGAAGGTACTAATCCCAATGATATTTTTGCCAAATTTTATTTATTAATATTTTTTCAATCGGAGCTCTGAAATGGATTAAGTTAGTTGCTATCGTATTTATTCTAGACATATATGTCATGCTAAAGTTTTTATCCCTTTTTAGTTAGGTATTAGAATCACTGATTACTCATAGGGTTCTATTCCCTATGAGATTTTGTTAATTTTTGATTTATTAATCTTCGATCGGAGCTCGAAATTGGGTGAAATCAGTTGCTATCGTATATATATTCTAGACTTATATGTTTATACTAAAGTCTTTATCCCTTTTAAGATCAGTATTAGAATCATATTTTACTTAGAAGGTACTAATCCCAATGAGAATTTTGCCAAATTTTATTAATTAATATTTTTTCGATCGGAGCTCAGAAATGGATTAAACTAGTTGCTATCGTATATATTATAGACATATATGATCATGATAAAGTTTTTATCCCTTTTTATTTCGGTTTTAGAATCACTTATTACTCATAGGGTACTATTCCCGATGGGATTTTATTAATTTTTTATTTATTAATATATCTTCGATCGGAGCTAAAAATTGGGTGAAATTAGTTGCTATCGTATATATATATTCTAGACGTATATAATCATACTAAAGTCTCTATCCCTTTTCAGTTTTGTATTAGAATCACAGTTTACTCAGGGGGTACTACTCCCTAATAGATTTTTGCCAAATTTTTATTTATTAATATATCTTCGATCGGAGCTCATAATTTGGTGAAATTAGTTGCTATCGTATATATTCTAGACGTATATGATCATAATAAAGTCTTTATTCCTTTTTAGTTCAATATTAGAATCACAGTTTACTTAGAGGGTACTACTCCTTATGAGATTTTTGCCAAATTTTTATTTATTTATATTTCTACGATCGGAGCTCAGAATTGGATGAAATCAATTGCTATCGTATATATTCTAGACGTATATGTACATACTAAAGTCTTTATCCCTTTTTAGTTTTGTATTAGAATCATAGTTTACTCAAAGGGTACCGCTCCCGATGAGATCTTTCCCAAATTTTTATTTATAAATATATCATCGATCGGAGCTAATAATTTGGTGAAATTTGTTACTATTGTATATATATTCTAGACGTATATGATCATACTAAAGTCTTTATCCCTTTTTAGTTCAGTATTAGAATAATATTTTACTTAGAAGGTACTAATCCCAATGATATTTTTGCCAAATTTTATTTATTAATATTTTTTCAATCGGAGATCTGAAATGGATTAAGTTAGTTGCTATCGTATTTATTCTAGACATATATGTCATGCTAAAGTTTTTATCCCTTTTTAGTTAGGTATTAGAATCACTGATTACTCATAGGGTACTATTCCCTATGGGATTTTGTTAATTTTTGATTTATTAATCTTCGATCGGAGCTCAAAATTGGGTGAAATCAGTTGCTATCGTATATATATTCTAGACTTATATGTTTATACTAAAGTCTTTATCCCTTTTAAGATCAATATTAGAATCATATTTTACTTAGAAGGTACTAATCCCAATGAGAATTTTGCCAAATTTTATTAATTAATATTTTTTCGATCGGAGCTCAGAAATGGATTAAACTAGTTGCTATCGTATATATTATAGACATATATGATCATGCTAAAGTTTTTATCCCTTTTTATTTCGGTTTTAGAATCACTGATTACTCATAGGGTACTATTCCCTATGGGATTTTATTAATTTTTTATTTATTAATATATCTTCGATCGGAGCTCAAAATTGGGTGAAATCAGTTGCTATCGTATATATATTCTAGACGTATATGATCATACTAAAGTCTCTATCCCTTTTCAGTTTTGTATTAGAATCACAGTTTACTCAGGGGGTACTACTCCCTAATAGATTTTTGCCAAATTTTTATTTATTAATATATCTTCGATCGGAGCTCATAATTTGGTGAAATTAGTTGCTATCGTATATATTCTAGACGTATATGATCATAATAAAGTCTTTATTCCTTTTTAGTTCAATATTAGAATCACAGTTTACTTAGAGGGTACTACTCCTTATGAGATTTTTGCCAAATTTTTATTTATTTATATTTCTACGATCGGAGCTCAGAATTGGATGAAATCAGTTGCTATCGTATATATTCTAGACGTATATGTACATACTAAAGTCTTTATCCCTTTTTAGTTTTGTATTAAAATCATAGTTAACTCAAAGGGTACCGCTCCCGATGAGATCTTTCCCAAATTTTTATTTATTAATATATCATCGATCGGAGCTAATAATTTGGTGAAATTTGTTACTATTGTATATATATTCTAGACGTATATGATCATACTAAAGTCTTTATCCCTTTTTAGTTCAGTATTAGAATCATATTTACTTAGAAGGTACTAATCCCAATGATATTTTTGCCAAATTTTATTTATTAATATTTTTTCAATCGGAGCTCTGAAATGGATTAAGTTAGTTGCTATCGTATTTATTCTAGACATATATGTCATGCTAATGTTTTTATCCCTTTTTAGTTCGGTATTAGAATCACTGATTACTCATAGGGTACTATTCCCTATGAGATTTTGTTAATTTTTGATTTATTATTCTTCGATCGGAGCTCAAAATTGGGTGAAATCAGTTGCTATCGTATATATATTCTAGACGTATATGTTTATACTAAAGACTTTATCCCTTTTTAGTTTTGTATTAGAATCATAGTTTACTCAAAGGGTACTACTCCCTATGAGTTTTTTGCCAAATTTTTATTTATTAATATATCTTCGATCGGAGCTCAGAATTTGGTGAAATTTGTTGCTTTCGTATATATTCTAGATGTATATGATCATATTAAAGTCTTTATCCCTTTTTAATTCGGTATTAGAATCACAGTTTACTTAGAGGGTACCGCTCCCGATGAGATCTTTGCCTAATTTTTATTTATTAATATATCTTCGATCGGAGCTAATAATTTGGTGAAATTAGTTGCTATAGTATATATATTCTAGACGTATATGATCATACTAAAGTCTTTATCCCTTTTAAGTTCAGTATTAGAATCATATTTTACTTAGAAGGTACTACTCCCAATGAGAATTTTGCCAAATTTTATTTATTAATATTTTTTCGATCGGAGCTCATAAATGGATTAAACTAGTTGCTATCGTATATTTATAGACATATATGATCATGCGAAAGTTTTTATCCCTTTTTATTTCGGTTTTAGAATCACTGATTACTCATAGGGTACTATTCCCTATGGGAGTTTGTTAATTTTTTATTTATTCATATATCTTCGATCGGAGTTCAAAATTGGGTGAAATCAGTTGCTATCGTATATATATATTCTAGACATATATGATCATACTAAAGTCTTTATCCCTTTTCAGTTTTGTATTAGAATCACAGTTTACTCAGAGGGTACTACTCCCTAATAGATTTTTGCCAAATTTTTATGTATTAATATATCTTCGATCGGAGCCCATAATTTGGTGAAATTAGTTGCTATCGTATATGATGGATAAATGTCCCATTCGGGTTCGTGTTTACATTCCGGGCCTCGTCGACACGTCAAAAATTACATCTCGGTTTAAAAACATCTCCCACGGTATCAAAACGGTCCGGAAGCGCGTTTACGCGCGTCTGGGTTGCGTGGCGATTCGGACCTTGCCGAATTGCCCAAATTCGACAAGGTCCGGATTGCCTTACGGGTATCACGCTATTACCGTATCCGCGATTACCGTTACACGTAGAGAAGTCAAGTTCGCACATTACCAACATGGATGACGGTTACCGCATGATCTTGAACTGTCATCAAACTGCTTAAAAACCGGGTCCGGTCCCAAGAAAGCCTATAAATAGGAGGTCTTGGCCACCCATTTTGACACATTCTCTCATTTGCCCAACTTTGGTATTTTGAGCTCTGACTTCTCTCTAGAAATTCTCTCTCTCTAGAAATTACCTTTTTTGCCACTATAGTGACTTAAGCATCGGAGAGGGCTCCGCTAGCACCACCCCCCTCTCCGTGCTAGCATTGGTCCTTCGTGCAGGAACCGTTGCCCAGACATCCGCATTTGCGCACAGTCCACCGCCTTCCGAGACTCAGACATTTCCTTGAGACACGACCTTACCGAGTCACAACCTTACCAAGTCACAACCTTACCGAGTCACAGCCGTACCGACACACAGACCTCATACGGGAGCAAGTCCGCACACTCGTCAGTGGCCCAACCTCCTCCTGACAGAAGGGTTGCAAAAGCCCGCACAACTACGCGAATAGACGCGTCCCCACGACTTTGTTCACTTGGACGCAACATTGGCGGCGTCTACGTGATTCGAACAAAAAGCTACCGTACCGCAGAAATCATGACGAGTGATCACAACCCTCCCGAAGAGGTCAAAAACACAAGGAAAAGGCCTAGACATCCAAAGAAGTCCCCGGCAAGCAAAATAACAGGAGGCCAAGCTCCAGCTGGGAGCCAGTCGGGACACTCCCACATCCCAAGCGCCACTTCCGTAGCTTCATCCACACCGATCAACAATGTGCCCAGCGCACAGCACAAGAAGCACGCCGCATACCACAACGTCTTGCCCATGACCTTGCAGAAGACAATAAGAAGACAACTTGGATCCTTCCACATCCCTGTTGCCACATCCAGTGCTTTCTTCACTCCAACAAGAAATGCATCCCCCGCACAATGCACGGAAGGTACCCTCCAGTACCAACAGCCAAGGCACGAAGCCGCACGCTCATGCAACCTGCATGTGATAGCACAACACCAAATGGGGGCATGGAAACAACCCCCAAAGCAGAGTCAAGCAAAACTGCCCTCAAGCTGTCAGCAAAGAAGAAATTGGCAACCTCAGCCAAAACGACCTTTTCAAGGAGGTTTCGAGAAGCCAAAAGAAGTAAACATCGCCGACTGCATTCCTTTGAATGCCCCGCTGTCTGTAATTTTGAAAGAAATGAAGGACGCGAATATGTGGAAGAAACCAAACAACTACAGGAAAAGCCCACTGGGAAGAGACAAGGACAAGTGGTGTGAAAACCACGAGGTCTTCGGTCACGAGACCGGTAGCTGCGTCAGTCTACGCTTTCAAATCAACAACCTCGTCCTCAAGGGCGAATTGAGTCAATTTACCGATCAAGACGACAGCCCTCCAAAGAAGCCTCAAGCAGAGTCATCCAAAATACACAAAGAAGGTCCTTCCACAAGGACAAGCCAAGACGATGCTGACATCTGTCACAAGGATGGACCGAAAAAACTTGCTAGTGACGTCGACATCCCAATAACGGGATTGACAACAAGAACCCTGAAGGCAATAATCGAAAAAGAGATACACGTCTCCTGGGAAAAGAGGCAACCGCGACAAAAGAGGCCGTTCCAGTCAGATGCCCAAAGGCTCAAAGATACCAATCTCGCCATATATGTTCCTTTGAACACACCATTGTCTGTCATCCTGAAAGAAATGAAGGAGACCAAGCTGTGGAAAAAACCCTTTAATTTCCGCAATGGCCCATTGGGAAAAGATAAAAGCAAATGATGCGAGAATCACGAAGTATGTGGCCATGAGACAGATGGCTGTGTCAGCTTAAGATTTCATGTAAACAACTTGATCTTAGAAGGAAAAATGAAGAAGTATATCGACCATGGCAATAAGCATCAAAGGAAGCCTCGTACGAGGCCTTCAGAAAAAAGCAAGGGAAAAGAAAAGGCGGATGATAATCCACCTATCTCCAAACGCCAGAAAAACAACGCCACTTACGAAACCAATGAGGACAAGTTGTACAATCTTTGGAGTATGACTGCAGAAGAAGCAAATCTCAAACTCCCGGAAAGCAAACCTCACCGCCCATTTGAGACAACGACTGCCTTCCTGGGCAAAGATATTGAAGAACAACACAAGCAAAGTAAAACTTGGGGGCATGACATCAACTTTTGTCCATCCCCAAAAGGATAGATTGAAGAGCTCAACACGCTAGATGCATTGAGAAACTATGTGGCACGTGGCAGAATCAACTAGCCAACAAATCACCTATGAGGACGTCAAACACATCACCAATCCCTTTATTTTCCTTATCTCCTTTTTCGCATATCTATGTTAAATATTTTAAAGATTAAGTACAACTCATGCTTATTAGCCTCAGTAATTTTCGAAAGAAGTGATCACTAGACGCTTTCTTGTAATCCGTCGTGCGAACTCTAAATATCTAATAAAGGATAAATCTACTTTCATAGGTACATTATTATGACGCATATTACCTTGGAATAACGCCAAGTAACAACTACACACATATTCCTCGCGTCAACAACACAAAGTCTCAAGCATTTTATACGCGCAATACTAAAAATCATGTCGCAATAATAAACAAGGCGGGGGCATTACACAAGGACAGATCATGCACTATTAGAAGTTGAAACAATATAAACAATCAGGAAACAGCGATACAACTGCCAAGTGACTTGGGGGGCACCAACCTGACAAGTGCTCGGCAATTCTACCTAACATATGCTTATCATGATCTACACCTTTCGTATCCGCACTCAGGGAAGTTTCCTACACAAACAAGGAATCCTTGTATCAGATCCCTTTACTTTAATTATTATATGCATAACTAAAAAGAAAATTTCATGACTTCATACTTTTGCAAACTTATAAAAAATTGTGATTATCTGACAAAAATAACTCTGCTCGTAGGTACATGCTACACTACGATTACTACTCAGGAATTACACCAAGTAGTAACCTATGCACAAAAATCTACTTCAACAATACAAGATACGCATTGTGTTCAAGGAGGGACTTATGATATACAACACCAACATATCTATTATCTACACCAACAAGGAGTTTATTTCTCCATTCATAATACAGGCGTCTATCTCAAGAAGGTGCCGGCAACACAAAGCCATCAAGCTATGTGCACAATCAACTTATATGACGCAAGGACAACTTGCGGAATGCCTGCAAAAAAGGAACTTATAGCAATTCTCTGCTCAAGGTGACGACTATTCAAGAAGCTGTCATCTATAAGAAATACCTTGGATTAACACCAAGGCCTACTATCAAAATAGCATGTTGTGGTATCCTCTTTTTTAAAAAAAGACAAGCCCCATGATTACTTCTTTTAATGACATGCTGTGACATCTCTGGTTAGAGGCAAATCCCCATGGTCATAGCCATTCCCTGGATTCAGAACAGGATGGGCATACGGGGCTGATCACCCCTTAAGTTATGAGTGTCCTCTGTTTAGACGACACTCCAAATTCCAAGTCAGGGTTCTTTCTTCATTATGAGTGTCCTCTGTTTAGACGACACTCCGAATTCCGAGTAAGGGTTCATTCTTTATTATGAGTATCCTCTGTTTAGACGACACTCCGAATTCCAAGTAAGGGTTCATTCTTTATTATGAGTGTCCTCTGTTTAGACGACACTCCGAATTCCAAGTAAGGGTTCATTCTTTATTATGAGTGTCCTCTGTTTAGACGACACTCCGAATTCCAAGTAAGGGTTCATTCTTTATTATGAGTGTCCTCTGTTTAGACGACACTCTGAATTCCAAGTAAGGGTTCATTCTTTATTATGAGTGTCCTCTGTTTAGACGACACTCCGAATTCCAAGTAAGGGTTCATTCTTTATTATGAGTGTCCTCTGATTAGACGACACTCCGAATTCCGAGTAAGGGTTCATTCTTTATTATGAGTGTCCTCTGTTTAGATGACACTCCGAATTCCGAGTAAGGGTTCATTCTTCAGTGTCCTCTGTCTAGACGACACTCCGAATTCCGGGCCAGAATTCGTTTTGTACGGCAAAAGTCCTCTAGTTAGATGACAATTCCGTACTACAGATTTTCAAACCGTGTTGCATGGTTCCTGGACGCAGAAAGCATGCATCACAATTCATATTCTCAAAAAAGTGTTACATGATCCCTGGACGCAGGTATCATGTATCACATATTTTTTTTTCAAATATTTTACCAAATATTTTGTCAAATTTTTTTTTCAAATATTTTATGTATCAAACACCTTTCCAAAAATTTTATCAACACGGTTTTTTGGATATATCAAATTCAATGTTAAAATATTTTTTCAAATATTTTACCAACAAGCTTTTTATAGTTCACAAAATGCTTCTTCAAAAACGAAAATGTTTTTACGTATGCTTCCCCAACGCGGGTTGATACACGCTGGCAGGTGCGCACCCTGTTTAAAACTCATTAAATTTACAAGTAGAGTCTTGTACAACGTCGCCTTAGAGTGGAACTATGAGACGGTATAAACTAGTATCTTGCTTAGCCAAGATAACACCTCTCAAATAATATTTTTACGTATGCTTCCCCAACGCGGGTTGATACACGCTGGCAGGTGCGCACCCTGTTTAAAACTCATAAAATTTACAAGTAGAGTCTTGTACAACGTCGCCTTAGAGTGGAACTAAGAGATGGTATAAACTAGTATCTTGCTTAGCCAAGATAACACTTTTCAAATACACTACTTGTTGAGATATATTGCTATACGCAAAAATATTCGGCAGGTTGCAACACATATAGCGGCAAGCTATTCAGGAAAGAAGGGCAATATGCATAATGCATCAGGCAAGCAATCAGGAGAGCACCTCAACTTATCAATCAGGAAGTGGCTATCGGTCACGACCGCAGGGACTATGTCTATGTTACTAGTCATCCACATTAAATAAACACGGTAAGTGATAACGGTATGAAATATTACTAACAAGTTATCATGCAAACTACTATGTATAAAGCAGGTTCAAACGACGTAGTTCAAAGCTAACAAGTCGTAAGCAACAACTAAGGAACAACTACAACAAGTCTTCAAGCATAGAAGCCAGGGGGCAAACAGACTCAGAAACGAGTTCAACATATCCAAAAGATGGCACAAATTAAAGAATGCCATCATCTCTAACAGGACTCGGCGGAACAAGCAGAAGTTACCACCGTCATTTACAAACAAAACCTATAGTGCACAAGTCGCAACATCCTATGCTCTACCCATCCCGCCATGCCTTGGAGTCTAGCCAAGAGGGGCGATCACAACACTTAACAATGCGCGACGTACAGTCGAAACTACAGACATCACATTCATCATCTAAGGATATCTATCCTATCTTCCAAGTCCAAAGCATATGGACGGCATAGATAACTCAAGGTATGAAATATTACTAACAAGTTATCACATGATTATTATTGAAAACAGGTCCAGGTGATGAAACCTCATGCAAGCAAAGGCATGAACAAAGAATTATCAAACATCAACTCATTCACAAAGGGTTCAACATGCTGGAAGCAGACAACCCGACAGCAACCAAGAGTTAACATCATCTCTAAGGACTTATGGCAAAGAGTTCATAATGTCAACATCAAATACAATGCCGTCATCCACACAAAAGACACGACAAGAATGATTGTTTCAACATTCAGCACAACATAGCTCTTCAACATAAGGGCGACAATCATCAATACAGGCATCAAAATCAGCAATCAACAAATACTTACCTCAGTAGGAGTAACGCTCCTCCTTGGGCCGGTCCCTCGACCTGGGGGGCAGAAGACACCTCTGCACAACCCTCAACTCTATTTCCTTTATCACAAGAAGGAATTAGCACGGTCATGCTCAACATAAAGAACTAAGAATCGCTCGAGGAACGCGCCCCTGCGTCGGATCTTTCGAGAATTATGCTAAGAACAGAATCTACAAGCCAACGATATCCTGGAAAGTGCTATCAACAATCCAATCAGTGTGCAAACACGCACCAACACTTGCTCAAGCACTTATGCAACAAACGCTCCATACAAGACTTATTAGTCTTCGTGCAGTAAGTAACAAGCATCGCGCAAGGGGGTCAACCTCTTCAACACATCAATGCGCGTATCAAGGTTAACGCGCATATCAACATCAATGCGCGTATCAAGGTTAACGCGCGTATAAACATCAATGCGCGTATCAAGGTTAACGCGCATATCAACATCAACGCGCGTATCAAGGTTAACACGCGTATCAACATCAATGCGCGTATCAAGGTTAGCGCGCATATCAACATCAACGCGCGTATCAAGGTTAACGCGCGTATCAACATCAATGCGCGTATCAAGGTTAGCGCGCATATCAACATCAACGCGCGTATCAAGTTTAACGCGCGTATCAACATCAATGCGCGTATCAAGGTTAGCGCGCATATCAACATCAACGCGCGTATCAAGGTTAACGCGCGTATCAACATCAATGCGCGTATCAAGTTTAACGCGCGTATCAACATCAATGCGTGTATCAAGGTTAACGCGCATATCAACATCAAATGCGCGTATCAAGGTTAGCGCGCATATCAACATCAACGCGCGTATCAAGGTTAACGCACGTATCAACATCAATGCGCGTATCAAGGTTAACGCGCGTATCAACATCAATGCGCGTATCAAATGTTAACACGCGTATCAACATCAACGCGCATATCAGGGTTAACGCGCGTATCAACATCAACGCGCGTATCAAAGTTAACGCGCGTATCATGTTTCCATGTACGTACATACATGTCGACGAGGATGCATGTCGACAAGGGGAGAATATTTTCTAAGTGTTTCCATGTACGTACATACATGTCGACAGGGATACAAGTCGACAAGGAGAAAATATTTTCTAAGTGTTTCCATGTACGTACATACATGTCGACAAGGATGCATGTCGACAAGGAGAAAATATTTTCTAAGTGTTTCCATGTACGTACATGCATGTCGACGAGGATGCATGTCGACAAGGGGAGAATATTTTCTAAGTGTTTCCATGTACGTACATACATGTCGACAAGGTTGCATGTCAACAAGGAGAAAATATTTTCTAAGTGTTTCCATGTACGTACATACATGTCGACGAGGATGCATGTCGACAAGGGGAGAATATTTTCTAAGTGTTTCCATGTACGTACATACATGTCGACAAGGTTGCATGTCAACAAGGAGAAAATATTTTCTAAGTGTTTCCATGTACGTACAAGTAACTACGCCTAAAGTTATTGGGCAATCCCCGTCAACCAAAAACCCGCCAAGAAGGAAAATCATGCATATCGACTAAAAAGCTTCTACACGAAGATACGGGGAATTCTACATCAAACACCCATGGAAATGGAAAATCGCCTAAATTATGGACAAACGAAGATAATGACGGCATTCAATCAGCAATTACTCGACGTATAAGCCTCAGCAAGCAGTCCCACATGTCGACAACGGAAAATGACTTAAACAAACAACAACACGGTGACATCGACATTCAAGTCGAAGCTGTCCAAAGAATTCGAGTTTCCAAATTAACTCAAAACGTGACGAAAGGTATTCCAATGGACTCCCCTCGTCGAGACGATTCCGGAAAGGTAAGGACCGCAACGAGGCGAGGCCGGGAAGGCGGCGCGTGGGCCACACGCTCCGGCGAAGCAGCTCCACTCGCGGCGGCGCGTGAGGGCGCGTGCGGGGTCTTCTAGCGGCTCCGAAGGTGGCGCTAGAATCCTTGGGACGAACAGAGTCGAATGATGGTGTCGACTTCCAAAAACAAGCCAAAAATCAGACTCGAAACTGTCAAAACGTATCTCGGCTCCATGGCGGCAAAGAAATTTTGCACACAAAAGCAATTTCGGGAAAGGGTGAATGAATTACCTACAAAGGGAGTGGAATGGTGAACTCCTAGGATGCTGGAAGGATAAATGGGGATGTGTGTATTTACTAATCCCAAAGAGATGCTTTGTGGATAAGGATCAAAGGATTAGTTTACCTACACTCAAGACTAAACCCCTACGGTATACTCTACCCTCTCCTCTTAAAATATCTACTCCTATATATGTCTTGACATTGCACGTATCAAATCCATTACTATATACGTATGTTGCAATCACATGATTCATGATTCGGTAATCACTTAGTCATTTTAGAAACGTACGATTTCTATTTCTTGCATTGCGTAATTACAATCTTGCCATGACTATTACTTATGTACGCATATGGATAGATACATGTTCGCATAGCACATTACCGTTTGCTCATGTCTCCGACGATAATCATATTCGCGCATATACATTTCCTATTGCACTAACCATGATGATAGGAAACAAAGCCATTCGGCCGGAAAATCAAGCGACGGACGAAATCAAGATGCTTGCGTCCGACCAACGATCAAAACCGAAAGGTTAGCGTCAAACCCAAATTGGACAAATATCCTAACTTAAAATAGAGTCAAGGAAGGTTCTAAACCGTTACTTGACTCGGGGCAAGTGATGGATAAATGTCCAATTCGGGTTCGTGTTTAAATTCCGGGCCTCGTCGACACGTCAAAAATTACATCTCGGTTTAAAAACATCTCCCACGGTATCAAAACGGTCCGGAAGCGCGTTTACGCGCGTCCGGACCGGACCTCCGGGTTGCGTGGCGATTCGGACCTCGCCGAATTGCCCAAATTCAACGAGGTCCGGATTGCCTTACGGGTATCGCGCTATTACCGTATCCGCGATTACCGTTACACGTAGAGAAGTCAAGTTCGCACATTACCAACATGGATGACGGTTACCGCATGATCTTGAACCGTCATCAAACCGCTTTAAAACCGGGTCCGGTCCCAAGAAAGCCTATAAATAGGAGGTCTTGGCCACCCATTTTGACACATTCTCTCATTTGCCCAACTTTGGTATTTTGAGCTCTGACTTCTCTCTAGAAATTCTCTCTCTCTAGAAATTACCTTTTTTGCCACTATAGTGACTTAAGCATCGGAGAGGGCTCCGCTAGCACCCCCCCCCTCTACGTGCTAGCATTGGTCCTTCGTGCAGGAACCGTTGCCCAGACATCCGCATTTGCGCACAGTCCACCGCCTTCCGAGACTCAGACATTTCCTTGAGACACGACCTTACCGAGTCACAACCTTACCAAGTCACAACCTTATTACCGAGTCACAGCCGTACCGACACAAAGACCTCATACGGGAGCAAGTTCGCACACTCGTCAGTGGCCCAACCTCCTCCTGACAGAAGGGTTGCAAAAGCCCGCACAACTACGCGAATAGACGCGTCCCCACGACTTTGTTCACTCGGACGCAACAGTATATATTCTAGACGTATACGATCATAATAAAGTCTTTATTCCTTTTTAGTTCAATATTAGAATCACAGTTTACTTAGAGGGTACTACTCCATTTGAGATTTTTGCCAAATTTTTATTTATTTATATTTCTACGATCGGAGCTCAGAATTGGATGAAATCAGTTGCTATCGTATATATTCTAGACGTATATGATCATACTAAAGTCTTTATCCCTTTTTAGTTTTGTATTAGAATCATAGTTTACTCAAAGGGTACCGCTCCCGATGAGATCTTTCCCAAATTTTTATTTATTAATATATCATTGATCGGAGCTAATAATTTGGTGAAATTTGTTGCTATTGTATATATATTCTAGACGAATATGATCATACTAAAGTCTTTATCCCTTTTTAGTTCAGTATTAGAATCATATTTTACTTAGAAGGTACTACTCCCAATGAGATTTTTGCCAAATCTTATTTATTAATATTTTTTCGATCGGAGCTCTGAAATGGATTAAGTTAGTTGCTATCGTATATATTCTAAACATATATGAAATACTAAAGTTTTTATCCCTTTTTAGTTCGGTATTAGAATCACTGATTACTCATAGGGTACTATTCCCTATGGGATTTTGTTAATTTTTTATTTATTAATCTTCGATCGGAGCTCAAAATTGGGTGAAATCAGTTGCTATCGTATATATATTCTAGACGTATATGTTCATACTAAAGTCTTTAACCCTTTTTAGTTTTGTATTAGAATCATAGTTTACTCAAAGGGTACTACTCCCTATGAGATTTTTGCCAAATTTTTATTTATTAATATATCTTCGATCGGAGCTCAGAATTTAGTGAAATTTGTTGCTATCGTATATATTCTAGATGGATATGATCATAATAAAGTCTTTATCCCTTTTTAATTCGGTATTAGAATCACAGTTTACTTAGAGAGTACCGCTCCCGATGAGATCTTTCCCAAAATTTTATTTATTAATATATCATCGATCGGAGCTAATAATTTGGTGAAATTTGTTGCTATTGTATATATTTTCTAGACGTATATGATCATACTAAAGTCTTTATCTCTTTCTAGTTCAGTATTAGAATCATATTTTACTTAGAAGGTATTACTCCTAATGAGATTTTTGCCAAATTTTATTTATTAATATTTTTTCGATCGGAGCTCTGAAATGGATTAAGTTAGTTGCTATCGTATATATTCTAGACATATATGAAATGCTAAAGTTTTTATCCCTTTTTAGTTTGGTATTAGAATCATTGATTACTCATAGGGTACTATTCCCTATGGGATTTTTTTTAATTTTTGATTTATTAATCTTCGATCGGAGCTCAAAATTGGGTGAAATCAGTTGCTATCGTATATATATTCTAGACGTATATGTTCATACTAAAGTCTTTATCCCTTTTTAGTTTTGTATTAGATTCATAGTTTACTCAAAGGGTACTACTCCCTGTGAGATTTTTGCCAAATTTTTATTTATTAATATATCTTCGATCGGAGCTCAAAATTTGGTGAAATTAGTTGCTATCGTATATATTCTAGATGTATATGATCATAATAAAGTCTTTATCCCTTTTTAATTCGGTATTAAAATCACAGTTTACTCAGAGGGTACCGCTCCCGATGAGATCTTTCCCAAATTTTTATTTATTAATATATCATCGATCGGAGCTAATAATTTGGTGAAATTTGTTGCTATTGTATATATATTCTAGACGTATGTGATCATACTAAAGTTTTTATCCCTTTTTAGTTCGGTACTAGAATCACAGATTACTCATAGGGTACTATTCCCTATGGGATTTTGTTAATTTTTTATTTATTAATATATCTCCGATCGGAGCTTAAAATTCGGTGAAATCAGTTGCTATCGTATATATATTCAAGACGTATATGTTCATACTAAAGTCTTTATCCCTTTTCAGTTTTGAATTAGAATCACAGTTTACTCAGAGGGTACTACACCCTATTAGATTTTTGCCAAATTTTATTTATTAATATATCTTTGATTGGAGCTCATAATTTGGTGAAATTAGTTGCTATCGTATATATTCTAGATGTATATTGTTGCGTCCGGATTGAACAAGGTCGCGATGATGCGTCTGTGGTTGTGCGGGCTGTGATCCTTCTGTCGGAGGTTTGAGCCACTAACGAGTGTTCAGACTTGCTCCCGTATGAGGATTATGTCACGGTATGGCTGTGATTCGGCAAGGTTGTGACCCGGCAAGGTTGTGACCCGGCAAGGTTGTGACCCGGCAAGGTTGTGTCTCATACGCCAGATCCTGCACCAAGGACCAATGCTAGCACGGAGAGGGGGGGTGGTGCTAGCGGAGCCCTCTCCGATGCTTAAGTCACTATAAGGGCAAAAAGGTAATTTCTAGAGAGAGAGAATTTCTAGAGAGAAGTCAGAGCTCAAAAATACCAAAGTTGGGCAAATGAGAGAATGTGTCCAAATGGGTGGCCAAGACCTCCTATTTATAGGTTTTCTTGGGACCGGACCCGGTTTTAGAGCGGTTTGATGACGGTTCAAGATCATGCGGTAACCGTCATCCATATTGGTAATGTGCGAACTTGACTTCTCTACACGCAACGGTAATCGCGGATACGGTAATCGCGGATACGGTAATCGCGCGATACCCGTAAGGTAATCCGGACCTCGTCGAATTTGGGCAATTCGGCGAGGTCCGGATTGCCACGCAACCCGGACCTCCGGGTTGCGAGCAACCCGGACCTCCGGGTTGCGAGCAATCCGGACGTCCGGACGTCCGGGTTGCAATGCAATCCGGATGTCCGGGTTGCTTTATGCAACCCGGAGGTCCGGTCCGGACGCGCGTAAAGGCGCTTCCGGACCGTTTTGATACCGTGGGAGGTGTTTTTAAACCGAGATGTAATTTTCAACACGTTTACGAGGCCCGAAATGTAAACACGAACCCGAATTGGACATTTATCCATCACTTGCCCCCGAGTCAAGTAACGGTTTAGAACCTTTCTTGAATCTATTTTAAGTTAGGATATTTGTCCAATTTGAGTTTGACGCTAACCTTTCGGTTTTGATCGTTGGTCGGACGCAAGCATCTTGGTTTCGTCCGTCGCTTGATTTTCCGGCCGAATGGCTTTGTTTCCTACCATCATGGTTAGTGCAATAGGAAATGTATATGCGCGAATATGATTATCGTCAGAGACATGAGCGAACGGTAATGCGCTATACGAACATGTATCTATCCACATGCGTACATAATTAATAGTCATGGCAAGATTGTAATTACGCAATGCAAGAAATAGAAATCGTACGTTTCTAAAATGACTAAGTGATTACCGAATCATGAATCATGTGATTGCAACATACGTGTATAGTAATGGATTTGATATGTGCAATGTTAACACATGCATAGGAGTAGATATTTTAAGAGGAGAGGGTAGAGTATACCGTAGGGGTTTAGTCTTGAGTGTAGGTAAACTAATCCTTTGATCCTTATCCACAAAGCATCTCTTTGGGATTAGTAAATACACACATCCCCATTTATCCTTCCAGCACCTTGGAAGTTCACCATTCCACTCCCTTTGCAGGTAATTCACTCACCCTTTCCCGAAATTGCTTTTGTGTGGAAAATTTCTTTGCCGTCGTGGAGCCTAGATACGTTTTGACAGTTTCGAGTCTGATTTTGGCTTGTTTTTGGAAGTTGACACCATCATTCGACTCGGTTCGTCCCAAGGATTCCAGCGCCACCTTCGGAGCCGCCAGAAGACCCCGCACGCGCCCTCACGCGCCGCCGCGAGTGGAGCTGCTTCGCCGGAGCGTGTGGCCCACGCGCCGCCTTCCCGGCCTCGCCTCGTTGCGGTCCTTACCTTTCCGGAATCGTCTCGACGAGGGGAGTCCATTGGAATACCTTCCATCACGTTTTGAGGTAATTTGAAAACTCGAATTCTTTGGACAACTTCGACTTGAATGTCGATGTCACCGCGTTGTTGTTTGTTTAAGTCATTTTTCGTTGTCGATATGTGGGACTGCTTGTTGATGCTTATACGTCGAGTAATCGCTGATTGACTGCCATCATTATCGTCGTTTGTCCATAATTTAGGCGATTTTCCATTTCCATGGGTATTTGATATAGAATTCCCCGTATCTTCGTGTAGAAGCTTTTTTGGTCGAAATGCATGATTTTCCTTCTTGGCGGGTTTTTGGTTGACGGTGGTTGCCCAATAACTTTAGGCATAGTCACTTGTCGTCTTGATGTCTTAGAGAAAAAATTTCCTTAAGCGTTGCCGCGTTCGATTCTTACGGTTTGTCGCGTTAATCCCCCGTTTGCATGATAGCCCCTTAGGATGTTAGTTCCTTCCATGGTACGTACCAATTTCACTATGTGCGTGGAACTTGGTCACGTGCGTTGACTTTTTGATACGCGCGTTGACTTTTGATACGTGCGTTGACTTTTGATACGCGCGTTGACTTTTGATACGTGCGTTGACTTTGATACGCGCATTGATGTTGATACGCGCGTTAACCTTGATACGCATATTGATGTTGATATGCGCGTTAACCTTGATGCGTGCATTGATGTTGATACGCGCGTTAACTTTGATACGCGCATTGATGTTGATACGCGCGTTCACTTTGATACGCGCATTGATGTTGATACGCGCGTTAACCTTGATACGCGCATTGATGTTGATACGCGCGTTAACCTTGATACGCGCGTTGATGTTGATACGCGCGTTAACCTTGATACGCGCATTGATGTTGATACGCGCGTTAACCTTGATACGCGCATTGATGTTGATACGCGCGCTAACCTTGGTACGCGCATTGATGTTGATTGCTTCTTGCAGGTTGTGGGATTGTAGTAACTTCTTGTGGAGCTTCCTTCCCTTTGATCGCGGTGATACAATGAGTAAGTTCACCACTTCTCTATTGCAGACTCCCTTTAATTCCGATATAGAGGATGTCTTGGACGTAGACCCGGTGTTGCCGGATGATAGTGTTTTAGATACTGATGAGGGGATAGCTGTTGGGGTACCTCCCGCTGGAGAGACTGAGGCGTTGGTTAGGTATTATACTAACCGCTTGGATAGATCCCTGTTTACCTTGTATGCGAGTGCTTCCGGACTCGATGCTTGTACCGAGGCTTTCTACCCCTTTGAGGTACTTCCTGATAGCAGACTGGGAGATGCTACTCCTCTGCCTGTAGATTTATCCGTTGTGTACACATCACACGTTAGAGAGGGTTTGCGGTTTCCCTACTGTTCCGACTTGGTTGATCTCTGCAGCGGATATGGGATTTCCCCTTTAGATCTCGCGCCGAACGGGATTAGAGTATGGACTTGTTTCAGAGTGTTGCTTCACAAGCAATCCTGGGGTTATTCTCGCACCCTCTTTCGCTGTTTCTACCAGCTTAAGAGTTCAGACTCAGCGGGATTATGCGGTGTGAAAGTTCGTTGGCCAAACTTGCAGAGCGATGGCTTTGAGGCACTTGGTCTTGGGGAAGCCAAGTGGGATCCTAGTTACCGATTGGTCGCTACCGCGGATCGGTCTGCCGATCATTGGAGGCATCATTACTTCTTTGTTCATGATGCGGTGACGACTTGGGACGTCGAGTACGTTTAGAAATTTGATCCCGCACCTGCTTTTCGGGAACTCTCCACGTCGGATAAGGAAGTGATAAAGCAGATATATTGTTGTCAACAAACGCGCAGCTTTACTTGCTCATTGCGTGCATCCGATCAAGAATTGATTGATGCTGGGATCCATGTGCTCCCTTCTGCAACTTCGGTATGTTGATCACTTTTATAACTTTCTACCGTGTTGCACTGTAGGTTGGTTTGACGGAAAAAGCTCGTCTTTGCAGACGGCGGCCGCTCGCAAGATTGCTTCTAGCGGGAGGATCGTTCCCCCACATGTTTCTGGATCATCAGCGACTTCTGGACGTGGTAAAGATAGATAGCTTTTTTGAGAGAATAATTTTCTCAGTTGGGTTGTAACTTTGTATGCTACTCGCAGGTCGTACGACGCTTGTTACTGACCGCGTTGTTGCTGCTCCTGGCTCTTCAAAACGGTCCACCACTGGGGCGCGTTCTTCGAGCTGTTCAAAGCGTCCGAAGACTACTGTGACCGTTCCTACTCCTTCCTGCCATAAAGGGAAGGGAGTTGGCGGTAGTGAGGATGCGTTGTCTGCCCCCCGCTCAAAGGAGCGGTCCGGGGTGGAAAGTTCTCTTCTTTCTGGTATAAGCTAGACACTTGAATCTGTGCCTTTATATGCTTTATTTTTGGCCTTTGCATAACGCTGCTTGGTTTATATGTAGCGATCCCGCCACTTGGACGTGCGGATTTGCTTCGTCCTTTGGATGGTGATATTTCAGATGGTAAGTGGATGCCGTACGTGGCAGGGGATGTTACTTTTCCCAAGAACTCCCAGCTGAGCATGCCTGAAGTTGGCGTGCGTGTTCTTCATCGGTCTATTCCTCCTGGTGATCGAGTTGTCCGACCCTCGAGTGACGAGGAAGCACGAACATTTGTTGAGAGATCGTTGTCTGGATTCACTCCAGTGAGTATCTTTTTCCACTTTGCTATGTTCGTTGTTCCCGAACATGTATGTTTATTGTGTCCTTGTTTTCAGGTTGTTTCCGACATGGTACACATGGACTCTTTCATGTTAGAGCTTGTTCAAGAGAACCGTGCCATTGCTGACAAAGCTGCCACTTTGTCCAAGGAGTTTGAGGAAGCTAGGGATGAAGTGTGCCGTCTTTCATTGAAGAAGACGGATTTTGATGCTCGTTATGAGTCTGATCATGCCAGCCTTGTTCAGCTTGAATCTGAGAACGCCGCAATTGAGAAGGCAATTTCTGATAATGCAGGCAAGCACAAGGTTGCCTGCCGGGAAGTTCGTGAGGCAGAGATGAAGGCTTGCATTGAAGAGGGATTTAGCAAGTTCCCTTCTACCCCTGGATTTGATAGCGCAGTTACTACTGCTGCCACAGCGAAGGCCACTCCGATGCTCAGCGAGTTTGCTGAGGACTTTATTCGTAGAGTGAGTATTCTTGCTCCTGGCTTTCCTTTTGACAAGTTAGGGCCATATGCGGAGTCTGCTGTTAGGCAAGTTGCCGAGTTTCGTCGCTTAGATACTGCAACATCTGAGTTTGCATTTTTGTTTGGAGAAGATGGTGGCGGCACTAATGTGCAACATCTGCCTGTTCCGCCCAGCCCTGTCAGGGATGATGGACTCCTTTGATTTGCGTCATCTTTTCGATGTGTTGAACTCGTTTATGAGCTCGTTTGCCCCCGGGCTTCCATGTTTAGAAACTTGTTGGAGTTGTTGTTTGTGACTTGTTCGCTTTGAACTACGTCGTATGAACCTGTTTTATACACAGCAGTTTGCATGATAACATGTTAGTAATATTTCATACCGTTATCGCTTATTGTGTTTACTGGACGTGGATGACTAGTAGTGTAAACGTAGTCCCCGCAATCGTGAACGATAGCCACATTCTGATTCAAGATTGTTTGTACAATGCGTTGTGCATGTTGTACGTCTTCCTGCATAGCTTGACATTATATCAGTCGAAACTTGCCAAGTGACTCGCGTATAGCGACTTAACAAGTAGTATGTTTGCAATGTGTCATCTTTGCTTGAGCAAGATATTAGTTTATACCGTCTCTTAGTTCCACTCTATGGCGACGTTGTACAAGACTCTACTTGTAAATTTTATAGTTTTAAACAGGGTGCGCACCTACCAGCGTGTATCAACCCGCGTTGGGGAAGCATACGTAAAAACTTTTGGGTTTTTGAAAAGGTGTTTTTTGAACCTTGAAATTCTTGTTTGATAAAATGTTTGGCAAGGTGTTTGATACATAAAATATTTTATAAAGTGTTTGACAAAATATTTGGCAAAAATATTTGTGATACATGATTCCTGCGTCCAGGGACCATGTAGCACTTTTGAGAGTATGAATTGTGATGCATGTTTTCTGCGTCCAGGAATCACGCATCACGGTTTTGAAAGTCTGTAGTACGGCATTGCTGTCTAGTAAGAGGACTTCCGCTATAAAGGGTGCACCCATACCAGGAATTCGTACCATGGGGTTGTCGTCTAAACAGAGGACATCCGTTATGCAGAGTGAACCCATAAAAGGAATTCGTACCATGGGATTGTCGTCTAAACAGAGGACATCCGTTATGCAGAGTGAACCCATAAAAGGAATTCGTATCATGGGATTGTCGTCTAAACAGAGGACATCCGTTATGCAGAGTGAACCCATAAAAGGAATTCGTATCATGGGATTGTCGTCTAGACAGAGGACATCCGTTATGCAGAGTGAACCCATAAAAGGAATTCGTATCATGGGATTGTCGTCTAAACAGAGGACATCCGTTATGCAGAGTGAACCCATAAAAGGAATTCGTATCATGGGATTGTCGTCTAGACAGAGGACATCCGTTATGCAGAGTGAACCCATAAAAGGAATTCGTATCATGGGATTGTCGTCTAGACAGAGGACGTCCGTTATGCAGAGTGAACCCATAAAAGGAATTCGTACCATGGGATTGTCGTCTAAACAGAGGACATCCGTTATGCAGAGTGAACCCATAAAAGGAATTCGTATCATGGGATTGTCGTCTAGACAGAGGACATCCGTTATGCAGGGTGATTAGCCCGTTATCGTATTTGCCCATCCTGTTCTGATTCCAGGGAATGGCTATGAACGTGAGGATTTGTCTCTATCCTTGACATGCTATTTTGATGGTAGGCCTTGGTGTTAATCCAAGATATTGCTTGTGGTTGACGCCTGTGAATAGTCGTCGTTTTGATAGTAGGTCTTGGTGTTAATCCAAGATATTGCTTATAGATGACAGCTTCTTGAATAGTCGTCACCTTGAGCAGAGAATTGCTATAAGTTCCTTTTTTGTAGGTATTCCGCAAGTTGTCCTTGCGTCATATAAGTTGGTTGTGGGCACAGCGCCATTGCTTTGTGTTGCCGGCGCCTTCATGAGATAGATGCCAACTTAGGAGAAATAAACTCCTTTTTGGTGTAGGTATGCAAATATCTTTCATTATGTGTATTTGCAATATGCTGTCTTTGATAGTGTCTTGGGATTAACTCCAAGTGTTTGGCTTTATGATGCTGTCTTTTTTATGTGGTCATCCATTTGTTGTTGATGATAAACGTTGTCATAACGTATGCTAGATTTTGCTTGCATGTGGCATGATTTCTTGGATTATTGATGTAGATAATAAGCGCGTAGTTTAGTTGTCTCGCGTTTTAATCCAAAAAATATCGTGCAAGAGATAGATGTGTACCTACAAATGTAGATTGACTTTATTAAATACTTGCGTGTATTTACATTGATTATACTAGAAGTACTAGAATGCGCAAAGTAATCTAAAAGATAGTTGTTTTTCTCGTTTCATTATGGCTGGTTTGATGACGATGTCGCGTAGTTGGTTGCAACAAATCGCCTCAATGCACCTAGCGTGATGCATTCTTCAATTTCCCACTTTAATGGTGGACACATGTTTGTGTTGTGCCCCCAAGTTTTATGGTATTTACACCATTCTCTGATGTTGTTGCCCAAGAAAGCTGTCTCCGGGACAAGCGGACTTGGGAGCTTGTTTTCTAGCAGGTTGACGTAAATGTCTTCGGCCACCGTGCTTAGCGGTGTGAATATTTTGTCGATATCAAAGCTTGCGTCTTCCTGGTTGTTCGTTTCTGCTCGAACTCCTTTGTCCCAACTGAGGGGTGTACCCCACCTCAGTTCTTGCTCGCATAAGACTGCTGTCTCAAGCTTATCCTTTAGATCCGCCATGGTTTTTGTTGTTTGCCATCCATGAGTTCGTCCAAAGAGAAGGAAAGATTTGGCGTTCATGTTTGCATAGAACACGCTTATCACTTATTCTCTTGTTGCTTTCGCGGTTGAGGCATTAGAGGCAAATTTGATGAAGTATTCCATGATTGGCTCGTCTTCACCCTGCTTAACGAGCCAAATCTGGTGCCATGGTGAGAACTGGATGCTTCCCTGTTGGTTCCAAACTGTAATAGCTTGTTCCATAAATTGCTTCTTTCTTTCATCAACAACTTTCTGCCTCTTGAAGGAATTTATCATGGCCACATGGTATTGGTGCTTTGCTCTCAAGGCATTGACGTAACAACGTCTTGCGGTTATCTGATTGCCGAGCACTTCCCCAATCCCATGTTCTGTTGGGAACTTCATCTTTTGGTGGACAGTGGAGGGCACGATCACATAGGGATTGATCGTTGTTCGTCCCAAGATTCCGTTGTAGGTTCCGAGGGATTCTACAACTACGAAAGTGACGTTGATATGTAATGCTCTCCACCCCTGGCCAAGGATGACAGGAAGTGTGATTGTACCCAAGTGTTGTGTAGCTGCTCCTGCGAAGCTGACTAAAGAGAAGGTTCCTGGGGACAAGTCCTTGACAGATTTTCCTAGTTGCTCTAGGACTCTGACATGTAGAATGTCAGCAGAACTTCCACCATCCACAAGAATTCTTTTCACATCGTACCCGTCAATGTCCATGGTAATGACTAAAGCATCATCGTGGGGGTAAACGATATGCTTTAAGTCTTCCCTGGAAAATTGGATGACTGTGTCTTCTTGTTCGGGTTGTTTGAGCTTTCCGAACTTCGGCAGTGTTGCTGCTTAGGATGCATAAATGTCCCGAGCATTAGATACTTGTCCTCCGGCGGCAGGCCCTCCGTGTATGACGTTGATTACACCTCGCATGGGTGGCGGAGGGTTGTCATTGACCTTCTCTTTTCCCTTGTTCCCTCTTTTTGACGACTCTGGTTGAGCCTTTCTCGGGGGGTTGTTGCCCTGATCAACAAATTGCTTCAATTCGCCCTTGAGGACAAAGTTGTTGATTCGAAAGCGTAGACTGACGCAGCTATCGGTCTCATGGCCGAAGACTTCGTGGTTTTCACACCACTTGTCCTTGTCTCTTCCCAATGGGCCTTTCCTGAAGTTATTTGGCTCCTTCCACATATCCGCGTCTTTCATTTCTTTCAAAATTACAGATAGAGGGGCATTCAGAGGGATGCAGTCGGCAAGATTTACTTCCTTTGGCTTCTGAAAATCCCCTTGGAAAGGTCTTTTTGGCTGAGGTTGCCAATGTCTTCCTTGTTGACCACTTGAATGTGGTTTTGGTTGGTTCTGCTTTGGATTATCTTTTGCCTTTGCTGCAGCGATTTTTGCCTTGTTCTGGCTTCTGAACCTTTCAAGGTCTATGTACTCCTTGACTCTTGCGGCTAATTCTTCCATGGATTCCGCTGGGCGCTTTGCCATTTTCTCAGCTAGGGCATTGCCTCTTCGTCCGAGATTTCGAATGAATGCTCGAACGATTTCTCCTTCGGTCAGGTTCCCCTGAATGTCAGAAATGTTCTGATTGAAGCGGACGTAGTAGTCGGCCAGGGACTCCTCGTTTTGTTGTTGGACGTCGTCCAAAGCATTTTCCCCTTTTAGCAACGTGCGCTCGCCCATGTACCGTTGAATGAACTTGGCCTTTAGGTCCGCCCATGAAGTAATACTTCCGCACGGCAGTGAGAAGAACCAGTGCGCTGCAGACCCGGCAAGAGTTTGTGAAAACGTCATTGCGAAATGATGCGGGTTCTTTGTTCTGCCTAGCAGAGAGGCCTCGTGCTTTTGCACATGTTCAATTGGGTCTCCTTTTCCACGGTAGGGGTCGCCTCCAATTCGATACAGTGCGTCTGGGACGCGACTGTTCACCAAATGGTCAGCGAATGGGTGAGATGCCCTTTCTTCAAGAGCGTGCATACCCTTCATTTTTGCCTCCTTCATCTTCTTCTCCACCATTTCTTCTAACATCTCGGCGGTAAATCCTTTTACCGGTTCAGCATAACCTGTTGAAGGATTTTGCTGACCATTGTTGCGATAGATGTCAGATTGATCCCTGCTTGTGGCCTGACAAGGATCGTCTCTTGTTGGTTGCTGTGGGTGGTAGAATGGGGGCTGCCTTTCGTTCCTCCACTGTTGGGCTCCTTGGAAAGGAGTGTATGACCGTGCAGGTTCATATCTTGCTTGTTGGTGTCCGCCCTGGAAAGGATTGCCATAGCGAGTAGTGTCTTGCGACATCTCTCTTGCTGGCGCAGCATACTGTTGGTTGGCCGGAGGTGGCTGTGCTGCGTATCCTTGGTTTTTTAGAGACTCGCGGAATGCGAGTAACTCTTCCAGCGCTGCCCTCATTGCTGGAGTAACGGTGGGCATCGGGTTTGCCCCCGGTCTTTGTTCGCCTTGTGGCATCTCTGTTTGGGATTCATCCTCGTGCATTTCTGGCTCGAAACCAGGTGGATGTGCGTGGTGTTTGTCTTTTGGCTCTCTGTGCTGTGCGTTGGGCACATTGTCAGTCGGTATGGATGAAGCTACGGAAGTAGCTCTTGGGATGTGGGAGGGTCCCGACTGGTTCCCAGCTGGAGCTTGGCCTTCTGCTCTTTTGTTTGCCGGGGATTTCCTGGGACGCCCTGGCCTTTTCCTTGGGTTTTTCACCTCTTCGGGAGGGTTGTGATCACTCGTCATGATTTCTGCGGTACGGTAGCTTGTTGTTCGAATAACGTAGACGGCGCCAATGTTGCGTCCGGATTGAACAAGGTCGCGAGGATGCGTCTGTGGTTGTGCGGGCTGTGATCCTTCTGTCGGAGGTTTGAGCCACTAACGAGTGTTCAGACTTGCTCCCGTATGAGGATTATGTCACGGTATGGCTGTGATTCGGCAAGGTTGTGACCCGGCAAGGTTGTGACCCGGCAAGGTTGTGACCCGGCAAGGTTGTCTCTCATACGCCACATCCTGCACCAAGGACCAATGCTAGCACGGAGAGGGGGGGGGTGGTGCTAGCGGAGCCCTCTCCGATGCTTAAGTCACTATAAGGGCAAAAAGGTAATTTCTAGAGAGAGAGAATTTCTAGAGAGAGAGAATTTCTAGAGAGAAGTCAGAGCTCAAAAATACCAAAGTTGGGCAAATGAGAGAATGTGTCCAAATGGGTGGCCAAGACCTCCTATTTATAGGCTTTCTTGGGACCGGACCCGGTTTTAGAGCGGTTTGATGACGGTTCAAGATCATGCTGTAACCGTCATCCATATTGGTAATGTGCGAACTTGACTTCTCTACACGCAACGGTAATCGCGGATACGGTAATCGCGCGATACCCGTAAGGTAATCCGGACCTCGTCGAATTTGGGCAATTCGGCGAGGTCCGGATTGCCGCGCAACCCGGACCTCCGGGTTGCGAGCAATCCGGAGGTCCGTATTGCAAGCAATCCGAACGTCCTGATTGCATGCAACCCGGACGCGCGTAAAGGCGCTTCCGGACCGTTTTGATACCGTGGGAGGTGTTTTTAAACCGAGATGTAATTTTCGACACGTTAACGAGGCCCGAAATGTAAACACTAACCCGAATTGGACATTTATCCATCATATATGATCATACTAAAGTCTTTATTCCTTTTTAGTTCCATATTAGAATCACAGTTTACTAAGAGGGTACTACTCCTTATGAGATTTTTGCCAAATTTTTATTTATTTATATTTCTACGATCGGACCTCAGAATTGGATGAAATCAGTTGCTATCGTATATATTCTAGACGTATATGATCATACTAAAGTCTTTATCCCTTTTTAGTTTTGTATTTGAATCATAGTTTACTCAAAGGGTACCGCTCCCGATGAGATCTTTCCCAAATTTTTATTTATTAATATATCATCGATCGGAGCTAGTAATTTGGTGAAATTTGTTGCTATTGTATATATATTCTAGACGTATATGATCATACTAAAGTCTTTATCCCTTTTTAGTTCAGTATTAGAATCATATTTTACTTAGAAGGTACTACTCCCAATGAGATTTTTGCCAAATTTTATTTATTAATATTTTTTCGATCGGAGCTCTTAAATGGATTAAGTTAGTTGCTATCGTATATATTCTAGACATATATGTCATGCTAAAGTTTTTATCCCTTTTTAGTTCGGTATTAGAATCAATGATTACTCATAGGTTACTATTCCCTATGGGATTTTGTTAATTTTTGATTTATTAATCTTCGATCGGAGCTTAAAATTGGGTGAAATCAGTTGCTATCGTATATATATTCTAGACGTATATGTTCATACTAAAGTCTTTATCCCTTTTTAGTTTTGTATTAGAATCATAGTTTACTCAAAGGGTACTACTCCCTATGAGATTTTTGCCAAATTTTTATTTATTAATATATCTTCGATCGGAGCTCAGAATTTGGTGAAATTTGTTGCTATCGTATATATTCTAGATGTATATGATCATATTAAAGTCTTTATCCCTTTTTAATTTGGTATTAGAATAACAGTTTACTCAGAGGGTACTGCTCCCGATGAGAGCTTTGCCAAATTTTTATTTATTAATATATCTTCGATCGGAGCTAATAATTTGGTGAAATTAGTTGCTATAGTATATATATTCTAGACGTATATGATCATACTAAAGTATTTATCCCTTTTTAGTTCAGTATTAGAATCATATTTTACTTAGAAGGTACTACTCCCAATGAGATTTTTGCCAAATTTTATTTATTAATGTTTTTTCGATCGGAGCTCTGAAATGGATTAAGTTAGTTGCTATCGTATATATTTTAGACATATATGTCATGCTAAAGTTTTTATCCCTTTTTAGTTCGGTATTAGAATCACTGATTACTCATAGGGTACTATTCCCTATGGGATTTTGTTAATTTTTTATTTATTAATATATCTCCGATCGGAGTTGAAAATTGGGTGAAATCAGTTGCTATCGTATATATATTCTAGACGTATATGATCATACTAAAGTCTTTATCCCTTTTTAGTTTTGTATTAGAATCATAGTTTACTCAAAGGGTACTACTCCCTGTGAGATTTTCGCCAAATTTTTATTTATTAATATATCTTCGATCGGAGCTCAGAATTTGGTGACATTAGTTGCTATCGTATATATTCTAGATGTATATGATCATAATAAAGTCTTTATCCCTTTTTAATTCGGTATTAGAATCACAGTTTACTCAGAGGGTACCGCTCCCGATGAGATCTTTCCCAAATTTTTATTTATTAATATATCATCGATCGGAGCTAATAATTTGGTGACATTTGTTGCTATTGTATATATATTCTAGACGTATATGATCATACTAAAGTATTTATCCCTTTTTAGTTCAGTATTAGAATCATATTTTACTTAAAAGGTACTACTCCCAATGAGATTTTTGCCAAATTTTATTTATTAATATTTTTTCGATCGAAGCTCTGAAATGGATTAAGTTAGTTGATATCGTATATATTCTAGACATATATGATCATGCTAAAGTTTTTAATCCTTTTTAGTTCGGTATTAGAATCACTGATTACTCATAGGGTACTATTCCCTATGGGATTTTGTTAATTTTTTATTAATATATCTCCGATCGGAGCTCAAAATTGGGTGAAATCAGTTGCTATCGTATATATATTCTAGACGTATATGTTCATACTAAAGTCTTTATCCCTTTTCAGTTTTGTATTAGAATCACAGTTTACTCAGAGGGTACTACTTAGGGATGGCAACGGGGCGGGTCGGGGCGGGTTTTTGCAGCCCCGGACCCGCCCCGCGGGTCGGCCTGGCTGACCCGGCCCCGGCCAAATGGGCCTTTCGGGTCGGGTCGGGTCAACAATCCCGCGGGTCGACCCGCGGGGCCCCGACCCGCCCCGTCATATGAACAATTTTTTTTTTTTTTTAACTTTTCAATATTAAATACAATTTTTTTTTTTGTCAAAATATTACATTATATATAAATTCAAAACATAAATCTAACATCAATCAAATATAAACAACAAACACATCAAATTCATTACAAATACAAATTTAAATCCAAACACCAAATTAACAAATCCTAATAATCTAAATATAAATCTATATGGTCCATGTTATTTATATAGGTACTATATTAACCATATTTTTTTATTAAATGTTAGATCATATTAACATAAAAAAATAAAAAAAATTATATACATATGGATTTCGGGGCGGGTCTACGGGGCCCCGGGTCTCTAGACCCGGACCCGCCCCGAACCGAGCCGGACCCGCCCCGGACCCGACCCGTGACCCGCGGGTCGGCGGGTCAAAACCGGGTCGGGGCCCCGCGGGTCAGCGGGCCCCGAGACCCGTTGCCATCCCTAGTACTACTCCCTATTAGATTTTTGCCAAATTTTTGTTTATCAATATATCTTTGATTGGAGCTCATAATTCGGTGAAATTAGTTGCTATCGTATATATTCTAGATGTATATGATCATAATAAAGTCTTTATTCCTTTTTAGTTCAATATTAGAATCACAGTTTACTAAGAGGGTACTACTCTTTATGAGATTTTTACCATATTTTTATTTATTAACATTTCTACGATCGGAGCTCAGAATTGGATGAAATCAGTTGGTATCGTATATACTCTAGACGTATATGATCATACTAAAGTCTTTATCCCTTTTTAGTTTTGTATTAGAATCATAGTTTACTCAAAGGGTACTACTCCCTATGAGATTTTTGCCAAATTTTTATTTATTAATATATCTTCGATCGGAGCTAAGAATTTGGTGAAATTTGTTGCTATCGTATATATTCTCGATGTATATGATCATATTAAAGTATTTATCCCTTTTAATTCGGTATTAGAATCACAGTTTACTCAGAGGGTACCGCTCCCGATGAGATCTTTGCCAAATTTTTCTTTATTAATATATCTTCGATCGGAGCTAATAATTTGGTGAAATTAGTTGCTATTGTATATATATTCAAGACTTATATGATCATCCTAAGTCTTTATCCCTTTTTAGTTCAGTATTAGAATCATATTTTACTTAGAAGGTACTACTCCCAATGAGAATTTTGCCAAAATTTATTCATTAATATTTTTTCGATCGGAGCTCAGAAATGGATTAAATTAGTTGCTATCGTATGTATTTTAGACATATATGATCATGCTAAATTTTTTATCCCTTTTTAGTTCGGTTTTAGAATCACTGATTACTCATAGGGTACTATTCCCTATGGTATTTTGTTAATTTTTTATTTATTAATATATCTTCGATCGGAGCTCAAAATTGGGTGAAAACAGTTGCTATCGTATATATATTCTAGACGTATATGATCATATTAAAGTCTTTATCCCTTTTCAGTTTTGTATTAGAATCACAGTTTACTAAGAGGGTACTCCCTAATAGATTTTTGCCAAATTTTTATTTATTAATATATCTCGATCGGAGCTCATAATTTGGTGAAATTAGTTGCTATCGTATATATTCTAGATGTATATGATCAAAATAAAGTCTTTATTCTTTTTTAGTTCAATATTAGAATCACAGTTTACTTAAAAGGTACTACTCCTTATGAAATTTTTGCCAAATTTTTATTTATTAATATTTCTACGATCGGAGCTCAGAATTGAATGAAATGAGTTGCTATCGTATATATTCTAGAAGTATATGATCATACTAAAATCTTTATCCTTTTTTATAATCATAGTTTACTCAAAGGGTAATACTCCCCATGAGATTTTTGCCAAATTTTTATTTATTAATATATCTTCGATCGGAGCTCAGAATTTGGTGAAATTAGTTGCTATCGTTTATATTCTAGATGTATATGATCATATTAAAGTCTTTATCCCTTTTTAATTCGGTATTAGAATCACAGTTTACTCAGAGGGTACCGCTCCCGATGATATCTTTCCAAATTTTTATTTATTAATATATCATCGATCGGAGCTAATAATTTGGTGAAATTTGTTGCTATTGTATATATATTCTAGACGTATATGATCATACTAAAGTCTCTATCCCTTTTTAATTTAGTATTAGAATCATATTTTACTTAGAAGGTACTACTCCCAATGAGATTTTTGCCAAATTTTATTTATTAATATTTTTTCGATCGGAGCTCTGAAATGGATTAAGTTAGTTGCTATCGTATATATTCTAGACATATATGTCATGCTAAATTTTTTATCCCTTTTTAGTTCGGTATTAGAATCACTGATTACTCATAGGGTACTCTTCCCTATGGGATTTTGTTAATTTTTTATTTATTAATATATCTCCGATCGGAGCTCAAAATTGGGTGAAATCAGTTGCTATCGTATATATATTCTAGACGTATATGTTCATACTAAAGTCTTTATCCCTTTCAATTTTGTATTAGAATCACAGTTTACTCAGAGGGTACTACTCCCTATTAGATTTTTGCCAAATTTTTATTTATTAATATATCTTTGATCGGAGCTCATAATTCGGTGAATTAGTTGCTATCGTATATATTCTAGATGTATATGATCATAATAAAGTCTTTATTCCTTTTTAGTTCAATATTAGAATCACAGTTTACTAAGAGGGTACTACTCCTCATGAGATTTTTACCAAATTTTTATTTATTAATATTTCTACGATCAAAGCTCAGAATTGGATGAAATCAGTTGGTATCGTATATACTCTAGACGTATATGATCATAGTAAAGTCTTTATCCCTTTTTAGTTTTGTATTAGAATCATAGTTTACTCAAAAGGTACTACTCTCTATGAGATTTTTGCCAAATTTTTATTTATTAATATATCTTCGATCGGAGCTCAGAATTTGGTGAAATTTGTTGCTATCGTATATATTCTAGATGTATATGATCATATTAAAGTCTTTATCCCTTTTAATTCGGTATTAGAATCACAGTTTACTCAGAGGGTACCGCTCCCGATGAGATCTTTGCCAAATTTTTCTTTATTAATATATCTTCGATCGGAGCTAATAATTTGGTGAAATTAGTTGCTATTGTATATATATTCAAGACTTATATGATTATACTAAAGTCTTTATCCCTTTTTAGTTCAGTATTAGAATCATATTTTACTTAGAAGGTACTACTCCCAATGAGTATTTTGCCAAATTTTATTTATTAATATTTTTTCGATCGGAGCTCAGAAATGGATTAAATTAGTTGCTATCGTATATATTATAGACATATATGATCATGCTAAATTTTTTATCCCTTTTTAGTTCGGTTTTAGAATCACTGATTACTCATAGGGTACTATTCCCTATGGGATTTTGTTAATTTTTTATTTATTAATATATCTTCGATCGGAGCTCAAAATTGGGTGAAATCAGTTGCTATCGTATAATATTCTAGACGTATATGATCATACTAAAGTCTTTATCCCTTTTCAGTTTTGTATTAGAATCACAGTTTACTCAGAGGGTACTACTCCCTAATAGATTTTTGCCAAATTTTTATTTATTAATATATCTTCGATCGGAGCTCATAATTTGGTGAAATTAGTTGCTATCGTATATATTCTAGATGTATATGATCATAATAAAGTCTTTATTCTTTTTTAGTTCAATATTAGAATCACAGTTTACTTAGAGGGTACAACTCCTTATGAGATTTTTGCCAAATTTTTATTTATTAATATTTCTACGATCGGAGCTCAGAATTGAATGAAATGAGTTGCTATCGTATATATTCTAGAAGTATATGATCATACTAAAATCTTTATCCTTTTTTATAATCATAGTTTACTCAAAGGGTAATACTCCCCATGAGATTTTTGCCAAATTTTTATTTATTAATATATCTTCGATCGGAGCTCAGAATTTGGTGAAATTAGTTGCTATCGTTTATATTCTAGATGTATATGATCATATTAAAGTCTTTATCCCTTTTTAATTCGGTATTAGAATCACAGTTTACTCAGAGGGTACCGCTCCCGATGATATCTTTCCAAATTTTTTATTTATTAATATATCATCGATCGGAGCTAATAATTTGGTGAAATTTGTTGCTATTGTATATATATTCTAGACGTATATGATCATACTAAAGTCTCTATCCCTTTTTAATTTAGTATTAGAATCATATTTTACTTAGAAGGTACTACTCCCAATGAGATTTTTGCCAAATTTTATTTATTAATATTTTTTCGATCGGAGCTCTGAAATGGATTAAGTTAGTTGCTATCGTATATATTCTAGACATATATGTCATGCTAAATTTTTTATCCCTTTTTAGTTCGGTATTAGAATCACTGATTACTCATAGGGTACTCTTCCCTATGGGATTTTGTTAATTTTTTATTTATTAATATATCTCCGATCGGAGCTCAAAATTGGGTGAAATCAGTTGCTATCGTATATATATTCTAGACGTATATGTTCATACTAAAGTCTTTATCCCTTTCAATTTTGTATTAGAATCACAGTTTACTCAGAGGGTACTACTCCCTATTAGATTTTTGCCAAATTTTTATTTATTAATATATCTTTGATCGGAGCTCATAATTCGGTGAATTAGTTGCTATCGTATATATTCTAGATGTATATGATCATAATAAAGTCTTTATTCCTTTTTAGTTCAATATTAGAATCACAGTTTACTAAGAGGGTACTACTCCTCATGAGATTTTTACCAAATTTTTATTTATTAATATTTCTACGATCAAAGCTCAGAATTGGATGAAATCAGTTGGTATCGTATATACTCTAGACGTATATGATCATAGTAAAGTCTTTATCCCTTTTTAGTTTTGTATTAGAATCATAGTTTACTCAAAAGGTACTACTCTCTATGAGATTTTTGCCAAATTTTTATTTATTAATATATCTTCGATCGGAGCTCAGAATTTGGTGAAATTTGTTGCTATCGTATATATTCTAGATGTATATGATCATATTAAAGTCTTTATCCCTTTTAATTCGGTATTAGAATCACAGTTTACTCAGAGGGTACCGCTCCCGATGAGATCTTTGCCAAATTTTTCTTTATTAATATATCTTCGATCGGAGCTAATAATTTGGTGAAATTAGTTGCTATTGTATATATATTCAAGACTTATATGATTATACTAAAGTCTTTATCCCTTTTTAGTTCAGTATTAGAATCATATTTTACTTAGAAGGTACTACTCCCAATGAGTATTTTGCCAAATTTTATTTATTAATATTTTTTCGATCGGAGCTCAGAAATGGATTAAATTAGTTGCTATCGTATATATTATAGACATATATGATCATGCTAAATTTTTATCCCTTTTTAGTTCGGTTTTAGAATCACTGATTACTCATAGGGTACTATTCCCTATGGGATTTTGTTAATTTTTTATTTATTAATATATCTTCGATCGGAGCTCAAAATTGGGTGAAATCAGTTGCTATCGTATAATATTCTAGACGTATATGATCATACTAAAGTCTTTATCCCTTTTCAGTTTTGTATTAGAATCACAGTTTACTCAGAGGGTACTACTCCCTAATAGATTTTTGCCAAATTTTTATTTATTAATATATCTTCGATCGGAGCTCATAATTTGGTGAAATTAGTTGCTATCGTATATATTCTAGATGTATATGATCATAATAAAGTCTTTATTCTTTTTTAGTTCAATATTAGAATCACAGTTTACTTAGAGGGTACAACTCCTTATGAGATTTTTGCCAAATTTTTATTTATTAATATTTCTACGATCGGAGCTCAAAATTGAATGAAATCAGTTGCTATCGTATATATTCTAGACGTATATGATCATACTAAAGTCTTTATCCCTTTTTAGAATCATAGTTTACTCAAAGGGTAATACTCCCCATGAGATTTTTGCCAAATTTTTATTTATTAATATATCTTCGATCGGAGCTCAGAATTTGGTGAAATTAGTTGCTATCGTATATATTCTAGATGTATATGATCATATTAAAGTCTTTATCCCTTTTTAATTCGGTATTAGAATCACAGTTTACTCAGAGGGTACCGCTCCCGATGATATCTTTCCAACATTTTTAGTTATTAATATATAATCGATCGGAGCTAATAATTTGGTGAAATTTGTTGCTATTGTATATATTTCTAGACGTATATGATCATACTAAAGTCTTTATCCCTTTTTAGTTCAGTATTAGAATCATATTTTACTTAGAAGGTACTACTCCCAATGAGATTTTTGCCAAATTTTATTTATTAATATTTTTTCGATCGGAGCTCTTAAATGGATTAAGTTAGTTGCTATCGTATATATTCTAGACATATATGTCATGCTAAAGTTTTTATCCCTTTTTAGTTCGGCATTAGAATCACTGATTTCTCATAGGGTACTATTCCCTATGGGATTTTGTTAATTTTTTATTTATTAATATATCTCCGATCGGAGCTCAAAATTGGGTGAAATCAGTTGCTATCGTATATATATATTCTAGACGTATATGTTCATACTAAAGTCTTTATCCCTTTCAGTTTTGTATTAGAATCACAGTTTACTCAGAGGGTACTACTCCCTATTAGATTTTTGCCAAATTTTTTTTTATTAATATATCTTTGATCGGAGCTCATAATTCGGTGAAATTAGTTGCTATCGTATATATTCTAGATGTATATGATCATAATAAAGTCTTTATTCCTTTTTAGTTCAATATTAGAATCACAGCTTACTAAGAGGGTACTACTCCTTATGAGATTTTTACCAAATTTTTATTTATTAATATTTCTACGATCGGAGCTCAGAATTGGATGAAATCAGTTGGTATCGTATATACTCTAGACGTATATGATCATACTAAAGTCTTTATCCCTTTTAGTTTTGTATTAGAATCATAGTTTACTCAAAGGGTACTACTCCCTATGAGATTTTTGCCAAATTTTTATTTATTAATATATCTACGATCGGAGCTCAGAATTTGGTGAAATTTGTTGCTATCGTATATATTCTAGATGTATATGATCATATTAAATTCTTTTTCCCTTTTAATTCAGTATTAGAATCACAGTTTACTCAGAGGGTACCGCTCCCGATGAGATCTTTGCCAAATTTTTCTTTATTAATATATCTTCGATCGGAGCTAATAATTTGGTGAAATTAGTTACTATTGTATATATATTTAAGACTTATATGATCATACTAAAGTCTTTATCCCTTTTTAGTTCAGTATTAGAATCATATTTTACTTAGAAGGTACTACTCCCAAAGAGAATTTTGCCAAATTTTATTTATTAATAATTTTTCGATCGGAGCTCAGAAATGGATTAAATTAGTTGCTATCGTATATATTATAGACATATATGATCATGCTAACTTTTTTATCCCTTTTTAGTTCGGTTTTAGAATCAATGATTACTCATAGGGTACTATTCCCTATGGGATTTTGTTAATTTTTTATTTATTAATATATCTTCGATCGGAGCTCAAAATTGGGTGAAATCAATTGCTATCGTATATATATACTAGACGTATATGATTATACTAAAGTTTTTATCCCTTTTCAGTTTTGTAGTGGAATCACAGTTTACTCAGAGGGTACTACTCCCTAATAGATTTTTGCCAAATTTTTATTTATTAATATATCTTCGATCGGAGCTCATATTTGGTGAAATTAGGTGCTATCGTATATATTCTAGATGTATATGATCATAATAAAGTCTTTATTCTTTTTTAGTTCAATATTAGAATCACAGTTTACTTAGAGGGTACAACTCCTTATGAGATTTTTGCCAAATTTTTATTTATTAATATTTCTACGATCGGAGCTCATAATTGAATGAAATCAGTTGCTATCGTATATATTCTAGACGTATATGATCATACTAAAGTCTTTATCCCTTTTTAGAATCATAGTTTACTCAAAGGGTAATACTCCCCATGAGATTTTTGCCAAATTTTTATTTATTAATATATCTTCGATCGGAGCTCAGAATTTGGTGAAATTAGTTGGTATCGTATATATTCTAGATGTATATGATCATATTAAAGTCTTATCCCTTTTTAATTCGGTATTAGAATCACAGTTTACTCAGAGGGTACCGCTCCCGATGATATCTTTCCAACATTTTTATTTATTAATATATAATCGATCGGAGCTAATAATTTGGTGAAATTTGTTGCTATTGTATATATATTCTAGACGTATATGATCATACTAAAGTCTTTATCCCTTTTTAGTTCAGTATTAGAATCATATTTTACTTAGAAGGTACTACTCCCAATGAGATTTTTGCCAAATTTTATTTATTAATATTTTTTCGATCGGAGCTCTTAAATGGATTAAGTTAGTTGCTATCGTATATATTCTAGACATATATGTCATGCTAAAGTTTTTATCCCTTTTTAGTTCGGTATTAGAATCACTGATTACACATAGGGTACTATTCCCTATGGAATTTTGTTAATTTTTTATTTATTAATATATCTCCGATCGGAGCTCAAAATTGGGTGAAATCAGTTGCTATCGTATATATATTCTAGACGTATATGTTCATACTAAAGTCTTTATCCCTTTCAGTTTTGTATTAGAATCACAGTTTACTCAGAGGGTACTACTCCCTATTAGATTTTTGCCAAATTTTTTTTATTAATATATCTTTGATAGGAGCTCATAATTCGGTGAAATTAGTTGCTATCGTATATATTCTAGATGTATATGGTCATAATAAAGTCTTTATTCCTTTTTAGTTCAATATTAGAATCACAGTTTACTAAGAGGGTACTACTCCTTATGAGATTTTTACCAAATTTTTATTTATTAATATTTCTACGATCGGAGCTCAGAATTGGATGAAATCAGTTGGTATCGTATATACTCTAGACGTATATGATCATACTAAAGTCTTTATCCCTTTTTAGTTTTGTATTAGAATCATAGTTTACTCAAAGGGTACTACTCCCTATGAGATTTTTGCCAAATTTTTATTTATTAATATATCTTCGATCGGAGCTCAGAATTTGGTGAAATTTGTTGCTATCGTATATATTCTAGATGTATATGATCATATTAAAGTCTTTTTCCCTTTTAATTTAGTATTAGAATCACAGTTTACTCAGAGGGTACCGCTCCCGATGAGATCTTTGCCAAATTTTTCTTTATTAATATATCTTCGATCGGAGCTAATAATTTGGTGAAATTAGTTGCTATTGTATATATATTCAAGACTTATATGATCATACTAAAGTCTTTATCCCTTTTTAGTTCAGTATTAGAATCATATTTTACTTAGAAGGTACTACTCCCAATGAGAATTTAGCCAAATTTTATTTATTAATATTTTTTCGTTCGGAGCTCAGAAATGGATTAAATTAGTTGCTATCGTATATATTATAGACATATATGATCATGCTAAATTTTTATCCCTTTTTAGTTCTGTTTTAGAATCACTGATTACTCATAGGGTACGATTCCCTATGGGATTTTGTTAATTTTTTATTTATTAATATATCTTCGATCGGAGCTCAAAATTGGGTGAAATCAGTTGCTATCGTATATATATTCTAGACGTATATGATCATACTAAAGTCTTTATCCCTTTTAAGTTTTGTATTAGAATCACAGTTTACTCAGAGGGTACTACTCCCTAATAGATTTTTGCCAAATTTTTATTTATTAATATATCTTCGATCGGAGCTCATAATTTGGTGAAATTAGTTGCTATCGTATATATTCTAGATGTATATGATCATAATAAAGTCTTTATTCTTTTTTAGTTCAATATTAGAATCACAGTTTACTTAGAGGGTACAACTCCTTATGAGATTTTTGCCAAATTTTTATTTATTAATATTTCTACGATCGGAGCTCAGAATTGGATGAAATCAGTTGGTATCGTATATACTCTAGACGTATATGATCATACTAAAGTCTTTATCCCTTTTTAGTTTTGTATTAGAATCATAGTTTACTCAAAGGGTACTACTCCCTATGAGATTTTTGCCAAATTTTTATTTATTAATATATCTTCGATCGGAGCTCAGAATTTGGTGAAATTTGTTGCTATCGTATATATTCTAGATGTATATGATCATATTAAAGTCTTTTTCCCTTTTAATTTAGTATTAGAATCACAGTTTACTCAGAGGGTACCGCTCCCGATGAGATCTTTGCCAAATTTTTCTTTATTAATATATCTTCGATCGGAGCTAATAATTTGGTGAAATTAGTTGCTATTGTATATATATTCAAGACTTATATGATCATACTAAAGTCTTTATCCCTTTTTAGTTCAGTATTAGAATCATATTTTACTTAGAAGGTACTACTCCCAATGAGAATTTAGCCAAATTTTATTTATTAATATTTTTTCGTTCGGAGCTCAGAAATGGATTAAATTAGTTGCTATCGTATATATTATAGACATATATGATCATGCTAAATTTTTTATCCCTTTTTAGTTCTGTTTTAGAATCACTGATTACTCATAGGGTACGATTCCCTATGGGATTTTGTTAATTTTTTATTTATTAATATATCTTCGATCGGAGCTCAAAATTGGGTGAAATCAGTTGCTATCGTATATATATTCTAGACGTATATGATCATACTAAAGTCTTTATCCCTTTTAAGTTTTGTATTAGAATCACAGTTTACTCAGAGGGTACTACTCCCTAATAGATTTTTGCCAAATTTTTATTTATTAATATATCTTCGATCGGAGCTCATAATTTGGTGAAATTAGTTGCTATCGTATATATTCTAGATGTATATGATCATAAAAAAGTCTTTATTCTTTTTAGTTCAATATTAGAATCACAGTTTACTTAGAGGGTACTACTCCTTATGAGACTTTTGCCAAATTTTTATTTATTAATATTTCTACGATCGGAGCTCATAATTGAATGAAATCAGTTGCTATCGTATATATTCTAGACGTATATGATCATACTAAAGTCTTTATCCCTTTTTAGAATCATAGTTTACTCAAAGGGTAATACTCCCCATGAGATTTTTGCCAAATTTTTATTTATTAATATATCTTCGATCGGAGCTCAGAATTTGGTGAAATTAGTTGCTATCGTATATATTCTAGATGTATATGATCATATTAAAGTCTTTATCCCTTTTCAATTCGGTATTAGAATCACAGTTTACTCAGAGGGTACCGCTCTTGATGATATCTTTCCAAAATTTTTATTTATTAATATATCATCGATCGGAGCTAATAATTTGGTGAAATTTGTTGCTATTGTATATATATTCTAGACGTATATGATCATACTAAAGTCTTTATCCCTTTTTAGTTCAGTATTAGAATCATATTTTACTCAGAAGGTACTACTCCCAATGAGATTTTTGCCAAATTTTATGTATTAATATTCTTTCGATCGGAGCTCTGAAATGGATTAAGTTAGTTGCTATCGTATATATTCTAGACATATATGTCATGCCAAAGTTTTTATCCCTTTTTAGTTCGGTATAAGAATCACTAATTACTCATAGGGTACTATTCCCTATGGGATTTTGTTAATTTTTTATTTATTAATATATCTCCGATCGGAGCTCAAAATTCGGTGAAATTAGTTGCTATCGTATATATATTCTAGACGTATATGTTCATACTAAAGTCTTTATCCCTTTTCAGTTTTGTATTAGAATCACAGTTTACTCAGAGGGTACTACTCCCTATTAGATTTTGCCAAATTTTTATTTTTTAATATATCTTTGATCGGAGCTCATAATTTGGTGAAATTAATTGCTATCGTATATATTCTAGATGTATATGATCATAATAAAGTCTTTATTCCTTTTTAGTTCAATATTAAAATCACAGTTTACTAAGAGGTTACTACTCCTTATGAGATTTTTACCAAATTTTTATTTATTAATATTTCTACGATCGGAGCTCAGAATTGGATGAAATCAGTTGGTATCGTATATACTCTAGACGTATATGATCATACTAAAGTCTTTATCCCTTTTTAGTTTTGTATTAGAATCATAGTTTACTCAAAGGGTACTACTCCCTATGAGATTTTTGCCAAATTTTTATTTATTAATATATCTTCGATCGGAGCTCAGAATTTGGTGAAATTTGTTGCTATCGTATATATTCTAGATGTATATGATCATATTAAAGTATTTATCCCTTTTAATTCGGTATTAGAATCACAGTTTACTCAGAGGGTACCGCTCCCGATGAGATCTTTGCCAAATTTTTCTTTATTAATATATCTTCGATCAGAGCTAATAATTTGGTGAAATTAGTTGCTATTGTATATATATTCAAGACTTATATGATCATACTAAAGTCTTTATCCCTTTTTAGTTCAGTATTAGAATCATATTTTACTTAGAAGGTACTACTCCCAATGAGAATTTTGCCAAATTTTATTTATTAATATTTTTTCGATCGGAGCTCAGAAATGGATTAAATTAGTTTCTATCGTATATATTATAGACATATATGATCATGCTAAATTTTTTATCCCTTTTTAGTTCTGTTTTAGAATCACTGATTACTCATAGGGTACTATTCCCTGTGGGATTTTGTTAATTTTTTTTTATTTATTAATATATCTTCGATCGGAGCTCAAAATTGGGTGAAATCAGTTCCTATCGTATATATTTTCTAGACGTATATGATCATACTAAAGTCTTTATCCCTTTTCAGTTTTGTATTAGAATCACACTTTACTCAGAGGGTACTACTCCCTAATAGATTTTTGCCAAATTTTTATTTATTAATATATCTTTGATCGGAGCTCATAATTTGGTGAAATTAGTTGCTATCGTATATATTCTAGATGTATATGATCATAATAAAGTCTTTATTCTTTTTTAGTTCAATATTAGAATCACAGTTTACTAAGAGGGTACTACTCCTTATGAGATTTTTGCCAAATTTTTATTTATTAATATTTCTACGATCGGAGCTCATAATTGAATGAAATCAGTTGCTATCGTATATATTCTAGACGTATATGATCATACTAAAGTCTTTATCCCTTTTTAGAATCATAGTTTACTCAAAGGGTAATACTCCCCATGAGATTTTTGCCAAATTTTTATTTATTAATGTATCTTCGATGGGAACTCAGAATTTGGTGAAATTAGTTGCTATCGTATATATTCTAGATGTATATGATCATATTAAAGTCTTTATCCCTTTTTAATTCGGTATTAGAATCACATTTTACTCAGAGGGTACCGCTCCCGATGATATCTTTCCAACATTTTTATTTATTAATATATAATCGATCGGAGCTAATAATTTGGTGAAATTTGTTGCAATTGTATATATATTCTAGACGTATATGATCATACTAAAGTCTTTATCCCTTTTTAGTTCAGTATTAGAATCATATTTTACTTAGAAGGTACTACTCTCAATGAGATTTTTGCCAAATTTTATTTATTAATATTTTTTCGATCGGAGCTCTTAAATGGATTAAGTTAGTTGCTATCGTATATATTCTAGACATATATGTCATGCTAAAGTTTTTATCCCTTTTTAGTTCGGTATTAGAATCACTGATTACTCATCGGGTACTATTCCCTATGGGATTTTGTTAATTTTTTATTTATTAATATATCTCCGATCGGAGCTCAAAATTCGGTGAAATCAGTTGCTATCGTATATTTATTCTAGACGTATATGTTCATACTAAAGTATTTTTCCCTTTCAGTTTTGTATTAGAATCACAGTTTACTCAGAGGGTACTATTCCATATTAGATTTTTGCCAAATTTTTATTTATTAATATATCTTTGATCGGAGCTCATAATCCGGTGAAATTAGTTGCTATTGTATATATTCTAGATGTATATGATCATAATAAAGTCTTTATTCCTTTTTAGTTCAATATTAGAATCACAGTTTACTAAGAGGGTACTACTCCTTATGAGATTTTTACCAAATTTTTATTTATTAATATTTCTACGATCGGAGCTCAGAATTGGATGAAATCAGTTGGTATCGTATATACTCTAGACGTATATGATCATACTAAAGTCTTTATCCCTTTTTAGTTTTGTATTAGAATCATAGTTTACTCAAAGGGTACTACTCCCTATGAGATTTTTGCCAAATTTTTATTTATTAATATATCTTCGATCAGAGCTCAGAATTTGGTGAAATTTGTTGCTATCGAATATTTTCTAGATGTATATGATCATATTAAAGTCATTATCCCTTTTAATTCGGTATTAGAATCACGGTTTACTCAGAGGGACCGCTCCCGATGAGATCTTTGCCAAATTTTTCTTTATTAATATATCTTCGATCGGAGCTAATAATTTGGTGAAATTAGTTGCTATTGTATATATATTCAAGACTTATATGATCATACTAAAGTCTTTATCCCTTTTTAGTTCAGTATTAGAATCATATTTTACTTAGAAGGTACTACTCCCAATGAGAATTTTGCCAAATTTTATTTATTAATATTTTTTCGTTCGGAGCTCAGAAATGGATTAAATTAGTTGCTATCGTATATATTATAGACATATATGATCATGCTAAAGTTTTTATCCCTTTTTAGTTCTGTTTTAGAATCACTGATTACTCATAGGGTACGATTCCCTATGGGATTTTGTTAATTTTTTATTTATTAATATATCTTCGATCGGAGCTCAAAATTGGGTGAATTCAGTTGCTATCGTATATATATTCTAGACGTATATGATCATACTAAAGTCTTTATCCCTTTTAAGTTTTGTATTAGAATCACAGTTTACTCTGAGGGTACTACTCCCTAATAGATTTTTGCCAAATTTTTATTTATTAATATATCTTCGATCGGAGCTCATAATTTGGTGAAATTAGTTGCTATCGTATATATTCTAGATGTATATGATCATAATAATGTCTTTATTATTTTTTAGTCCAATATTAGAATCACAGATTACTTAGAGGGTACTACTCCTTATGAGACTTTTGCCAAATTTTTATTTATTAATATTTCTACGATCGGAGCTCATAATTGAATGAAATTAGTTGCTATCGTATATATTCTAGACGTATATGATCATACTAAAGTCTTTATCCCTTTTTAGAATCATAGTTTACTCAAAGGGTAATACTCCCATGAGATTTTTGCCAAATTTTTATTTATTAATATATCTTCGATCGCAGCTCAGAATTTGGTGAAATTAGTTGCTATCGTATATATTCTAGATGTATATGATCATATTAAAGTCTTTATCCCTTTTCAATTCGGTATTAGAATCACAGTTTACTCAGAGGGTACCGCTCCCGATGATATCTTTCCAACATTTTTATTTATTAATATATAATCGATCGGAGCTAATAATTTGGTGAAATTTGTTGCTATTGTATATATATTCTAGACGTATATGATCATACTAAAGTCTTTATCCCTTTTTAGTTCAGTATTAGAATCATATTTTACTTAGAAGGTACTACTCCCAATGAGATTTTTGCCAAATTTTATTTATTAATATTTTTTCGATCGGAGCTCTAAATGGATTAAGTTAGTTGCTATCGTATATATTCTAGACATATATGTCATGCTAAAGTTTTTATCCCTTTTTAGTTCGGTATTAGAATCACTGATTACTCATAGGGTACTATTCCCTATGGAATTTTGTTAATTTTTTATTTATTAATATATCTCCGATCGGAGCTCAAAATTGGGTGAAATCAGTTGCTATCGTATATATATTCTAGACGTATATGTTCATACTAAAGTCTTTATCCATTTCAGTTTTGTATTAGAATCACAGTTTACTCAGAGGGTACTACTCCCTATTAGATTTTTGCCAAATTTTTTTTTATTAATATATCTTTGATAGGAGCTCATAATTCGGTGAAATTAGTTGCTATCGTATATATTCTAGATGTATATTATCATAATAAAGTCTTTATTCCTTTTTAGTTCAATATTAGAATCACAATTTACTTAGAGGGTACTACTCCTTATAAGACTTTTGCCAAATTTTTATTTATTAATATTTCTACGATCGGAGCTCATAATTGAATGAAATCAGTTGCTATCGTATATATTCTAGACGTATATGATCATACTAAAGTCTTTATCCCTTTTTAGAATCATAGTTTACTCAAAGGGTAATATTCCCCATGAGATTTTTGCCAAATTTTTATTTATTAATATATCTTCGATCGGAGCTCAGAATTTGGTGAAATTAGTTGCTATCGTATATATTCTAGATGTATATGATCATATTAAAGTCTTTATCCCTTTTCAATTCGGTATTAGAATCACAGTTTACTCAGAGGGTACCGCTCCCGATGATATCTTTCCAAAATTTTTATTTATTAATATATCATCGATCGGAGCTAATAATTTGGTGAAATTTGTTGCTATTGTATATATATTCTAGACGTATATGATCATACTAAAGTCTTTATCCCTTTTTAGTTCAGTATTAGAATCATATTTTACTCAGAAGGTACTACTCCCAATGAGATTTTTGCCAAATTTTTATTTATTAATATTTCTACGATCGGAGCTCAGAATTGGATGAAATCAGTTGGTATCGTATATACTCTAGACGTATATGATCATACTAAAGTCTTTATCCCTTTTTAGTTTTGTATTAGAATCATAGTTTACTCAAAGGGTACTACTCCCTATGAGATTTTTGCCAAATTTTTATTTATTAATATATCTTCGATCGGAGCTCAGAATTTGGTGAAATTTGTTGCTATCGTATATATTCTAGATGTATATGATCATATTAAAGTCTTTTTCCCTTTTAATTCAGTATTAGAATCGCAGTTTACTCAGAGGGTACCGCTCCCGATGAGATCTTTGCCAAATTTTTCTTTATTAATATATCTTCGATCGGAGCTAATAATTTGGTGAAATTAGTTGCTATTGTATATATATTCAAGACTTATATGATCATACTAAAGTCTTTATCCCTTTTTAGTTCAGTATTAGAATCATATTTTACTTAGAAGGTACTACTCCCAATGAGAATTTTGCCAAATTTTATTTATTAATATTTTTTCGTTTGGAGCTCAGAAATGGATTAAATTAGTTGCTATCGTATATATTATAGACATATATGATCATGCTAAATTTTTTATCCCTTTTTAGTTCTGTTTTAGAATCACTGATTACTCATAGGGTACGATTCCCTATGGGATTTTGTTAATTTTTTATTTATTAATATATCTTCGATCGGAGCTCAAAATTGGGTGAAATCAGTTGCTATCGTATATGATGGATATACGCCCAATTTGAACCCGTTGACTTCCAAACCGTTGTATTTTTATCGTCCCATTTATGATTGCGAATCGAAACTTCAACCCGGACACTTCGCGAGAACATCGACGGCTCGGACGGGGCCGAAGCGCCCGTCCGACAGAGGCGAACTCACCTAGGTGAGGTTGGGTGGTCACACCCGACCTCCCCTAGGGGAGATCGGGTCAGCCGACCCGATCTCCCCTAGGGGAGATCGGGTTGGCCAACCCGATCTCTCCTAGGAGAGATCGGGTCAGCCAACCCGATCTCCCCTAGGGGAGATCGGGTCGGCCAACCCGATCCCTCCTAGGAGGGATGGGGTTGGCCAACCCCACCCTCCCTAGGAGGGTTGGGTGTCCTCACCCAACCCCTACCCTTGGGGTCGGATTTCTCCCCCCCCCAAGGGTCCCGGCACCCCTTTCAGACGCCCATGCTTGGTCCACTCCGCCTGCCTCATCCGAATCCTAAAGTCTTAATTATACGCTTAAAGGTTAATTAATTGTGTTTAAGGGCTAACGATGTCATTAAGCCACCTTAATGACACTGTTGCCTATAAATACCCCACCTTCACAACTCATTTGAACATCTTGGCCATTTGAACAATTTAGCTCTGACATCTCTCTAGCTTTATCTCTCTAGAAATATAGTTCTGACTTAGGCATCGGAGAGGGTTCACCAGGCACCACCCCCCCCCCCCCCCTCCTCCGTGTCTGGTATTGCCCCTTTTGCAGGGCAAAGGGAGAGAAGAAGAGAAGGAACCAAGGGAAGAAGGAAAGGAAGAAGGACACAGACAAAGGCAAGGCAACTCGAGAAGACCGGATCATACACATCCCCCGTAAGGAGTGAGATCAAAGCCGACACCCCGTTGACCTAGATCTCATAACTTAACAGTATATATATTCTAGACGTATATGATCATACTAAAGTCTTTATCCCTTTTAAGTTTTGTATTAGAATCACAGTTTACTCAGAGGGTACTACTCCCTAATAGATTTTTGCCAAATTTTTATTTATTAATATATCTTCGATCGGAGCTCATAATTTGGTGAAATTAGTTGCTATCGTATATATTCTAGATGTATATGATCATAATAAAGTCTTTATTCTTTTTTAGTTCAATATTAGAATCACAGTTTACTTAGAGGGTACTACTCCTTATGAGACTTTTGCCAAATTTTTATTTATTAATATTTCTACGATCGGAGCTCATAATTGAATGAAATCAGTTGCTATCGTATATATTCTAGACGTATATGATCATACTAAAGTCTTTATCCCTTTTTAGAATCATAGTTTACTCAAAGGGTAATACTCCCCATGAGATTTTTGCCAAATTTTTATTTATTAATATATCTTCGATCGGAGCTCAGAATTTGGTGATATTAGTTGCTATCGTATATATTCTAGATGTATATGATCATATTAAAGTCTTTATCCCTTTTCAATTCGGTATTAGAATCACAGTTTACTCAGAGGGTACCGCTCCCGATGATATCTTTCCAAAATTTTTATTTATTAATATATCATCGATCGGAGCTAATAATTTGGTGAAATTTGTTGCTATTGTATATATATTCTAGACGTATATGATCATACTAAAGTCTTTATCCCTTTTTAGTTCAGTATTAGAATCATATTTTACTCAGAAGGTACTACTCCCAATGAGATTTTTGCCAATTTTTGCCAAATTTTATTTATTAATATTCTTTCGATCGGAGCTCTGAAATGGATTAAGTTAGTTGCTATCGTATATATTCTAGACATATATGTCATGCTAAAGTTTTTATCCCTTTTTATTTCGGTATAAGAATCACTAATTACTCATAGGGTACTATTCCCTATGGGATTTTGTTAATTTTTTATTTATTAATATATCTCCGATCGGAGCTCAAAATTCGGTGAAATTAGTTGCTATCGTATACATATTCTAGACGTATATGTTCATACTAAAGTCTTTATCCCTTTTCAGTTTTGTATTAGAATCACAGTTTACTCAGAGGGTACTACTCCCTATTAGATTTTGCCAAATTTTTATTTTTTAATATATCTTTGATCGGAGCTCATAATTTGGTGAAATTAATTGCTATCGTATATATTCTAGATGTATATGATCATAATAAAGTCTTTATTCCTTTTTAGTTCAATATTAAAATCACAGTTTACTAAGAGGTTACTACTCCTTATGAGATTTTTACCAATTTTTATTTATTAATATTTCTACTATCTTTCATTCCTACAAAGGATGTCTTGGTGCACCAAGGCATCCCAAGTGTACAAAAACATGAATGCTCCTAAGGGAGTAGTAGTTACTCAAAAGTATTTTCCAGTGAATGCAGTGATATAACCACGAAGTTATCCTTACACAGAGATGACTTCAAGTCAATGACAGGTTCGACGCCCCCAAGAGCGTATCTTGAGAGTAGTTTTCATACTACGACATTCGACGCCCCCAAGAGCGTATCTTGAGAGTAGTTTTCATACTACGACATTCGACGCCCCCAAGAGCGTATCTTGAGAGTAGTGTTCATACTACGACTTTCGACGCCCCCAAGAGCGTATCTTGAGAGTAGTTATTACACTACGACCTTCGACGCACCAAGAGCGTATCTTGAGAGTGGTTTCCAAAAACTACGAACTTCGACGCCCCCAAGAGCGTATCTTGAGAGTAGTGTTCATACTACGACCTTCGACGCCCCCAAGAGCGTATCTTGAGAGTAGTTATTACACTACGAATTCGACGCACCAAGAGCGTATCTTGAGAGTGGTTTCCAAAAACTACGATTTCGACGCCCCCAGGAGCGTATCTTGAGGTAGATTTGCAACCTACCAGATTCGACGCCCCCAAGAGCGTATCTTGAGGTAGAAAAAACACTACCAGTTCGACGCCCCCAAGAGCGTATCTTGAGGTAGATTTCAAACTACCAGTTCGACGCCCACCAGGAGCGTATCTTTGGTCTAACCTGAGCCCTCCGGGAGCCTATCCTGTGAAACGTTAAGTGCCGTCCGAGAGCCTGTCTCGTGAACAGTTTGACACCCGTCAAGAAGGTATCGGTGGACTAACCTGTGCCCTCCGGGAGCCTATCCTGTGAAACGTTAAGTGCCGTCCGAGAGCCTGTCTCGTGAACAGATTTGACACCCGTCAAGAAGGTATCGGTGGACTAACCTGTGCCCTCCGGGAGCCTATCCTGTGAAACGTTAAGTGCCGTCCGAGAGCCTGTCTCGTGAAAAGATTTCGACGCCCACCAAGAGCGTATCTTTGGTCTAACAGTACAACGTATACCGTGTAAGGGGTATCAGAAGAGATCATCATACCATGTTTAAGAGGGTACCATGTTTAGAAGGGTACCATGCTTAGAAGGATACCATGCTCGGAAGGGTAACATGAGAAAGAAATTTCTAAGTAAAGTAATGTGAAGAACAAGTAATGTTTTTTCTTTATGAAATGGCAGGTAAGACATGAAGGAAAACACGAAAGAAGGATAAGTAAAGGAAACACACCAAGTAAAGAGTCCATACCCAAAGAGCCATACACAAGGCATAGGGAGCCATCATGAGAAGAGATATATACAAAAGCATGAGAAGCACTAATGTAAAGGCAAACGAACCACGTAGTCAACAACATAATGCGGCAAAGGAAAGTAACAACAAACACCATCACAATCTCAAAGGACACTCAACCCACACAAGGGGAGAAGGAGTGTAATTATATACAAGGATAGCATGAGATAAACACGTCAGTCAGAACCTTCAGGGGAGTCACCCTCACCCCCTGAAGCTGAACCGCCAGCGGAAATGGATGAAGAGGAGGAGTCTGAGGTACCAATCTCCACAGGTGTAGCATCCACCTGGGCAGGGGCAGGCTCGTCTGCAACGGCAGCCTGACCCATCAGAACAGTCGCATAGCCAGTGGCATATGGCCCAAAGTCACCAAGGTCACCAAAGGGGAACTGAGGATCAATCCGGTATATGTGATCAACCAGATACTCACCGAACTGGTTCATCTCCTGGGTGAGACGCGTGCTATAGTCGGCGGTGAAGGCAGAGGAGGCCTTGTATTCAGATACCGCGACAGCCCTCTCCTCCGCCCGACACTTAGTCTCCAACCTCCGCAGCTCCTCAGAATGGACAGACGCGGCAACCTCAGCTTCCCGGCGCAAACTGCCCACAGTGGTTTCAAGCAAGGACACCTGGTCCTGGAGCTCCTGCAGCCTCAAATCAGATATACGCGCCTTCTCGGCAGCAGTGGCGACCTCCGCCTTGAGAGAAACCTGGCTGTCCTCAAGGGTCTTCCTCTCGTCAGATAACTCGAGCACGAGCGAAGACATGTTCACCATGTCAGACATACCCTAACAATTCAAACAAGGGGTGAGTAACCAAAGGATAACAATTATGAAAGTAATGAAAGGAAAGCAAGGAACAACTCACAGGTGCATAACGAGAGAGTACCCCCTGAACAAAGCGCCGAGTCTCCCCAGGAGACTTGGGCGGGGCAACACGATCGCCAGGGGGGATGGCGCCGCGGAGTACGCGGACGCCAACCTCAGGAGTCCGCAAAGAGGAAGTGCTATCGAGGTGGAACTCCTTCAGACCAGCGAAGGGAGTCCACTCAGACCCAATAACATCTTCATCAGTGAGCCGTGCGAAATCCTTCCGACTTAAAGTCGGAGGCCCACCTACACAAGCAAAGCAAGTCAAAGGAGAGTATAAACATACAAGGATCAGCACAAGGTAGAGATCATACCTGAGGACCGTGCCCTCGGCTGGGGGGCAGGGGAACCACCACCAGCAGGTCGCTTCCCTTTGTCAGCCAGGGAAGGCACCTCTCCGACCACCATCTCCTTATCACGAGATAGGGTCGGAGGACGAGCAGTAGGCGAAGCAGGATCCACAGCCTTCTTTCTCTTAGCAGCCGAGGCCCCGGCCTCAGAATCAGATCGCCGCGGCTTGGACTTGGAAGGTCCAGAATCTCTGCCAACGGAGACGACCCTCTCAGTCACCAAGGGGGAACGCACTAGCAAGGTAAGAAAAACAAGATAAGGAAAACATAAGTTACATCATAAAGAAGCAAATAGGAGAAAGCATACCAGAGGCCCCAGCCTTCTTCCCAGGCAGGGGGGATTTCTTCAAAGCAGAACTAGAAGGAGCCTTCCTCTTGCTCAGATCAACAGGGGCTCCCTGCATGTTATAGGTTTTTCCATGAAACCAACCTACAAAGGAAGAGCAGAAGGTAAATAAAGATGGAAAGACCAAGTGACATACCGAGCCCCCGGAGTCAGGAGTCAGACTGATCCCGGCCTCGTAAAGATCCGTCTCAGTTATTAAAGACACGGGGCAGTAAGACCGGGTCCTGTTGCTCTCGTGAATGATCTTCATAGTCTTCAAATCATCCGAAGAGAACTCTCCAAAAGCAGGCCAACCATCGGACCGATCCTCATTCAGGACCGACCAAGTGACGTATCGGTCCGTAATGAAGAAGTAATGCTTAGCCCAGTGACTGGCCGAATTGTCAATCTGGGTCACGAAACGGAGGGAGGTATCCCACTCGATCCCACTCAACCCGAAGTCAGAAAATCGGGGATCTTTGAAGGTCGGATGGCGAGTTACGAAACTCGCAAACCCCACCCTCGTCCGGTACTGGAACCGATAGAAGCATCGGAATAGAACGAGAGAGTACTTCCAGGAGTACCAATGGCACAATACCCGGAAGCCCACCCAGACGCGGAGGGCACTGGGGCAAGGTTCACAGGAGAAATCCTGAAGAACCTGCTCAACTCTATAAGCTCGTCACAGTAAGGCAGCCTCAGCCCGAATCGGATCTGAGAGGGGTACACGGCGACCTTCCCTATAGGAGGCTCCGTCGCCGTCCCGCGAGTATTCCCTAAGGAGGGGAGAAAAGGATACAGAGGCTCATCTAGGGGACTGATATCTCCTAGGGTGACATGTTCGTTGTAATCGGACCTAGTGATATGGTTCTCTGACAGAATAGCAAAACCTAAGGCAAAGATAGCAAGAAACCCCAAAGCACGAATCAAATTTCGACTAACACCCCAATGAAGGTCACGATACTAAGCTAGCATTAGGAAAGGAAGTAACGCGACCGAAAAGGAAGAGAAAAAGGAACTCACTCATCCTTCGGAGAATACGGCGTCTCTGAAGAGTCTGCGTATGAGGACACCACCAGGAGTATAGTACCTGCCACGACACGACGAATATCAAGATAAAAGAAATTTCCGAGGAACCGGAAATACCCCGACACTCAACCAACGACAACAACCGAGTCAAATAGTTTTATCCAAACCTAAGGTCGGGTTTTGGAAAAAATTACCATTATACCCTCCAACAAAGATTAACACACCAACGGCGGCACGACATCAAAATTCAAGACCGGGATAGCCCAATCGGACAAGAAACCATATCCGGACGACCGGCAAACATTTTTCCAAAACCCACAACTACCAACGGCTATCTACGGCAATCCCACATTCAATCAAATTTCGGCAATCAAACATCGGCAATCAAAAATCAACGATTCAAAAATCAACGTTTCACACGGTAACGGAAGGGAAAAGAGCGGACCTTCGGAAAACCCGACCCGATATGATAAACGGGCCCGGAATTCGAATTTGAACGTTGCCGGGAATCAGTCCCTCGCCGGAATTTGAGCCTCGCTGCCGCCGGAGATGATATCGCTCGCCTCGCCGTCGACGGAGGGCCCTGCACGCCACACCGGAGTCGTCTCCCTTCGCCGTCGACAATCCCCGCCGGATTTGGTGTCGTCGTCGTCAGAGGCGAGCCTGTCGTTGACCACAGCCGTCCGTCCAGAGCCACGCCGCCGTCGTCGTCGTCGATCAAGCCCCTGGCCGCCTCCGCGTCGCCGTGGGCCGCCTCCCGCCTGGAGCTGTGTCGTCCCCTCCGGCCAAACTCCCTCCCGTCGCTGGTCCCGGCTGAATTGCTGGTCGGATTTCTGCCCCTTGGTGGAAATTCCGGCCGGCCCTTACCTTGGGGGTGCTCTCCAACCTTTCTTGCTCTCCAAGGGTAAGTGAAGAAGGAAGATGGTGGCTAAGGTGACTTTTGGAGGTATTTTTCTAACTCCTTTCTATATTAAAAGATGATAGGGTTTTTTAGAGGGTTTTAATCACCACCATCCATCTAGCCTTAAGTAAAATCTAAGGGCCAAGGAAAAACCATCATTTTTATCCCTTTCACCTATAGCTAAGTATATTCCCATACTTAGAAAAATTATCAAGATAGTTTTATTTTTGAGCATTCCATACTTAGGAAAATTTTTGGCCAGAATTAAAATTTTCCCTCACTTAGATAAAATCCCGGCACGAAATTGAAGCGTAAGTTATTTAGTTACATTCGTAACACACCCCTGTGCAACTTTGTATTTTTTGAGTATACACCTGTAGCAGAGATAAGTTTATTACTCCCACCTCAGACGGACGCGCGCCTAGGCACACGTCTGTGCTACTCTGACGTTTACAATTCCTCTATCTCAGTAGACAGGGGGGCAGAGTCAGAGGCACGTATCCACGGGTAAGCAAGCATTCAGACAAAGAAGGTAAAACCCCGGTTTCAAATTGCGCGTGTCATACCATCCTAAAATAGAGTCAATCAAGGGTTAGGCCATTGGTTGACTCGGGGGCATGTGATGGATATACGCCCAATTTGAACCCGTTGACTTCCAAACCGTTGTATTTTTATCGTCCCATTTATGATTGCGAATCGAAACTTCAACCCGGACACTTCGCGAGAACATCGACGGCTCGGACGGGGCCGAAGCGCCCGTCCGACAGAGGCGAACTCACCTAGGTGAGGTTGGGTGGTCACACCCGACCTCCCCTAGGGGAGATCGGGTCAGCCGACCCGATCTCCCCTAGGGGAGATCGGGTCGGCCAACCCGATCCCTCCTAGGAGGGATGGGGTTGGCCAACCCCACCCTCCCTAGGAGGGGTTGGCCAACCCCACCCTCCCTAGGAGGGGTTGGGTGTCCTCACCCAACCCCTACCCTTGGGGTCGGATTTCTCCCCCCCAAGGGTCCCGGCACCCCTTTCAGACGCCCATGCTTGGTCCACTCCGCCTGCCTCATCCGAATCCTAAAGTCTTAATTATACGCTTAAAGGTTAATTAATTGTGTTTAAGGGCTAACGATGTCATTAAGCCACCTTAATGACACCGTTGCCTATAAATACCCCACCTTCACAACTCATTTGAACATCTTGGCCATTTGAACAATTTAGCTCTGACATCTCTCTAGCTTTATCTCTCTAGAAATATAGTTCTGACTTAGGCATCGGAGAGGGTTCACCAGGCACCACCCCCCCCTCCTCCGTGTCTGGTATTGCCCCTTTTGCAGGGCAAAGGGAGAGAAGAAGAGAAGGAACCAAGGGAAGAAGGAAAGGAAGAAGGACACAGACAAAGGCAAGGCAACTCGAGAAGACCGGATCATACACATCCCCCGTAAGGAGTGAGATCAAAGCCGACACCCCGTTGACCTAGATCTCATAACTTAACAGTATATATATTCTAGACGTATATGATCATACTAAAGTCTTTATCCCTTTTAAGTTTTGTATTAGAATCACAGTTTACTCAGAGGGTACTACTCCCTAATAGATTTTTGCCAAATTTTTATTTATTAATATATCTTCGATCGGAGCTCATAATTTGGTGAAATTAGTTGCTATCGTATATATTCTAGATGTATATGATCATAATAAAGTCTTTATTCTTTTTTAGTTCAATATTAGAATCACAGTTTACTTAGAGGGTACTACTCCTTATGAGACTTTTGCCAAATTTTTATTTATTAATATTTCTACGATCGGAGCTCATAATTGAATGAAATCAGTTGCTATCGTATATATTCTAGACGTATATGATCATACTAAAGTCTTTATCCCTTTTTAGAATCATAGTTTACTCAAAGGGTAATACTCCCCATGAGATTTTTGCCAAATTTTTATTTATTAATATATCTTCGATCGGAGCTCAGAATTTGGTGATATTAGTTGCTATCGTATATATTCTAGATGTATATGATCATATTAAAGTCTTTATCCCTTTTCAATTCGGTATTAGAATCACAGTTTACTCAGAGGGTACCGCTCCCGATGATATCTTTCCAAAATTTTTATTTATTAATATATCATCGATCGGAGCTAATAATTTGGTGAAATTTGTTGCTATTGTATATATATTCTAGACGTATATGATCATACTAAAGTCTTTATCCCTTTTTAGTTCAGTATTAGAATCATATTTTACTCAGAAGGTACTACTCCCAATGAGAATTTTGCCAATTTTTGCCAAATTTTATTTATTAATATTCTTTCGATCGGAGCTCTGAAATGGATTAAGTTAGTTGCTATCGTATATATTCTAGACATATATGTCATGCTAAAGTTTTTATCCCTTTTTATTTCGGTATAAGAATCACTAATTACTCATAGGGTACTATTCCCTATGGGATTTTGTTAATTTTTTATTTATTAATATATCTCCGATCGGAGCTCAAAATTCGGTGAAATTAGTTGCTATCGTATACATATTCTAGACGTATATGTTCATACTAAAGTCTTTATCCCTTTTCAGTTTTGTATTAGAATCACATATTACTCAGAGGGTACTACTCCCTATTAGATTTTGCCAAATTTTATTTTTTAATATATCTTTGATCGGAGCTCATAATTTGGTGAAATTAATTGCTATCGTATATATTCTAGATGTATATGATCATAATAAAGTCTTTATTCCTTTTTAGTTCAATATTAAAATCACAGTTTACTAAGAGGTTACTACTCCTTATGAGATTTTTACCAAATTTTTATTTATTAATATTTCTACGATCGGAGCTCAGAATTGGATGAAATCAGTTGGTATCGTATATACTCTAGACGTATATGATCATACTAAAGTCTTTATCCCGTTTTAGTTTTGTATTAGAATCATAGTTTACTCAAAGGGTACTACTCCCTATGAGATTTTTGCCAAATTTTTATTTATTAATATATCTTCGATCGGAGCTCGGAATTTGGTGAAATTTGTTGCTATCGTATATATTCTAGATGTATATGATCATATTAAAGTATTTATCCCTTTTAATTCGGTATTAGAATCACAGTTTACACAGAGGGTACCGCTCCCGATGAGATCTTTGCCAAATTTTTCTTTATTAATATATCTTCGATCAGAGCTAATAATTTGGTGAAATTAGTTGCTATTGTATATATATTCAAGACTTATATGATCATACTAAAGTCTTTATCCCTTTTTAGTTCAGTATTAGAATCATATTTTACTTAGAAGGTACTACTCCCAATGAGAATTTTGCCAAATTTTATTTATTAATATTTTTTCGTTCGGAGCTCAGAAATGGATTAAATTAGTTGCTATCGTATATATTATAGACATATATGATCAGGCTAAATTTTTTATCCCTTTTTAGTTCTGTTTTAGAATCACTGATTACTCATAGGGTACGATTCCCTATGGGATTTTGTTAATTTTTTATTTATTAATATATCTTCGATCGGAGCTCAAAATTGGGTGAAATCAGTTGCTATCGTATATATATTCTAGACGTATATGATCATACTAAAGTCTTTATCCCTTTTAAGTTTTGTATTAGAATCACAGTTTACTCTGAGGGTACTACTCCCTAATAGATTTTTGCCAAATTTTTATATATTAATATATCTTCGATCGGAGCTCATAATTTGGTGAAATTAGTTGCTATCGTATATATTCTAGATGTATATGATCATAATAATGTCTTTATTTTTTTAGTCCAATATTAGAATCACAGTTTACTTAGAGGGTACTACTCCTTATGAGACTTTTGCCAAATTTTTATTTATTAATATTTCTACGATCGGAGCTCATAATTGAATGAAATCAGTTGCTATCGTATATATTCTAGACGTATATGATCATACTAAAGTCTTTATCCCTTTTAGTATCATAGTTTACTCAAAGGGTAATACTCCCCATGAGATTTTTGCCAAATTTTTATTTATTAATATATCTTCGATCGGAGCTCAGAATTTGGTGAAATTAGTTGCTATCGTATATATTCTAGATTTATATGATCATATTAAAGTCTTTATCCCTTTTCAATTCGGTATTAGAATCACAGTTTACTCAGAGGGTACCGCTCCCGATGATATCTTTCCAACATTTTTATTTATTAATATATAATCGATCGGAGCTAATAATTTGGTGAAATTTGTTGCTATTGTATATATATTCTAGACGTATATGATCATACTAAAGTCTTTATCCCTTTTTAGTTCAGTATTAGAATCATATTTTACTTAGAAGGTACTACTCCCAATGAGATTTTTGCCAAATTTTATTTATTAATATTTTTTCGATCGGAGCTCTTAAATGGATTAAGTTAGTTGCTATCGTATATATTCTAGACATATATGTCATGCTAAAGTTTTTATCCCTTTTTAGTTCGGTATTAGAATCACTGATTACTCATAGGGTACTATTCCCTATGGAATTTTGTTAATTTTTATTTATTAATATATCTCCGATAGGAGCTCAAAATTGGGTGAAATCAGTTGCTATCGTATATATATTCTAGACGTATATGTTCATACTAAAGTCTTTATCCCTTTCAGTTTTGTATTAGAATCACAGTTTACTCAGAGGGTACTACTCCCTATTAGATTTTTGCCAAATTTTTTTATTAATATATCTTTGATAGGAGCTCATAATTCGGTGAAATTAGTTGCTATCGTATATATTCTAGATGTATATGATCATAATAAAGTCTTTATTCCTTTTTAGTTCAATATTAGAATCACAATTTACTTAGAGGGTACTACTCCTTATGAGACTTTTGCCAAATTTTATTTATTAATATTTCTACGATCGGAGCTCATAATTGAATGAAATCAGTTGCTATCGTATATATTCTAGACGTATATGATCATACTAAAGTCTTTATCCCTTTTTAGAATCATAGTTTACTCAAAGGGTAATACTCCCCATGAGATTTTTGCCAAATTTTTATTTATTAATATATCTTCGATCGGAGCTCAGAATTTGGTGAAATTAGTTGCTATCGTATATATTCTAGATGTATATGATCATATTAAAGTCTTTATCCCTTTTCAATTCGGTATTAGAATCACAGTTTACTCAGAGGGTACCGCTCCCGATGATATCTTTCCAAATTTTTATTTATTAATATATCATCGATCGGAGCTAATAATTTGGTGAAATTTGTTGATATTGTATATATATTCTAGACGTATATGATCATACTAAAGTCTTTATCCCTTTTTAGTTCAGTATTAGAATCATATTTTACTCAGAAGGTACTACTCCAATGAGATTTTTGCCAAATTTTTATTTATTAATATTTCTACGATCGGAGCTCAGAATTGGATGAAATCAGTTGGTATCGTATATACTCTAGACGTATATGATCATACTAAAGTCTTTATCCCTTTTTAGTTTTGTATTAGAATCATAGTTTACTCAAAGGGTACTACTCCCTATGAGATTTTTGCCAAATTTTTATTTATTAATATATCTTCGATCGGAGCTCAGAATTTGGTGAAATTTGTTGCTATCGTATATATTCTAGATGTATATGATCATATTAAAGTCTTTTTCCCTTTTAATTCAGTATTAGAATCACAGTTTACTCAGAGGGTACCGCTCCCGATGAGATCTTTGCCAAATTTTTCTTTATTAATATATCTTCGATCGGAGCTAATAATTTGGTGAAATTAGTTGCTATTGTATATATATTCAAGACTTATATGATCATACTAAAGTCTTTATCCCTTTTTAGTTCAGTATTAGAATCATATTTTACTTAGAAGGTACTACTCCCAATGAGAATTTTGCCAAATTTTATTTATTAATATTTTTCGTTCGGAGCTCAGAAATGGATTAAATTAGTTGCTATCGTATATATTATAGACATATATGATCATGCTAAATTTTTATCCCTTTTTAGTTCTGTTTTAGAATCACTGATTACTCATAGGGTACGATTCCCTATGGGATTTTGTTAATTTTTTATTTATTAATATATCTTCGATCGGAGCTCAAAATTGGGTGAAATCAGTTGCTATCGTATATATATTCTAGACGTATATGATCATACTAAAGTCTTTATCCCTTTTAAGTTTGTATTAGAATCACAGTTTACTCAGAGGGTACTACTCCCTAATAGATTTTTGCCAAATTTTTATTTATTAATATATCTTCGATCGGAGCTCATAATTTGGTGAAATTAGTTGCTATCGTATATATTCTAGATGTATATGATCATAATAATGTCCTTATTCTTTTTTAGTCCAATATTAGAATCACAGTTTACTTAGAGGGTACTACTCCTTATGAGACTTTTGCCAAATTTTTATTTATTAATATTTCTACGATTGGAGCTCATAATTGAATGAAATCAGTTGCTATCGTATATATTCTAGACGTATATGATCATACTAAAGTCTTTATCCCTTTTTAGAATCATAGTTTACTCAAAGGGTAATACTCCCCATGAGATTTTTGCCAAATTTTTATTTATTAATATATCTTCGATCGCAGCTCAGAATTTGGTGAAATTAGTTGCTATCGTATATATTCTAGATGTATATGATCATATTAAAGTCTTTATCCCTTTTCAATTCGGTATTAGAATCACAGTTTACTCAGAGGGTACCGCTCCCGATGATATCTTTCCAACATTTTTATTTATTAATATATCATCGATCGGAGCTAATAATTTGGTGAAATTGTTGCTATTGTATATATATTCTAGACGTATATGATCATACTAAAGTCTTTATCCCTTTTAAGTTCAGTATTAGAATCATATTTTACTTAGAAGGTACTACTCCCAATGAGATTTTTGCCAAATTTTATTTATTAATATTTTTTCGATCGGAGCTCTTAAATGGATTAAGTTAGTTGCTATCGTATATATTCTAGACATATATGTCATGCTAAAGTTTTTATCCCTTTTTAGTTCGGTATTAGAATCACTGATTACTCATAGGGTACTATTCCCTATGGAATTTTGTTAATTTTTTATTTATTAATATATCTCGATCGGAGCTCAAAATTGGGTGAAATCAGTTGCTATCGTATATATATTCTAGACGTATATGTTCATACTAAAGTCTTTATCCCTTTCAGTTTTGTATTAGAATCACAGTTTACTCAGAGGGTACTACGCCCTATTAGATTTTTGCCAAATTTTTTTATTAATATATCTTTGATAGGAGCTCATATTTCGGTGAAATTAGTTGCTATCGTATATATTCTAGATGTATATGATCATAATAAAGTCTTTATTCCTTTTAGTTCAATATTAGAATCACAGTTTACTTAGAGGGTACTACTCCTTATGAGACTTTTGCCAAATTTTTATTTATTAATATTTTTACGATCGGAGCTCATAATTGAATGAAATCAGTTGCTATCGTATATATTCTAGACGTATATGATCATACTAAAGTCTTTATCCCTTTTTAGAATCATAGTTTACTCAAAGGGTAATACTCCCCATGAGATTTTTGCCAAATTTTTATTTATTAATATATCTTCGATCGGAGCTCAGAATTTGGTGAAATTAGTTGCTATCGTATATATTCTAGATGTATATGATCATATTAAAGTCTTTATCCCTTTTCAATTCGGTATTAGAATCACAGTTTACTCAGAGGGTACCGCTCCCGATGATATCTTTCCAAAATTTTTATTTATTAATATATCATCGATCGGAGCTAATAATTTGGTGAAATTTGTTGCTATTGTATATATATTCTAGACGTATATGATCATACTAAAGTCTTTATCCCTTTTTAGTTCAGTATTAGAATCATATTTTACTCAGAAGGTACTACTCCCAATGAGATTTTTGCCAAATTTTTATTTATTAATATTTCTACGATCGGAGCTCAGAATTGGATGAAATCAGTTGGTATCGTATATACTCTAGACGTATATGATCATACTAAAGTCTTTATCCCTTTTTAGTTTTGTATTAGAATCATAGTTTACTCAAAGGGTACTACTCCCTATGAGATTTTTGCCAAATTTTTATTTATTAATATATCTTCGATCGGAGCTCAGAATTTGGTGAAATTTGTTGCTATCGTATATATTCTAGATGTATATGATCATATTAAAGTCTTTTCCCTTTTAATTCAGTATTAGAATCACAGTTTACTCAGAGGGTACCGCTCCCGATGAGATCTTTGCCAAATTTTTCTTTATTAATATATCTTCGATCGGAGCTAATAATTTGGTGAAATTAGTTGCTATTGTATATATATTCAAGACTTATATGATCATACTAAAGTCTTTATCCCTTTTTAGTTCAGTATTAGAATCATATTTTACTTAGAAGGTACTACTCCCAATGAGAATTTTGCCAAATTTTATTTATTAATATTTTTTCGTTCGGAGCTCAGAAATGGATTAAATTAGTTGCTATCGTATATATTATAGACATATATGATCATGCTAAATTTTTTATCCCTTTTTAGTTCTGTTTTAGAATCACTGATTACTCATAGGGTACGATTCCCTATGGGATTTTGTTAATTTTTTATATATTAATATATCTTCGATCGGAGCTCAAAATTGGGTGAAATCAGTTGCTATCGTATATGTATTCTAGACGTATATGATCATACTAAAGTCTTTATCCCTTTTAAGTTTTGTATTAGAATCACAGTTTACTCAGAGGGTACTACTCCCTAATAGATTTTTGCCAAATTTTTATTTATTAATATATCTTCGATCGGAGCTCATAATTTGGTGAAATTAGTTGCTATCGTATATATTCTAGATGTATATGATCATAATAAAGTCTTTATTCTTTTTAGTTCAATATTAGAATCACAGTTTACTTAGAGGGTACTACTCCTTATGAGACTTTTGCCATATTTTTATTTATTAATATTTCTACGATCGGAGCTCATAATTGAATGAAATCAGTTGCTATCGTATATATTCTAGACGTATATGATCATACTAAAGTCTTTATCCCTTTTTAGAATCATAGTTTACTCAAAGGGTAATACTCCCATGAGATTTTTGCCAAATTTTTATTTATTAATATATCTTCGATCGGAGCTCAGAATTTGGTGATATTAGTTGCTATCGTATATATTCTAGATGTATATGATCATATTAAAGTCTTTATCCCTTTTCAATTCGGTATTAGAATCACAGTTTACTCAGAGGGTACCGCTCCCGATGATATCTTTCCAAAATTTTTATTTATTAATATATCATCAATCGGAGCTAATAATTTGGTGAAATTTGTTGCTATTGTATATATATTCTAGACGTATATGATCATACTAAAGTCTTTATCCCTTTTTAGTTCAGTATTAGAATCATATTTTACTCAGAAGGTACTACTCCCAATGAGATTTTTGCCAAATTTTATTTATTAATATTCTTTCGATCGGAGCTCTGAAATGGATTAAGTTAGTTGCTATCGTATATATTCTAGACATATATGTCATGCTAAAGTTTTTATCCCTTTTTAGTTCGGTATAAGAATCACTAATTACTCATAGGGTACTATTCCCTATGGGATTTTGTTAATTTTTTATTTATTAATATATCTCCGATCGGAGCTCAAAATTCGGTGAAATTAGTTGCTATCGTATATATATTCTAGACGTATATGTTCATACTAAAGTCTTTATCCCTTTTCAGTTTTGTATTAGAATCACAGTTTACTCAGAGGGTACTACTCCCTATTAGATTTTGCCAAATTTTTTTTTAATATATCTTTGATCGGAGCTCATAATTTGGTGAAATTAATTGCTATCGTATATATTCTAGATGTATATGATCATAATAAAGTCTTTATTCCTTTTTAGTTCAATATTAAAATCACAGTTTACTAAGAGGTTACTACTCCTTATGAGATTTTTACCAAATTTTTATTTATTAATATTTCTACGATCGGAGCTCAGAATTGGATGAAATCAGTTGGTATCGTATATACTCTAGACGTATATGATCATACTAAAGTCTTTATCCCTTTTTAGTTTTGTATTAGAATCATAGTTTACTCAAAGGGTACTACTCCCTATGAGATTTTTGCCAAATTTTTATTTATTAATATATCTTCGATCGGAGCTCGGAATTTGGTGAAATTTATTGCTATCGTATATATTCTAGATGTATATGATCATATTAAAGTATTTATCCCTTTTAATTCGGTATTAGAATCACAGTTTACTCAGAGGGTACCGCTCCCGATGAGATCTTTGCCAAATTTTTCTTTATTAATATATCTTCGATCAGAGCTAATAATTTGGTGAAATTAGTTGCTATTGTATATATATTCAAGACTTATATGATCATACTAAAGTCTTTATCCCTTTTTAGTTCAGTATTAGAATCATATTTTACTTAGAAGGTACTACTCCCAATGAGAATTTTGCCAAATTTTATTTATTAATATTTTTTCGATCGGAGCTCAGAAATGGATTAAATTAGTTTCTATCGTATATATTATAGACATATATGATCATGCTAAATTTTTATCCCTTTTTAGTTCTGTTTTAGAATCACTGATTACTCATAGGGTACTATTCCTGTGGGATTTTGTTAATTTTTATTTATTTATTAATATATCTTCGATCGGAGCTCAAAATTGGGTGAAATCAGTTGCTATCGTATATATTTTCTAGACGTATATGATCATACTAAAGTCTTTATCCCTTTTCAGTTTTGTATTAGAATCACAGTTTACTCAGAGGGTACTACTCCCTAATAGATTTTTGCCAAATTTTATTTATTAATATATCTTCGATCGGAGCTCATAATTTGGTGAAATTAGTTGCTATCGTATATATTCTAGATGTATATGATCATAATAAAGTCTTTATTCTTTTTTAGTTCAATATTAGAATCACAGTTTACTAAGAGGGTACTACTCCTTATGAGATTTTTGCCAAATTTTTATTTATTAATATTTCTACGATCGGAGCTCATAATTGAATGAAATCAGTTGCTATCGTATATATATTCTAGACGTATATGTTCATACTAAAGTCTTTATCCCTTTCAGTTTTGTATTAGAATCACAGTTTACTCAGAGGGTACTACTCCCTATTAGATTTTTGCCAAATTTTTTTTATTAATATATCTTCGATCGGAGCTCACAATTTGGTGAAATTAGTTGCTATCGTATATATTCTAGACGTATATGATCATAATAAAGTCTTTGTTCCTTTTTAGTTCAATATTACAATCACAGTTTACTTAGAGGGTACTACTCCTTATGAGTTTTTTGCCAAATTTTTATTTATTAATATTTCTACGATCGGAGCTCATAATTGAATGAAATAAGTTGCTATCGTATATATTCTAGACGTATATGATCATACTAAAGTCTTTATCCCTTTTTAGAATCATAGTTTACTCAAAGGGTACTACTCCCTATGAGATTTTTGCCAAATTTTTATTTATTAATATATCTTCGATCGGAGCTCAGAATTTGGTGAAATTTGTTGCTATCGTATATATTCTAGATGTATATGATCATATTAAAGTCTTTTTCCCTTTTAATTCAGTATTAGAATCACAGTTTACTCAGAGGGTACCGCTCCCGATGAGATCTTTGCCAAATTTTTATTTATTAATATATCTTCGATCGGAGCTAATAATTTGGTGAAATTAGTTGCTATTGTATATATATTCAAGACTTATATGATCATACTAAAGTCTTTATCCCTTTTTAGTTCAGTATTAGAATCATATTTTACTTAGAAGGTACTACTCCCAATGAGAATTTTGCCAAATTTTATTTATTAATATTTTTTCGTTCGGAGCTCAGAAATGGATTAAATTAGTTGCTATCGTATATATTATAGACATATATGATCATGCTAAATTTTTTATCCCTTTTTAGTTCTGTTTTAGAATCACTGATTACTCATAGGGTACGATTCCTATGGGATTTTGTTAATTTTTTATTTATTAATATATCTTCGATCGGAGCTCAAAATTGGTTGAAATCAGTTCCTATCGTATATATTTTCTAGACGTATATGATCATACTAAAGTCTTTATCCCTTTTCAGTTTTGTATTAGAATCACAGTTTACTCAGAGGGTACTACTCCCTAATAGATTTTTGCCAAATTTTTATTTATTAATATATCTTCGATCGGAGCTCATAATTTGGTGAAATTAGTTGCTATCGTATATATTCTAGATGTATATGATCATAATAATGTCTTTATTCTTTTTTAGTCCAATATTAGAATCACAGTTTACTTAGAGGGTACTACTCCTTATGAGACTTTTGCCAAATTTTTATTTATTAATATTTCTACGATTGGAGCTCATAATTGAATGAAATCAGTTGCTATCGTATATATTCTAGACGTATATGATCATACTAAAGTCTTTATCCCTTTTTAGAATCATAGTTTACTCAAAGGGTAATACTCCCCATGAGATTTTTGCCAAATTTTTATTTATTAATATATCTTCGATCGGAACTCAGAATTTGGTGAAATTAGTTGCTATCGTATATATCCTAGATGTATATGATCATATTAAAGTCTTTATCCCTTTTCAATTCGGTATTAGAATCACAGTTTACTCAGAGGGTACCGCTCCCGATGATATCTTTCCAACATTTTTATTTATTAATATATCATCGATCGGAACTAATAATTTGGTGAAATTTGTTGCTATTGTATATATATTCTAGACGTATATGATCATACTAAAGTCTTTATCCCTTTTAAGTTCAGTATTAGAATCATATTTTACTTAGAAGGTACTACTCCCAATGAGATTTTGCCAAATTTTATTTATTAATATTTTTCGATCGGAGCTCTTAAATGGATTAAGTTAGTTGCTATCGTATATATTCTAGACATATATGTCATGCTAAAGTTTTTATCCCTTTTTAGTTCGGTATTAGAATCACTGATTACTCATAGGGTACTATTCCCTATGGAATTTTGTTAATTTTTTATTTATTAATATATCTCCGATCGGAGCTCAAAATTGGGTGAAATCAGTTGCTATCGTATATATATTCTAGACGTATATGTTCATACTAAAGTCTTTATCCCTTTCAGTTTTGTATTAGAATCACAGTTTACTCAGAGGGTACTATTCCCTATTAGATTTTTGCCAAATTTTTTTTATTAATATATCTTTGATAGGAGCTCATATTTCGGTGAAATTAGTTGCTATCGTATATATTCTAGATGTATATGATCATAATAAAGTCTTTATTCCTTTTTAGTTCAATATTAGAATCACAGTTTACTTAGAGGGTACTACTCCTTATGAGACTTTTGCCAAATTTTTATTTATTAATATTTCTACGATCGGAGCTCATAATTGAATGAAATCAGTTGCTATCGTATATATTCTAGACGTATATGATCATACTAAAGTCTTTATCCCTTTTTAGAATCATAGTTTACTCAAAGGGTAATACTCCCCATGAGATTTTTGCCAAATTTTTATTTATTAATATATCTTCGATCGGAGCTCAGAATTTGGTGAAATTAGTTGCTATCGTATATATTCTAGATGTATATGATCATATTAAAGTCTTTATCCCTTTTCAATTCGGTATTAGAATCACAGTTTACTCAGAGGGTACCGCTCCCGATGATATCTTTCCAAAATTTTTATTTATTAATATATCATCGATCGGAGCTAATAATTTGGTGAAATTTGTTGCTATTGTATATATATTCTAGACGTATATGATCATACTAAAGTCTTTATCCCTTTTTAGTTCAGTATTAGAATCATATTTTACTCAGAAGGTACTACTCCCAATGAGATTTTTGCCGAATTTTTATTTATTAATATTTCTACGATCGGAGCTCAGAATTGGATGAAATCAGTTGGTATCGTATATACTCTAGACGTATATGATCATACTAAAGTCTTTATCCCTTTTTAGTTTTGTATTAGAATCATAGTTTACTCAAAGGGTACTACTCCCTATGAGATTTTTGCCAAATTTTTATTTATTAATATATCTTCGATCGGAGCTCAGAATTTGGTGAAATTTGTTGCTATCGTATATATTCTAGATGTATATGATCATATTAAAGTCTTTTTCCCTTTTAATTCAGTATTAGAATCACAGTTTACTCAGAGGGTACCGCTCCCGATGAGATCTTTGCCAAATTTTTCTTTATTAATATATCTTCGATCGGAGCTAATAATTTGGTGAAATTAGTTGCTATTGTATATATATTCAAGACTTATATGATCATACTAAAGTCTTTATCCCTTTTTAGTTCAGTATTAGAATCATATTTTACTTAGAAGGTACTACTCCCAATGAGAATTTTGCCAAATTTTATTTATTAATATTTTTCGTTCGGAGCTCAGAAATGGATTAAATTAGTTGCTATCGTATATATTATAGACATATATGATCATGCTAAATTTTTTATCCCTTTTTAGTTCTGTTTTAGAATCACTGATTACTCATAGGGTACGATTCCCTATGGGATTTTGTTAATTTTTTATATATTAATATATCTTCGATCGGAGCTCAAAATTGGGTGAAATCAGTTGCTATCGTATATGTATTCTAGACGTATATGATCATACTAAAGTCTTTATCCCTTTAAGTTTTGTATTAGAATCACAGTTTACTCAGAGGGTACTACTCCCTAATAGATTTTTGCCAAATTTTTATTTATTAATATATCTTCGATCGGAGCTCATAATTTGGTGAAATTAGTTGCTATCGTATATATTCTAGATGTATATGATCATAATAAAGTCTTTATTCTTTTTTAGTTCAATATTAGAATCACAGTTTACTTAGAGGGTACTACTCCTTATGAGACTTTTGCCAAATTTTTATTTATTAATATTTCTACGATCGGAGCTCATAATTGAATGAAATCAGTTGCTATCGTATATATTCTAGACGTATATGATCATACTAAAGTCTTTATCCCTTTTTAGAATCATAGTTTACTCAAAGGGTAATACTCCCCATGAGATTTTTGCCAAATTTTTATTTATTAATATATCTTCGATCGGAGCTCAGAATTTGGTGATATTAGTTGCTATCGTATATATTCTAGATGTATATGATCATATTAAAGTCTTTATCCCTTTTCAATTCGGTATTAGAATCACAGTTTACTCAGAGGGTACCGCTCCCGATGATATCTTTCCAAAATTTTTATTTATTAATATATCTTCGATCAGAGCTAATAATTTGGTGAAATTAGTTGCTATTGTATATATATTCAAGACTTATATGATCATACTAAAGTCTTTATCCCTTTTTAGTTCAGTATTAGAATCATATTTTACTCAGAAGGTACTACTCCCAATGAGATTTTTGCCAAATTTTATTTATTAATATTTTTTCGATCGGAGCTCAGAAATGGATTAAATTAGTTTCTATCGTATATATTATAGACATATATGATCATGCTAAATTTTTTATCCCTTTTTAGTTCTGTTTTAGAATCACTGATTACTCATAGGGTACTATTCCCTGTGGGATTTTGTTAATTTTTTTTTATTTATTAATATATCTTCGATCGGAGCTCAAAATTGGGTGAAATCAGTTCCTATCGTATATATTTTCTAGACGTATATGATCATACTAAAGTCTTTATCCCTTTTCAGTTTTGTATTAGAATCACAGTTTACTCAGAGGGTACTACTCCCTAATAGATTTTTGCCAAATTTTTATTTATTAATATATCTTCGATCGGAGCTCATAATTTGGTGAAATTAGTTGCTATCGTATATATTCTAGATGTATATGATCATAATAAAGTCTTTATTCTTTTTTAGTTCAATATTAGAATCACAGTTTACTAAGAGGGTACTACTCCTTATGAGATTTTTGCCAAATTTTTATTTATTAATATTTCTACGATCGGAGCTCATAATTGAATGAAATCAGTTGCTATCGTATATATTCTAGACCTATATGATCATACTAAAGTCTTTATCAGTTGCTATCGTCGTTCTGGCCAATGCCTTCGCCTCTATCCATTTCGAAAAATAATCGATTGCTACAAATAAATACTTACATTGACCTTGTGCTTGTGGAAGAGGTCCCACCAAGTCGATGCCCCATGCGCGAAGGGCCACGCGCTCTTGATGGATGTCAGATTAGCGGCCGAAGCCACGATGCTCGGGGCGTACCTCTGGCACGCGTCACAGGATCGGACCAACGCCATTGCTTCCTTGCTCATCGTGGGCCAATAATAGCCCAAGTTCAATACTTTCCTCATAATGGATCGGGCTCCTTCATGACAAGCCGCGACCCCTTCATGCACCTCCTTCAGGATTCGATTTGTATCGGGTTCTGCCACACACTTCAAGTACGGAGTCGAGAACCAGCCCTTCCTGTACAGCTGATCGTCTAGCATCGCGTAATTGGCCGCGATCCGACGTATCCTGTCCGCTGCTACTTTATCATCGGGGACTGCCCCCGTAGTCAGGTACGCGACTATCGGGGTCATCCAAGTCGGGCCTTCCTCCGATCTTGCCTCAATGGCACACACCTGTGTCGGGTCGATGGTCGATAAGATCACCTTTTCTAGGAAGTGCACCTTCCGATTTTCTTCCAAGGGTGCCCCCAGGGCAAATTTGCTCAAGGCGTCTGCCTCTACGTTTTCCTCCCTCGGGATTGCCTCGATGTCGAAGCATTTAAAGCTCTCCTTCAAGGTTTGTACCTCTTGTAGATACTTCTTCATTATCGGGCTCCTTGCTTCGTATCGCCCTTGAACCTGATTCACGATTAAAGCTGCGTCACACCTCACTCTCAAGTGATCGACTCCAGTGCCTCTAGCAATTTTCAGGCCCGTGATAAGAGCCTCATACTCCGCTTCGTTGTTTGTGGCCTTGAATGTTAAAGCCAAGGCATATCGGAGCGGCTCACCTCCACCCGGTGGTATCAACAAAAAGCCTGCTCCTGATCCGTCAGAACTCGAGGAGCCATCCGTGTACATTTCCCAGGTATGTTCTTCGTTTGGCTGTTCTGATTGCTCTGCCCTCTCTGGTTGTTCTTCTATCGGGACCTCCATAGTTGCCCCCTCTACAGGGCCTGCTTCTTCTAGATCGGGAGCTGTAGATTCTGCTATGAAATCCGCCAATGCCTGGCCCTTAATAGCCGTTCTTGGAGCGAAGTGTATTCGAAATTCACTAAGCTCTACTGCCCCCTTCACTAATCTTCCCGACGCATCCGGTCGGTTCAAAAAATGTTTTAAAGGCTGGTTCGTCAGCACAGTGATCTCATGTGCGTGGAAATAAGGCCTTAGCTTCCGAGCAGTAATAATCAACGCAAAGAGGTACTTCTCAACGGCAGGATAGTTCAATTCAGACTTGGCAAACGCCTTGCTTACATGATAGACGGGGACTTGATTACCCTCGACAATCTTTACTAACTCAGAGCTAATTGCAAATTCAGAAACAGCCAAATAAAGGTAGAGCGGCTCGCCTTGAACCGGTTTCGCCAACGGCGGGAGGGTGCGCAGGTGCTGCTTGAGTGCTTGGAACGCCTCTCACACTTGGCGGTCCATTCAAATTTCTTGTTGGCCCTTAGGACTTCAAAAAACGGCATTGACCGGTCGCTGGCTTTGGACAAGAAGCGATTCATTGCAGCTAGTCGGCCATTCAGCACTTGTACCTCCCGATGATTTATTGGAGACTGCATCTCCTCGATTGCCCTCAGCTTCTCGGGATTCACCTCAATTCCTCTCTGGCTCACCATAAAGCCCAAGAATTTCCCTGAATGGACTCCGAAGGCGCATTTCGTCGGGTTTAAACGAACTTGATGAAGCCTCATCCGCTCAAACGCCATGGCTAGGTTGTGCACATGATCTTCGGCTTGTCGGGACTTCTCCAACATATCATCCACGTAAGCCTCCATGGTTTTCCCCAGCATATCTCCGAACAGCTTGTTCACCATCCGCTGGTAGGTTGCCCCAGCATTGATCAACCCGAAAGGCATGACATCGTAGTGATAGATGTCACTGTCTGCGTAGAACGCTGTGTGGGGAGCTCAAAATACCAAAGTTGGGCAAATGAGAGAGTGTGTGAAAATGGGTGGCCAAGGCCTCCTATTTATAGGCTTCCGTGGGACCGGACCCGGTTTTAAAGCGGTTTGATGACGGTTCAAGAAAACAAGCGGTAACCGTCACCCATATTGGAAATGCGCGAACTTGACTTCTCTACACGTAACGGTAATCGCGGAAACGGTAATCGCACGATACCCGCAATGCAATCCGGACCTCGTCGAATTTGGAGGTCCGGATTGCTTTACGCAATCTGGAAGACCGGTCCGGACGCACGTAACGCACTTCCGGACCGTTTTGACCCTTTGGGAGACGTTTCCTGAACCGAGATGTAATTTTGACGTGTTTACGAGGCCCGAAATATAAATACGAACTCGAATTGGGCACATATCCATCACTCCCCATGAGATTTTTGCCAAATTTTTATTTATTAATATATCTTCGATCGGAGCTCAGAATTTGGTGAAATTAGTTGCTATCGTATATATTCTAGATGTATATGATCATATTAAAGTCTTTATCCATTTTTAATTCGGTATTAGAATCACAGTTTACTCAGAGGGTACCGCTCCCGATGATATCTTTCCAAAATTTTTATTTATTAATATATCATCGATCAGAGCTAATAATTTGGTGAAATTTGTTGCTATTGTATATATATTCTAGACGTATATGATCATACTAAAGTCTTTATCCATTTTTAGTTCAGTATTAGAATCATATTTTACTTAGAAGGTACTACTCCCAATGAGATTTTTGCCAAATTTTATTTATTAATATTTTTTCGATCGGAGCTCTGAAATGGATTAAGTTAGTTGCTATCGTATATATTCTAGACATATATGTTATGCTAAAGTTTTTTATCCCTTTTTAGTTCGGTATTAGAATCACTAATTACTCATAGGGTACTATTCCCTATGGGATTTTGTTAATTTTTATTTATTAATATATCTCCGATCGGAGCTCAAAATTGGGTGAAATCAGTTGCTATCGTATATATATTCTAGACGTATATGTTCATACTAAAGTCTTTATTCCTTTTCAATTTTGTATTAGAATCACAGTTTACTCAGAGGGTACTACTCACTATTAGATTTTGCCAAATTTTTATTTATTAATATATCTTTGATCAGAGCTCATAATTCGGTGAAATTAGTTGCTATCGTACATATTCTAGATGTATATGATCATAATAAAGTCTTTATTACTTTTTAGTTCATGATTAGAATCACAGTTTACTAAGAGGGTACTACTCCTTATGAGATTTTTACCAAATTTTTATTTATTAATATTTCTACGATCGGAACTCAGAATTGGATGAAATCAGTTGGTATCGTATATACCCTAGACGTATATGATCATACTAAAGTCTTTATCCCTTTTTAGTTTTGTATTAGAATCATAGTTTACGCAAAGGGTACTACTCCCTATGAGATTTTTGCCAAATTTTTATTTATTAATATATCTTCGATCGGAGCACAGAATTTCGTGAAATTTGTTGCTATCGTATATATTCTAGATGTATATGATCATATTAAAGTCTTTATCCCTTTTAATTCGGTATTAGAATCACAGTTTACTCAGAGGGTACCGCTCCCGATGAGATCTTTGCCAAATTTTTCTTTATTAATATATCTTCGATCGGAGCTAATAATTTGGTGAAATTAGTTGCTATAGTATATATATTCTAGACGTATATGATCATACTAAAGTCTTTATCCCTTTTTAGTTCAGTATTAGAATCATATTTTACTTAGAAGGTACTACTCCAAATGAGATTTTTGCCAAATTTTATTTATTAATATTTTTTCGATCGGAACTCTGAAATGGATTAAGTTAGTTGCTATCGTATATATTCTAGACATATATGTCATGCTAAAGTTTTTATCCCTTTTTAGTTCGGTTTTAGAATCACTGATTACTCATAGGGTACTATTCCCTATGGGATTTGTTAATTTTTTATTTATTAATATATCTTCGATCGGAGCTCAAAATTGGGTGAAATCAGTTGCTATCGTATATATATTCTAGACGTATATGATCATACTAAAGTCTTTATTCCTTTTCAGTTTGTATTAGAATCACAGTTTACTCAGAGGGTACTACTCCCTAATAGATTTTTGCCAAATTTTTATTTATGAATATATCTTTGATCGGAGCTCATAATTTGGTGAAATTAGTTGCTATCGTATATATTCTAGATGTATATGATCATAATAAAGTCTTTATTCTTTTTTAGTTCAATATTAGAATCACAGTTTACTTAGAGGGTACTACTCCTTATGAGATTTTTGCCAAATTTTTATTTATTAATATTTCTACGATCGGAGCTCAGAATTGGATGTAATCAGTTGGTATTGTATATATTCTAGACGTATATGATCATTCTAAGGTCTTTATCCCTTTTTAGTTTAGTATTAGAATCATAGTTTACTCAAAGGGTACTACTCCTTATGAGATTTTTGCCAAATTTTTATTTATTAATATTTCTACGATCGAAGCTCAGAACTGAATGAAATCAGTTGCTATCGTATATATTCTAGACGTATATGATCATACTAAAGTCTTTATCCCTTTTTAGAATCATAGTTTACTCAAAGGGTAATACTCCCCATGAGATTTTTGCCAAATTTTTATTTATTAATATATCTTCGATCGGAACTCAGAATTTGGTGAAATTAGTTGTTATCGTATATATTATAGATGTATATGATCATATTAAAGTCTTTATCCCTTTATAATTCGATATTAGAATCACAGTTTACTCAGAGGGTACCGCTCCCGATGATATCTTTCCAAAATTTTTATTTATTAATATATCATCGATCGGAGCTAATAATTTGGTGAAATTTGTTGCTATTGTATATATATTCTAGACGTATATGATCATACTAAAGTCTTTATCCCTTTTTTGTTCAGTATTAGAATCATATTTTACTTAGAAGGTACTACTCCCAATGAGATTTTTGCCAAATTTATTTATTAATATTTTTTCGATCGGAGCTCTGAAATGGATTAAGTTAGTTGCTATCATATATATTCTAGACATATATGCCATGCTAAAGTTTTTATCCCTTTTTAGTTCGGTATTAGAATCACTGATTACTCATGGGGTACTATTCCCTATGGGATTTTGTTAATTTTTTATTTATTAATCTGCGATCGGATCTCAAAATTGGGTGAAATCAGTTGATATCGTATATATATTCTAGACGTATATGTTCATACTAAAGTCTTTATCCCTTTTTAGTTTTGTATTAGAATCATAGTTTACTCAAAGGGTACTACTCCCAATGAGATTTTTGCCAAATTTTTATTTATTAATATATCTTCGATCGGAGCTCAGAATTTGGTGAAATTAGTTGCTATCGTATATATTATAGATGTATATGATCATAATAAAGTCTTTATTCCTTTTCAGTTCCATATTAGAATCATAGTTTACTAAGAGGGTACTACTCTTTATGAGATTTTTACCAAATTTTTATTTATTAATATTTCTACGATCGGAGCTCAGAATTGGATGTAATCAGTTGGTATTGTATATATTCTAGACATATATGATCATACTTAGGTCTTTATCCCTTTTTAGATTTGTATTAGAATCATAGTTTACTCAAAGGGTACTACTCCTTATAAGATTTTTGCCAAATTTTTATTTATTAATATTTCTACGATCGGAGCTCAGAACTGAATGAAATCAGTTGCTATCGTATATATTCTAGACGTATATGATCATACTAAAGTCTTTATCCCTTTTTAGAATCATAGTTTACTCAAAGGGTAATACTCCCCATGAGATTTTTGCCAAATTTTTATTTATTAATATATCTTCGATCGGAGCTCAGAATTTGGTGAAATTAGTTGTTATCGTATATATTATAGATGTATATGATCATATTAAAGTCTTTATCCCTTTATAATTCGATATTAGAATCACAGTTTACTCAGAGGGTACCGCTCCCGATGATATCTTTCCAAAATTTTTATTTATTAATATATCATCGATCGGAGCTAATAATTTGGTGAAATTGTTGCTATTGTATATATATTCTAGACGTATATGATCATACTAAAGTCTTTATCCCTTTTTTGTTCAGTATTAGAATCATATTTTACTTAGAATACTACTCCCAATGAGATTTTTGCCAAATTTTATTTATTAATATTTTTCGATCGGAGCTCTGAAATGGATTAAGTTAGTTGCTATCGTATATATTCTAGACATATATGTCATGCTAAAGTTTTTATCCCTTTTTAGTTCGGTATTAGAATCACTGATTACTCATAGGGTACTATTCCCTATGGGATTTTGTTAATTTTTGATTTATTAATCTGCGATCGGATCTCAAAATTGGGTGAAATCAGTTGATATCGTATATATATTCTAGACGTATATGTTCATACTAAAGTATTTATCCCTTTTTAGTTTTGTATTAGAATCATAGTTTACTCAAAGGGTACTACTCCCTATGAGATTTTTGCCAAATTTTTATTTATTAATATATCTTCGATCGGAGCTCAGAATTTGGTGAAATTAGTTGCTATCGTATATATTCTAGATGTATATGATCATAATAAAGTCTTTATCCCTTTTTAATTCGGTATTAGAATCACAGTTTACTCAGAGGGTACCGCTCCAGATGAGATCTTTCCCAAATTTTATTTATTAATATATCATCGATTGGATCTAATAATTTGGTGAAATTTGTTGCTATTGTATATATATTCTAGACGTATATGATCATACTAAAGTCTCTATCCCTTTTTAGTTCAGTATTAGAATCATATTTTACTTATATGGTACTACTCCCAATGAGATTTTTGCCAAATTTTATTTATTAATATTTTTTCGATCGGAGCTCTGAAATGGATTAAGTTAGTTGATATCGTATATATTCTAGACATATATGATCATGCTATAGTTTTTATCCCTTTTTAGTTCGGTATAAGAATCATTGATTACTCATAGGGTACTATTCCCTATGGGATTTTGTTAGTTTTTTATTTATTAATATATCTTCGATCGGAGCTCAAAATTGGGTGAAATCAGTTGCTATCGTATATATATTCTAGACGTATATGATCATACTAAAGTCTTTATTCCTTTTCAGTTTTGTATTAGAATCACAGTTTACTCTGAGGGTACTACTCCCTAATAGATTTTTGCCAAATTTTTATTTATTAATATATCTTTGATCGGAGCTCATAATTTGGTGAAATTAGTTGCTATCGTATATATTCTAGATGTATATGATCATAATAAAGTCTTTATTCCTTTTAGTTCCATATTAGAATCACAGTTTACTAAGAGGGTACTACTCCTTATGAGATTTTTACCAAATTTTTATTTATTAATATTTCTACGATCGGAGCTCGGAATTGGATGTAATCAGTTGCTATCGTATATATTCTAGACGTATATGATCATACTAAAGTCTTTATCCCTTTTTCGTTTTGTATTAGAATCATAGTTTACTCAAAGGGTACTACTCCCTATGAGATTTTTGCCAATTTTTTATTTATTAATATATCTTCGATCGGAGCTCAGAATTTGGTGAAATTTATTGCTATCGTATATATTCTAGATGTATATGATCATATTAAAGTCTTTATCCCTTTTTAATTCGGTATTAGAATCACAGTTTACTCAGAGGGTACCGCTCCTGATGAGATCTTTGCCAAATTTTTATTTATTAATATATCTTCGATCGGAGCTAATAATTTGGTGAAATTAGTTGCTATTGTATATGATGGATATGTGTCCAATTCGGGTTCGTATTTATGTTTCGGGCCTCGTAAAAACGTCGAAAATCACATCACGGTTTAAAAACGCCTCCCAAGGGTCGAAACGGTCCGGAAGCGCGTTACGCGCGTCCGGACTGGATCTCCGGATTGCATAAGCAATCCGGAGGTCCGGGTTGCGCGGCAAGCCGGACCTCGCCGAATTGCCCAAATTCGACGAGGTCCGGATTGCACTTCGGGTATTACGCGATTACCGTTTACGCGATTACCGTTACGTGTAGAGAAGTCGAGTTCGCGCATTGCCAATATTGGTGACGGTTACCGCTTGCTTTTGAACCGTCATCAAACCGCTCTAAAACCGGGTCCGGTCCCAAGGAAGCCATCATCAAACCGAACAAAAATCTATCATACCACAAAGTCATGACGAGTGATCGCAATCCTCCCGAAGAGGTTAACGCGAGAAGTGTAAGGAAAAGGCCTGGACATCCTAAGACGTCTCCGGCAAGCAAAAAAGCAGTAGGTCAGAAACCACCTCGAAGCCAGCCGGGGCCTTCCTACACACCGAGAGCTACTTCCGTAGTTTCATCCATGCCAACCGAGGATGTGCCCGACGCACAGCACAACCTCCAAAAACCAAATGACGAGCATCGTTCACCCCCACCTAGTTTCGAACCAGAGATGCATGATGATGATGAATTTCAGTCAAAAATACCGCAAGGCGAACAACAAGGAACGGGAACAAACCCGATGCCTTCAGTTACTCCAGCAATGATGGCTGCGCTGGAAGACTTACTCGCATTCCGCGAGTCACTGAAAAGTCAAGGATATGCGGCCCAACCACCTCCAACCGCCCAGGAACACGCTGCGCCGATAAGAGAAATGTCGCAAGACACTACCCGCCAAGGCCGTCCATTCCAAGGCAAGGTCCAACATGCAGAAAATGCCTTCCAGCATACAAGATATAAAGCCACACATTCATACACTCCTTCCCAAGGAGCCCATCATTGGAGGAATGCAAGAGACTTTGACGCTGAAAGCGAAAATTCATATGAGCAAGAAGTGTACGTTGCAAAGACAATGCACAAGACCGATGACACCAACTTGGAGTATGTTGACATAAAGGATGCCGCCTTTGAAGATGTCATTGATTCCTCATCAAAGGACAAGGAGCACGTTGCATACCACAACGTCTTGCCCGTAACCTCGCAGAAGCTGATAAGAAGACAACTTGGATCCTTCTACATCCCTGTTGCCACATCCAATGCTTTGTTTACGCCAACAAGAAATGCATCCTTCGCACAATGCGACCAAGGAGTCCTCCAATACAAAGGTGTCAACCCGTCACTCCTTCTGCCTCCAATCAACGGACAAGTCGAGGCGACAGGGACAAAGCTCGAGTCACAAGTCATCAAGACACACTGCACCAAAGAATAGAGGGGCAATATATGGAAGGTACCTTCCAGTACCAACAACTAAGGCACGGAGCTGCACGCTCATGCAACCCCAAAGCAGAAGCATAGAAACAACCTCCAAAGTAGAATCAAGCAAAACCACCCTCAAACGGTCAGCAAGAAAGAAAATGGCAGCCTCAGCCGAAAAAGCCTTTCCAAAGAGATTTCCAGAAACAAAGAGAAGTAAAGCTCACTGATTGCATTCCATTGAATGCACCGCTATCCGTAATATTGAAGGAAATGAAGGATGCGAACATGTGGAAAGAGTTGAACAATTTCAGAAAAGGTCCGCTGGGGAAAGACAAAGACAAGTGGTGTGAAAACCACGAGGTCTTCGGCCACGAAACAGACAGCTGTGTCAGCCTACGTTCCCGCATTAACAGCTTCGTCCTCAAAGGCGAATTGAAGCAATTCGTCGATCAAGGAGACAGCCCCCCAAAAAAGACTCAAGCAGAGTCATCAAAAATACACAAGGAAGGTCCTTCCACAAAGACAAGCCAAGACGATGCTGACATCTGTCACAAGGAGGGACGGGAAAAATCTGTTAGTGACAATGACGTCCCAATCACGAGATTGACAACAAGAACCTTGAAGGCAATAATTGAAAAGGAGATACACGTCTCCTGGAAAAAGAGACAACCGCAACAAAAGAGGTCGTTCCAGTCAAATGCCCAAAGGCTCAAAGAGACCAATCTCGCCAAATGTGTTCCATTGAACACACCGTTATCTGTCATCTTGAAAGAAATGAAAGAAACCAAGCTGTGGAAAAAACCCTCTAAATTCCACAAGGGACCATTGGGAAAAGATGAAAGCAAATGGTGTGAAAATCATGAAGTATATGGCCACGAGACAGAAAGCTGTGATGGATTAAAGCTTCATGTAAACAGCTTAATCTTAAAAGGAAAAATGAAGAAGTATATCGACCAAGGCAATAAGCGTCAAAGGAAGCCTCATGTGAAGTCTTCAGAAAAAGGCAAGGGAAAAGAAAAGGCGAATGATAACTATCGCCAAACGCCGGAAAAACGACGTCACTTATGAAACCAATTGGGACGACTTATACAATCCTTGGAGCATGAAGGTGGAAGAAACAAATTTCAAACTCCCGGAAAACACTTCACTGCCCACTTGAGCCAACGACTGCCTTCCTTGGCAAAAAATTTGAAGAACAACACAAGCAACGTAAAACTGGGGGGCATGACATCAACATTTGTTCATCCCCAAAGGTGGAGATTGAAGAGCTCAACACGCTAGATGCATTGAGAAACTATGTGGCACGTGGCAGAGTCAACTTGCCAGCAAATCACCTATGAGGACGTCAAACACATCAGCAATCCCTTAATCTCCCTTATCTCCTTTTTCGCATATCTATTTTAAATCTTTTTAGATTAAGTACAACTTATGCTTATTAGCTTCAGTACTTTTCAAAAGAGGTGATCAGTAAACGCTTTCTTGAAATCCGTTGTACGAACTCCAAATATCTAATAAAGGTTAAATCTACTTTCGTAGGTACATTATTATGACGCATATTACCTTGGAATAACGCCAAGTAACAACTACGCACATATTAATCGCGTCAACAACACAAAGCCTCAAAGCATTCTATACGCGCAAGACTAAAAATCGTGTCGCAATAATAAATAAGGCATGGGCATTACCCAAGGGCAAACCATGCACTATTAGAAGATGAAACAATAAAAACCATCAGGAAACAGCGATACAACTGCCAAGCGACTTGGGGGGCACCAAGCTGACAAGTGCTCGGCATTCTACCTAACATATATACATACCTATCATGATCCGCACCTATCGCATCCGCACTCAGGGAAGTTTCCTACACAAACAAGGAATCCTCGTATCAGATTCCTTTACTTTATTTATTATATGCATGACTAAAAAGAAAATTTCATAACTCCATACTTTTGCAAACTTATAAAAATTGTGATTATCTGATAAAAGCAACTCTGTTCGTAGGTACATGCTACACTACGATTACTACATGGGAATCACGCCAAGTAGTAACCTATGCACAAAAATCCACTTCAACAATATAAGCTAAGCATTGTGTTCAAGGAGGGATTTATGGTATACAACGCCAACATATCTATTATCTACACCAACAGGGAGTTTATTTCTCCATTCATACATTGGCGTCTATCTCAAGAAGGTGCCGGCAACACAAAGCCATCGCGCTATATGCACAATCAACTTACATGTCGCAATGACAACTTGCGGATTATCTACAAAAAGGGACTTATAAAAATCCTCTACTCAAAATGACGACTATTCCAGAGGCGTCAACTACAAGCAATATCTTGGAAAAACACCAAGGTCTACTATAAAATGACGACTATTCCAAAGGCGTCAACTACAAGCAATACCTTGGAATAACACCAAGGTCTACTATCAAAATGACGACTATTCCAGAGGCGTCAACTACAAGCAATACCTTGGAATAACACCAAGGTCTACTATCAAAATGACGACTATTACAGAGGTGTCAACTACAAGCAATATCTTGGAAAAACACCAACGTCTACTATCAAAATGACGACTATTCCAAAGGCGTCAACTACAAGCAATATCTTGGATTAACACCAAGATTTACTATCAAAAGTAGCATGTTGAGGTATCCTCTTTGTAAAGACAAACCCCATGTTTACTTCTAAAAAATGACATTCTGTGACATCTCTTGTTAGAGGCAAATCCTCATGTTCATAGCCATTCCCTGGATTCAGAACAGGATGGGCAAATACAATACGGGATTGATTACACCATAAGTGGCGGAAGTTCTCTTGTTAGACAACGACCCCACGCTACAACAAGTGTGAGTTCCTGTTTAAAGGGTTCACTCTTTATGGCGAATGTCCTCTTGTTAGATGACAATCCCATACTATGAATTCCTATTTAAAGGGTTCACTCTATACGGCGAATGTTTCGTCCTGGATGAATTGGGTCGTGGGGACGCGTTTGTCTGAATGGTTGAGCGGGTTTTCGGGCTGTAACCCTTCGTCTGAAAGAGGTTTATGCCACTGACGAGTGTTCGGTTGAGTCTCGGAAAGGTATGTGTCTTAAAAGGCGGTTGTGTCTCATGAGGTGCCTAAGTCTCAAAAGGCGGTAGTCTGTGCACAAGTCCAAACGTCTGGGGCGCCGGTTCCTGCACGAAGGGCCAGTACAAGCACGGAGAGGGGGGGGGTGGTGCTAGTGGAGCCCTCTCCGATGCTTAAGTCACTATAGGGCTAAAAAGGTAATTCTAGAGAGAGAAAATATTTCTAGAGAGAAGTCAGAGCTCAAAATACCAAAGTTGGGCAAATGAGAGGATGTGTGAAAATGGGTGGCCAAGGTCTCCTATTTATAGGCTTCCTTGGGACCGGACCCGGTTTTAAAGCGGTTTGATGACGGTTCAAAAGCAAGCGGTAACCGTCATCCATATTGGCAATGCGCGAACTTGACTTCTCTACACGTAACGGTAATCGCGCGATACCCGTAACGCAATCCGGACGTCCGGATTGTATGCAACCCGGACCTCCGGACGCGCGTAACGCGCTTCCGGACCGTTTTGACCCTTTGGGAGACGCTTTTCAAGTCGTGATGTAATTTTGACGTGTTTACGAGGCCCGAAATGTAAATACGAACCCGGATTGGACACAAATCCATCACTTGTCCCCGAGTCAAGTAACGGTTAAAAACCTTTCTTGACTCTATTTTTAAGTTAGGATACGCGTCCAATTTGAGCTTGACGCTAACCTTCCGGTTTTGGTCGTTGGTTGGACGTAGAAATCTTGATTTCGTCCGTCCTTTGATTTTCCGACCGAGTGACTTTATTTCCTGTCATCACGGTTAGTGCAATAGAGAATTCACATATGTAGTGTGCAAACATGGCTATCGTTAGGGATATAAGCAATTAGTAATACGTCATGCGGTCATGCTTTTATCAACGTGCATGCACAAGTAACGGTCATGGCAAGAACGTAATTACGTGACGTAAGAAATACAATCCATATACTTCTAAAATGACTTAGCGATTATCAAATCATGAATCATGCGATATGAAAACACATGTGTAGAATGACGGGTTTGATACGCGCAATACCAAAATAATCATGTATGTAGGAGTAAATACTTAGAAGAGTGTGGAGTATACCGTAAGTACTTAGGCGTGGGTGTAGATGAATTACTCCTTTAATCCTTATCACCAAGGAATCTTTTGGGATATGTAATTACACAAATCCCCAATCATTCTTCCAGCTCTTTGGGAATTCATTATTCCTTCTTCTTTGCAGGTAATTACTTCACCATTTCTAGAAATCATTTGTGTGTTCATAGTTTCTTCACTGTCGTAAACCTTAGGTGCATCCCGAAGGTTTCGTGTTTGATCCTTGACTTGTTTTCAGAAATTGACACCACCAATCGACTCAGATTGTCACGAGGATTCCAGCGCCGCCTTCGGAATCACCAGACGACGCCGGACGCGCCCTCACGCGCCGTCGCGTGAGCTTCGCCCTGCCGGCGTGTGTAACCCACGGCCGCCTTCCCGTGCTCCGTTCGCCGCGGTCCTTACCTTTATGAAATCGTCTCGACGAGTGGAGTCCATTGTGATACTTTTCGTCACATTTTGAGGTAATCTGAAAACTCGATTTTACAGGACAGCTTCGACTTGATTTTGAATGTTGCCGTATTGTTGTTCGTTTGAGCTATTTGTTGTTGTTGTCGTATGGAACTGCTCATTGGTGTTTGTATGTTGAATAATTGCTGGTTGGTTGTCGTTGCTATCGTCGTTAGTTCATGCCTTAGACGATTTTTCACTTCCTTGGATAGTTGTGGTAGAATTCCCTGATTGGACATATTGCCCCCGTGTCTTTGCGTAGAGGCTTTTGGTCGGTATGCGTAGTTTTTTTTTTTTTCTTGACGGGTTTGTTGGTTGACGGGAATTGCCGAACGTCTTTAGGAGTAGCCGTTTGTTGTCTCTGAAGCCTTAGAAAAATATTTTTCCTAAGTGTTGCCGTGTTTGATCCTCGCGGTTCGTCATGTTAGTCCCTCAGTTTTCATGATAGTTTCTTAAGATGTTGGTTCCCTTTTACTGCACGTACCAACTTTGCTACGCGCGTTGACTTTGGCTACGCGCGTTGACTTTTGCTATGTGCGTTGACTTTTGCTATGCGCGTTGACTTTTGCTATGCGCGTTGACTTTTGCTACGCGCGTTGACTTTTGCTATGCGCGTTGACTTTTGCTACACACGTTGACTTCTGCTTGGTTCTTGCAGATTGTGAAGTCGTAATAACCTCTTGCGGAACTCCCTTCCTTTTGATCGAGTTGTCACTATGAGTAAGTCCACCACTCCTCTATCGCAGACTCCTTTTAATTCTGACATTGAGGATGACTTGGAGGTAGACTTGGTTTTACCAGTAGAAAGTGTTTTGGACACCGATGAGGGTGTAGCTGCTGAGCCTTTTGTTGGAGCATCTCCTGTCGGAGAGACAGAGGTGTTGGTTAGATACTACTCTAACCGCTTGGATAGATCCTTGTTTACCCTGTATGCGAGTGCTTCCGGACTTGACCCTTGTGCCGAGGCCATTTACCCTTTTGATACACTCCGTGAGAGTAGTTTAGGGGATGCTACTCCTCCACCTGTAGATTTGTCCGTCGTGTATACATCTCACGTTAGGGAGGGCTTGCGGTTTCCCTATTGCTCTGATTTGATTGAGTTCTGTAGCGGTTATGGGATTTCCCCCTTAGATCTTGCGCCCAACGGGATTCGGGTGTGGACTTGTTTTAGAGTGCTGCTTCACAAGCAGTCCTGGCATTACTCTCGTACCCTCTTTCGCCGCTTCTATCAGCTTAAGAGTCCGGACTCTGCGGGATTGTGCAGTGTGAAAGTTCGTTGGCCAAACTTGCAAAGCGATGGTTTTGAGGAACTTGGTCTTGGTGAAGCCAAGTGGGATTCTAGTTACCGATTGGTCGCCGCCGCGGATCGATCCGCCGATCATTGGAGGCACCATTACTTTTTTGCTCATGATGCGGGAACGACTTGGGATGTCGAGTATACTCGGAAATCTGATCCCGCGCCTGCTTTTCGGGAACTCTCCTTGTCGGATAGGGAGGTGATAAAGCAGATATATCACTGTCAGCAATCGCGCGGCTTTACTTGTTCGCTGCGCGCATCTGATCAGGAGTTGGTCGATGTTGGGATTCATGTGCTCCCTTCTACGGCTTCGGTATGTTAATCATTTTTATAACTTTTACCGTGTTGCACTGTAGGTTGTTTTGACGGAAAAAGCTCGTCTTTGCAGACGGCAGCCGCTCGCAAGATTGCTTCTAGCGGAAGGATTGTTCCACCTCTTGCTTCTGGAGCATCGGCGGCTTCCGGACATGGAAAAGGTAGACGGTTTGAATAAACAATCTTCCTTGTGTACTTTCTTAGTTGGGTTGTAACTTTGTGTGTTACTTGCAGGCCGCAAGACGCTTGTTACTGATCGCGTTGTTGCCGCTCCTGATTCTACCAAACGGTCCACCACTGGGGCGCGTTCTTCGAGCAGTTCGAAGCGTCCGAAGACTACTGTGACCGTTCCTACTCCTTCCTGTCATAAAGGGAAGGAAGTTGACGGTTGCGAGGATGCGTTGTCAGCCCCCCGCTCGAAGGAGCGGTCCGAGGTGGAACGTGCTCTTCCTTCTGGTATAAGCTGAACACTTGACTGTGTGCTTTTGTGCGCTTTGTTTTTTACTTTTGCATAACTCTATTTGGTTTGCATGTAGTGCTCCCACCACTTGGACGTTCGGATCTGCTTCGTCCTTTGGAAGGTGATATTTCGGATGATAAGTGGATGCCATATGTGACAGGAGATCTCACTTTTCCCAAGAACTCCCAGCTGAGCATACCGGAAGTTGGTGTGCGCGTTCTTCATCGATCTATTCCTCCTGGTGATCGACTTGTTCGGCCCTCGAGTGACGAGGAGGCGCGAACCTTTGTTGAGAGATCGCTATCTGGATTGACTCCAATGAGTATCTTTCTTCGCTTTGCTATGTTCGTTGTTCCCGAACATGTATGCTTATTGTCTTTTGTTTTCAGGTTGTTTCTGATATGGTGCACATGGCCTCCTTCATGTTGAAGCTTGTCCAGGAGAAGCGTGCCATTGCTGATAAAGCTGCCGCTGTGTCCAGGGAGCTTAAGGAAGCTAAGGATTAAGTGTGTCGTCTTTCTTTGAAGAAGACGGATTTTGATGCCCGTTATGATTCTGATCATGCCCGCCTTGATCAGCTTGAATCTGAGAATGCTGCCATTGAGAAGGCAATTTCTGACAATGCGGGCAAGCACAAAGTTGCCTGTCGGAAAGTGCGCGAAGAGGAAATGAAGGCCGGCATTGAAGAGAGACTTGGAAAGTTCCCTTCTACTCCTGGATTTGACAGCGCGGTTACTGCTGCTGCTACGGCGAAGGCCGCTCCTATGCTCAGCGAGTTTGCTTAGGACTTTGTTCGTAGGGTGAACATTCTTGCTCCTGGCTTTCCTTTTGACAAGTTAGGGCCGTATGCGGAGTTTGCTGTTGGGCAAGTTGCCGAGCTCCGTCGTTTGGATTCTGCAACATCTCAGTTTGCATTTTTGTTTGGAGAAGACGGCGGCGGCACTAATGTGCAACTTCTGCCTGTTCCGCCCAGTCCTGTCAGAGATGATGGCATTCTTTGATCTGTGCCATCTTTTGGATATGTTGAACTCGTTTATGAGTCTGTTTGCCCCCCGGCTTCTATGTTTAGAAACTTGTTGGAGTTGTTCCTTGGTTGTTGCTTGTGACTTGTTCGCTTTGAACTACGTCGTTTGAACCTGCTTTATACATAGCAGTTTGCATGATAACTTGTTAGTAATATTTCATACCATTATCACTTACTGTGTTTATTGAACGTGGATGACTAGTAATGTAGACGTAGTCCCCGTAATCGTGACCGATAGCCACTTTTGATTCAAGACTGTTTGCATGATGCGTTGTGCATATTGCCCGTCTTTCCTGAATAGCTTGCTGCTATATATGCTGTAATCTGTCCAGTGATTCGGGTATAGCGACTTAACAAGTAGTATATTTGAAAGGTGTTATCTTGGCTTAAGCAAGATACTAGTTTATACCGTCTCTTAGTTCCACTCTAAGGTGACGTTGTACAAGACTCGACTTTTAAATTTTATGATTTTTAAACAGGGTGCGCACCTGCCAGCGTGTATCAACCCGCGTTGGGGAAGCATACGTGAAAACATTTTGGTTTTTGAAGAATTATTTTGTGAACTCTAAAAGGTTTGTGATACACGCAAAAACCGTGTTGATAAAATATTTGGAAAGGTGTTTGATACATAAAATATTGATAAAATATTTGACAAAATATTTGATAAAATATTTCTGATACGTGATTCCTGCGTCCAGGGATCACGTAACACTTTTTGAAAATATGAATTGTGATGCATGCTTTCTGCGTCCAGGAAACATGCAACACGATTTGAAAATTTGTAGTATGGAATTGTCCTCAAACAAGAGGACTTTTGTCGTATAGAGTGAACCCTTTTAAAAAGGAATTTATAGTATGGGATTGTCATCTAACCAGAGGACATTCGTCATAAAGAGTGAACCCTAAACAGGAATTCATAGTACGGGATTGTCATCTAATCAAGAGGACATTCTCCGTATAGAGTGAACCCTTAACAGGAATTCATAGTATTGGATTGTCGTCTAAAAAGAGGACGTTCGTCATAAGGACTGAACCCTAAACAGGATATACACACTTATTGTGGAGTGGGGTTGTTGTCTAACAAGAGAACTTCCGCCATTTATAGTATGGGGTGATCAGTCCCGTATTGTATTTGCCCATCCTGTTCTGAATCCAGGGAATGGCTATGAACATGAGGATTTGCCTCTAACAAGAGATGTCACAGCATGTCATTTTTTAGAAGTAAACATGGGGTTTGTCTTTATAAAGAGGATACCTCAACATGCTACTTTTGATAGTAAATCTTGGTGTTAATCCAAGATGTTGCTTGTAGTTGACGCCTTTGGAATAGTCGTCATTTTGATGGTAGACCTTGATGTTATTTCAAGGTATTGCTTGTAGTTGACGCCTTTGGAATAGTCGTCATTTTGAGTAGAGAATTTCTATAAGTCTCTTTTTTGTAGATAATCCGCAAGTTGTCATTGCGTCATATAAGTTGACTGTGTACATAGCGCAATGGATTTCTGTTGTCGGCACCTTCTTGAGATAGATGCCAATTTATGAATGGAGAAATAAAATCCTTGTCGGTGTGGATATGCAAGTATCATCCGTTATATGTAGTTGCAGCCTGCTGTCTTTGAAAATATCTTGGGCTTAACTCCAAGTTTTTGACTCCATGATGACGCTTTTTGATGTAGTCATCAATATGAGTAAGTTGTTGTTGATGATAAGCGTTGTCATGACGCGTAATAGATTTTTTGCTTGCTGATAGCATAATATCTTGGATTGTTGATGTAGATAATAAGCGCGTAGTTTTGTTACTTCGCGTTTAATCCAAAAATAGCGTGCAAGACATAGATATGTACCTACAAATGTAGATTGACTTTATTAGATACTTGCGCGTATTTACATTTTTTTTTCGAGAAGGCGTCAACCGATCATTCCTTCTTAAAACATGTAAATGCGATTATAGTAGAAACACTTAGAATAGAAATGCGCAAAGTAATCGGAAAGATAGTTATTTCTCCCGTCTCATTATGGCTGGTTTGACGATGATGTCGCGGGATCGGTTGTAACAAATCGCCTTAATGCGCCTAGCGCGATGCATTCTTCAATCTCCCATCTTAGTGGTAGACACATGTTTGTGTTGTGCCCCCAGGTTTTGTGGTACTTGCACCATTCCTTAATGTTGTTGCCCAAGAAAGCTGTCTTCGGAACAAGTGGACTCGGGAGCTTGTTTTCGAGTAGGTTGACGTAAATGTCTTCAGCAACCGTGTTTAGCGGTGTGAAGATGTTGTCGATATCGATGCTTGCGCCTTCCTGTTTGTTCGTTTTTGCTTGAACTTCTTTGTCCCAACTGAGGGGTGTACCCCACCTCAGTTCTTGTTCGCACAAGTCTGCTGTCTCGAGCTTGTCTTTTAGATCTGCCATGGTTTTGGTTGTTCGCCATCCATGAGTTCTTCCGAAGAGAAGGAAGGATCTGGCATTCATGTTTGCATAGAACACGTTTATCACTTCTTCCCTTGCTGCTTTTGCCGAGGAGGCGTTGGAAGCGAATCTAATGAAGTAGTTCATGATTGGCTCGCCTTCTCCCTGCTTGACGAGCCATATCTGGTTCCATGGCGAATACTGGATGTACTCTTGTGGCTTCCAAACTGTAACAGCTTGTTCCACCGCTTGTTCCTTTCTGCTTCTTGAAAGAATTTATCATTGCCACATGGAAATGGTGCTTTGCTCTTAGGGCGTTGACGTAACAACGTCTGGCGGTTATCTGGTCGCCTAGTACTTCCCCAATCCCATGGTCCGTAGGGAGCTTCATCTTTTGGTGGACAGTAGAGGGCACGATCACGTAAGGGTTGATCGTTGTTTGTCCCAAAATTCCATTATAGGCCCCAAGAGATTCTACAACGACGAAAGTGACGTTGAGGTCCAATGCTTTCCACCCTTGGCCAAGGATGACAGGAAGCGTGATTGTTCCCAGGGGGTGTGTAGCTGCTCCGACGAAGCTGACTAGCGAGAAAGTTCCCGGAGTAAAGTCTTTGACGATCTTCCCAGTTGCTCTAGGACTTTGACATGTAGAATGTCAGCGGAGCTTCCACCATCAACGAGGATTCTTTTCACATCATACCCGTCGATGTCCATGGTTATGACTAAAGCGTCATCGTGAGGGTAAACGATATGCTTTAAGTCTTCCCTGGAAAATTGGATGACCGCGTCTTCTTGCTCCGGTTGCTTGCGCTTTCCGTATTTCGGCAATGTTGCTGCTTGGGATGCATAAATGTCCCGAGCATTAGACACTTGTCCTCCAGCGGCAGGTCCTCCGTGGATGACGTTGATTACACCTCGCTTGGCTGGCGGAGGGTTGTCGTTGACTTTCTCTTTTCATTTGTTTCCTTTTTTTGATGACTCTGCTTGAGCCTTCTTCGGGGGGTTGTCGCCTTGATCGACGAATTGCTTCAATTCGCCCTTGAGGACAAAGTTGTTAATGCGGAAACGTAGGATGACACAGCTGTCCGTCTCGTGGCCGAAGACCTCGTGGTTTTCACACCACTTGTCTTTGTCTTTCCCCAGCGGGCCTTTTCAGAAATTGTTCGGCTCTTTCCACATGTTCGCATCCTTCATCTCTCTTAATATCACGGATAGCGGGGCATTCAAAGGAATGCAGTCAGCGAGGTTTACTTCTTTTGGCATCTGGAAATCTCCTTGAAAAGGCCTTTTTGGCTGAGGTTGCCAATTTCTTCCTTGTTGACCACTTGAGTGTGGTTTTGCTTGGTTCTGCTTTAGGTTTTCTTTTGCCTTTGCCGCAGAGATTTTTGCTTTGTTCTGACTTCTGAACCTTTCAAGGTCCACGTATTCTTTAACTCTTGTGGCTAATTCTTCCATAGTTTCAGCTGGGCGCTTTGCCATCTTTTCTGCTAGGGCATAGCCTCTTCGTCCGAGATTTCGAATGAATGCTCGAACTATCTCTCCTTCCGTCAAGTTTCCCTGAATATCGGAGATATTCTGGTTGAAGCGAACGTAATAGTTGGCGAGAGATTCTTCGTTTTGCTGTTGGACGTCGTCCAGAGCATTTGATCCCTTCAGCAATGTGCGCTCGCCCATGTATCGTTGAATGAATTTAGCCTTCAGGTCCGCCCATGAAGTGATGCTTCCGCATGGCAGCGAGAAGAACCAGTGTACTGCGGTCCCGGCAAGAGTTTGTGAAAACGTCATTGCAAAGTGGTGTGGGTTCTTCGTTCTGCCTAGCAGAGAGGCCTCGTGCTTCTGCACATGTTCTACTGGATCTCCTTTTCCGCGATAGAGATCTCCTCCAATCCGGTACAATGAATCTGGGACACGACTGTTCACAAGGTGGTCCGCGAACGGATGCGACGCCCTTTCTTCAAGTGCGTGCATACCCTTCATCTTTGCTTCTTTCATCTTCTTCTCCACAATTTCTTCTAACATCTCGGCGGTAAACCCTTTTACAGGCTCAGCATAACCTGTTGAAGGATTTTGTGGACCATTGTTATGGTAGATGTCAGATTGATCTCTGCTTGTGGCCTGGAAGGGATCATCCCTCGTTGGCTGCTGTGGGCGGTGGTATGGGGGTTGCCTTTCATTCTTCCAATGACGAGCTCCTTGGGAAGGAGTATATGAACGGGCGGGTTCATATCTTGCATGTTGGTTTCTGCCCTGGAAAGGATTGCCTTGGCGGGTAGTGTCTTGCGACATTTCTCTTGTCGGCGCAGCGTGCTCCTGAGCTGTTGGAGGTGGTTGAACCGCATATCCTTGATTTTTTAGTGACTCGCGGAATGCGAGTAACTCTTCCAGTGCAGCCATCATTGCTGGAGTAACGGTAGGCATCGGGTTTGCTCCCGTTCTTTGCTGTTCGCCTTGCGGCATATCTGTCTGAGATTTATCATCATGCATCTCTGGCTCGAAACCCGGTGGGTGTGAGTGATGCTCGTCCCTTGGCTCTTGGTGGTTGTGCTGTGCGTCGGGCACATCCTCGGTTGGCATGGATGAAGCTATGGAAGTAGCTCTCGGTATGTGGGAAGGTCCTGACTGGCTTCCAGCTAGCCTCTGACCTCCTGCTCTTTTGTTTGCCGGAGACTTCTTAGGACGTCCAGGCCTTTTCCTTGTGTTCCTCGCGTTAACCTCTTCGAGAGGGTTGCGATCACTCGTCATGAATTTGCGGTATGATAGCTTTTTGTTCGAATCACGTAGACGGCGCCAAATGTTGCGTCCTGGATGAATTGGGTCGTGGGGACGCGTTTGTCTGAATGGTTGAGCGGGTTTTCGGGCTGTAACCCTTCGTCTGAAAGAGGTTTATGCCACTGACGAGTGTTTGGTTGAGTCTCGGAAAGGTTTGTGTCTTAAAAGGCGGTTGTGTCTCAGGAGGCGCCTGAGTCTCAAAAGGCGGTAGTCTGTGCACAAGTCCAAACGTCTGGGGCGCCGGTTCCTGCACGAAGGGCCAGTACTAGCACGGAGAGGGGGGGGTGGTGCTAGTGGAGCCCTCTCCGATGCTTAAGTCACTATAGGGCTAAAAGGTAATTCTAGAGAGAGAAAATATTTCTAGAGAGAAGTCAGAGCTCAAAATACCAAAGTTGGGCAAATGAGAGGATGTGTGAAAATGGGTGGCCAAGGCCTCCTATTTATAGGCTTCCTTGGGACCGGACCCGATTTTAAAGTGGTTTGATGACGGTTCAAAAGCAAGCGGTAACCGTCATCCATATTGGCAATGCGCGAACTTGACTTCTCTACACGTAACGGTAATCGCGCGATACCCGTAACGCAATCCGGACGTCCGGATTGTATGCAATCCGGAGGTCCGGTCCGGACGCGCGTAACGCGCTTCCGGACCGTTTTGACCCTTTGGGAGACGTTTTTCATGTCGTGATGTAATTTTGACGTGTTTACGAGGCTCGAAATGTAAATACGAACCCGAATTGGACACATATTTATCAGCGAACGTCCTCTTGTTAGATGACAATCCCATACTATGAATTCTTGTTTAAAGGGTTCACTCTTTACGGCAAAAGTCCTCTTGTTAGATGAAAATTCCGTACTACAGATTTTCAAACCGTGTTACATGGTTCCTGGACGCAGAAAGCATGCATCACAATTCATATTTTCAAAAAGTGTTACGTGGTCCCTGGACGCAGGAATCATGTATCACAAATATTTTTTCAAATACTTTATCAAATATTTTATGTATCAAATATTTTTTTCAAATATTTTATCAACTCGGTTTTTGCGTATATCACGAGATTTTTTAGGGTTCACAAACATGTTTTCAAAAACCAAAATGTTTTTACGTATGCTTCCCCAACGCGGGTTGATACATGCTGGCAGGTGCGCACCCTGTTTAAAACTCATAAAATTTACAAGTCGAGTCTTGTACAACGTCGCCTTAGAGTGGAACTAAGAGACGGTATAAACTAGTATCTTGCTTAGCCAAGATAACACCTTTCAAATATACTACTTGTTAAGAAAAGTCGCTATACGCGAAATACTTGACAGGTTACAACATTTATAGCGGCAAGCTATTCAGGAAAAAAGGGCAACATGCGTAATGCATCATGCAAGCAATCAGGAGAACATCTCAAGTCATCAATCAAGAAGTGGCTAATGGTCATGACTGCGGAGACTATATCTATGATTATTAGTCATCCGCATACAACAAAAACCTACAATGCGCAAGTCGCAACATCCTATGCTCTATCCATCTTGCCACGCCTTGGAATCTAACCAAGAGGGGCGATCATAACACTCAACAATGAGCGACATACAGTCACAACTACGGACATCATGTTCATCATCTAAGGATATCTATCCTATCTTCCAAGTCAAAAGCATATGAACGGCATAGATAACTCAAGGTATGGAATATTACTAACAAATTATCACATGATTATTATTGAAAACAGGTCCAGGTGACGAAATATCATGCAAGAAAAGGCATGAACAAAGAATTATCCACATCAACCCATTCACAAAGGGTTCAACATGCTGGAAGCAGACAGCCCGACACCAACCAAGAGTTAATATCATCTCTAAGGACCTATGGCAAAGAGTTCATAATGTCAACATCAAATGCAATGTCGTCATCCACACAAAGGACACGACAAGAATGATTGTTTCAACATTCAACAAAACATAGCTCTTCAACATAAGGGCGACAATCAGCAATACGGGCATCAAAATCAGCAATCAACAATTACTTACCTCAATAGGAGTAACGCTCCTCCTTAGGCCGGTCCCTCGACCGGGGGGCAGAAGACACCACTGCACAACCCTCAACTCTATTCCCTTTATCACAAGAAGGAATTAGCACGGTCGTACGTGGCATAAAGAATTTAGAATCGCTTGAGGAACGCGCCCCTGCGTCGGATCTTTTGAGAATTATGCTAAAAACAGAAACTACAGCGACACGTTCAACAACATGAAATCAATAACTTGGAAAATTAACAAGTTCAAAGAAGATACAATGAGACATCTTACTCACAAGCCCTTTACCGCGACCGTGTCCGAAGACTCCAGGGTAACGGGGGCACTTGTACGGACATTCCTCCCAACAAACGGATTACTGTACACATCAGCTATCTGCAAAGACAAGCTTTTTCCCATCAAGATGGTGATAGTGGACTTACTCATGGTAACAACCGTGGGAAAACTAATGCTGACAAGAAGACAGCAAGATCTGATATCCAGGAAAATGCAACCAACAACCCAGTCAGTGCGTAAACACGCATCAACATTTATGCAAACATTTATGCAACGGACGCTCCATGTGAGACAACTATGTACGTACAAGACTCGTTAGTCTTCGCGCAACAAGTAACAAGCATCACGGAAGAGGGGCAACCTCTTCAACACATTAACCTTGCATGACAACATCGAGCTCAAACTCGCAGCATACAAGATTACAAGGGTGGAATATTTTCTAAGTATTTTGCTCAGGATGACAGTCAACATATTGCAAACTGTCAGCATACAACTATGTGTCAGCATATTATCAGGAGTTGGCATATAACCCGTGTTCGCATCAAGCATACGGATACAACATACATAGCCAGGGATGGTGAAAAGATTCTAAGTGCGAGGGAAAATACGCACATACAGTGTACATACATACATGTCGACAAGGGTAAAATATTTTCTAAGTGTTTCCATGTACGTAGATACATGTCGACAAGGATGCATGTCGACAAGGAAAAATATTTTCTAAGTATTTCCATGTACGTAGATACATGTCGACAAGGATGCATATCGACAAGGAGAAAATATTTTCTAAGTGTTTCCATGTACGTACATACATGTCGACAAGGATGCATGTCGACAAGGAGAAAATATTTTCTAAGTGTTTCCATGTTCGTACATACATGTCGACAAGGATACATGTCGACAGGGAAAAAATATTTTCTAAGTGTTTCCATGTACGTACATACATGTCGACAAGGATGCATGTCAACAAGGAAAAAATATTTTCTAAGTGTTTCCATGTACGTACATACATGTCGACAAGGATGCATGTCAACAAGGAAAAAATATTTTCTAAGTGTTTCCATGTACGTACATACGTGTCGAAAAAGATTGATTGCATACAACAAGTAGCTATGCCTTCTAAGCACACCTACGACGCTCATCGACAAAGCTCATACGACGACATCTATGGTAACAAGCATTAGATATCGTTTAAATATTTTCTAAGTGTTTTAACATGTTTGCAGACAATGACCGACGGTCTATACATGATGCTCAACAATACATCGCCTAAGCTATCATTACCAACATACAACCATTAGCGTCAACGCGCATAGCAAAGTCAACGCGCATAGCAAAGTCAACACGCATAGCAAAGTTGATATGTGCAACAAAAATGGCCAAAGTCCCAAGAAGCTATCATGCAAGCGGTGCGACTAACGTGACGAACCGCAAAGAGCAAACACGACAACACTCAGGAAAAATATTTTTCTAAGGCATCAAGACAACAAACGACTGCCCCCAAAGACGTTTGGCAATTTCCGACAACCAACAAACCCGTTAAGGGAAAAACTACACGTACCAACCAAAAGGCTTTTACGCGAAGGCATGGGGGCAGTATGTCCGATGGGGAATTTTACCACGACTATTCACGGAGGTAAAAATCGTCTAAGGCATGGGCTAAAGACGATAGCAACAACGACCAACCAGCAATTATTCGACATACGAACAACAATGAGTAGCTCTATGCAACAACAACGACAAATAGTTCAAAGGAACAACAATACGGCAACATCCAAAAATCAAGACGAAGTTGTCCTGTAAAATCGAGTTTTCATACTACCTCAAAATGTGACAAAAAGTATCACAATGGACTCCACTCGTCGAGACGATTTCAGAAGGTAAAGACCGCCGCGAATGGAGCACGGGAAGGCGGCGCGTGGGTTACACAGGCCGGCAGGGCAGCACGCACGCGACGGCGCGTGAGGGCGCGTCCGGCATCTTATGGGGATTCTGAAGGCGGCGCCGAAATCCTTGCGATGATCTGAGTTGATTGGTGGTTCAATTTCTGAAAAAAAGTCAAGAATCAAACTTGTAACTTTCGGGATGCACCTAAAGTTTACGACGGTGAAGAAACTATGAACAAGCAAACGATTTCTAGAAATGGTGGAGCAATCACCTGCAAAGAAGGATGAAGAATAACTCCAAAAAAGCTGGAAGAATGATTGGGGATTAGTGTAATCACATATCCCAAAAGATGCCTTGATGATAAGGATCAAATGAGTAATTCATCTACACCCACGCCTAAGTGCTTACGGTATACTCCACCCTCTTCTAAGTATTTATCTCTACGCGCATGATTATTTTATTGCTACGCGTATCAAGTTCATCATTTTACCTACATGTTTGCATACCGCATGATTCATGATTTATTAATGGCTAAGTCGTTTTAGAGTATACGGATTATATTTCTAGCATCACGTAATTACGTTCTTGCCATGACCGTTACTTGTGCATGCATGTTGATAAAAAGCATGTCCGCATGACACATTACTAATTGCTTACATCCCTAGCGGTAATCATGTTTGCACGATATATACGCGCATTCTCTATTGCACTAACCGTGATGACAGGAAATAAAGTCACTCGGTCAAAAAATCAAAGGACGGACGAAATCAAGACTTCTACGCCCAACCGACGATCAAGACCGGAAGGTTAGCGTCAAGCTCAAATTGGACGCGTATCCTAACTTAAAATACAGTCAAGAAAGGTTTTAAACCGTTACTTGACTCGGGGGCAAGTGATGGATATGTGTCCAATTCGGGTTCGTATTTATGTTTCGGGCCTCGTAAACACGTCGAAAATAACATCACGGTTTAAAAACGCCTCCCAAGGGCCGAAACGGTCCGGAAGCGCGTTACGCACGTCCGGGTTACATTGCAACCCGGATGTCCGGGTTGCAAACAACCCGGACGTCCGGGTTGCAAACAACCTGGACGTCCGGATTGCAAACAACCCGGACGTCCGGGTTGCAAACAACCCGGACGTCCGGATTGCAAACAACCCGGACGTCCGGGTTGCAAACAACCCGGACGTCCGGATTGCAAACAACCCGGACGTCCGGATTGCACTTCGGGTATTACGCGATTACCGTTTACGCGATTACCGTTACGTGTAGAGAAGTCGAGTTCGCGCATTGCCAATATTGGTGATGGTTACCGCTTGCTTTTGAACTGTCATCAAACCGCTCTAAAACCGAGTCCGGTCCCAAGAAATCCTATAAATAGGAGGCCTTGGCCACCCATTTTCACACATCCTCTCATTTTCCCAACTTTGGCACTTTGAGCACTGACTTCTCTCTAGGAATATTTTCTCTCTCTAGAATTACCTTTTTAGCCCTATTGTGACTTAGGCATCGGAGAGGGCTCCACTAGCACCCCCCCCCCCCTCTCCGTGCTAGAACTGGCCCTTCGTGCAGGAACCAACGATCCGTGGCTAAGACGAGGAAGAGAAACAGGAGCAAGATGTGCCCAGACACTCAGACTTGTGCACAGACCGCCATTTCCTGAGACACATCCGCTTTCCTGAGACACATCCGCTTTCAGAGACACAGACTCCTCTTGAAACACAGACCTTTCCGAGACTCAGCGATAAAACCGAACACTCGTCATTGGCTTAGGACGAACACCTCTTCCACGCGAAGGGTGACAGCCCAGAAACCCGCTCAACCACTTAGACAAACGCGTTCATTCGGCCCAGCTCAGCCAGGACGCAACAATATATATATTCTAGACGTATATGATCATACTAAAGTCTTTATCCATTTTTAGTTCAGTATTAGAATCATACTTTACTTAGAAGGTACAACTCCCAATGAGAATTTTGCCAAATTTTATTTATTAATATTTTTTCGATCGGAGCTCAGAAATGGATTAAATTAGTTGCTATCGTATATATTATAGACATATATGATCATGCTAAAGTTTTTATCCCTTTTTAGTTCGGTTTTAGAATCACTGATTACTCATAGGGTACTATTCCCTATGGGATTTTGTTAATTTTTTATTTATTAATATATCTTCGATCGGAGCTCAAATTGGGTGAAATCAGTTGCTACCGTAAATATATTCTAAACGTATATGATCGTACTAAAGTCTTTATCCCTTTTAAGCTTTGTATTAGAATCACAGCTTACTCAAAGGGTACTACTCCCTAATAGATTTTTGCCAAATTTTTATTTATTAATACATCTTCGATTGGAGCTCATAATTTGGTGAAATTAGTTGCTATCGTATATATTCTAGACGTATATGATCATAATAAAGTCTTTATTCCTTTTTAGTTCAATATTAGAATCACAGTTTACTTAGAGGGTACTACTCCTTATGAGATTTTTGCCAAATTTTTATTTATTAATATTTCTACGATCGGAGCTCAGAATTGGATGAAATCAGTGGCTATCGTATATATTCTAGACGTATATGATCATACTAAAGTCTTTCTCCCTTTTTAATTTTGTATTAGAATCATAGTTTACTCAAAGAGTACTACTCCCCATGAGATTTTTGCCAAATTTTTATTTATTAATATATCTTCGATCGGAGCTCAGAATTTGGTGAAATTAGTTGCTATCGTATATATTCTAGATGTATATGATCATATTAAAGTCTTTATCCCTTTTTAATTCGGTATTAGAATCACAGTTTACTCAGAGGGTACCGCTCCCGATGAGATCTTTCCCAAATTTTTATTTATTACTATATCATCGATCGAAGCTAATAATTTGATAAAAATAATTTGCTATTGTATATGTAAACACCTAATTTTGCAATCATGGCAAAAGGAGAGAAAATAAAAAACCGAGGGGCACGGTCGAAAATGTCTCAATCGGCCGTGGCAAAAGGAGAGAAAAAAGATAAATTCTCAACAAAAAAAAGAAGAAAAAAGAAAAAGAAAAAAAAAAAAAAAAAAAAGAAAAGATCCAGCTAGATTGTCGCGCCGTGCGCAATTTAGGCAAAAATTAGGGACAAACATTCATGCGCAACACAACGCCTTCCAAAGTCAACTTCACGGCAGACGGGACGGTTAGAGTCTGCTCTCGCAGGTCGCATTCCAAGGATGAGTAGGACTGTTACAGTCTGTTCCTACGAGTCAACTTCAGGGCAAGCGGGACAGTTACAGTGTGTTCTCGCAAGTCACCACTCAAATGATAAGTAGGACTGTTACAGTCTGTTCCTACACGTCACAACCGACAATCAGAATCTGAAGTTTTCCAGTTTCCTGAGAGTCAACCCCGACGAACGAAGCCTTAGTATTCAGCCTTCGCAAGTCACGCCACTAGAGGCACTTCTCCAACGGACGCCACTAGAGGCTCTTCTCCGACATACGCCGCTAGAGGCGTCGCCAAAGGGTCTCCGGTACGGTCTGACGTAGAGGTCTTCCGCCACCAGAGATATCACCAGAGGTTTTCCGGTACGGTCTGACATAGAGGTCTTCCGTTACCACTCGCCATTAGAGGCATCACCAAAGGTTCTCCGGTACGGTCTGACGTAGAGGTCTTTCGCCACCAGAGGTTTCCCGGTACGGTCTGACGTAGAGGTTTTTCCGTTACCACTCGCCACTAGAGGCGTCACCAGAGGTTGTTGGTACCGTCTGACGTAGAGGTCTTCTGTTACCAATCATCACCAAAGGTTTTACATTATCGCACGCCACTGGAGGCTTTTCCTTGTCGCTCGCCACTGGAGGCAACGTCGATTGAGGTTTTCCTTTTCTGCACGCCGCTGGAGGCTTTACTTTTTCGCACTCCACTGGAGGCTTTATTTTCCGCAATACCAATGGAGGCACCGCCAACAGGGGCACCGCCGACGGAGGTTCTATTTTCCGCACTACCAATGGAGGCACCGCCAACCGAGGTTTCTACTCCGCACTACCAATGGAGGCACTGCCAACAGGGGCACCGCCGACGGAGGTTCTACTTTTTACATTGCCAACAGGGGCACGCTAATGGAGGCACAGCCAACAGGGACACCGCCGACAAAGGCTCTACTTTTTTGCACTTTCTGAAATAAGCCAGGAGTTCCTTGAAGACTCGAAGACTCAAAAGAAAGACAGACTTCTCATCCAAAATTCGGTGTTTCCTTGTCTTTGGACGAATTCCCTCGAACAAGTTCTACGGAAATCCGCCCAAAGAGGGGCAAACTGTAAACACCTAATTTTGGACCACGCGCGACACGCATGACATGTGGCGTGCTAAATGAGGAAATGTCTAAGTATGGCAAGTCAAGAAGCTTCCAAGAATGGCTCCTGCAAAAATTAGGATAGTTTACGTATTTATTACAGAAAATATTTGTTGAATATTTAGTATTAAATTTCTGAATATTTAGTATTTATTAGTAGAATAAATCAGCAATATTTGTTGCTCAAATTAGACTAGACTTAGGTACTATATATATAGTAGTATATTTAGCTTGTAAGGGAAAAGAAAAATAAAAAGGAATACGTATTTTGGAGAAGCCGTGGCCTGGGAATCAGTTCGACTTTAAACTCATGATTTCTTCGACATAGATTTGCTATTTTTTTGTCAATTTGCTTTAATGTTATTTTTATTGTTATTGTTATTAATATAATAATATTGATTATTACCAGAGGCCTTCGTCCCCTAACAACAACTGTACTTCATTGTCATTCAACATTGACCACCACCGGCTTCACCGGACGATAGCCATCTCTGACTGCGCCTTCATCGACAAAACAACCCCGACCGCGCCATCCTCGTTCACTGCTCCTCTCGAGTCTGTCGTTCGCCACTCGCCGCCCGTGCGCCGAATTCCACGGTGACGCCGCTGCTTGTTCCCGGTCATCCTCGATTCCGGAAATCTTTCTCTCCGACCTCGAACTTCAAACCGAAACTCGATCATCTTGTCCTCCACGAGCTAGCCAGGCAGTTCCATCCCTCTCAAAGAGATGTAGGAAGTTGATTATAATGCAGCAACGATTAATGATTCTACAGGGAGATGTGCTCCGACCAAGCCTTCGGATAGTCCGGCCATATCATCCGTACCGCTCCAATCGTTCATCCCTCGGTCGATCTGTCTCGACCACACCCAGTTGTCCGGTTCTTCTAGTCATCCAGTCGATAACAGCCTCGGCGAGCCACGTCCAAATCCTTCGTTCCACTCCCGGCCTGTGATCTTCTTTGTGCTGGTGTGTTGGTGTTTGAATATGTGTTTGTGTGTGTGAGGGAAGTGGAGAGGTTATGAGAGACTTGTTGTTTTTACTTCTCAACTTGATGCTTTCTCATTCATTCCATCACCTATTTATAGGTACATATAGAGGACTCTAGAGACTTTAGGATTTCTAGTGATTTCTATTCTAGTGACTTCTTTTCTAGATACATCTTGAGACTTGTCTACACACTCTAATTACCTAGAGTTTTCTAGTCTCTCATAATTACTTAATTCCTAGACACTCTTAGAGAATTCTAGACACTTCAATACAAATTCCTAGAAAAGTTTAATTCCTAACATTTCCCCCCCCTTAAACTTGTTTCTCCTATTTTTGTGATGCCGAGCATTTTCCGTAAGTACTGAAAGATGTCGGTCTTGAGAGCCTTTGTAAGAATATCGGCAACTTGATCATTGGTCTTCACATGAATGAGCTCCACTTCCTTGGCCTTGACGTGTTCTCGAATGGAATGGAATCGAGTGTCGATGTGCTTGGACCTCTCATGATGAACCGGATTCTTGGCTAGGGCAATAGCGGACTTGTTATCGACATGGATCTTGGTTGGGCCTTCTTGTTTCACCTTGAGCTCCTCCAATAATCTTCTTAGCCATATAGCATGGCATACACATGATGATGCAGCTACATATTCCGCTTCACAAGTAGATAATGCAACAATTGGTTGTTTCTTTGATGACCAAGTAAATGCCGTACCTCCAAGGTAGAAGACAAACCCGGTTGTGCTTTTCCGATCGTCATAGCTTCCAGCCCAGTCACTATCGCAAAATCCGACAAGCTCCATGTCTTCTTTTGATGAATAAAACAATCCATAATCGAGTGTTCCCTTCACGTACTTGAGGATCCGCTTGGCTGCCTTCATGTGAGAGGTTTTCGGAATCTCCATGTATCGACTCACCAAACCGACTCCGAAGAGTATGTCAGGCCGAGTACACGTCAGGTAGCGTAGGCACCCGACGAGGCTCTTGTAGTGAGTCGGATTCACTAAATCTCCTTCTCCTTTTTTTGTAAATCGTACTCCACACTCGACGGGGGTGTCGAACGGTTGACAATCTTCCATTGAGAACTTCTTCAAAATCTCTCGTGTGTACTTCTTTTGAGAGACGAATATTCCATCTTCTCCTTGCTGGACTTCAATGCCGAGGAAATAGGCCATAAGGCCCAAGTCGGTCATCTCGAACTCCTTCTCCATGGATTGCTTGAACTCTTGAATCATGGCGGGATTGTTGCCGGTGAACATCAAATCATCTACGTACAAACACACAATCAAAACATCTCCATGGGGGTTAGTCTTTGAGTAAAGAGCATGTTCGTACGGGCACCGACTAAAACCACTTTGAATAAAGTAGTCATCAATTCTGGAATTCCACGCTCTTGGAGCTTGTTTTAGCCCGTAAAGTGCCCTTCTCAGTCGATACACCTTGACTTCTTGACCTTTACCGATGATTATAGTGGCAAGACCTGGATTTACATGATGAAGGAGAAGAGCGAAGTCTTAAAGAAGTTCAAGGAGTTCAAAAACATGGTCGAGAAGCAAAGCGGTCGTCATTTGAAGTCCTTGCGAACCGACCGAGGAGGCGAGTATACATCACGTGAGTTCGACAAGTTTTGCAAGGAGAATGGGATCGTGCATCAACTCACAATGCCTCAAACGCCTCAACAAAATGGTGTCTCTGAGAGAAAAAATAGAACCATCTTGAATTTGGTTCGATGCATGCTCAAAGAGAGAGGAGTTCCGAAAGAATTTTGGGGAGACGCAGTTGCATGTGCCGTTTACTTACTCAATAGGTTTCCTACGAAGAGGATTGGAGACATAACGCCGGAGGAAGCATGGAGCAAGCGCAAACCAAGTGTCGAGCATCTTCGTGTCTTCGGGTGCGTCGCATATGCAAAGGTGCAAGAAGAAAAGCGAACGAAGCTTGAGGATAAGAGTATAAAATGCGTCATGCTTGGCTATGGAGAGAATTCTAATGGCTACAGGTTATACAATCCTATCACAAAAAAGATTGTAATGTCGCGGGATGTCAAGTTTGATGAAGAGCGGTCGTGGAATTGGGAACATAAAAACCAGCAAAAGGAGATCTTAGATGCAGAGGAGTCGGAGCAAGAGAGTTTCAGAAATGAAGAAGTTCTGGAGCCAACTTCACCTGCAAATGCTGGAGCCCAATCGGAAGGAGAAAGCTCAAGTGAATCACCCGTGAGAAAGACAAGGCGAATGCGGGACATGTATAACTCTACGGAGGAAGTTGATGTAATTGATGAAGAACTATATGACAACCTTTGTCTCTTCGTAGGATATGATCCATTAACATTTGAGGAAGCCTCTAAGGAGACCAAATGGAAGAAGGCGATGGAAGAAGAGATCAGATCCATTCAGAAGAACAAGACTTGGGAGCTTACTTCACTCCCTCGAGGTCATAATGCCATCGGAGTCAAGTGGGTGTACAAGACGAAGACAAAAGCAAATGGAGAAGTAGAGAAATACAAAGCAAGGCTTGTCGTGAAGGGATACAAGCAAAAGTTCGGGATCGACTATGAAGAAGTCTTTGCACCGGTGGCCCGGCTAGAGACGGTAAGATTACTCATTTCACTTGCCGCTCAAAAGAAGTGGAGGATATTCCAAATGGACGTGAAGTCAGCATTCCTGAACGGGAATCTCGAAGAGGAGGTCTACGTGGAACAACCACCGGGGTTCATTGTCAAAGGCCAAGAAGACAAGGTGTATCGACTGAGAAGGGCACTTTACGGGCTAAAACAAGCTCCAAGAGCGTGGAATTCCAGAATTGATGACTACTTTATTCAAAGTGGTTTTAGTCGGTGCCCGTACGAACATGCTCTTTACTCAAAGACTAACCCCCATGGAGATGTTTTGATTGTGTGTTTGTACGTAGATGATTTGGTGTTCACCGGCAACAATCCCGCCATGATTCAAGAGTTCAAGCAATCCATGGATAAGGAGTTCGAGATGACCGACTTGGGCTTTATGGCCTATTTCCTCGGCATTGAAGTCCAGCAAGGAGAAGATGGAATATTCGTCTCTCAAAAGAAGTACACACGAGAGATTTTGAAGAAGTTCTCAATGGAAGATTGTCAACCGTTCGACACCCCCGTCGAGTGTGGAGTACGATTTACAAAAAAAGGAGAAGGAGATTTAGTGAATCCGACTCACTACAAGAGCCTCAAACGCCTCAACAAAATGGTGTCTCTGAGAGAAAAAATAGAACCATCTTGAATTTGGTTCGATGCATGCTCAAAGAGAGAGGAGTTCCGAAAGAATTTTGGGGAGACGCAGTTGCATGTGCCGTTTACTTACTCAATAGGTTTCCTACGAAGAGGATTGGAGACATAACGCCGGAGGAAGCATGGAGAGGAAGAGGTGGTCGAACAACAACAACCAATAAAGTCGACAACGATGATGGAGAGTCGTTCCAAGAAGGAGATCGAGAAAGAGGTCGCGGTCGTGGTCGTGGTCGTGGTCGCGGACGAGCCCAAGGTGGATGGAGAAATAACAAATCAGGAGTTCAATGCTATGTATGCAAAAAATACGGTCATTATGCAGCAGAATGTTGGTATAATACCGACAACGACAGAGAAAATGTGAATCTCGCGGAGAAGATCGACGACGATGGAGTTCTTTTGATGGCATACAATCAAGTGGAGGAGACGGAGTCCAACACATGGTTCGTCGACACGGGAGCTTCCAACCACATGTGCGGAAGAAAGGAGTTCTTTGCGGAGCTTGATGAAAGACATGGTGGCCACATCACCTTTGGCGATCTTACACAACACCAAATTAAAGGGAAAGGTAAAGTTCTCTTTGAACTCAAGAACGGACGACAGTTGTGCATCGCCAATGTCTACTTTGTTCCCGACATGAAGAACAATATATTAAGTGTCGGACAATTGCTGGAGAAGGGATACGACGTCCGGGTGAAGGAGAATACACTTACCATCCATGATAATAATAACAATGTTATCACGAATGTAGCCATGACGAAGAACCGAATGTTCCCGTTGGAGTTAAAGATCAATGAGAAGAATTGCTTGAAGGTGACAACCATAGACAACTCGACTCTTTGGCATCTCCGTTATGGTCATCTGAATTTCAAGGCGCTGGAGTTGATGGAGAAGAAAAACATGGTACGAGGTTTGCCCAAGATCAATCATCCCAACGGCGTGTGTGAAACATGTGTCATCGGAAAGCAACAAAGGAAACCATTCAAGAAGTATCCATCGAAGAGAGCAGCTGGTCGTCTCGACTTAGTCCATTCCGATGTGTGCGGACCGATAAAGCCCATGTCGATTGGCGGAAATAGGTATTTCCTGACCTTTACCGATGATTATAGTGGCAAAACTTGGACTTATATGATGAAGCAGAAGAGCGAAGTGCTGACAAAGTTCAAGGAGTTCAAAAACATGGTGGAGAAGCAAAGCGGTCGTCATTTAAAGTGCTTGCGAACCGACAGAGGAGGCGAGTATACTTCGCGTGAGTTTGACAAGTTTTGCAAAGAGAATGGGATCGTGCATCAGCTAACCATGCCGCAAACCCCACAACAAAATGGAGTCTCCGAGAGGAAGAACCGGACGATCTTGAATTTAGTTCGGTGCATGTTGAAGGAGAGAAATGTCCCGAAAGAATTTTGGGGAGACGCTGTTACTACTGCAGTTTATTTGCTTAACAGGTTTCCTACAAAGCGGATTGGAGACATAACGCCGGAGGAAGCATGGAGCAAGCGCAAGCCAAGTGTCGAGCATCTTCGAGTTTTCGGGTGCGTGGCATACGCAGAATTGCAGCAGAACCAGAAGTGCGTTATGCTAGGATATGACGAGAATACTAGCGGCTACAAGTTATACAATCCCATCACAAAGAGGGTTGTGATCTCAAGAGATGTCAAGTTCGACGAAGAACAAGCATGGAGCTGGGAGATGAATAATGACCAACCAAAACAGGTTATTGAAGTTGAAGAGCCACGAAGAAAACAAGTCCGACGTGTTGAAGTTCAAGAACCGTTATCACCCCCGCATGTTGATACTCAACAAGAAGAAGACGACTCGAGTGAATCGCCTGTGCTGAGGACGAGACGGATCCAAGACGTATACAACTCTGCGCAAGTCGTTGAAGTTAATGACGATGAAGAATACGGTAATTTATGTCTATCTGCAGGATGTGGTCCAACAACACACAAAGAAGTCACCAAAGAGAAAAAGTGGCGAAAGAAAAAGACAATGGCAAAGCGAGAATACAAAAATCGCAGAGTGCGAGGACATATGCAGAGGACAATTTGTCGGCAAAGACAACCGGGAAAATACGACCAAGCATACACGAGTGGTTATACAGAGAAATATAAGGAAGGGCGAGTCACAAGGAGAAGTGATCGTGAACTTCGTACAGATGACATCGGAAGAATCAAGTTTAAGGGGGGGAATTGTTGGAAATAATTAAACTTGATTATTATCTAGAAATATCTCTATGAGAGTCTAGAGGAGTCTAACTAATTATGAGAGTGTGTAGAATAATCTAAGTGTGTAGAAGTCTCTCTAGGTAGGAGTCTCATGAAGTCTCTAGAAAATGAACTTACTAGAGTATGAAGTCACTAGAAGATCAAGTAACTAGAAGCACCCATATGTACTATAAATAGGAGATGAGATGAATGAGAATGCAACAAGTTGAGAAGACAAAACAACAAGTCTCTCATATCCTCTCCACCTCCCTTGCACACACAAACACATATTCAAACACCAACAAGACTTCAATACAAATTCCTAGAAAAGTTTAATTCCTAACATGGTGTTGGATTGTCCTTATCTTCCTCGCCTCTGATCGTCTTCTTCCTCACATAACACCTGCAGCAGCACCGGTCACCATCATCATCTCTAACCCGTCTGATTGCTTTGCTCCACCGTTTCAGATCGATCTAGCCAGCCCCGTCCGTGCCGACGCCCTTGCCGGAGCTCCAACCACACCGCTGCTTCGACCTCGTCGCTGCCTGCTAACCCTCTCTCTCTCTCTCTCTCTCTCTCTCTCTTCTGCGTGACTCCCCTACCGTGACTTCCCTGTTGCTGCCATCGACTCACCCGTCGCCGTTCATTTTCCATCCACGCCATCGCCGGACCACTTCTGACCATCCTTGCCCGGTGCCAAGCCACCACGACCAACTATCGTCCTCGACGTCGTTGACCTCGCTGACCTCGCTGCTTCCCCCGACGTTGCTGCTGCTGAATTGTCAAACCCAGAGATGACCGAAGTTGTGCCCTCCTCGCACCACCAGCGCCAACCACCGCAGTCCGTTGTTCCATCCTTCCTTCACTGCTGTCTGCTGCTGATTTTGTTGCCGCTGTTGTCTTGCCGCTGTCAGCTGTAGTCTTTCCCTGCTAAGAAGAAAGGTACGCTTCCTTCCCTTTTAATTTTTAGTTCTTTGTGTTTTTTTTCTCTTTCTTATCTATTTAATATTTCTTTCGTTTTTTATTATTATTATTATATCCAATTTAATTAAATGATTAATACATAATTAGTATGAGTTTCAATTGTGTAAAACTTTGTATGTGCGTGATAAAAATATCTTAGGATGCGTTCCGATTTTAGCATATTGGTAATTTTGGTTTTTGTAAATTTATCCTAATTTTTTGAGTTATGAATTATAGATTATAATTAGTTTTTTTTAGACTTGGAATTATAGTGGATAATGTTTTCCAGATGATAAAAATTTAACTAGATCTTGACATCATTAGATTAATCTGAAGTAATAAATATATTTAAATAATAAAGTTGGCGAATAAGTGAATTGAGTACCGAAAAGGCGTAATTTAAAATTCATGTGTTTTAATTCGTAACAGAACCCCCGAACTCGAATTTCTGATTGTAGACCGATTTTATACCTAGGTGTTTAATTCATTATTCGCTTAGGTAATTTAGGATTCTAGTTAGCCTTAGAATTAACTAGTGGTGACTCTTTTCAAAATCCACGTTTTCAAAACGTAATCGCCTTAGGTCAGATTTTAGGTCCGACAATTTGGCGACTCTGCTGGGGAAGTTTTAGAGGGTTCGGGCTCATTATATTCGCTTATTGCCATGCTTTTTGAGTTTTTATATTTTATTGACTTCACCATTCTAACTTTGTTTTTTGTGACAGGAACATATTTTTAGAGTTATTAACTAACGTTTTCTTTTTTGTGGCATTGTTTATATTCGCACACACACCACTTTAGTGTAATCTCCAAAACGCCTAAAACCCAGGGCGACTAGGAACACCGGAGGTTTAATACGGTACGACCGGAGCGGCTGGGCCGCCGGTACGGCTCGGAAAAACTCTACTCGCTTGTGAAGGTCTTATGATCCCTATAATGGGGAGAGGAAACCACCTTGTCGGGAAACTATCAGTGGAGCCTACCTTGTAGAGCAAAGCCACACATTTTTTTTACCCCCCTAACATGATCTGCTTTTTGTTGTAAATGTTATCATACGACTGTTTGTATAGCTTTTATTTCTCATGTTATCATACGACTGTTTGTATAACTTTTTCAACTAAGTAGTTAGTCATTTAGTTGTAGAATTTTTTATGTTCAAACATGCGTTTTGTATGCATTGTTTTTTTTAAAAAACCTCTTACCTGGATTTTTTTTTTATTTCAAACTTGCGTTTCATACGCATTATTTTTTTCTTTAAAAAAAAAACTCTTCAGGTAAGTTGTGATTTTGGTTAGCGCGTCGCGCATGTAAAAGAACATTTTTGGAAATTTTAATTCCCTTTAGCTATTAGAGCTTCTAATTTCGAACGTGCATTCCATATGCATCATTTCAAAAACTTTTTACCTAAATTGTTTTATTTTAAATAATGCATCCAGTATGCATTAATTTAATAAAACTTTTTAGATAAATAGTAAGCTCTCTTAGTTTTAGGGCTCTTTGTTGAAAAAACATTTTACCTGAAATTTTTAATCAAAAAACGTGCATATCATACGCATTATTTTTCGGAAAAACCTTTCAGGTAAATTGTAATTTTTCTTAGTTGTAGAACTTTCATTTTTAAGTTTGCATCTTGTATTTTTTTTTTTTTTGTGCATCCCATATGCATTTTTAAAAAAAAAAAAAATTCACTTGTTTTTTCAATTTGAGCTACTAGGATGCATTGATTTTTTTTCCCTCATAAAAAAAACAAAAAAACAAAAAACTTTTCAGATAAGTTGTAAGTTTTCTCAACTGTACAATTTTCACTTCATGTACATCTCATAGGCATTGTTTTAGGAAAAACATTTTTCAGATAGATTGTAAATATTCTCTTAGTTGTTGAGCTTTTTAATTCCAAACATGCATTGCGTTTGCATTTCTTTTTTTTTAAAACTTTACCTGAATTTTTTCATTTTGTACATATGATCATTCAGGTAAACTGGTTGTAAGTTGTAACTTTCTTAACAGTAGAACTTTAACTTTCGAGCATGCATGAGCATTTAAAAAAAAAAACTCAAAGTGTCATTCGTTTTTATCCAAGGTGTATTGCACTTTTTCGGCAAGATCATCTCAACCTTTGCATGAGCTAGCGTTTTGAAAAAGAGAGATTTGATTATGATTTTGATTTTTTTTGAAAAACAGTTTAAATGTTTAGTTGAGTGTAACTATTCAAGCTTAAACGAAGGACGAGAAAATCATTTTGAAAAAACTCCATTTTGAACATCTATCGTGCGTTCGAGCCAGATAGTGCACTCACCGAATTCAGTAAACTCAGAGCTAGTGCAAAACACCTTAGATCATAAATTTTGATTCTTTCTGAAATGTAATCAAAATTATGAAATGAATGACATTAGAAGTTTTCCGAAAAATCATGCATGACTCATTTGATTCTTTATACTAACTTTCGTATCTGGCCTTTTCAGGTACCCTTGGTTAGGTATCCCGCACATACAAGTTGTTTCGGCCTAAATGGGGCAACAAAAAAGAAACGTGCATCCATCCAGTTGCACGAAGCACGAATTGCGCAATCGGGATATCCAACGCTCATGTATGATGAATTTTACTTGATTTTTTTTTTTGATTTTAGTATCCCTACTCTTCTTGCAGATCAGACGGCCACTTCGACGAGGTCGCAACCACGTGAAACGTGACTGCTCCAAAGAACTTACCTGCCAAAATTCCACATAGCATGTGTGAAATTCATACGCGTCCCGAACCAAGCCGTACATCCGTTTTACGGTGAGGTCTAAACCGGTCCGTGGTAACCAAATGGAATTTCTTGTTCAGATCGAGAACAACTGCCAGATGGAAAAAAGTCGGAACATGCAGCAGGTCCATTCACATATGGAGCAAATTTCCACTAAAGATGTCGGGCACCCGGGTAAGAGAAGTTGTTATAAATTCTATCCCCGAAATTTGAGTTTTTCCTTAATCATTGTGCAGTTTGGATAATCTTCCTAATCAAAGCCCCTGAAGAGCACATCTCGTGCGCGGCCCTTTGCTCGCCGCAAGCTGTCGAATTTATCCCAGATACCTCCTGCGATATCTATGCCCGAATTTACCATTTGCGGACTACTGTGCCAAACTCAACACAATCCATGTGTGCTCATCAACCAGACCATTCATACAGAATGTGACGAGCCTAACCCGATCGGTGCTAGCTATGGGGCATCCCCAGACGAGATTGAGCAATAGCCGGGGCACTTGAGAAGCCAAGAAGAAATCATTGCCGATATCATCCATTGTTGTAGGGTCCATCCAGGGCGTCGACGCGACCAACATATTTCGAATCAATCAGCTGAGTCCTTCTCAAGAAGATCTTTTGAATTAAAATTTTCAAATTTGCCATTAGGGGCATGTACATAATTGTTGTTGATTATTTTCATTTTCAAAAAAAAAAAAGCAAAAAGAAAAAAGAAAAAAGAAAGCAAAAATACAAAAAAAAAAAAAAAAAAAAAATCATTTCCTTAGGGTCACAGCTGCCCTTTAATTGGCTACAGAAAAATAAAGAGAGTGCTCATGCAAATTTTGTGAGAGCAGTGAAGAAATAAAAGGGTCACAGTTGTCCCTAAATCAACTACCGATAAAAAGGGTCACAGTCGTCCCTAAAACGACTACAAAGAAAGGGCCACAACCACCCTTCAAATGGCTACAGATAAAGAGTGCTCCCGCAACGTCAAAAGCGGGAAATAGGTGAAAGGGCCACAGCCACCCTCCAAACGGCTACAAATAAAAGAGTGACCCCGCGAACCCTGTGAGGGCGGGAGAATAAACAGGGCCACAGCCACCCTTAAAATGGCTACACAAAAAGAGTGATCTCGCGAAACCGGTGAGGGCGGGAAAATAAAAGAAAGGGTCACAGTCGTCCCTCAAACGGATACAGTTAAAAGAGCGATCCCGAAACATCAATGGCGGATATTAAGTGAAAGGGCCACAACCACCCTCAAAATGGTTACACACAAAGAGCGTCTCCCGGATCAGAGACGAGGAATGAAGGGCCACAGCCACCCTCCAAATGGCTACAATCAAAAGAGTTCCCGCAACATTGAAGACTGTGAGAAAAAAAGGTCACAGTCACCCTCCAAATGGCTACAAATATTCCCGCATCGAGGCGGAAAATAAAGTACGGGTCACAGCCACCGTTTAATCGGCTACCAAATAAAGAGTGCTTCCGCTAGGTTGAAAACCCGAAAGCGCGGCCTAGGCAAAATCGGGAAATGAGGGGCATGGTTGCAAATTCAGAAATTGCAATCATGGCAAAAGGAGAGAAAATAAAAAACCGAGGGGCACGGTCGAAAATGTCTCAATCGGCCGTGGCAAAAGGAGAGAAAAAAGATAAATTCTCAACAAAAAAAAGAAGAAAAAAGAAAAAGAAAAAAAAAAAAGAAAAAAGAAAAAGAAAAGATCCAGCTAGATTGTCGCGCCGTGCGCAATTTAGGCAAAAATTAGGGACAAACATTCATGCGCAACACAACGCCTTCCAAAGTCAACTTCACGGCAGGCGGGACGGTTACAGTCTGCTCTCGCAGGTCGCATTCCAAGGATGAGTAGGACTGTTACAGTCTGTTCCTACGAGTCAACTTCAGGGCAAGCGGGACAGTTACAGTGTGTTCTCGCAAGTCACCACTCAAATGATAAGTAGGACTGTTACAGTCTGTTCCTACACGTCACAACCGATAATCAGAATCTGAAGTTTTCCAGTTTCCTGAGAGTCAACCCAGACGAACGAAGCCTTAGTATTCAGCCTTCGCAAGTCACGCCACTAGAGGCACTTCTCCAACGGACGCCACTAGAGGCTCTTCTCCGACATACGCCGCTAGAGGCGTCGCCAAAGGGTCTCCGGTACGGTCTGACGTAGAGGTCTTCCGCCACCAGAGATATCACCAGAGGTTTTCCGGTACGGTCTGACGTAGAGGTCTTCCGTTACCACTCGCCATTAGAGGCATCACCAAAGGTTCTCCGGTACGGTCTGACGTAGAGGTCTTTCGCCACCAGAGGTTTCCCGGTACGGTCTGACGTAGAGGTTTTTCCGTTACCACTCGCCACTAGAGGCGTCACCAGAGGTTGTTGGTTCCGTCTGACGTAGAGGTCTTCTGTTACCAATCATCACCAAAGGTTTTACATTATCGCACGCCACTGGAGGCTTTTCCTTGTCGCTCGCCACTGGAGGCAACGTCGATTGAGGTTTTACTTTTCTGCACGCCGCTGGAGGCTTTACTTTTTCGCACTCCACCGGAGGCTTTATTTTCCGCAATACCAATGGAGGCACCGCCAACAGGGGCACCGCCGACGGAGGTTCTATTTTCCGCACTACCAATGGAGGCACCGCCAACCGAGGTTTCTATTTTCCGCACTACCAATGGAGGCACTGCCAACAGGGGCACCGCCGACGGAGGTTCTACTTTTTACATTGCCAACAGGGGCACGCTAATGGAGGCACAGCCAACAGGGACACCGCCGACAAAGGCTCTACTTTTTTGCACTTTCTGAAATAAGCCAGGAGTTCCTTGAAGACTCGAAGACTCAAAAGAAAGACAGACTTCTCATCCAAAATTCGGTGTTTCCTTGTCTTTGGACGAATTCCCTCGAACAAGTTCTACGGAAATCCGCCCAAAGAGGGGCAAACTGTAAACACCTAATTTTCGACCACGCGCGACACGCATGACATGTGGCGTGCTAAATGAGGAAATGTCTAAGTATAGCAAGTCAAGAAGCTTCCAAGAATGGCTCCTGCAAAAATTAGGATACTTTACGTATTTATTACAGAAAATATTTGTTGAATATTTAGTATTAAATTTCTGAATATTTAGTATTTATTAGTAGAATAAATCAGCAATATTTGTTGCTCAAATTAGACTAGACTTAGGTACTATATATATATAGTAGTATATTTAGCTTGTAAGGGAAAAGAAAAATAAAAAGGAATACGTATTTTGGAGAAGCCGTGGCCTGGGAATCAGTTCGACTTTAAACTCATGATTTCTTCGACATAGATTTGCTATTTTTTTGTCAATTTGCTTTAATGTTATTTTTATTGTTATTGTTATTAATATAATAATATTGATTATTACCACAGGCCTTCGTCCCCTAACAACAACTGTACTTCATTGTCATTCAACATTGACCACCACCGGCTTCACCGGACGATAGCTGATGGATATGGGTCCGTGTCTAATGCGGATATTCACCTTGGACGAACCACGAAAGGCTCAACGAAACATGTCGGTCGACATTCACTATATAGGAGACTCGACCCCCCTCCACTAAGTGGAGAGGGTCGACCCCCCTCCACTAAATGAGAGGGTCGACCCCCCTCCACTAAGTGGAGAGGGTCGACCCCCCTCCACTATGTGGAAGGGTCGACCCCCCCTCCACTAAGTGGAGAGGGTCGACCCCTCTCCACTGGTGGAGAGGGTCGACCTCCCTCCACTAAGTGGAGAGAGTCGACCCATCTCCACTGGTGGAGAGGGTCGACCCCTCCACTAAGAGGAGAGGAGAGTCGACCCCTCTCCACCAATAGGGGAGGGTCGACCCTTTCCCACTAGTAGAGAGGGTCGACCCCTCTCCACCAATAGGAGAGGGTCGACCCCTCTCTATTTAGTATGGAGAGGATTGACTCTTCTCGACTAATGGAGAGGGTCGATCCAAAGGACTGACTTCGTCAAACGGAAGGGTGTGATATTTACCTTCCTAAAATCGAGTTTCCTAATAAGGAATTCCATTTATACTGAATATTTAATGGCTCCGCGTATAATAAATAATTTTCCGAATGGCAACAATCAATATACGAGTTTCCATATACGAAGGTCGGTGCATCATCAATACATGCACCCAACCCTCCACTATAAATAGGTTTGCATATCTCCTATCAAGGTTACACATTCTTACATTCATACTCTATATACTTTCAGTTCTTAGATATTCATTTTCTGGGAACTGACTTGAGCGTCGGAGGGGGATCATCGGGTCCAACCCGATCTGTCCCTTTGTGCAGGCCCGGACGCACCGAAGGTCGAGTCTTGGTTCAGCGTGGAAGATCAAGATCCAACAATAGCCATCTCTGACTGCGCCTTCATCGACAAAACAACCCCGACCGCGCCATCCTCGTTCACTGCTCCTCTCGAGTCTGTCGTTCGCCACTCGCCGCCCGTGCGCCGAATTCCACGGTGACGCCGCTGCTTGTTCCCGGTCATCCTCGATTCCGGAAATCTTTCTCTCCGACCTCGAACTTCAAACCGATACTCGATCATCTTGTCCTCCACGAGCTAGCCAGACAGTTCCATCCCTCTCAAAGAGATGTAGGAAGTTGATTATAATGCAGCAACGATTAATGATTCTACAGGGAGATGTGCTCCGACCAAGCCTTCGGATAGTCCGGCCATATCATCCGTACCGCTCCAATCGTTCATCCCTCGGTCGATCTGTCTCGACCACACCTAGTTGTCCGGTTCTTCTAGTCATCCAGTCGATAACAGCCTCGGCGAGCCACGTCCAAATCCTTCGTTCCACTCCCGGCCTGTGATCTTCTTTGTGCTGGTGTTGGATTGTCCTTATCTTCCTCGCCTCTGATCGTCTTCTTCCTCACATAACACCTGCAGCAGCACCGGTCACCATCATCATCTCTAACCCGTCTGATTGCTTTGCTCCACCGTTTCAGATCGCCCTTGCCGGAGCTCCAACCACACCGCTGCTTCGACCTCGTCGCTGCCTGCTAACCCTCTCTCTCTCTCTCTCTCTCTCTCTCTCTCTCTCTCTCTCTCTCTCTCTCTCTCTCTCTCTCTCTCTCTCTCTTCTGCGTGACTTCCCTGTTGCTGCCATCGACTCACCCGTCGCCGTTCATTTTCCATCCACGCCATCGCCGGACCACTTATGACCATCCTTGCCCGGTGCCAAGCCACCACGACCAACTATCGTCCTCGACGTCGTTGACCTCGCTGACCTCGCTGCTTCCCCCGACGTTGCTGCTGCTGAATTGTCAAACCCAGAGATGACCGAAGTTGTGCCCTCCTCGCACCACCAGCGCCAATTGTTGGATCACGGGCGAAGCTCCGTTACGTCCTTGACGGAAAGCTTGGACTTCTGGGCTCCGCATAATCCTGCAAAAGGGGATGACCTGGGTGGTGACCCAGAATCCCTCTCCGATGCTTAAATGAGTATATGATCAATGGGGTGGCAGCAGTAATCTAAGTGCGTATTAGATGATCTGTTTTCTGAGGTAACTTCCTCCTTTATATAGGAGGGGAAGTTAGTCAGTTACCTGTGACCGTGATTGGCTGTTTTGCCCATGATTCCGCATATCTCGCTACGATTCCGTATATCTCGTTCAGGATTCCATATATCTCGCCCCACGCTCCGCGTATCTTGCCCACTCTCCGAGTATCTCGGGCACGCCCTGCGTATCTCGGGGGAGTTTATCTATATCTTTAACCGTCTTCCCACTACTCTATCTAGTAGGCGGGTTTCTCGGTCTTATCCTCTGATCACAAGTCCCAACTTCTGTCGGGGACTCCAGAGTTGTCTTCATTCTAGGTCACCATCCAGGACCCTTTGTCTCACGAGACAGGTCCAGCCTCCGCGGGGCTTTATTATCGGGGCCTTTACTAAGGCATATCGGGGCCTACTCAGAGGCTTCTCGTCGGGAGCATTCAGCTCATGTATCGGGACCGCTGAAGTTGGGACCTTTCGTACTGGGCCTCTGAGCCTTCCAGGCTTTTCACGAGGCCCACTGGACCTACTCGCCGTCCATTGGCTGTTAACGGGGCTAACAATTATATCGGAACCCATCATTTGCCCCCAAGACATGGGGGACTTTTAGTCCTTCGTGTCTTCCAGTTTCAGATCTTCTGACCTCGCTGTCGGAGGCTTTCTCGTTCATACCCCCCGATATTGCCATCGGAGGCTCTTGCCTTCAGGCCTCTTGATACCTCAATCGGAGGCTTTTTCCTTGTGCGTGATTGTCGTATGGCAGAGTTTCTTTACTCATGATTACCTTGGGCCCACTAGACTCTATGGGCAGTTGCCAAATCCGAGGAGACCCCTCGGTTACTGCAGCATTAAATTCTAGGGATTGTGAAACGACGCTTAAATCGGCGTGACTGTTGCTTTCTGAAAAAGCACTTATTACGTCACCACGTCTCTTCCGTACGTCCTCTTAATCTTGACGATCAGGATCGAATCGTTTCATCTTCTACGGTAAAGATTAAATCCTTCCAGTTGTCTTCTTGCTTATAAAAGCTAAAACCCTGGCATTATTCACTTCTTCTTTACCCTCTCAGTTTCTGGAAATTCCGCCATTCTTGAGTTCGAAGTTTTTCTTCTCCAAGGTTCTTCTGCTCCTCAAGTGATCCAAGGCCTTCAATCTCCCCGATCCTTCTTCATCTTCTCCAAGCATCTATCGACAATGTCTGGTAAGACTTCCCTTTTTTGTTCTCGTGATTTGCTGATACTATCCTCTCTTCTTTTCTTGAATTTTTCTGTCTGTAACCGTTTTAGACGAGGCTAGTTCTGAGGCTAGGACCCCTTTCACCTTTGAACTTGCTGTTAATGAGATTTCGGAGACCTCATATGAGGTTGCTCTCCGAGAGGGCTGCATTACCTCGGATTGGGAGCCTCGTTTCCCCTATGAGTCTCAGCCTGCTGTCAAGAGGAAGCATATCGTCACGCGTCCTCGAGAGGGTGAAGTGTTCGTCTCCGCCGGACAGATAAGCGCGGGGATTCGATTCCCCTTCTGCGGGAACCTGGTGGAGATGTGCAACTTCTACGAGACGCACCCTTGTACCTTCTCTCCACACGCCATCCGCGTGTGGAATGCCTTCCAGCTCCTGTGCCTCCGCCAGCAGTGGACGTACAGTCTACTGCTCTTCCGCACATTCTACGGAATGAAGTGCAATAAGGCTGGTGTTTGCTCCTTTTCCCCTCGACTCCCCAAGTGGACAAAGGAACAACTTTCACGTTTCGGCTGGGATAGCGAGACCTGGAAGTTCCACAAGGATCGGGTGCTGATTCGCGACTCGAGGTTGGATAATAGCGGATGGAAGAAGTATTACTTCTTCGTCCAAAACAGCTCTGTCCCATGGCCCCGATGGGAGGTCGTGGCGAACCCTGCCCCCAAGCTCGAGGCCTACAGCGAGGATGACCTCAACACCCTCCAGCTGGTCCAACTTTACCGTTGGGGGGACTCCTTCATACCCCTCGACGCCAACAAGCTCATGGAGAAGGATCTGATTCATATCGGAGTCCGGCTCCTCGACTCTGTTTCCAAAGATTTAGTCATCTGGGTAATTCTTCTAACCACTTTGTCTTTTATTTTTGCAGCCAAGAAGGCTTCTCTGCTGACTCATCTCATGTTGAAGCAGGGCGAGACTGATGCCGTCCCAGGTGGCTCCAAGAGGAAGCGGAAATCGCTGAAGAAAGGAGCTTCCTCTTCCGCCACTCCTTCTGCTGCCCCTCCGACCGAGGAGCAAGTCGTGGCCAAGCGAGCCAGGAGGGAGGAAATTGACCAAGCCTTCGGGGTCACTACCGCCGAGGAAGGTAAGCGTGTCCGTTGTGCTATTAAAAGATATATGAAACTGGTTCCCAAGGAGTTTATCCCCGCTGATCGGGAATCGCGGGTTCGAGAAATCAAGTACATCCTTCGAGGAGAAACCCCCCGCGTTCTTAAGGCGGGATATTACAACATCTTTGGAAAGAACCAACACCTCGATCGTCAAATCATCTGGTGTCCTAAGGATACTCTTCCTGACTTTATTCGTCCCGCCACCGCAGGTCCATCGGAGGCTGTCACTCCGAGGCGAGCTGTTACTCCAGTCCGGGCCACGACTCCACAGGCGCCGATGACGGAGGAAACCCCGACGGAAGCTCAGTTCCGTCAGGTGACTGATCTGGAGGCTTCTCCTTCTTCCGAGGAGCCCAACGAGGGTGGCCTGCTTTTCCGCCGAAAGTCAGGTCAAAGCAGCCTGAGGCCCGTCGTGGAGGATGTGTCCCGGAGTCCTCCTCCCGAGCTCCGCACTCCGACTCCCGAGGCACCAACCGAGGTGGCTCCTCCGGCTGAAAGTTCCGGGGTCATCCCCCCTCTCCCCGTGGATGAAAATCTTTACAAGATTTTCACCCCCGACCAGGGGACAGTTCCATGGAACCCGATCGAGTCTCTCCGAGGGGTTCCACTCCAGCGGGGAAACCTTGAGCCTGAATTGGCCCTGCATCTACTGGCGGGGTCAATTCCTCCAGCCTTGAGGCGGCCCATATCCTTGGCACGGGAGGACATCGAGGAGGAGCTCCGTGCTATGGCCATCCGTCGGATGGAGGTAAAACTTTACCTTTGCTTTATTTTCGTCATTGTTCTTTGCCTTCGACCATCGGATTCTAATCCTTTTTTACCTTCCATCTTAGGAAACCGCGGACCAGCAGCGCTGCTTCGGCTTCATCCTGGCTCTCAAGAGTGCTTTGGAAGAAGCTCAAGCTAAGTCGGACCCCGACGCGTTGGCCAAGCTCCAGGTGGACCTCGACGAGGCTGTGGCGGCCAGGAATAAGATGGCCAAGGAGAAGACTCTCCTTGACGAGATGGCTTCGAGCCTGCTCAAGCAGGTTCAGGATCACGAGGCTGTCATGCGTCGGGAGCGGAAGATGGTCCAGGTGGATCAGCAGCGGAACGAGTCGGAGAAGAGGCAGCTCATCCATGAGAAGGGTGTGCTCGCGGAAGCTCTCGCGGAGGCTAAAGCGGGGCTCGAGGCTAAGCTGGCTGAGGCCAAGGCCCAGGGCCACGAGGAAGGTCGCCTGCAGGGTCGCGAGGAGGGTCGTCTACAAGGCCGCGAGGAGTACCGGAACTCTGAAGACTTCAAGGTGGATGCTGTAGGGTTCTGCAAGTCCGAGGTGGAGAACGTCCTGTTCAATGCCGTCGAAGAACTCTACACAGCCTACGAGGATTCCATCGACTTCAAGAAGTCTGAGACTCTCGCTCCTTTCGCGGAGAAGTACTTCAACCTCCCAGCGGAGAGTGAAGAGACTGATGCCGAGGACCCGACTTCGCGGACTGCGGAGCCTTCTGCCCAGGCCCCTCCGAACCTTGCTCCCTCCATCGCTGCTGAGGACCCGACTTCCAACAAGGACCAAGCTTAATGCTCTATCTTTTAGTCCTTGTAGTTTTTCTCCTTTATCTCTTTGTATCGGAACCTTCAGGCCTTGGAGCCTTTTTATAAGCAATTTCTTCCATCTATTTTAGTTCCGATAATCGTTTGTGCTATTTAAAGCGACTTTAGACTCGTTACTCAGAACGTTCCGATGCACCGTTTAAGATGACTTCATACGCCCTTCCGACGCTTTACTCGAGACTTTACCACTTAAGGTTTCTCGTCCTATCGGGATTTCACCACTTAAGGTTTCTCACCCAACCGGGACTTCAACACTTAAGGTTTCTCATCCAATCGGGACTTCACCACTTAAGGTTTCTCATCCAATCGGGACTTCACCACTTAAGGTTTCTCATCCCTGCCTTTCAAGGCCATTTTACACATCACTTAAGATGATTTTTCACACCCCTTAGGGCTTTTACCGCACCAAATCAGACGACTTTGATCGTACCCCTTAAGGCTTTTGGCCGCATCATATAGACGACTTACGTGGACCCGTTAGGGCTTTTTCGTACCCGTTAAGGCTTTTGGCCGCATCATATAGACGACTTACGCGGACCCGTTAGGGCTTTTTCGTACCCGTTAAGGCTTTTGGCCGCATCATATAGACGACTTACGCGGACCCATTAGGGCTTTTTCGTACCCGTTAAGGCTTTTGGCCGCATCATATAGACGACTTACGCGGACCCGTTAGGGCTTTTTCGTACCCGTTAAGGCTTTTGGCCGCATCATATAGACGACTTACGCGGACCCGTTAGGGCTTTTTCGTACCCGTTAAGGCTTTTGGCCGCATCATATAGACGACTTACGCGGACCCATTAGGGCTTTTTCGTACCCGTTAAGGCTTTTGGCCGCATCATATAGACAACTTACGCATACCCCGTAGGGCTTTTGTCCGTACCTCGAAAGGCTTTTTGTCACGCCATAAAGGCGACTTATTCGTACCTCGTAAGGCTTTTCATCGTACCTCGGAAGGTTTTTATCGTACCTCGGAAGGCTTTTTATCGTACCTCGGAAGGCTTTTGTCGCGTCCTTCGGGACGTCTTACTAAGAGTTAGAATAAATCTAAAAGCAATTTGATCGGAAGCAACTTCTTTTATTCATAAATAATTCAAAGCTTTGCTTACATCGGATGGATAGATAACTTGCGCCATTCGCGGCGACTTAATATCAAACATGATACTTCTTCAAGTGTTTGCCACTGAAGGAATGCTTCAGCGTCTTGCCATCCAGGTCCTCTAGCTTGTACGCGTTCGGGGCTGGCATCCCTACGATCTTGTAAGGTCCCTCCCATTTCGGCGATAGCTTGTTGATCCGATCTTGATGAACGAACTCGTTCCTCCGCCAGACAAGTTCTCCAACGAAAAATTGTCGGGACTTGACACGCCGATTATAATATTGGGCTGTTGCCAGACGCATCCGAGCCTGAACTTCATCAGCCTTCCACCTTTTCTCCTCGAGCAAGTCTAAGTCTAGACGTCTCATTTCCTCGTTTGTCAGAGGTTCGTAATATTTCGCGCGATGGGACGCCACCGCTATCTCCACGGGGCAACTGCTTCCGTGCCATAGACAAGCCAAACGGAGTCTCCCCCGTCGATTGCTTGGGTGTTGTTCTAACAGCCCACAGCACGTTTTCGAGCTCATCCAGCCAATGGCCCTGAAAGGCGTACACTCTCTTCTTCAAGCCATCCATCACGATCTTGTTGGCTGATTCGACTTGGCCATTAGTCTGAGCGTGGCGGACGTATGCTGTCCGATGCTCAATGTTCAACTCCTCCAGGTACTCCTTCAACTGGGCCCCATTGAACGGAGGGCCATTATCGCTGATCAACACCCGAGGAACCCCATACCGGGATATGATCTGGGTTTGAAGGAACTTGAGGATCTGCTGCCCCGTTGTCTTGGCCAACGCCTTAGCCTCTATCCACTTCGATAAATAATCGATGGCTACGAGCAAGTACTTGCACTGACCTTTTGCTTGGGGAAGAGGTCCCACCAAGTCAATGCCCCATTGCGCGAAGGGCCAGGCACTCCTGATGGGCATCAAGTCCGCGGCGGGAGCCACGATATTCGGAGCGTACCTTTGGCATGCATCGCAGGATCAGACCATCGCTGTCGCTTCCTTGTTCATCGAAGGCCAATAGTAGCCTAGATTCAACGCCTTTCTCACGATGGATCGGGCCCCTTCACGACAGGCCGCGACTCCCTCGTGCAGCTCTCTCAGGATCTGATTTGTATCAGGCTCCGCCACACATTTCAGAAAAGGCTTTACATGCCCCCTCTTGTATAAGTGGTTGTCCACCATCACATAGTCGTTGGCGATTCGACGCAACCTGACAGCTGCCACTTCATCATCAGGGAGTGCCCCCGTAGTCAGATACATGACCATCGGGGTCATCCAAGTGGGTTTCTCTTCTTCCTCCGATCCTGCTTCAATAGCACAAACCTCCGACGGATCGATGGTTGAGATAATTACTCTCTCCAGGAAGTGCACCTTCCGATTCTCCTCAGGGGCCACTCCCAGAGCAAACTTGCTTAAGGCGTCTGCCTCCGCGTTTTCTTCCCTCAGGATCGCCTCGATATCGTAGCTTCCCTTCAAAGTCTGCACCTCGTGCAAATACTTCCTCATTGTCGGGCTCTTGGCTTCATAATTCCCCTGGAATTGATTCACGATCAAGCTGGCATCACATTTCACTTTCAAATGATCGACTCCCGTACCCTTGGCAATCTTGAGGCCCGTGATGAGAGCCTCATACTCCGCTTCATTGTTGGTGGCCCTAAACGTTAAGGCCAATGCATATCGCAAGGGTTCGCCTCCACCGGGCGGTATCAGTACGAATCCTGCACCCGATCCTTCTACACTTGATGAACCATCCGTGTACATCTCCCAAGTGTTCTCCTCATTTGGCTGTTCTGGCTGTTCTGCTATCGGGACCTCCATGGTTGCCCCCTCTGCGGGACCCGTTATCGGGTGCCGTAGACTCAGCTATGAAATCAGCCAATGCCTGGCCCTTAATAGCAGTTCGCGGAGCGAAATGTATTCGGAACTCCGTAAGCTCGATGGCCCATTTCACCAATCTCCCCGACGCCTCCGGTCGGTTCAAAAAGTGTTTCAAGGGCTGATTTGTCAATACTGTAACCTCGTGAGCATGGAAGTAAGGTCGGAGCTTTCGAGCGGCAACAATTAACGCAAAGAGATACTTCTCAATGGCGGGATAGTTCATTTCTGATTTGGCAAATGCCTTGCTTACATAATAGACAGGCACTTGGTTGCCCTTGACAATCTTAATCAAAACAGAACTAACAGCAACATCAGAAACAACCAAATAGAGATAAAGCGGCTCGCCTGGAACCGGTTTCGCCAACGGCGGGAGGGTACGGAGGTGCTGCTTGAGTGCTTGGAATGCCTCCTCGCACTTTTCGGACCATTCAAACTTCTTGTGAGCCCTTAGCACATCAAAAAATGGCATGGCTCTGTCACTCGCCTTGGTTAAGAATCGATTCATCGCGGCCAACTGGCCATTCAGCACTTGAACCTCCCGATGAGTCTTCGGGGACTGCATCTCTTCGATTGCTCGCAGCTTCTCAGGATTCACCTCGATTCCTCTCTGGCTCACCTTGAACCCTAGGAACTTCCCCGAGTTCACCCCAAAAGCACACTTGTCTGGGTTCAACCGAACCTGATGAAACCTCATCCGTTCAAACGCCGCCGCCAAGTTTTGGACGTGGTCTCCTGCCTGTCGGGACTTCACGAGCATGTCATCCACATAAGCCTCCATGGTCTTCCCCAACATGTCTCCGAACAACTTGTTTACCATCCGCTGGTAAGTTGCTCCGGCATTGATTAATCCGAAGGGCATCACGTCGTAGTGGTAGACGTCGCTGTCAGCGTAAAAAGCTGTGTGGGGGGCATCCTCTTTTGCCATCTTGATCTGGTTGTATCCGGAGTAGGCATCCATGAAGCTCAGCAGCTCATGTCCCGATGTGGCATCCACCAACTGGTCAATCCTCGGGAGTGGGTAGCAATCCTTCGGGCAGGCCCTGTTCAAGTCGCGGAAGTCGACACACATCCGCCACTTCCCATTACTCTTTCTCACCAGGACTGGGTTAGCGACCCATGTCTGGAATCGGAGCTCCTTGATGAATCCAGCATCGAGCAGTCTGCCCACCTCCTGTTGGATCGCGATCCTCTTGTCCGCGCCCATCGGACGCCTCCTCTGCGCGATAGGCTTGATCGCGGGATCAATCTTCTGCTCGTGCACTATCACGTCGGGGCTGATTCCTGGCATATCACTCGGGGACCAGGCAAACAGCTCCTTGAACTCCTTCAGGAGCTCGATCAACTCTCGGGCTCTTTCCTCCGACAAAGCAGACCCGATCTTCACCTTCCTTCGAGGTCCATCAATCTCAACCTCCTTCAGATCCTCTATAGGGGTGGGACGCCCAAATTCCTCTCGAGGATCGGCATCAGTCTGTAGGACAGCCATGGCTTCCCTTCTTCTGCGTCGAGTGGCATTAACATAGCATTTTCGTGACGCCACCTGGTCACCTTTGACCTCTCCGACACCATGGTCCGTCGGGAACTTCATCTTCTGGTGGACGGTTGAAGCAACTGCCATGAGAGGGTTGATGGTGGTCCTCCCGATGATAGCGTTGTATGTCCCCGCGGATTCTACCACAACGAAGTCCACGTTCTGCCGCTCCATCTTCCAACCACTACCGAACTCCACTGGTAAGGTAATCATTCCCAACGGATAGGAAGTCGATCCAGAGAATCCCACCATCGGGAAGTTCACCTGCGTCAGGTCCTTCTTCGTCTTTCCCATGGCCTCCAAGGCATCCATGAAAAGAATATCGGAGGAGCTCCCTCCATCTATGAGGATCCGCTTCATCTCGAATCCGTCCACGTCCAGGGTCACGACCAAGGCGTCATCGTGGGGGCTCTCCACGCCTATCAAATCCTCCGCCGAGAAAGAAATCACCATTTCCTCCTTTAGGGTCCACGACCGGGACCTCTTGCCTAGCACCACAGCAGCGGAGATACGAGAAGCATAGTTCTCCCGAGAAGCGGTGGTGTCACCTCCCGCTGCCATTCCTCCGTGAATGACGTTAATGGTCCCCCCGTATCTCCTTACGGGCACCGGAACCAGAGGGCTCCGACTCAACCTTCTTCTTCTTCGGGGATCGATCACGGGACTTGGAACGGGACCGTGACCGACTTTTGGAACGGGATCGGCACCTTCCTCTTCCGACGAACTCCTTAAGCTTCCCCTTCTGGATCAGCTTTTCTATCTCCTTCTTCAGCTCCTGACAGTTATCCGTGTCGTGACCATTGGCTCGATGGTACCGACAATAACGATCTGAGCGGTCTCCCAAGAACTCTCATTCCTTCCTCGGGGGATATCGGGCGAGACCCTGCCGATCCATCACAGCTAGCACGGAGGTCATCGAGCTGTTGATGGGAACACTGCAACCTTCGCGGTTATCCTTCTTCGGAGGACGTCTGTCCTCCCTTCTCTCGGGGCGACCGCGGTTCCTACTCCCCTCCGACTTATCGCTCCCTTTACGGTCGTCCAACAGCTTGGACGATGTCTTTCCTCTTCCCGATTTCGGAGGATCAAGCTCTCCAGCAACAATCTTCGACTCCTGGACGTCGATTTGCTGTTCCACCCTCGCTTGCAGGGCCTCCATACTCCACACAGCCTTCGCGGCTACACTGTACATCAGGTCGGAGCCATACGGAGCAGTAAGGTTCCGCAGGAAAGTGCGGATGGTCTCACCCTCCCATATCTCTTCATCGATCTCCGCAGCGCTCGCAGTGAACCGTTGGTAGTAGTATGCCAACGATTCGTCGGGTCTCTGCACCACCTGGGTCAGGGATCTTACACTCTTCAGGAGACACCTCCGACCTTGATATTGCTTGATGAAGCGATCGTGCATATCAGCCCAACACGTGATACTCCCCGGTGGTAGGCTGAAAAACCACGTCATGGCCCTTTCTGCCAAGGTGATTGGGAACAATGAACATATAAGATCATCATTCGAAGTCCTAGCCATACAGGCCTGGACATGTCTCTGAACATGGCGAACCGGGTCTCCCTCACCATCATATTCCTTGATGGTTGGTATACCTAGCCCGGGCGGGGCGACGGTATCTATCAGTCGCGGAACGAAAGGATGACTGGATCGATCCCTTAGCTCCGATGTCATTTGCTTCTGATCGCCCATGCAGATGCTGACGATTTTCACCACCTGATCGGGGGTGATGGGGCCATTCAGGGGAATGGTCCTGTCCTGCACTGGTCCCGGACCATCGACCACGAACTTCTCCAAATGCGCGGGCTCCTTACCCTTATTCCTGGGCTGAATCTCCTGAACCTCCTGTTCTTCTAGAACCACCCTCGGAGGGGGTGGAGGCAGCTCTTCTCGCGGAGGCAACCCCTCCGCCCTCCTGGCGGCCTCTCTCTTGTCCAACAGAGCCTCCATGGCTGCCAAGAACATAGGCATAGCATCCGCTACCGCTTTGGCCAACTCCGAGTTTGAAGAAGAGCCTACTTCCCTTCGCGGGACTTCCTCTCTGTGCCCCAATGGGTTTGGGGGAGCATCCACCTCCCTTCGCGGGATATCTTGCCTGTTCAGCGTCGTGTCTCGGACTGAGACCTCATCATCACCATGCCCCCCTGTCTGAGAAACGGCAGGGTACTCACCTTGTTCAGCAACATGTTCCGACAACGGGGAATTCACAGTTCCAGCGGGACGAGAACTGCCGGCCTGAACTTGCTTCTTCTTGCCACCACCGGCCATTGATCTGGTAGAAACTATTTTGGCTTTTTGTTAGTTTCCCACAGATGGCGCCAATGTTGGATCACGGGCGAAGCTCCGTTACGTCCTTGACGGAAAGCTTGGACTTCTGGGCTCCGCGTAATCCTGCAAAAGGGGATGACCTGGGTGGTAACCCAGAATCCCTCTCCGATGCTTAAATGAGTATATGATCAATGGGGTGGCAGCAGTAATCTAAGTGCGTATTAGATGATCTGTTTTCTGAGGTAACTTCCTCCTTTATATAGGAGGGGAAGTTACTCAGTTACCTGTGACCGTGATTGGCCGTTTTGCCCATGATTCCGCATATCTCGCTACGATTCCGTATATCTCGTTCAGGATTCCATATATCTCGCCCCACGCTCCGCGTATCTTGCCCACTCTCCGAGTATCTCGGGCACGCCCTGCGTATCTCGGGGGAGTTTATCTATATCTTTAACCGTCTTCCCACTACTCTATCTAGTAGGCGGGTTTCTCGGTCTTATCCTCTGATCACAAGTCCCAACTTCTGTCGGGGACTCCAGAGTTGTCTTCATTCTAGGTCACCATCCAGGACCCTTTGTCTCACGAGACAGGTCCAGCCTCCGCGGGGCTTTATTATCGGGGCCTTTACTAAGGCATATCGGGGCCTACTCAGAGGCTTCTCGTCGGGAGCATTCAGCTCATGTATCGGGACCGCTGAAGTCGGGACCTTTCGTACAGGGCCTCTGAGCCTTCCAGGCTTTTCACGAGGCCCACTGGACCTACTCGCCGTCCATTGGCTGTTAACGGGGCTAACGATTATATCGGAACCCATCACCAACCACCGCAGTCCGTTGTTCCATCCTTCCTTCACTGCTGTCTGCTGCTGATTTTGTTGCCGCTGTTGTCTTGCCGCTGTCAGCTGTAGTCTTTCCCTGCTAAGAAGAAAGGTACGCTTCCTTCCCTTTTAATTTTTAGTTCTTTGTGTTTTTTTCTCTTTCTTATCTATTTAATATTTCTTTCGTTTTTTATTATTATTATTATATCCAATTTAATTAAATGATCTATATCTACTATATTATATTAATTCGGCACCGGAAGCCCTCTGACTGACACGTGTACAGTTTGTCCAGTTAGTGTTTCCTAATTTAGTTGGGGTTCTATAAATATATATACAAAATATTGAGTGATTGAAAATTAAGAAGTATTTTTATCTCCTATTTTGGTCTCTACGCAATTTAAAGAAACAAATTAATTAAAAGTTTCTTTTAAATAGTGAATCTATACAGTTTGGTTCCAGAAGACTATAGGCCGCCACGTAAGCAATACAAATAAAGAATAATAAATATTTATATAAAGTAATATCTATATTAAATAATAATAATAATAGTTCACGTTATATAAACCAGCTAATATACATTCGAAATAGTCTATAAATATACACTGTCTTTTATTAGATTCTTCCTTATTTTTTATATTAATATAAATGTATACTCTCTCTTTTTTTGGTAAACAATATATACTCTCTTTTATTAGCTTCTTTTTTATTTTCAAAAATAATAATAATATTCTATATATATATATACATAGACAACTAAACTCGCTCACAAGTCACGATGCATCAAGCTAACCACCACCGTGAGGTACATGACATCCGTCTCAATTTTCTTTTATTTATATATATGTGGTAGATTGTTCCTTTCTATATTTTTATGATTTTATGTGACTAATATTAAGTTATTGTTTTGTAGATTCATATTACTTATGCGGTTACACCCACTAACTCTACTAAGAAATGTATTTTTAATTTCTAATAATAAAATTGATTTCTTTTCATTATTCTTCTCCATAATTTATCACATATTTTTTTTGTTGGATCAATAGTTCTGCACTGGAATTGGAATTGAGAGTGTACATAAGAAAATTGGAAGATAAAGCATCTTTTATAATTTTATTCTATATATGCTATTGGTTAGATAAATGTTATACATTTTTTTTTAATATTGTTTTCTTCAAAGCTTTTGTGTTTGGCCTACCTCACTAACAACATCAAGAAATTCAATGATGAAATACTACAATCTCTCTAGATTTTTTCATATACTTATAATATATCATTGCTTAGTTTTATTTTCTTTCTCCGGCGGAATTGTTGTTCCTATATATTGAAGTGATTGGAGAGCTTGGAAGTTGAAATTCAGCTTAATTGCATTTATATTAAATGATTTAGTAGTTGTTGATGTCAATTGCTCGGGGAGGCCGTGTAGATAGGGATCGTGTTGATTTCTATAGTAGTAGGGTGTTTATTGATGAATATGTTATATATTCGTTAATGGTGGATTGTTAAGTAGATAGCACGATTAACATACGTTTTAAGCTATCAATATTTATTTAGGTTTTTTTTCTCTTCTGTTACTTTTTTATATAAAATTTATTTTTATATTCCTACATGTTTTAAAAATATTAGTCTCTGTAATAATATTTCATACATTGTTATATTTTCTATGCATACAATTATTTTTTATTTTATATATATACCATATGTAACATTTTTTATAAAATATTTCTAATTTATATATGTAATATGTATATAGCATAACTTTTTATTTTTTTATATAATATAATAATTCAAATATTTATAATACATGTGATGATGAACTCGATTGTTTGTTCGATTAAATAGTTGATGTTTAGAAAAAAAAAAAAAAAAAAAAAAAGGTTTAAAAATACTCTCCAGTAAATTTATTATCTATGGTTTTTCTCCATAGTAGTTATATAAATATTCACAAACATTTTTCATTTTGATTCAAATGCTCTAGCACTTATTAAACTCTTGATTTGTTTCATGTTGCAGTTGAGGGAGGAAGGAAGAGGCAAGAGGCATATGGCAAGAGAAGACGTAGATGTGAAAACATTTGAGAAAGAAGAGCCTAAAAAAAGAATGAATCAAACATCGTTATGACACGTGTGAATAATAACATCACATTCTTTTATATTAAGTAGATACTCATAGATAATATAGTACTTATAGACTATATATAGTACGTACATATGTATAAGAAGTAATCTATAAGAAATGTTTAGAAACAAATATATACAACCAAAAAGTATATAAAAAATTCCAATATTTTGTTTTTTTTATATTATAAAAAATTTAATATGCAGAAAAAAATATATAAATTATTCATATTTATTGATTTCCAACTATGTCCTTTAAGATTAAAAAAAAATCTGTCCTTGAATATTTTTTCAATGATTTTACCTTAAATTGTACAAAATTTATAAATAGTTTTTCAAATTACTTGCTTACTCAACAAAATATATTTTTTCCCTGTTTAAAAATCATATTTATTGATTTATGTAATTTTGACTGTATAAATTGTATAATTGCATTTTTACATATTTTATTATACTATCATATTAATGTGATTAGTCTATTTTAAGTTATTTATCATTTCATATTTACTAATCAATTACCTGAATTATATTTGTTTCAATATTTTTTACCCGCGCGGTGCGCGGGATTTGTATCTAGTATAATATAATTCTAAAAAATCTTCTAACATCTTGACAACTAAGTTTTTTTCACAACTTTCTCTTTCATATGTGTTAAAATCATGTAAATTGATTGGTCAATGTCAAATTTTGATATGTTACATCATCATATCAATTACACATGGAAGTCTAGATGTTAAGCAAAGCACCACAATTCATTTCAGCAGCCGTTTCGTTTTTAAGTTTGCAAAATTAAAGTTTAAACTCCATAAAATACAAAAATGCAAGTTTTGAACCCTTACAAATTAATATGAAAAACTACTATAAAAATTAGAAAATTAATTAATCAATTTCATCAAAATAATATTACATGAATGAATAAATAAACAAATATTATAGTTAATATACTATAATGAATATATTTTTAAGTTAATGTACTTAGTGAAAAATATATAAAAGTAGTTATGTAAATATTATAATCATAAAATAAAATATATAAAACAAATAAAATGATATTAAGTTAGTTAATAAAAATACTTGAAAAAAAATTAATAAAAAAAATAAGTAGGTTGTAATATATATAGATTTTAAACGGTATAATATATATATATATATCTTTATAAAATTAAAAACACAATAAATAGAAGATACAAGTAAAATAGATATAATTTTTTTTAACAAGCAAAATAGATAGGTTGGCGTATTGTTTGCTTTATCAAAATTATAATACATATATATATATATATATATATAACAATGACCGTTTTTTTCTTGCAAACAAATACAATAACCTTCAACAATGTTAAATACTCTCCTTCGTTGGTATATCTCGATCTCTTCTCCAAAAATTGACACATGTAGTCGTTGGCTCTGCTTCTCGCTCTAATTTGAGGGAATTTAACACCGAATAAATGGAGAATGGGTCCATATCACTCCAAGCATGGCAGGGTTGTAGAAGTGTGCCTTTAGTCCATACTAACCGAGATCATTGAAAACTTGAAGCTTCTGAAGGAGAACACAAATTCCTATATTTGAGGCTTTTACCAATTTTTTAACAATGTTTTTTTCTTCTAAATTTATTTCCCTTCCGCACTTATTATAAAGCTAGGATTTAAATGTGCAGTATATACTATTAATTTTGAATTAGTGAATCAATCTAAAATTTCCATAACATGTAAGTTTACATTTATAGAATTAGCATACATTAATTATAATGTATCTATCACAACTATCAAGTTTTCATAATTTAAATTTTATGTTACAGTTATAGCATGTATATATATTAGGAGGTAATTTTAAAATTTTAAATAATCTATGTTTATTTAGCAAGAAATAAAACGTGTTAATTTACCTTTGTACTTATAAAAAGAAACTATTTCATTTTTCTATTAAACATTTTGTTAAAAAAATAAATTGAAACTTTCTATCTTTCATTTTTTTAATTTCAAACAAAAAATATACGATCAACCAACATTTATCGAATTTGAAAAATAGTCAAAAGAAATGGTCTGATCCTCTTATTTGGATTTCTCGAACATCGGGAGTGCACACCCATTTAGGAAGATCTGCAAAGGGGTGTTAAGAGAAGTCAATGGAGAACTGTGAGACCGACTGGTCGAACAGAGACGAAAGTCGGCCATAGTGATCCGGGAGTCCCGTGTGGAAGGGCTCAACTCAGCTCAATTGTGTCGAAACAATATCTCTTACCTTTCTCTATTTATTAGGAATCACACTGATAAAATTCTCTCAAATTGTAAACTTATATGGAAGTCTTCAGTGTTAATCACATATCCTATGTTTAAAAATTAGGGTTGTCAGTGGAGATCCACCACATTACCATGATACAATAGGTAAAAAAATATTTAATTGGTTTAATATAATGTTTGTGCTTTAATATTATAATTACATTATGCTCAAGAATGGGAGAAAAAAATAAATATAAACCATAACACATCTATAGAAATAATCTTTTTGATAAAACTATTGAATATTATACTTTATTAATAATTGTATTTTATAATATAGATATTTAATTGTAGTCGATTGTTAATTCATATACGATAAAAAATGTTCATTCATATAATTATCTTTTTTTTATCTTATAATTTTAATTTGCAGGTGTACTAATAATTTTTATTTTTAATCGGTATTAGAATCACTGATTACTCATAGGGTACTACCCCTTATGGGATTTTGCCAATTTTTTATTTATTAATATATCTTCGATCGGAGCTCAAAATTGGGTGAAATCAGATGCTATCGTATATATATTCTAGACGTATATGATCATACTAAAGTCTTTATCCCTTTTCAGTTTTGTATTAGAATCACAGTTTACTCAGAGGGTACTACTCCCTATTAGATTTTTGCCAAATTTTTATTTATTAATATATCTTCGATATGGGCTCATAATTTAGTGAAATCAGTTGCTATCGTATATATTCTAGACATATATGATCATAATAAAGTCTTTATTTATTTTTAGTTTAATATTAGAATCACAGTTTACTTAGAGGGTACTACTCCTTATGAGATTTTTGCAAAATTTTTATTTATTAAAATTTCTACGATCGGAGCTCAGAATTGGATGAAATCAGTTGCTATCATATATATTCTAGACGTATATGATCATACTAAAGTCTTTATCCCTTTTTAGTTTCGTATTAGAATCATAGTTTACTCAAAGGGTACTACTCCTTATGAGATTTTTGCCACATTTTTATTTATTAATATATCTTCGATCAGAGCTCAGAATTTGGTAAAATTATTTGCTATCGTATATATTCTAGATGTATATGATCATATTAAATTCTTTATCCCTTTTTAATTCGGTATAAGAATCACAATTTACTCAGAGGGTACCGCTCCCTATGAGATCTTTGCAAAAATTTTATTTATTAATATATCTTCGATCGGAGCTAATAATTTGGTGAAATTAGTTGCTATTGTATATATATTCTAGACGTATATGATCATACTAATGTCTTTATACCTTTTTAGTTCAGTATTAGAATCATATTTTACTTAGAAGGTACTACACCCAATGGGATTTTGCCAAATTTTATTTACTAATATTTTTTCGATCGGAGCTCAGAAATGGATTAAATTAGTTGTTATCGTATATATTCTAGACATATATGATCATGCTAAAGTTTTTATCCCTTTTTAGTTCGTTATTAGAATCAGTGATTACTCATAGGGTACTACTCCCTATAGGATTTTGCCAATTTTTTATTTATATATCTTCGATTGGAGCTCAAAATTGGGTGAAATTTGTTGCTATCGTATATATATTCTAGATGTATACGATCATACTAAAGTCTTTATCCCTTTTTAGTTTTGTATTAGAATCATAGTTTACTCAAAGGGAACTACTTCCTATGAGATTTTTGCCAAATTTTTATTTATTAATATATCTTCGATCGGAGTTCAGAATTTTGTGAAATTAGTTGCTATCGTATATATTCTAGATGTATATGATCATATTAAAGTCTTTAGCCCTTATTAATTCGGTATTAGAATCACAGTTTACTCAGAGGGTACCGCTCCTGATGAAATTTTTGCCAATTTTTTATTTATTAATATATCTTTGATCGGAGCTAATTATTTGGTGAATTTAGTTGCAATTGTATATATATTCTAGACGTATATGATCATACTAAAGTCTTTATCCCTTTTTAGTTCAGTATTAGAATCATATTTTACTTAGAAGGTACTACACCCAATGGGATTTTGCCAAATTTTATTTACTAATATTTTTTCGATCGGAGCTCAGAAATGGATTAAATTAGTTGTTATCGTATATATTCTAGACATATATGATCATGCTAAAGTTTTTATCCCTTTTTAGTTCGTTATTAAAATCAGTGATTACTCATAGGGTACTACTCCCTATAGGATTTTGCCAATTTTTTATTTATATATCTTCGATTGGAGCTCAAAATTGGGTGAAATTTGTTGCTATCGTATATATATTCTAGATGTATACGATCATACTAAAGTCTTTATCCCTTTTTAGTTTTGTATTAGAATCATAGTTTACTCAAAGGGAACTACTTCCTATGAGATTTTTGCCAAATTTTTATTTATTAATATATCTTCGATCGGAGTTCAGAATTTTGTGAAATTAGTTGCTATCGTATATATTCTAGATGTATATGATCATATTAAAGTCTTTAGCCCTTATTAATTCGGTATTAGAATCACAGTTTACTCAGAGGGTACCGCTCCTGATGAAATTTTTGCCAATTTTTTATTTATTAATATATCTTTGATCGGAGCTAATTATTTGGTGAATTTAGTTGCAATTGTATATATATTCTAGACGTATATGATCATACTAAAGTCTTTATCCCTTTTTAGTTCAGTATTAGAATTATATTTTACTTAGAAGTTACTACTCCCAATGAGATTTTTGCCAAATTTTACTTATTAATATATTTTTGATAGGAGCTAAGAAATGTATTAAATTAGTTGCTATCGTATATATTCTAGACATATATGATCAGGCTAAAGTTTTTATCCCTTTTTAGTTCGGTATTAGAATCACTGATTACTCATAGGGTACTACTCCTTATGGGATTTTGCCAATTTTTTATTTATTAATATATCTTCGATCGGAGCTCAAAATTGGTTGAAATCAGTTGCAATCGTGTATATATTCTAGACGTATATGATTATACTAAAGTCTTTATCCCTTTTCAGTTTTGTATTAGAATCACAGTTTACTCAGAGGGTACTACTCCCTATTAGATATTTGCCAAATTTTTATTTATTAATATATCTTCGATCGGAGCTCATAATTTGGTGAAATTAGTTGCTATCATATATATTCTAGACGTATATGATCATAATAAAGTCTTTATTCCTTTTTAGTTTGATATTACAATTACAATTTACTTAGAGGGTACTACTCCTTATGAGATTTTTGCCAAATTTTTATTTATTAATATTTCCACGATCGGAGCTCAGAATTGGATGAAATCAGTTGCTATCTTATATATTCTAGACGTATATGATCATACTAAAGTCTTTATCCCTTTTTAGTTTTGTATTAGAATTATAGTTTACTCAAAGGTACTACTCCCCATGAGATTTTTGCAAAATTTTTATTTATTAATATATTTTGGATCAGAGCTCAGAATTTGGTGAAATTAGTTGCTATCGTTTATATTCTAGATGTATATGATCATATTAAATTCTTTATCCCTTTTTAATTCGGTATTAGAATCACAGTTTACTCAGAGGGTACCGCTCCCGGCGAGATCTTTGCCAAATTTTTATTTATTAATATATCTTCGATCGAAGCTAATAATTTGGTGAAATTAGTTGCTATTGTATATATATTCTAGAAGTATATGATCAGACTAAAGTCTTTATCCCTTTTTAGTTCATTATTAGAATCATATTTTACTTAGAAGGTATTACTCCCAAAGAGATTTTTGCCAAATTTTATTTATTAATATTTTTTCGATCGGAGCTCATAAATGGATTAAATTAGTTGCTATCGTATATATTCTAGACATATATGATCATGCTAAAGTTTTTATCCCTTTTTAGTTCGGTATTAGAATCACTGATTACTCATAGGGTACTACTCCCTATGGGATTTTGCCAATTTTTTATTTATTAATATATCTTCGATCAGAGCTCAAAATTGGGTGAAATCAGTTGCTATCGTATATATATTCTAGACGCATATGATTGTTTGAAAGTGTTTATCCCTTTTCAGTTTTGTATTAGAATCACTGTTTACTCAGAGGGTACTACTCCCTATTGGATATTTGCCAAATTTTTATTTATTAATATATCTTCGATCGAAGCTCATAATTAGGTGAAATTAGTTGCTATCGTATATATTCTAGACGTATATGATCATAATAAAGTCTTTATTCCTTTTTAGTTCAATATTACAATCAAAGTTTACTTAGAGGGTACTACTCCTTATGAGTTTTTTGCCAAATTTTTATATATTAATATTTCTACGATTGGAGCTCAGAATTGGATGAAATCAGTTGCTATCTTATATATTTTTGACGTATATGATAATACTAAAGTCTTTATCCCTTTTTAGTTTTGTATTAGAATCATAGTTTACTCAAAGGGTACTACTCCCCATGAGATTTTTGCCAAATTTTTATTTATTAATATATTTTCGATTGGAGCTCAGAATTTGGTGAATTTAGTTGCTATCGTATATATTCTAGATGTATATGATCATATTAAATTCGTTATCCCTTTTTAATTCGGTATTAGAATCACAGTTTACTCAGAGGGTACCGCTCCCGATGAGATCTTTGCCAAATTTTTATTTATTAATATATCTTCGATCGAAGCTAATAATTTGGTGAAATTAGTTGCTATGTGATGGATAAGTGTCCAATTCGGGTTCGTGTTTACGTTTCGGGCCTCGTCGACACGTCAAAAATTACATCTCGGTTTAAAAACATCTCCCACGGTAACAAAACGGTCCGGAGGCGCGTTTACGCGCGTCCGGACCGGACGTCCGGGTTGCAGCAACCCGGACCTCCGGGTTGTGGCAATCCGGACCTCCGGATTGCTCACAATCCGGAGGTCCGGGTTGCGTGACAATTCGGACCTCGCCGAATTGCCCAAATTCGACGAGGTCCGGATTGCCTTACGGGTATCGCGCTATTACCGTACCCGCGATTACCGTTACGCGTAGAGAAGTCAAGTTCACGTACTACCAACAAGGATGACGGTTACCGCACGTTCTTGAACCGTCATCAAACCGCTTTAAAACCGGGTCCGGTCCCAAGAAAGCCTATAAATAGGAGGTCTTGGCCACCCATTTTCACACATTCTCTCATTTGCCCAACTTTGGTATTTTGAGCTCTGACTTCTCTCTAAAAATTCTCTCTCTCTAGAAATTACATTTTTGCCACTATAGTGACTTAAGCATCGGAGAGGGCTCCGCTAGCACCACCCCCCCCCCCTCTCCGTGCTAGCATTGGTCCTTAGTGCAGGTTCCGACGCCCTGAGTCACATCCGCTCTGGGTCACAACCTTGCCGGGTCACAACCTTGCCGGGTCACAACCTTACCGGGTCACAACCTTGCCGGGTCACAACCTTGCCGGGTCACAACCTTGCCGGGTCACAACCTTGCCGGGTCACAACCTTGCCGAGTCACAACCTTTCCGAGACACAGACCTCACGCGGGAGCAAGTCCGAACACTCGTCAGTGGCCCAACTTCCTCCTGACGGAAGGGTTACAACCCGCACAGCTACGTAAATAGACGCGTCCTTACGACTCTGTTCAATCCGGACGCAACATTGGCGCCGTCTGAGCGATTCGAACAACAAGCTACCGTACTGCAGAAGTCATGACGAGTGATCACAACCCTCCCGACTAGGTGAAAAACCCAAGGAAAAGGCCTGGACATCCCAAGAAGTCCCCGGCAAACAAAAGAACAGGAGGCCAAGCTCCAGCTGGGAGCCAGTCGGGACCCTCCCACATCCCAAGAGCAACTTCCGTAGCTTCATCCATACCGACTGACAAAGTGCCCAACAGCAACCAAGAGACTACATCATCTCTAAGGATTTATGGCAAAGAGTTCATAATATCAACAACAAATGCAAGAATGATTGTTTCAACGTTCAGCACAACATAGCTCTTCAACATAAGGGCGACAATCAGAAATCAACAAACACTTATCTCAGTAGGAGTAACGCTCCTCCTTGGGCCGGTCCCTCGACCGGGGGGCAGAAGACGCCACTACAAAACCCTCAACTCTATTTCTCTTATCACAAGAAAGAGTTAGCACGGTCATGCTCAGCATAAAGAACTAAGGATCGCTCGAGGAACACGCCCCTGCGTCGGATCTTCCGAGAATTATGCTAAAAACAGAAACTGCAGCCGGCGATAACTGGGAAAATCAACAAGATCTAATATCTTGGAAAGTGCTATCAACAATACAGTCAGTGCGCAAGCACGCACCAACACTTATTCAAGCACTTATGCAACAGACGCTCCATGTGAGAACAACCACAAACGTACAAGACTTATTAAGTCTTCGTGCAGCAAGTAACAAGCATCGCGCAAGGGGGGCAACCTCTTCAACACATCAACGCGCGTATCAAGGTTAACGCGCGTATCAACATCAACGCGCGTATCAAGGTTAACGCGCGTATCAACATCAACGCGCGTATCAAGGTTAACGCGCGTATCAACATCAACGCGCGTATCAAGGTTAACGCGCGTATCAACATCAACGCGCGTATCAAGGTTAACGCGCGTATCAACATCAACGCGCGTATCAAGGTTAACGCGCGTATCAACATCAACGCGCGTATCAAGGTTAACGCGCGTATCAACATCAACGCGCGTATCAAGGTTAACGCGCGTATCAACATCAATGCGCGTATCAAAGTTAACGCGCGTATCATAGTTCCATGTACGTACATACATGTCGACGAGGATGCACGTCGACAAGGAGAAAATATTTTCTAAGTGTTTCCATGTACGTACATACATGTCGACAAGGATGCACGTCGACAAGGAAAAAATATTTTCTAAGTGTTTCCATGTACGTACATACATGTCGACAAGGATGCACGTCGACAAGGAAAAAATATTTTCTAAGTGTTTCCATGTACGTACATACATGTCGACAAGGATGCACGTCGACAAGGAGAAAATATTTTCTAAGTGTTTCCATGTACGTACATACATGTCGACAAGGTTACACGTCGACAAGAAGAAAATATTTTCTAAGTGTTTCCATGTACGTACATACATGTCGACAAGGTTGCATGTCGACAAGGGGAGAATACTTTCTAAGTGTTTCCATGTACGTACATACATGTCGACAAGGTTGCGTGTCGACAAAGGGAGAATATTTTCTAAGTATTGCCATGTACGCACATACATGTCAACAAAGATGGATTGCATACAACGAGTAGCCATGCCCCTTAAGCACACCTATGACGCTCATCGACAAAGCTCATACAACGACATCTATGGTAACAAGCATTAGATATCGTTTAAATATTTCCTAAGTGTTTTAGCATACTTGCAGGTAATAACCAACAGTCTATACCTGACACTCATTATCGACGCGCGTATCAACGTCAACGCGCGTATCAACATCAACGCGCGTATCAACATCGACGCGCGTATCAACGTCAACGCGCGTATCAACATCAACGCGCGTATCAACATCAACGCACGTGACCAAGTTCCACGCACATAGTAAAGTTGGTACGCACCAAGGAAGGGACTAACATCCTAAGGGGCTATCATGCAAACGGGGGATTAACGCGACGAACCGTAAGAATCGAACGTGGCAACGCTTAAGGGAAATTTTTCTCTAAGGCGTCAGGACGACTAGTGACTACGCCTAAAGTTATTGGGCAATCCCCGTCAACCAAAAACCCACCAAGAAGGAAAATCATGCATACCGACCAAAAACTCCTACACAAGGACACGGGGGCACTATGTCCGAACGGGGAATTCTACCTCAACTACCCACGGGAGTGAAAATCGTCTAAGTTATGAACTAACGGCGACAGTAACGGCAATCAATCAGAAATTATTCGACATACAAGCATCAACAAACAGTTCCATACATCAACAACGAAAAATAGCTCAAATGAACAACAATCCGGCGACATCCAAAGTCAAGTCGAAGCTATCTTCTAAAATTGGGTTTCTTAACTACCTCAAAACGTGACGAAAAGTATCCCAATGGATTCCCCTCGTCGAGACGATTCCGGGAAGGTAAGGACCGCAACGAGGCGAGGTCGGGAAGGCGGCGCGTGGCCCGCACGCTCCGGTGAAGAAGCTCCACTCGCGGCGGCGCGTGACGGCGCGTCCGGTGGCTCCTGGAGGCTCCGAAGGTGGCGTTGGAATCCTTGGGACGAACCGAGTCGAATGGTGGTGTCCACTTCCAAAAACAAGCAAAAAATCAGACTCGAAACTGTCAAAACGTATCTAAGCTCCACGACGGCGAAGAAACTTTAAAGCACAAAAGCAATTTCGGGAAAGGATGAATGAATTACCTGCAAAGGGAGTGGAATGATGAATTCCTAGGATGCTGGAAGGATAAATGGGGATGTGTGTATTTACCAATCCCAAAGAGATGCTTTGTGGATAAGGATCAAAGGATTAGTTTACCTACACTCAAGACTAAGCCCCTACGGTATACTCTACCCTCTCCTTCTAAAATATCTATTCCTATACATGTCTTGACATTGCACGTATCAAGTCCATTACTATACTCGTATGTTGCAATCACATAATTCATGATTCGGTAATCACTTAGTCATTTTAGAAGCATACGATTTCTACTTCTTGCATTGCGTAATTACAATCTTGCCATGACTATTACTTATGTACGCATATGGATAGATACATGATCGCATAGCGCATTACCATTTGCTCATGTCTCCGACGAAAATCATATTCGCACATATACATTTCCTATTGCACTAACCATGATGATAGGAAATAAAGTCATTCGGCCGGAAAATCAAGCGACGGACGAAATCAAGATGCTTGCGTCCAACCAACGATCAAAACCGAAAGGTTAGCGTCAAACTCAAATTGGACAAATATCCTAACTTAAAATAGAGTCAAGAAAGGTTCTAAACCGTTACTTGACTCGGGGGCAAGTGATGGATAAGTGTCCAATTCGGGTTCGTGTTTACGTTTCGGGCCTCGTCGACACGTCAAAAATTACATCTCGGTTTAAAAACATCTCCCACGGTATCAAAACGGTCCGGAGGCGAGTTTACGCGCGTCCGGACCGGACCTCCGGGTTGCAACAACCCGGACCTCCGGGTTGTGGCAATCCGGACCTCCGGATTGCTCACAATCCGGAGGTCCGGGTTGCGTGACAATTCGGACCTCGCCGAATTGCCCAAATTCGACGAGGTCCGGATTGCCTTACGGGTATCGCGCTATTACCGTACCCGCGATTACCGTTACGCGTAGAGAAGTCAAGTTCACGTACTACCAACAAGGATGACGGTTACCGCACGTTCTTGAACCGTCATCAAACCGCTTTAAAACCGGGTCCGGTCCCAAGAAAGCCTATAAATAGGAGGTCTTGGCCACCCATTTTCACACATTCTCTCATTTGCCCAACTTTGGTATTTTGAGCTCTGACTTCTCTCTAGAAATTCTCTCTCTCTAGAAATTACCTTTTTGCCACTATAGTGACTTAAGCATCGGAGAGGGCTCCGCTAGCACCACCCCCCCCCCCCTCTCCGTGCTAGCATTGGTCCTTAGTGCAGGTTCCGACGCCCTGAGTCACATCCGCCCTGGGTCACAACCTTGCCGGGTCACAACCTTGCCGGGTCACAACCTTGCCGGGTCACAACCTTACCGGGTCACAACCTTGCCGGGTCACAACCTTGCCGGGTCACAACCTTGCCGGGTCACAACCTTGCCGGGTCACAACCTTGCCGGGTCACAACCTTGCCGAGTCACAACCTTTCCGAGACACAGACCTCACGCGGGAGCAAGTCCGAACACTCGTCAGTGGCCCAACTTCCTCCTGACGGAAGGGTTACAGCCCGCACAGCTACGTAAATAGACGCGTCCTTACGACTCTGTTCAATCCGGACGCAACACTATGGTATATATATTCTAGACGTATATGATCATACTAAAGTCTTTATCCCTTTTTAGTTCAGTATTAGAATCATATTTTACTTAGATGGAATTACTCCCAATAAAAAAGATTTTTGCCAAATTTTATTTATTAATATTTTTTCGATCGGAGCTCAGAAATGGATTAAATTAGTTGCTATCATATATATTCTAGACATATATGATCATGCTAAAGTTTTTATCCCTTTTTAGTTCGGTATTAGAATCACTGATTACTCATAAGGTACTACTCCCTATGGGATTTTGCCAATTTTTTATTTAGTAATATATCTTCGATCGGAGCTCAAAATAGGGTGAAATCAGTTGCTATCGTATATATATTCTAGATGTATATGATTATACTAAAGTCTTTATCCCTTTTCAGTTTTGTATTAGAATCACAGTTTACTCAGAGGTACTACTCCCTATTAGATATTTGCTAAACTTTTGTTTATTAATATATATTCGATCGGAGCTCATAATTTAGTGAAATTAGTTGCTATCGTATATATTCTAGACGTATATGATCATAATAAAGTCTTTATTCCTTTTTAGTTCAATATTGCAATCACAGTTTAGTTAGAGGGTACTACTCCTTATGAGGTTTTTGCCAAATTTTTATTTATTAATATTTCTACGATCGGAGCTCAGAATTGGATGAAATCAGTTGCTATCTTATATATTCTAGACGTATATGATCATACTAAAGTCTTTATCCCTTTTTAGTTTTGTAATAGAATTATAGTTTACTTAAAAGGTACTACTCCCTATGAGATTTTTGCCAAATTTTTATTTATTAATATATTTTCGATCGGAGCTCAGAATTTTGGTGAAATTAGTTGCTAACGTATATATTCTAGATGTATATGATCATATTAAATTCTTTATCCCTTTTTAATTCGGTATTAGAATCACAGTTTACTCAGAGGGTACCGCTCCCGATGAGATCTTTGCAAAATTTTTATTTATTAATATATCTTCAATCGAAGCTAATAATTTGGTGAAATTAGTTGCTATTGTATATATATTCTAGACGTATATGATCATACTAAAGTATTTATCCCTTTTTAGTTCAGTATTAGAATCATATTTTACTTAGAAGGTACTACTCCCAATGAGATTTTTGCCAAATTTTATTTATTAATATTTTTTCGATCGGAGCTCAGAAATGGATTAAATTAGTTGCTATCGTATATATTCTAGACATATATGATCATGCTAAAGTTTTTATCCCTTTTTAGTTCAGTATTAGAATCACTGATTACTCATAGGGTACTACTCCCTATGGGATTTTGCCAATTTTTTATTTATTAATATATCTTCGATCAGAGCTCAAAATTGGGTGAAATCAGTTGCTATTGTATATATATTCTTGACGTATATGATTGTACTAAATTCTTTATCCCTTTTCAGTTTTGTATTAGAATCACAGTTTACTCAGAGGGTACTACTCCCTATTAGATATTTGCCAAATTTTTATTTATTAATATATCTTCGATCGGAGCTCATAATTTGGTGAAATTAGTTGCTATCGTATATATTCTAGACGTATATGATCATAATAAAGTCTTTATTCCTTTTTAGTTTGATATTACAATCACAGTTTACTTAGAGGGTACTACTCCTTATGAGTTTTTTGCCAAATTTTTACTTATTAATATTTCTACGATCGGAGCTCAGAATTGGATGAAATCAGTTGCTATCTTATATATTATAGACGTATATGATCATACTAAAGTATTTATCCCTTTTTAGTTTTGTATTAGAATCATAGTTTACTCAAAGGGTACTACTCCCCATGAAATTTTTGCCAATTTTATTTATTAATATATTTTCGATCGGAGCTCAGAATTTGGTGAAATTAGTTGCTATCGTATATATTCTAGATGTATATGATCATATTAAATTCTTTGTCCCTTTTTAATTCGGTATTAGAATCACAGTTTACTCAGAGGGTACCGCTCCCGATGAGATCTTCGCCAAATTTTTATTTATTAATATATCTTCGATCGAAGCTAATAATTTGGTGAAATTAGTTGCTATGGTATATATATTCTAGACGTATATGATCATACTAAAGTCTTTATCCCTTTTTAGTTCAGTATTAGAATCATATTTTACTTAGATGGTATTACTCCCAATAAAAAAGATTTTTGCCAAATTTTATTTATTAATATTTTTTCGATCGGAGCTCAGAAATGGATTAAATTAGTTACTATCGTATATACTCTAGACATATATGATCATGCTAAAGTTTTTATCCCTTTTTAGTTCGGTATTAGAATCACTGATTACTCATAAGGTACTACTCCCTATGGGATTTTGCCAATTTTTTATTTATTAATATATCTTCGATCGGAGCTCAAAATTGGGTGAAATCAGTTGCTATCGTATATATATTCTAGACGTATATGATTATACTAAAGTCTTTATCCCTTTTCAGTTTTGTATTAGAATCACAGTTTACTCAGAGGGTACTACTCCCTATTAGATATTTGCCAAATTTTTATTTATTAATATATATTCGATCGGAGCTCATAATTTGGTGAAATTAGTTGCTATCGTATATATTCTAGACGTATATGATCATAATAAAGTCTTTATTCCTTTTTAGTTCAATATTACAATCACAGTTTAGTTAGCGGGTACTACTGCTTATGAGTTTTTTGCCAAATTTTTATTTATTAATATTTCTACGATCGGAGCTCAGAATTGGATGAAATCAGTTGCTATCTTATATATTCTAGACGTATATGATCATACTAAAGTCTTTATCCTTTTTTAGTTTTGTAATAGAATTATAGTTTACTCAAAGGGTACTACTCCCTATGAGATTTTTGCCAAATTTTATTTATTAATATATTTTCGATCGGAGCTCAGAATTTGGTGAAATTAGTTGCTAACGTATATATTCTAGATGTATATGATCATATTAAATTCTTTATCCCATTTTAATTCGGTATTAGAATCACAGTTTACTCAGAGGGTACCGCTCCCGATGAGATCTTTGCCAAATTTTTATTTATTAATATATCTTCGATCGAAGCTAATAATTTGGTGAAATTAGTTGCTATTGTATATCTATTCTAGACGTATATGATCATACTAAAGTCTTTATCTCTTTTTAGTTCAGTATTAGAATCATATTTTACTTAGAAGTTAATACTCCCAATGAGATTTTTGCAAAATTTTATTTATTAATATTTTTTCGATCGGAGCTCATAAATGGATTAAATTAGTTGCTATCGTATATATTCTAGGCATATATGATCATGCTAAAGTTTTTATCCCTTTTTAGTTCGGTATTAGAATCACAGATTACTCGTAGGGTACTACTCACTATGGGATTTTGCCAATTTTTTATTTATTAATATATCTTCGATCAGAGCTCAAAATTGGGTGAAATCAGTTGATATCGTATATATATTTTAGACTTATATGATTGTACTAAAGTCTTTATCCCTTTTCAGTTTTGTGTTAGAATCACAGTTTACTCAGAGGGTACTACTCCCTATTAAATATCTGCCAAATTTTTATTTATTAATATATCTTCGATCGGAGCTCACAATTTGGTGAAATTAGTTGCTATCGTATATATTCTAGACGTATATGATCATAATAAAGTCTGTGTTCCTTTTTAGTTCAATATTACAATCACAGTTTATCTTAGAGGGTACTACTCCTTATGAGTTTTTTGCCAAATTTTTATTTATTAATATTTCTACGATCGGAGCTCAGAATTGGATGAAATCAGTTGCTATCTTATATATTCTTGACGTATATGATCATACTAAAGTCTTTATCCCTTTTTAGTTTTGTATTAGAATCATAGTTTACTCAAAGGGTACTACTCCTCATGAGATTTTTGCCAAATTTTTATATATTAATATATTTTCGATTGGAGCTCAGAATTTGGTGAAATTAGTTGCTATCGTATATATTCTAGATGTATATGATCATATTAAATTCTTTATCCCTTTTTAATTCGGTATTAGAATCACAGTTTACTCAGAGGGTACCGCTCCCGATGAGATCTTTGCAAAATTTTTATTTATTAATATATCTTCGATCGAAGCTAATAATTTGGTGAAATTAGGTGCTATTGTATATATATTCTAGACGTATATGATCATACTAAAGTATTTATCCCTTTTTAGTTCAGTATTAGAATCATATTTTACTTAGAAGGTACTACTCCTAATGAGATTTTTGCCAAATTTTATTTATTAATATTTTTTCGATCGGAGCTCAGAAATGGATTAAATTAGTTGCTATCGTATATATTCTAGACATATATGATCATGCTAAAGTTTTTATCCCTTTTTAGTTCGGTATTAGAATCACTGATTACTCATAAGGTACTACTCCCTATGGGATTTTGCCAATTTTTTATTTATTAATATATCTTCGATCGGAGCTCAAAATTGGGTGAAATCAGTTGCTATCGTATATATATTCTAGACGTATATGATTATACTAAAGTCTTTATCCCTTTTCAGTTTTGTATTAGAATCACAGTTTACTCAGAGGGTACTACTCCCTATTAGATATTTGCCAAATTTTTATTTATAATATATATTCGATCGGAGCTCATAATTTGGTGAAATTAGTTACTATCGTATATATTCTAGACGTATATGATAATAATAAAGTCTTTATTCCTTTTTATTTCAATATTACAATCACAGTTTAGTTAGCGGGTACTACTGCTTATGAGTTTTTTGCCAAATTTTTATTTATTAATATTTCTACGATCGGAGCTCAGAATTGGATGAAATCAGTTGCTATCTTATATATTCTAGACGTATATGATCATACTAAAGTCTTTATCCTTTTTTAGTTTTGTAATAGAATTATAGTTTACTCAAAGGGTACTACTCCCTATGAGATTTTTGCCAAATTTTATTTATTAATATATTTTCGATCAGAGCTCAGAATTTGGTGAAATTAGTTGCTAACGTATATATTCTAGATGTATATGATCATATTAAATTCTTTATCCCATTTTAATTCGGTATTAGAATCACAGTTTACTCAGAGGGTACTGCTCCCGATGAGATCTTTGCCAAATTTTTATTTATTAATATATCTTCGATCGAAGCTAATAATTTGGTGAAATTAGTTGCTATTGTATATATATTCTAGACGTATATGATCATACTAAAGTCTTTATCCCTTTTTAGTTCAGTATTACAATCATATTTTACTTAGAAGGTACTACTCCCAATGAGATTTTTGCAAAATTTTATTTATTAATATTTTTTCGATCGGAGCTCAGAAATGGATTAAATTAGTTGCTATCGTATATATTCTAGACATATATGATCATGCTAAAGTTTTTATCCCTTTTTAGTTCGGTATTAGAATCACAGATTACTCGTAGGGTACTACTCCCTATGGGATTTTGCCAATTTTTATTTTTAATATATCTTCGATCAGAGCTCAAAATTGGGTGAAATCAGTTGCTATCGTATATATATTTTAGACGTATATGATTGTACTAAAGTCTTTATCCCTTTTCAGTTTTGTATTAGAATCACAGTTTACTCAGAGGGTACTACTCCCTATTAAATATTTGCCAAATTTTTATTTATTAATATATCTTCGATCGGAGCCCACAATTTGGTGAAATTAGTTGCTATCGTATATATTCTAGACGTATATGATCATAATAAAGTCTTTGTTCCTTTTTAGTTCAATATTACAATCACAGTTTATCTTAGAGGGTACTACTCCTTATGAGTTTTTTGCCAAATTTTTATTTATTAATATTTCTACGATCGGAGCTCAAAATTGGATGAAATCAGTTGCTATCTTATATATTCTTGACGTATATGATCATACTAAAGTCTTTATCCCTTTTTAGTTTTGTATTAGAATCATAGTTTACTCAAAGGGTACTACTCCCCATGAGATTTTTGCCAAATTTTTATTTATTAATATATTTTCGATCGGAGCTCAGAATTTGGTGAAATTAGTTGCTATCGTATATATTCTAGATGTATATGATCATATTAAATTCTTTATCCCATTTTAATTCGGTATTAGAATCACAGTTTACTCAGAGGGTACCGCTCCCGATGAGATCTTTGCCAAATTTTTATTTATTAATATATCTTCGATCGAAGCTAATAATTTGGTGAAATTAGTTGCTATTGTATATATATTCTAGACGTATATGATCATACTAAAGTATTTATCCCTTTTTAGTTCAGTATTAGAATCATATTTTACTTAGAAGGTACTACTCCCAATGAGATTTTTGCCAAATTTTATTTATTAATATTTTGATCGGAGCTCAGAAATGGATTAAATTAGTTGCTATCGTATATATTCTAGACATATATGATCATGCTAAAGTTTTTATCCCTTTTTAGTTCGGTATTAGAATCACAGATTACTCGTAGGGTACTACTCCCTATGGGATTTTGCCAATTTTTTATTTATTAATATATCTTCGATCAGAGCTCAAAATTGGGTGAAATCAGTTGCTATCGTATATATATTTTAGACGTATATGATTGTACTAAAGTCTTTATCCCTTTTCAGTTTTGTATTAGAATCACTGTTTACTCAGAGGGTACTACTCCCTATTAAATATCTGCCAAATATTTATTTATTAATATATCTTCGATCAGAGCTCACAAATTGGTGAAATTAGTTGCTATCGTATATATTCTAGACGTATATGATCATAATAAAGTCTGTGTTCCTTTTTAGTTAAATATTACAATCACAGTTTATCTTAGAGGGTACTACTCCTTATGAGTTTTTTGCCAAATTTTTATTTATTAATATTTCTACGATCGGAGCTCAGAATTGGATGAAATCAGTTGCTATCTTATATATTCTTGACGTATATGATCATACTAAAGTCTTTATCCCTTTTTAGTTTTGTATTAGAATCATAGTTTACTCAAAGGGTACTACTCCCCATGAGATTTTCGCCAAATTTTTTTTATTAATATATTTTCGATTGGAGCTCAGAATTTGGTGAAATTAGTTGCTAACGTATATATTCTAGATGTATATGATCATATTAAATTCTTTATCCCTTTTAATTCGGTATTAGAATCACAGTTTACTCAGAGGGTACTGCTCCCGATGAGATCTTTGCCAAATTTTTATTTATTAATATATCTTCGATCGAAGCTAATAATTTGGTGAAATTAGTTGCTATTGTATATATATTCTAGACGTATATGATCATACTAAAGTCTTTATCCCTTTTTAGTTCAGTATTACAATCATATTTTACTTAGAAGGTACTACTCCCAATGAGATTTTTGCAAATTTTATTTATTAATATTTTTTCGATCGGAGCTCAGAAATGGATTAAATTAGTTGCTATCGTATATATTCTAGACATATATGATCATGCTAAAGTTTTTATCCCTTTTTAGTTCGGTATTAGAATCACAGATTACTCGTAGGGTACTACTCCCTATGGGATTTTGCCAATTTTTTATTTATTAATATATCTTCGATCAGAGCTCAAAATTGGGTGAAATCAGTTGCTATCGTATATATATTTTAGACGTATATGATTGTACTAAAGTCTTTATCCCTTTTCAGTTTTGTATTAGAATCACAGTTTACTCAGAGGGTACTACTCCCTATTAATATTTGCCAAATTTTTATTTATTAATATATCTTCGATCGGAGCCCACAATTTGGTGAAATTAGTTGCTATCGTATATATTCTAGACGTATATGATCATAACAAAATCTGTGTTCCTTTTTAGTTCAATATTACAATCACAGTTTATCTTAGAGGGTACTACTCCTTATGAGTTTTTTGCCAAATTTTTATTTATTAATATTTCTACGATCGGAGCTCAAAATTGGATGAAATCAGTTGCTATCTTATATATTCTTGACGTATATGATCATACTAAAGTCTTTATCCCTTTTTAGTTTTGTATTAGAATCATAGTTTACTCAAAGGGTACTACTCCCCATGAGATTTTCGCCAAATTTTATTTATTAATATATTTTCGATCGGAGCTCAGAATTTGGTGAAATTAGTTGCTAACGTATATATTCTAGATGTATATGATCATATTAAATTCTTTATCCCATTTTAATTCGGTATTAGAATCACAGTTTACTCAGAGGGTACCGCTCCCGATGAGATCTTTGCCAAATTTTTATTTATTAATATATCTTCGATCGAAGCTAATAATTTGGTGAAATTAGTTGCTATTGTATATATATTCTAGACGTATATGATCATACTAAAGTATTTATCCCTTTTTAGTTCAGTATTAGAATCATATTTTACTTAGAAGGTACTACTCCCAATGAGATTTTTGCCAAATTTTATTTATTAATATTTTTTCGATCGGAGCTCAGAAATGGATTAAATTAGTTGCTATCGTATATATTCTAGACATATATGATCATGCTAAAGTTTTTATCCTTTTTAGTTCGGTATTAGAATCACAGATTACTCGTAGGGTACTACTCCCTATGGGATTTTGCCAATTTTTTATTTATTAATATATCTTCGATCAGAGCTCAAAATTGGGTGAAATCAGTTGCTATCGTATATATATTTTAGACGTATATGATTGTACTAAAGTCTTTATCCCTTTTCAGTTTTGTATTAGAATCACAGTTTACTCAGAGGGTACTACTCCCTATTAAATATCTGCCAAATTTTTATTTATTAATATATCTTCGATCAGAGCTCACAAATTGGTGAAATTAGTTGCTATCGTATATATTCTAGACGTATATGATCATAATAAAGTCTGTTTCCTTTTTAGTTAAATATTACAATCACAGTTTATCTTAGAGGGTACTACTCCTTATGAGTTTTTTGCCAAATTTTTATTTATTAATATTTCTACGATCGGAGCTCAGAATTGGATGAAATCAGTTGCTATCTTATATATTCTTGACGTATATGATCATACTAAAGTCTTTATCCCTTTTTAGTTTTGTATTAGAATCATAGTTTACTCAAAGGGTACTACTCCCCATGAGATTTTCGCCAAATTTTTATTTATTAATATATTTTCGATTGGAGCTCAGAATTTGGTGAAATTAGTTGCTATCGTATATATTCTAGATGTATATGATCATATTAAATTTTTTATCCCTTTTTAATTCGGTATTAGAATCACAGTTTACTCAGAGGGTACCGCTCCCGATGAGATCTTTGCAAAAATTTTATTTATTAATATATCTTCGATCGAAGCTAATAATTTGGTGAAATTAGTTGCTATTGTATATATATTCTAGACGTATATGATCATACTAAAGTATTTATCCCTTTTTAGTTCAGTATTAGAATCATATTTTACTTAGAAGGTACTACTCCCAATGAGATTTTTGCCAAATTTTATTTATTAATATTTTTTCGATCGGAGCTCAGAAATGGATTTAATTAGTTGCTATCGTATATATTCTAGACATATATGATCATGCTAAAGTTTTTATCCCTTTTTAGTTCGGTATTAGAATCACTGATTACTCATAAGGTACTACTCCCTATGGGATTTTGCCAATTTTTTATTTATTAATATATCTTCGATCGGAGCTCAAAATTGGGTGAAATCAGTTGCTATCGTATATATATTCTAGACGTATATGATTATACTAAAGTCTTTATCCCTTTTCAGTTTTGTATTAGAATCACAGTTTACTCAGAGGGTACTACTTAGGGATGGCAAATTTTCTCGGGCCCCGCTGATCGCGGGGCCCCGACCCGGTTTTTGACCCGCCGACCCGCGGGTCACGGGTCGGGTTCCGGGTCGGGTCGGGCTCGGGTCGGGGCGGGTCCGGGTCTAGAGACCCGGGGCCCCGTAGACCCGCCCCGAAATGCATATATGTATAATTTTTTTTTTTTTTTTTTATGTTAATATGATCTAACATTTACTAACTATATGGTTAATATAGTACATATATAAATGACATGGACCAAATTACAAATAGATGTATAGTTAGATTATTATGATTTGTTAATATGGTGTTTGGATTTGAATTTGTAATGAATTTGATGTGTTTATTGTTTATATTTGATTGGTGTTAGATTTATGTTTTGAATTTATATATAATGTAATATTTTGACAAAAAAAAATTGTATTTAATATTGAAAAGTGAAAAAAAAAAAAAAAAAAAAAAAAAAATTCACATGGCGGGGCGGGTCGGGGCCCCGCGGGTCGACCCGCGGGAATGTTGACCCACCCACCCGACCCGAAAAGGCCATTTGTTCGGGGCCGGGTCAGCCAGGCCGACCCGCGGGGCGGGTCCGGGGCTGCAAAAACCGCCCGACCCGCCCCGTTGCCATCCCTAGTACTACTCCCTATTAGATATTTGCCAAATTTTTATTTATTAATATATTTCGATCGGAGCTCATAATTTGGTGAAATTAGTTGCTATCGTATATATTCTAGACGTATATGATCATAATAAAGTCTTTATTCCTTTTTAGTTCAATATTACAATCACAGTTTATTAGCGGGTACTACTCCTTATGAGTTTTTTGCCAAATTTTTATTTATTAATATTTCTACGATCGGAGCTCAGAATTGGATGAAATCAGTTGCTATCTTATATATTCTAGACGTATATGATCATACTAAAGTCTTTATCCTTTTTTAGTTTTGTATTAGAATTATAGTTTACTCAAAGGGTACTACTCCCATGAGATTTTTGCCAAATTTTATTTATTAATATATTTTCGATCGGAGCTCAGAATTTGGTGAAATTAGTTGCTAACGTATATATTCTAGATGTATATGATCATATTAAATTCTTTATCCCTTTTAATTCGGTATTAGAATCACAGTTTACTCAGAGGGTACCGCTCCCGATGAGATCTTTGCCAAATTTTTATTTATTAATATATCTTCGATCGAAGCTAATAATTTGGTGAAATTAGTTGCTATTGTATATATATTCTAGACGTATATGATCATACTAAAGTCTTTATCCCTTTTTAGTTCAGTATTAGAATCATATTTTACTTAGAAGGTACTACTCCCAATGAGATTTTTGCCAAATTTATTTATTAATATTTTTTCGATCGGAGCTCAGAAATGGATTAAATTAGTTGCTATCGTATATATTCTAGACATATATGATCATGCTAAAGTTTTTATCCCTTTTTAGTTCGGTATTAGAATCACAGATTACTCGTAGGGTACTACTCCCTATGGGATTTTGCCAATTTTTATTTATTAATATATCTTCGATCAGAGCTCAAAATTGGGTGAAATCAGTTGCTATCGTATATATATTTTAGACGTATATGATTGTACTAAAGTCTTTATCCCTTTTCAGTTTTGTATTAGAATCACAGTTTACTCAGAGGGTACTACTCCCTATTAGATATTTGCCAAATTTTTATTTATTAATATATCTTCGATCGGAGCTCACAATTTGGTGAAATTAGTTGCTATCGTATATATTCTAGACGTATATGATCATAATAAAGTCTTTGTTCCTTTTTAGTTCAATATTACAATCACAGTTTATCTTAGAGGGTACTACTCCTTATGAGTTTTTTGCCAAATTTTTATTTATTAATATTTCTACGATCGGAGCTCAGAATTGGATGAAATCAGTTGCTATCTTATATATTCTTGACGTATATGATCATACTAAAGTCTTTATCCCTTTTTAGTTTTGTATTAGAATCATAGTTTACTCAAAGGGTACTACTCCCCATGAGATTTTTGCCAAATTTTTATTTATTAATATATTTTCGATCGGAGCTCAGAATTTGGTGAAATTAGTTGCTATCGTATATATTCTAGATGTATATGATCATATTAAATTCTTTATCCCTTTTAATTCGGTATTAGAATCACAGTTTACTCAGAGGGTACCGCTCCCGATGAGATCTTTGCCAAATTTTTATTTATTAATATATCTTCGATCGAAGCTAATAATTTGGTGAAATTAGTTGCTATTGTATATATATTCTAGACGTATATGATCATACTAAAGTCTTTATCCCTTTTTAGTTCAGTATTAGAATCATATTTTACTTAGAAGGTACTACTCCCAATGAGATTTTTGCAAAATTTTATTTATTAATATTTTTTCGATCGGAGCTCAGAAATGGATTAAATTAGTTGCTATCGTATATATTCTAGACATATATGATCATGCTAAAGTTTTTATCCCTTTTTAGTTCGGTATTAGAATCACAGATTACTCGTAGGGTACTACTCCCTATGGGATTTTGCCAATTTTTTTTATTAATATATCTTCGATCAGAGCTCAAAATTGGGTGAAATCAGTTGCTATCGTATATATATTTAGACGTATATGATTGTACTAAAGTCTTTATCCCTTTTCAGTTTTGTATTAGAATCACAGTTTACTCAGAGGGTACTACTCCCTATTAGATATTTGCCAAATTTTTATTTATTAATATATCTTCGATCGGAGCACACAATTTGGTGAAATTAGTTGCTATCGTATATATTTTAGACGTATATGATCATAATAAAGTCTTTGTTCCTTTTTAGTTCAATATTACAATCACAGTTTATCTTAGAGGGTACTACTCCTTATGAGTTTTTTGCCAAATTTTTATTTATTAATATTTCTACGATCGGAGCTCAGAATTGGATGAAATCAGTTGCTATCTTATATATTCTAGACGTATATGATCATACTAAAGTCTTTATCCCTTTTTAGTTTTGTATTAGAATCATAGTTTACTCAAAGGGTACTACTCCCCATGAGATTTTTGCCAAATTTATTTTTATTAATATATTTTCGATGGAGCTCAGAATTTGGTGAAATTAGTTGCTATCGTATATATTCTAGATGTATATGATCATATTAAATTCTTTATCCCTTTTTAATTCGGTATTAGAATCACAGTTTACTTAGAGGGTACCGCTCCCGATGAGATCTTTGCCAAAATTTTTTATTAATATATCTTCGATCGAAGCTAATAATTTGGTGAAATTAGTTGCTATTGTATATATATTCTAGACGTATATGATCATACTAAAGTCTTTATCCCTTTTTAGTTCAGTATTAGAATCATATTTTACTTAGAAGGTACTACTCCCAATGAGATTTTTGCCAAATTTTATTTATTAATATTTTTTCGATCGGAGCTCAGAAATGGATTAAATTAGTTGCTATCGTATATATTCTAGACATATATGATCATGCTAAAGTTTTTATCCCTTTTAGTTCGGTATTAGAATCACAGATTACTCGTAGGGTACTACTCCCTATGGGATTTTGCCAATTTTTTATTTATTAATATATCTTCGATCAGAGCTCAAAATTGGGTGAAATCAGTTGCTATCGTATATATATTTTAGACGTATATGATTGTACTAAAGTCTTTATCCCTTTTCAGTTTTGTATTAGAATCACAGTTTACTCAGAGGGTACTACTCCCTATTAGATATTTGCCAAATTTTTATTTATTAATATATCTTCGATCGGAGCTCACAATTTGGTGAAATTAGTTGCTATCGTATATATTCTAGACGTATATGATCATAATAAAGTCTTTTTCCTTTTTAGTTCAATATTACAATCACAGTTTACTTAGAGGGTACTACTCCTTATGAGTTTTTTGCCAAATTTTTATTTATTAATATTTCTACGATCGGAGCTCAGAATTGGATGAAATCAGTTGCTATCTTATATATTCTTGACGTATATGATCATACTAAAGTCTTTATCCCTTTTTAGTTTTGTATTAGAATCATAGTTTACTCAAAGGGTACTACTCCCCATGAGATTTTTGCCAAATTTTTATTTATTAATATATTTTCGATCGGAGCTCAGAATTTGGTGAAATTAGTTGCTATCGTATATATTCTAGATGTATATGATCATATTAAATTCTTTATCCCTTTTTAATTCGGTATTAGAATCACAGTTTACTCAGAGGGTACCGCTCCCGATGAGATCTTTGCAAATTTTTATTTATTAATATATCTTCGATCGAAGCTAATAATTTGGTGAAATTAGTTGCTATTGTATATATATTCTAGACGTATATGATCATACTAAAGTCTTTATCCCTTTTTAGTTCAGTATTAGAATCATATTTTACTTAGAAGGTACTACTCCCAATGAGATTTTTGCCAAATTTTATTTATTAATATTTTTTCGATCGGAGCTCAGAAATGGATTAAATTAGTTGCTATCGTATATATTCTAGACATATATGATCATGCTAAAGTTTTTATCCCTTTTTAGTTCGGTATTAGAATCACTGATTACTCATAGGGTACTACTCCCTATGGGATTTTGCCAATTTTTTATTTATTAATATATCTTCGATCAGAGCTCAAAATTGGGTGAAATCAGTGGTTATCGTATATATATTCTTGACGTATATGATTGTACTAAAGTCTTTATCCCTTTTCAGTTTTGTATTAGAATCACAGTTTACTCAGAGGGTACTACTCCCTATTAGATATTTGCCAAATTTTTATTTATTAATATATCTTCGATCGGAGCTCATAATTTGGTGAAATTAGTTGCTATCGTATATATTCTAGACGTATATGATCATATTAAAGTCTTTATTCCTTTTTAGTTCGATATTACAATCACAGTTTACTTAGAGGGTACTACTCCTTATGAGTTTTTTGCCAAATTTTTATTTATTAATATTTCTACGATCGGAGCTCAGAATTGGATGAAATCAGTTGCTATCTTATATATTCTAGACGTATATGATCATACTAAAGTATTTATCCTTTTTAGTTTTGTATTAGAATCATAGTTTACTCAAAGGGTACTACTCCCCATGAGATTTTTGCCAAATTTTTATTTATTAATATATTTCGATCGGAGCTCAGAATTTGGTGAAATTAGTTGCTATCGTATATATTCTAGATGTATATGATCATATTAAATTCTTTATCCCTTTTTAATTCGGTATTAGAATCACAGTTTACTCAGAGGGTACCGCTCCCGATGAGATCTTTGCCAAATTTTTATTTATTAATATATCTTCGATCGAAGCTAATAATTTGGTGAAATTAGTTGCTATGGTATATATATTCTAGACGTATATGATCATACTAAAGTCTTTATCCCTTTTTAGTTCAGTATTAGAATCATATTTTACTTAGATGGTACTACTCCAATAAAAAGATTTTGCCAAATTTTATTTATTAATATTTTTTCGATCGGAGCTCAGAAATGGATTAAATTAGTTGCTATCGTATATATTCTAGACATATATGATCATGCTAAAGTTTTTATCCCTTTTAGTTCGTATTAGAATCACTGATTACTCATAGGGTACTACTCCCTATGGGATTTTGCCAATTTTTTATTTATTAATATATCTTCGATCGAGCTCAAAATTGGGTGAAATCAGTTGCTATCGTATATATATTCTAGACGTATATGATTATACTAAAGTCTTTATCCCTTTTCAGTTTTGTATTAGAATCACAGTTTACTCAGAGGGTACTACTCCCATTAGATATTTGCCAAATTTTTTATTTAATTAATATATCTTCGATCGGAGCTCATAATTTGGTGAATTAGTTGCTATCGTATATATTATTCTAGACGTATATGATCATACTAAAGTCTTTATTCCTTTTTAGTTCAATATTAGAATCACAGTTTACTTAGAGGGTACTACTCCTTATGAGATTTTTGCCAAATTTTTATTTATTAATATTTCTACGATCGGAGCTCAGAATTGGATGAAATCAGTTGCTATCGTATATATTCTAGACGTATATGATCATACTAAAGTCTTTATCCTTTTTAGTTTTGTATTAGAATCATAGTTTACTCAAAGGGTACTACTCCCTATGAGATTTTTGCCAAATTTTATTTTATTAATATATTTTCGATCGGAGCTCAGAATTTGGTGAAATTAGTTGCTATCGTATATATTCTAGATGTATATGATCATATTAAATTCTTTATCCCTTTTTAATTCTGTATTAGAATCACAGTTTACTCAGAGGGTACCGCTCCCGATGAGATCTTTGCCAAATTTTTATTTATTAATATATCTTTGATCGAAGCTAATAATTTTGTGAAATTAGTTGCTATTGTTTATATTCTAGACGTATATGATCATACTAAAGTCTTTATCCCTTTTTAGTTCAGTATTAGAATCATATTTTACTTAGAAGGTACTACTCCCAATGAGATTTTTGCCAAATTTTATTTATTAATATTTTTTCGATCGGAGCTCAGAAATGGATTAAATTAGTTGCTATCGTATATATTCTAGACATATATGATCATGCTAAAGTTTTTATCCCTTTTTAGTTCGGTATTAGAATCACTGATTACTCGTAGGGTACTACTCCAATGGGATTTTGCCAATTTTTTATTTATAATATATCTTCATCGGAGCTCAAAATTTGGGTGAAATCAGTTGCTATCTATATATATTTTAGACGTATATGATTGTACTAAAGTCTTTATCCCTTTTCAGTTTTGGATTAGAATCACAGTTTACTCAGAGGGTACTACTCCCTATTAGATATTTGCCAAATTTTTATTTATTAATATATCTTCGATCGGAGCTCATAATTTGGTGAAATTAGTTGCTATCGTATATTATTCTAGACGTATATGATCATACTAAAGTCTTTATCCCTTTTTAGTTCAGTATTAGAATCATATTTTACTTAGAAGGTACTACTCCCAATGAGATTTTTGCCAAATTTTATTTATTAATATTTTTTCGATCGGAGCTCAGAAATGGATTAAATTAGTTGCTATCGTATATATTCTAGACATATATGATCATGCTAAAGTTTTTATCCTTTTTTAGTTCGGTATTAGAATCACTGATTACTCATAGGGTACTACTCCCTATGGGATTTTGCCAATTTTTTATTTATTAATATATCTTCGATCAGAGCTCAAAATTGGGTGAAATCAGTTGCTATCGTATATATATTCTTGACGTATATGATTGTACTAAATTCTTTATCCCTTTTCAGTTTTGTATTAGAATCACAGTTTACTCAGAGGGTACTACTCCCTATTAGATATTTGCCAAATTTTATTTATTAATATATCTTCGATCGGAGCTCATAATTGGTGAAATTAGTTGCTATCGTATATATTCTAGACGTATATGATCATAATAAAGTCTTTATTCCTTTTTAGTTCGATATTACAATCACAGTTTACTTAGAGGGTACTACTCCTTATGAGTTTTTTGCCAAATTTTTATTTATTAATATTTCTACGATCGGAGCTCAGAATTGGATGAAATCAGTTGCTATCTTATATTTCTAGACGTATATGATCATACTAAAGTATTTATCCCTTTTTAGTTTTGTATTAGAATCATAGTTTACTCAAAGGGTACTACTACCCATGAGATTTTTGCCAAATTTTATTTATTAATATATTTTCGATCGGCTCAGAATTTGGTGAAATAGTTGCTATCGTATATTCTAGATGTATATGATCATATTAAATTCTTTATCCCTTTTTAATTCGGTATTAGAATCACAGTTTACTCAGAGGGTACCGCTCCCGATGAGATCTTTGCCAAATTTTTATTTATTAATATATCTTCGATCGAAGCTAATAATTTGGTGAAATTAGTTGCTATGGTATATATATTCTAGACGTATATGATCATACTAAAGTCTTTATCCCTTTTTAGTTCAGTATTAGAATCATATTTTACTTAGAAGGTACTACTCCCAATGAGATTTTTGCCAAATTTTATTTATTAATATTTTTTCGATCGGAGCTCAGAAATGGATTAAATTAGTTGCTATCGTATATATCTAGACATATATGATCATGCTAGTTTTTTATCCCTTTTTAGTTCGGTATTAGAATCACTGATTACTCATAAGGTACTACTCCCTATGGGATTTTGCCAATTTTTTATTTATTAATATATCTTCGATCGGAGCTCAAATTTGGTGAAATCAGTTGCTATCGTATATATTTCTAGACGTATATGATTATACTAAAGTCTTTATCCCTTTTCAGTTTTGTATTAGAATCACAGTTTACTCAGAGGGTACTACTCCCTATTAGTATTTGCCAAATTTTTATTTATTAATATATATTCGATCGGAGCTCATAATTTGGTGAAATTAGTTGCTATCGTATATATTCTAGATGTATATGATCATAATAAAGTCTTTATTCCTTTTTAGTTCAATATTACAATCACAGTTTATGTTAGAGGGTACTACTCCTTATGAGTTTTTTTGCCAAATTTTTATTTTTTAATATTTCTACGATCGGAGCTCAGAATTGGATGAAATCAGTTGCTATCTTATATATTCTAGACGTATATGAT